>CM024595.1:26776103-27376103 GCA_014182565.1 Eucalyptus marginata | reverse complement strand
GGGATAATAAACTAAAGAACAGGTTATCTTGAACTGGACGAGGAAAAACAACGAGTGACGTCGGATCGTCCGAGTATCGACACTCTCATTCGCATCCCCACGTTTCACTTCACTTTTGGATCTCCTCGCAAACGGAGACCTGCCACGCCTCCTCGCAGTTGACTCCGCTTCCAAGCAGTAGGGTTCTCTCCCCGGCCCTCCCATAAACTTCCCCAGCAGAACCAGCCCGGCTTTCTTGAATTTCGCCGCAGAAAAATCCGATCTTGATCTCGATCTTGATGAAGAATTAATCCCATCTCCGCTCCCCGTTTCTCCCTCCCGTCTCTCACCATGGTCGGCAAATCCGAACCCATCAACGGCACTGCGAAATCGCAGCCGCCGCCATCCGCACTGAGCCCCAAATCCCCAGATCTGCTGTCGGGCTACTTCTCCTTCAAGTCCCTCAAGCTGAAGACCAAGCAGCAGGAGCTCCTGATCCGGGTCTCCATCCTATGCCTCGTCTACGTCCTCGCCTTCGTGACCCGCCTCTTCAGCGTCCTCCGCTACGAGTCCATGATCCACGAGTTCGACCCTTACTTCAACTACCGGACCACCCTGTTCTTGACCGAGAAGGGCTTCTACGAGTTCTGGAACTGGTTCGACAGCGAGAGCTGGTACCCGCTCGGCCGCATTATCGGCGGCACGCTCTACCCGGGCCTCATGGTCACCGCCGCCTTGCTGTACTGGGGCCTGAGGTTCCTCAGCTTCGCGGTCCACATTCGCGAGGTCTGCGTCCTGACCGCGCCCTTCTTCGCGTCGAACACGACCATCCTTGCTTACTTCTTCGGGAAGGAGATTTGGGACACGGGGGCGGGGCTTGTCGCCGCCGCGCTGATCGCGATTTGCCCCGGGTACATATCGAGGTCCGTCGCCGGGTCGTACGATAACGAGGGCGTGGCGATCTTCGCGCTGCTCCTGACGTTTTACCTCTTTGTTAAGGCGGTGAACACGGGTTCGCTGTCGTGGGGTTTGGGCTCAGCTTTCGGCTACTTCTATATGGTTTCGGCGTGGGGTGGTTATGTGTTTATCATCAATCTGATCCCTCTCTATGTGTTGGTTTTGTTGATAACTGGCCGGTACTCGATGAGACTTTATGTGGCGTATAACAGTATGTATATTCTGGGGATGCTGCTCGCTATGCAAATTCGTTTTGTCGGGTTTCAGCATGTGCAGTCGGGGGAGCATATGGCGGCCATGGGCGTGTTCTTCTTGATGCAGGTTCCTTCTTCTGTCGAATGTTCCCTTTGGTTTGTTGTTTAGCTTGTACTTGTATTTCGCAGTTCGTTTAAGATCCCAATATTGAAGTAGCAATCAATGTACTTGATTTTATTAATGTCGCTTACCAAAAAATATCACTAGTGTCTTCATTTTAGTTGGGAATAAAGTCCTAGAGTTATTGTTTCATATTTAAAAATTAAAATGACCGTCTTTAGAAGGACAATGTATCGAATCGTAGCGCAAGAAACAAGCGTATGAATTATGGCTTTAACTCTACATAGAGCTGCAATTGTGCATTTTTCTTTCTACTTCCCCCTTTCCCCTGCTTCTCGTCATCTAAAAAGCGAAAGTTTTCACTATCCTTTGCATTTTAGTCAGCAGGTCTCCCATATAATATTGCGAGTGAATGCATGATGAACAACATCAATCTAGAGTCGTTGTAGAAGAAAGTCTGTTTTTCATTCATATGAGTCGGGTCTTACTTTAGTCAAAGTTTTTATTGAACTGAATTATCTGCGCAGGTGTTCTACCTCTTGGATTGGTTGAAGCACCTTCTAAGTGACACCAAGTTGTTTCAAGCCTTTCTGAGGATGACTGTGACCTCTGCTGTTGGTGTGGGTGCCGTGGCTCTGGGAGTCGGCACAGCATCTGGATATATCTCTCCGTGGACTGGCCGTTTTTACTCTCTGCTTGATCCAACGTACGCAAAGGACCACATACCTATTATAGCCTCTGTCTCCGAGCACCAGCCTACAGCATGGTCTTCTTTCATGTTTGACTTTCAGATTCTTCTCTTCCTCTTCCCAGCAGGTCTCTATTTCTGTTTCAAGAGGTTGTCAGATGCCACCATATTCATAGTTATGTATGGCCTTACGAGCATGTATTTTGCTGGTGTTATGGTTCGTTTGATTCTTGTCGCTACACCTGCTGTGTGCCTCATAAGTGCAATTGCAGTGTCAGCCACCATAAAGAATTTGACATTGTTGTTAAGAGCAAAGACAAAGGCTCCCCAAAGTGCTTCCGGCAAAGGTGGAAGTAGCGGCAAGGCTGCTTCTAAGGTGACAAATCCTTTAGGCTATTCTTTCGCCTTTTCTAACTGGCCAAATGCCTGACTATATCTTCAGGAACTCCTGACTAATTGGCAGCAGGGAATTTTCTTTGATCTAGTGACTAATTTGTGAGCAGTTCATTCCAAATGCATGTGTAGGTGAACAACAGAAGTCGTGATGAAAGTTGCTTAGTTCTCTGAATGGGCTAGCAACTGAAATGGAGAATCATGCTAGCTTCGTTTTATTAGATTTTGTTGTTTTAGGCATTGGGGAGAGGTAGTTAGGGGCATTGGGCGAATGAGAGCCAAAATTTTCTTTTTCTTCTTTTTGAGTTTGCAGTGCTGGGTTTCTTGGTGATTTCTTTTGATGACCTTTGTGATTTATTTTTCCTTTTCCAAAGCAGGGCTCACTTGATCAATCCCAGCCTTTCCAGAAAAATGGTGCTACTGTGCTGCTTTTTGGCGCTTTCTATTTGCTGAGCAAGTACGTTACCCACTGTACTTGGGTTACATCTGAGGCATACTCATCCCCTTCAATCGTGTTGGCCGCAAGGGGTGCACATGGCAACCGCGTCATCTTTGATGACTATCGTGAGGCATACTTTTGGCTTCGTCAGAATACACCTCCCGATGCTAAGGTGATGTCATGGTGGGATTATGGATATCAGATCACTGCAATGGGAAATAGAACTGTTATTGTCGACAATAACACCTGGAACAATACACATATTGCTACCGTTGGACGTGCAATGTCATCTTATGAGGATGAGGCATATGAGATAATGAGGTCACTCGATGTGGACTATGTTCTAGTCGTGTTTGGTGGTGTTACTGGTTATTCTTCAGATGATATAAACAAGTAAGCCTTGACATCATGTCATCTTATTCGAACTATTGATGTAACTAATTGTGGAAATTGTCCATAAACCTGAAAATTTCTGTCTGATCCAAATTTTCATATTTAAGATCGCTTGTAAATAAATGTTTACACTGAACAACCTGACCCTTAGTAGATTTTGCTACAAAACGTTTCTGCTGTTAAAACGGTAGCATACCATTGAACTCTATGAGACTTGGGTCTGTGGCTGCAAAAAATGGAATCCCTGAATGTGAATACTTATGCTGTAAAATGCAATTGATTGAGTTTGGTTACTTTGGTTTGCTTCAAGTCTAAGTGATTGCTAGTGATTAAATAGGTCGCTTTTCTGAGAATTGATTGGATTTAGGCAATCATTTCTTAGCACTTTTTTTTTTTTTTTTTTTTTTTTTTGTTCAAGATTTCATATTTGCACTTGAATTGAGTAATCTTCTAATCTTCTCTTCTGTTTGTTTGTTTTCTTCTTTTATTGGCTAGATTTCTCTGGATGGTTAGAATTGGTGGTGGAGTTTTTCCTGTAATCAAGGAGCCTGATTACCTTGTTAATGGAGAATATCGTGTTGATAAAGGTGCAGCTCCCAAGATGTTGAATTGTCTCATGTAAGTTTCCTGGAATCTCTACCCTGTGTTCATACCTGTCTCATGTAACGGCTTTTCAGAACTTTGTCAAAGAAAAAGAGGAATTGGCTTGAAATAGCCTAATTAAATTCTTTTTCACCATTTTAAGTGATCAAGTGCGCCTCAAATGTTTCCACTATGATGGTACTGGATGATTCTTGTTATTGGTTGTATGAAAAGAAGACGGTTGAGTTTTTTATTCTGTTAGTGATGAGATAGATGAGAACTCAAGAATGATCTAATGAGATTACTTGTTAGATTAGTTTCTTTATGGACTGATGTTTGATTTGGTTGAGTTGTAATTTCATCACTAATGAGATGTGAAAGTGACATGGATGCTTAACCTGTCTTATAGTTGAGTTCTCTTGGTAATTGTTCATCATGATCCACTACCTTTTGTTAATATCATAATCCCCTTTCTGTGCTTTAGGTACAAATTGTCCTACTACCGATTTGGAGAGCTGACAACAGAATATGGCAGACCTCCTGGGTAAGTTGAAGATCATCCTTTTCTTCTCATAAGCTGCCATAGTTTTTCCCCCTCTACAAGCACATGAAATGTTAACGTTGAAAGCATATATGCTGCGAACATGGTTAATAATCATAGGCAGAACATCATGCATAGTTTTTTTGTTAGAATTAGGTGTCGAGGCACATTTCAAAAATAGAAAAGATTAGAAAAATGGCAGAGATGGATGTATATGTAACCTTTTTGTGTTTTTGATTGGTCTTTGAATTCACCACCCCCTTGAGCGGCCTTTGTTGCTCTTTTATATGGTTGGGCATAAGCTTTGTTATGCTTCATCTCTTGCCTATGAGACTAACCATTATATTCTCTTTGTAATGTCAGGTATGATCGTGCAAGGGGGGTTGAAATTGGGAATAAGGATATAAAACTTGAATACCTGGAAGAGGCATTTACAACATCTAACTGGATAGTTAGAATTTACAAGGTCAAACCACCAAATAACAGGTGGTGAGATCCATAGTCCCTCTAGTCTTACCTTCCGCTCCAGACTCTCGACTTCTTTTCTTTAGAGGACAGAAAAGCAATGGTAGGACTAGACTCTGAGATTTGAATCTTGGAATATAGTGACAGAGATGGAGGTGAAGCATATGAGAGAATGTAGCGTTGGTACTATTTAATCCTCTTTCTCCCCCTTGGTAACTGCTCTTGCTTCTGAAAATGCCTTCATGAAGATTTTGTAATGCAGTGGATTTCATTTTCTGAGGCTGTGTTGAGTGTGGTGCATAAGATGTTGAGATTTGGCAGTGCAATTCTACCGACTTGCTGCATCGCATGGTCATACCATATTCCTAATGATTCTCTGCTATTATATTGGATCATTTGGTGCAGCTGGTCGTCATGAAATATCAAGTGTCCTTGTCAAGCGTAGGCCTCAGTTGTAGAGTAACATCTTGTTCACATGTTCCGTTTAGATTATCGACTCCTTGTATGTTTAATTGCTGTGATTACCTTATGGAAAAGTTGTGCTTCCAAGTAATAATCTTAGCTGACTAATCTGTGTAAGAAAATGCGGAGATAGCTGCAGGGTGAGCAAAAGTTTGTCACTCGATTGCTCTAGGCGGCAGAATTTTTCCTGGTTGTGGGTCTATTGGTTCTCCAATGATTGGCATGCTCAAGCAATTGCGATTTGGAAATCCTATGAACCTAGTAATAATCTTGGATCATTTCAATGTAGTCTTTTAAAGTCTTCTATGGGATATATAGGCAGATATCTGCCCAGGCATTTCCTCTACTCAACTATTTTGTTGGACATCATATGACCAAAAAGTCGCCTGAAACGTTATTTTTTAATATTCAGTCTATGGAGATGTTAATTCAATGTTTGTACGGAGATCTGTCCTTTGAAGTTGAAGTGGGCAATAGGAGTGTGCAACTAGACTGGATATACTGGAAATCGGACCGGCCCACCCGAAAATGGGGTCGGGAATTGGCACCTGTTGAAACCGGTTTGGGAAAGGGTTCCCAAAATTCGAAATCGGTTTCAACCAGTCCAGAACCGGTTCCGAGTGAATACCCACTCGGGAATCGAATCAATCGGACTGGTTTGGAAATCGGTTTTGTAAGCCCAACCCCAAATTTCCAAAACCCAAAATGAGCACGGTTACTAAAGGTACGAGACGTTCTCGTGCATTTTCTTAAGTACCTATATTATAATAGTCCAACTTTGTGGAGTATAAAGATCTCAAAATCATATCAATTGAGTTTGCACTTAATGATTAGTATGTTTTAGTTTTTTCTTTGTTTATTACCTTTTTCCTGAGGTTACTTGCTTATGTGTATTGCCAAAATGAGGAATTTGCAGACATCATTAAAATCCATCATCTGGGGATTATAACTCTTGCTACTTTATCATCCTAGCCTTGTGGATTTTTAGTTTTTCGTTTAGTCAAAAAGTTCATGTACTCATTAATTACAAGTGCAAATTAGGAGGATTACATGGTTTTCTCACATTAATGTAAAATTTAAAGCCATATAGGATATCGGACGGTTGCAAAATAGATTCCAGTAAAAACAGGGTTAACCCTGAAACCAAGCCAAAAAAACAGGATGGTTCAGATACAGGGTCCAGTGCAAATAGGATCGAGTATAGAGTCCAAAAATGGAAAACCGGTTATAACATGATCAGGTACAGGGTCCAAGTTTGGAACCTACCACCCGATCACCCCTAGTGGGCAATCATACAATTTTGAGAAAGCTTAAATTAATGATGCTAGATTGGACCGATTGTTTTATATTTATATATTCATGACTCAAATACAACTACAGAATTTGGGCTAGCGCTTCAGAGAAGCCAACAATTTTAGGAAGGAAGAAACATGTATCAATTGTATAAGTTCTTCATGTCTTTTTTCTTAATGAGCATTTTTGCTCATTTTAATTTGCCAAAATTGGAGCTTTTCTTTCTCTAATCCTCTTTTTAGCGTCTATAGCTGGGACATAACGATATATTAAACAGGTCAAGAATTGGTCGATGGTGTACTTTTATGCGCCTTAATCAAGGGCAGCTTTACTCCTCCATCCTGAAAATGATATCGGCAATGCTAAGCCATCGAGAATTGGCCCCGTGAGCGATGCTGCTGAAAACAGTGGGAGGTCTGGTTTCAAGCTCCACTTTGATGTTTGCCAAATTGATGAGGAATTGGTTGCGTCTTGAACTTGTAAGCTCGACACACTCGAAGCTTTTTGTAGTCCAGGATGTTCAATGATTATGTCGTCTCCGGCTCCCGCTCGAACTGAGCTTGTCCAGTTTGACTCTGCATCGATGGCCAGTGATGTTCGGCTGGCAGACTTGGCTCTCAAAGCCAAAGCCTTCCCTCTGGTTGCTAAGAAGCTACTGTTTCCGCCAACGTTTTCCTCTTTCAACAGCTTCTGTGGTGTGGCATTTGGCGAACCAGCCTTAGTTTCTTGATAATTCCTAGTAGATTTCGTATTAGATCCCTCGCCTTCAGTATCTATGACATCGAAGATAGATGTGTAATCAACAATTGAACCGTTCTCTGCCAAGAAACCGGAGCCCATCTTTTGATGCTTTGAAGTTGAATCAGAAGTCGGCAACTCATGACCCTTCAGTCGGTTGTTGTGGATGCAGCTAGTCCCTATACCATAAATAGTCATTCCCGCGCCTTCGGCTAATCCCTTGGGATTTGAGAGTTTAACCCCGTAGTATCTTAAAGAGCTGATAAATGGGGAAAGCTTTCTGTTGGGATGACTTACATTTAAATAGCTCAGAGGACTTAGACAAATTGTAGTGCCCTGCATTTGATGATGCTTTTTCAGCACTCATGTCCCTACAAGAAAGCAGAAACTTGAGATCATACCCACCAAGGCATTGATACGGTCGCTTTGCTTTGCTGTTAGTAGGAACATGCAAATACAATTCATGTCCAGCAAAGTGCGCGATAAAGAGGATACTTCGCACATTTTCAAAATTGTGTTTTTTCTGCTCCTTCATCAATTCATTTTGCTTTTTATGTTTAGAAAAATGAGAGGATTAAAAAAGTGGGATCACAATTATGGCACTGTAATTGAAGATTGATTCTAAGGGTGCTGGGCATATAAAAATGATCTCCAGCAGATACACCTGCTCCACAAACATGCCGAACTAAACTTTTCCAGAGTCAAGAAATTAAGGATAACAGGTATGTAATTTACCCTGAAGAAGCAGCAGTATTAGGCAAAGAGGCTGAAGGGGGGTGCCTTCCAGGTAAAGGTATCCGTAAGGTCTTCAAGGCGAAGATTTGAAAATCCGTGGCCAACCCGTTTATTCTCTTAATGTCAGCCACCTAAAAGGTACAAATATCGGCATCAGGAGAAAGCGAAAAGTGACAGATTTTAGATATTCATTAACAGCCATGCCCTGCTTCTGGCATGAAAAACTTGGGGGAAACTAAAGACTCTGTTGATCACATCTCTTACCAAACATTGGTTGAAGATGGATGGTGCTCATGTCTCTTCCAGACCATGAGTAAGAAGGAAGATACAAAACTATTTGGGTTAAGACCTTTTCGCATACTCTGCATGATTTTCAGGACCAACAACACTAGATGGGCAATTCAAATGACTCTGGAAATCTTGACAAAGAAGCCTGAATCAACTGGCCAAGTTTTTCACTTTCTTTTTGCATCTGATATGCGAATTCCATACAATCCGGGGATAGTTGGTCGTGTTCGATCCGTGTGCTTATATGAAACCAAGCCACTATAAGCAATTACTCATCATATGTTCCCATGGATCATATTGCAGCCATCTAGACAGCAGCTTCTACATACCGACAGTCCTTGTGAATTCTTCTTGAATCGGTGATGTGATCTTTACGTCCACAAGCGAATAAACAGTTTGAGGGAACAGATCAACCACTTGGAGGAAGAGAGACTATACCTCGACCCCGTACTTGATGGCAATTCCAGCGAGTGTATCCATCTTGGATACTTCGTGCTCAAGGTAACCACAGCCATCCACAGCTCCTGAAATATTCCCGCAACTTCTGCTTGCAGGAGACATCTCCAGATACGAGATTTCACAGGAAAGATTGTCAACAATTGTCAGAGAGAGAGAGAGAGAGAGAGAGAGAGAGAGAGAGGAGGAGGATGAAGAACAGCTAGAAAATCAATTGATCAGAGGATGGTATTCATGTCATTCCTAGGTTGTAACTGTACTCGAATCTCAAAGTAGTACTCTATATTAATTCAATGGAGCACAACATGAAGATAGCTTATGGACCACATGTTCGGTTTTCAAGCCATACTTATATGTATCACAAGAAGAGTAAGGTTGTGTTCAATAAAAACTATTCTTTTTTTCATTTGATTACTTAACATATTTGTAAAAACGCCCTTTAACAAGGTTCCAAATAAATTATTAGGATCTCTTTCTAATAAAAAAAAGAAAAAAGGATCGAAAAACAAGGAAACGCAGTTGAACAAATATGGGTTGCTTCACGTTGAGTTCGAGTCTTCTCATGTAAGATCTCGAGGAGCAACATGATTAGCTGGTACGCGTACATTGTTTCTTATTTTTCTCAGGATTTTGACCACCATCTTTCTGATCTTAAAAATCAAATCACATGGCATGCCTTATGGACGCTTGCTGGTCACATATTTTTATCCCAATTTTGTTTAAATATTGATTTTTTGAAATTCCACATGCTTGAAATGCGGACTTCCGCTGTAAAAGATGAAGTATAGGTCAACTCGGGACCACAAATAATTGAATTTAGTTTAGCGATTTTCTTTTTTAATTTATTGCAACTTATTTGATCAAATATCTTCTCATGTAATCTAGGACAAGCCAGATTATTGTTGAGTGAACCATAAGCTCTGGAAAAGATTCACATCCTAAGCATCGTCGGCCCTATATGAATTCAAGACTTCATATGCACTAAATCCAGAAAATAGTAGAACATCAGGTATCTTGAAAAAGGGTAACGTTCGTTGGATTGCATCACGCACTAAAACATTAGCTCGCATCTTTCCACCTCTATGCGATTGGTGAGTAGTTTCATGAGTCGAGATTTTCCTACCTTAAGCGCAATCACTAATTAATTTTCACAACATGGTCAATGCGAATTCGCTTACTTAGTCAATTTAGGTCCTGAAACTCGTGCAAGTAGCACTTTGTAAATAAGAAAAGAGGGTATCGGAGTGATTTGACTTGTGCACACACTGACAAAGATGGGACCATTAAGGTCAGCAATCAGCAGCCTCTCTGGAACGCGCTTGGCACCCACCGACGCATAAAGCCGACAACAATGGAATACCAAAGCGTCCATTGCTATTTACTGCAGAAACTGAAGGGCGGTTTGTGCTTTTAGCTTAAAAAATACTGGTTTTCTTCTATTTTGTGATGCTGTAAATTGGTAGAACTGTGGTCATTCTGAGAAAATCCAATACATCTGACCTTATGAGTGAAACGAAGTCCTGTTCTTCTCAAAAAAAAAAAGTTGTGGATCGTGAACTATTTGTCGAGTGAAAACAAGCAGCTATAGAGTTGTCAAATGTGGACATTAATGCAAGCGGAGTAGTTCCAGTTAAGCCAAAAGAACCAGGAACATACGATAAAGTGATCACCATTCCACTCAAGATGAATATAATGAAAACCCGAGCAACAATATATGCATATTAGTATGGCTAAGAATGATTAATGACTACTGAATAAAGCCTTGGTTAGAGCTGCTCTTACGAATTTCATTTGACATCCTAGACATATGATTTAAAGTTCTTGCACACACGTGCATGGGGAGAGAGTCACATTCCATCGGATGATCTGGGCTGCCTCCTATGTCAAGTTCAGCCAACTTGTGCCCATTTCACTCAGTAAATGTTTCTCCTAAGTGCACCCAATTGCTCATATCAGCGTCTTTGAGCAAATGAATCAAGTAAACTTCAATCCAGTGAAATAATGCCGGCAAACTGCTCATCTTGGCAAAAGCACTAGCATCATCCTAGTAAGCTTCTCCTTCAAACACCTGCTGGTGATTCTTTCCATTTCTTTCTGGCACTATTTTGGTATCTTCTGAGAGGCGGCTTGTAGATGATATTGACAAAATCTGATGCCATCTGCAGATATACAAACCAGATTTCACACAGTGAAACATACTTGCAAAGAGATGCTTGTCATGGAGTATATTTCTCTAATTGCCAAACATGGTGCCAAGCAAATGATCATGACGTTGAAGACCCATGTGCTTATAATGACCACAAAGATCAGACCAATCAACATGGTGGAAGTAAGACAGTGAAAAATCAACCATCTAGGACCTGGAGCAACAGGCATACTATGACTAGTATATTTAACTAGCGCACTAAGTGATATGCCAGACTAATAATGGGACTTTAAACAAGTCATATTTAACATCTAGTAACAGTTTATGTCGCTTAGTATACTGATCTATAGATTGGTCTTAGTATAATTAGAATTTCTCCTTGGAGTAATCCTTGCTTAATTAATTATAATTACCATTCCTTCTCAATGCCCTCTTCATGTTGCTTCCCTGCTAAAGACTGCAATGCTCCATGAATGTTGTTTACATCAACGGGGCTTTAAGCCCAGTCAAATACCAAGTCGGAGTTACCACCATCGGCCTCATCATTATCATCATCTAGCCATCAGCTAAAGCTAGTGGCCCACTTTTCTCCTGACCGATCCAACTGGACCCAGGCAATTTCCTTACATCAGAAGTCCCCATTAGCTCTCTCATCATCCCAACCCCATCCCAGTTCCTCAAACCAGCGAACATATTTGATAGCAGCACATAAGTTGAAGGGTCTTTTCGGTCCAATTTCAATGCATGATCAGAAGCGCGCTTTGCAGTTTCCATATCCCCATGAATGAGGGCAGCTCCAAGCAGCGTCTGCCAGATAAGCACCCCTGGTTGAAATGGCATGCTCAAAATCAATCCCTCAGCTTGTTTAATTTGTCCATTACGTCCAAGTAGATTAACCATACATGCATAGTGATCTTCTCCGGGGGAAATGCCATGATGCTGACTCATAGAGGAAAAATATTTCCACCCTTCATCAACAAACCCTCCCTGGGAGCAAGCATAGAGCACACAAACAAAGGTGATTTGATTTGGCTGCGCTCCTTCTTCAATCATCTCATCAAAGAACTTGAGAGCCTCTCTAGCTTGACCATTTTGTGCGCATCCAATGATCATTGTTGTCCATGACACAACTGAATGCTCCTTCATGGATTGGAAAACACCTCGTGCAGCATCCACACATCCACATTTCATGTACATATCGATCAGTGCATTTAATGCACAGATGTCATCATTGCTCCCCAGTTTAATCCTTAAACCATGAATTTTCACCCCTTCTTCCAAAGAAGCAATGTTGGCACAGGCATTTAGTGCGGTTGAAAGAGTAAATTCATTTGCCATAATCCCCGCTTTTCGCATTTCTGCAAAGACCTCAAGCGCTTTGCCCGGCTCACCACACAATAGACAACCAGCAGCCATCTGGGTCCACGACAAAACATTCTTCGAGCACATTTCTTCAAAAGCTCTAAACCCTTCATCTAATCTAAGATTTTTCAAGTACATACCTACCAAAGAATTGCCCACACAAATTTCACTTCCATGGCCACACTTAACAAGCTGCGCATGAACCTGCAACCCCATATCAATATCTGAAAGAGCAGCCAATGCTGTGAGAACACTCGAAAAGGTATAGTGATCAGGCTTCACCTCTCCTTCACGGATCATACGACCCCAAAACCAAGGAACTTCAGCATAAGATAACTCCAAGTATCCTGCCATGATAGCATTCCAAGACACAATATCCCTAATTGGGCACTTCTCGAAAACTTCCGTGGCCTCCGACAACCGACCGTTCCTTATCAAGGCCGTCGAAAACGCATTGATCAAATACACATTGCCCTCGAATCCCAACTTCACAACATGCGCATAAACTTGGCGAGCCAAACCCGATTCCCCGAGCAAAGAACAAGCATGGAGCGCGCTCACGAGCGTGAACTCGTTAGGCCTCGCGGTCCCCTCACGGTTCATGCCGCGGAACAAGGCGACGGCGCCCTCGGGGCGGCCCCGCTGCACGAAGCCCGCGATGAGGGCCGACCAGGACACCACGTTCCGCTCGGGCATTTCGTCGAACAGCTGGAGGCCGCTCTCGAGGCTGCCGCACTTGAGGTACGCGTTGAGCACGTGATTCCTGAGGAAGAGGGAAAAGGTGCCGACCCTTTGAGGAGCCACGCGTGAATTGCTCTCCCATTGCGCAGATCGGAGGCTCGAGCGCACTTTCGGAGCTCGCTAGAGAGAAGCTGTTCTTCCTCCACCGCCGCCGCTGGTGTTTGAAAATCGGTGGGTGGGAAAACCGCAGCAACGGTTGGACGGTCCGAAAGGAATGTCCGAGCGCGACGGAAGGATGGGCCGAGCATGAGTGCGGGATCGTTTCACGTCGGCTAGAAGCCCCGTCATATATAAAATTCTACGAATTTACGCTTTGACGGCGGCTTGTCCCAACGAATACGCTATACTTAGTCATATTAAGTTTCAATGATTCACCACGAAAGCGGGGATAGCTCAGTTGGGAGAGCGTCAGACTGAAGATCTGAAGGTCGCGTGTTCGATCCACGCTCACCGCATTTTCGTCTTTCTTTTCCCCCTTCTTTTCTTGATCGATTCATTTTTCCTCTTTTTTTCTTGATCGATTCATCACCATGCAAACCTAAAATCAATCGTCGACTCAAAGATCTTTGCTTCTTCTTTTTCGTTCCCCGTTCGATCACGTTCGCGCGCGGTGTTGGTTTGGCTTTCGGGTTCGCATGGCATCCAGAGCATCGGGCGCGGTGCTGTCGAGGGCCGGCAGGATCCGGTCCAAGCTTCAATCCTCGCTCGAGGCGAGCGCCCTGGAGATCGAGGACGTCTCGCACCAGCACGCCGGGCACGCCGCCGTCCGTGACACCGGCGCCGCGGAGACCCATTTCAACGTCAAGATCGTGTCCCCCAAGTTCGAGGGGAAGAGCCTCGTGAGCCGCCACCGCTTGGTCTACGACGCCCTCGCCGACGAGCTCCGGTCCGGGCTCCACGCGCTCTCTATCGTGGCCAAGACCCCACAGGAAGTTGCCCCCAAGTAAAATTATTAGGTACCGATCTCATTGTCTGTGATGGGTGCTGGACTTGGACTCTTGAATTGTTGGAGGCTGGGAGCACGCTACCTGTTTGACGAATTGCCTGAACGGGATGTAACTTGCAAACCCTCTTTGAATGGTATGGCACTGTGATTTATAGGTTGAATTATATCTTCTTGGCTGCCGGGACTTGTCTTTCAAGTCAAATTCATAGGTAAGCAAAGTTGCCCCCAAGTAAAATTATTAGGTACCGATCTCATTGTCTGTGATGGGTGCTGGACTTGGACTCTTGAATTGTTGGAGGCTGGGAGCACGTTACCTGTTTGACGAATTGCCTGAACGGGATATAACTTGCAAACCCTCTTTGAATGGTATGGCATTGTGATTTATAGGTTGAATTATATGTTCTTGGCTGCCGGGACTTGTCTTTCAAGTCAAATTCATAGGTAAGCACTGTACTTGACGAATTGCCTTTAATGTGCAAACCCTCTTTGAAGTCCATGAATTATATGTTCTTGGCTGCCAGGATGCTAGGTTGAGTTCGTAATGGTCCGAATTCTCACGTGGGAGAATACAGTTGATACAGCAGTTAATTACGACTGGTTACTAAAAGATTCTGTGAGAGTGTAGCTGAGCCAAGTTCTCCCTCTAACTGATTCACCATCAATTGTCCGTCAAAGACTGGCTTGCAAATCTAAATATTATAACCTTGCGACTCGGACATTCCAGTTGTACCTGACTGAAAGGTTTTGTTAGTTTCATCTCGCTGATGGACATTTGTCTTTGGCCCTAGCTTTCTGCTTAGATAATTATCATTTAACTGGTGAATATAATATAGGCAATGGGGCATTAAGGACCGTATGAAATTTTAATTTCCACTTCTTCAGATATAGATTGACTTCATTTCTGACTATCTTTGGTCTATGACACATTGTTGAACTTGCCGGACCTTTAAACCTTACTTTGAAGATTGTTCAAAGTTCTCAAGAATTCTCTAATGTACTAGCTAGTACTAGCAAGGGCATCAAACTTGCAGTTTTCGATTCTATTCTTGCTATATGCTCAAGTAAAGGATCATTGTTTAAATATATAATAGATCAATTCACTTATTAAACCTCTATAGAGGCATTTTGGCCAGTAGTTGACATGAATAATGTGGTGTCTGCACAAGCAGAATGCTATTGCACCCGTGAGAATTTTTCTGCTGCGTGTTGTAGGGTGACCTTCATTGCCAAAAATTTTAGCTGTTGGGAAATGGATTAATTATGTTAGATAGTATATTTCTTAACAGTCTCTGTAATGTTTAAACCTGACCTTACGCATGGAATGACACAGAATATGGATTAAACCTCACCACCAAAACCAAAAAAATGCAATTACAAGAAATTAGATAATAAGACAATTAAAGGGTGTTGTAGAATTCCAACTATTGACCCAGGCTCTTATATCAAATTAGACAACAATTTTGGGGAAGTCGTAAGTTATCAGGATATGAGTCCATATATACATTAAAAACAACTCTTAACTCATGCTCTGTTTATCAGCTTGGAACAATTTGATGTGGGCTTTAATCAGTAATGTATTCCCTTGAGTCTTTTCTGGAGGTGCTCTGGTCTCAGTGAGCGCTCTCAAGCTCAACCCTGGGCTGCCTTCATGCCTTTATGTGACAAGTCATATCTGGCATTGGTTGAAATGTATATGCTATCCTTGCATGCAGAATATCCAAAAGGAGGTTTTGAACTTTGAACATGGACCTGGCCTCAATAGTAGCCCTTTAGTTATCTGTTGGTCTCAGAGCTTACTGGGCTACAAGACAGTATAAGACTGAGCCCTTAGATTATTATGGTGTGCAGTGTATGTGTCACACCTAAGTAATATTGGGTGTGTGCTTCCATCTTAAAGCACCTTATTTCGGTCCACAAATGTTTATTATGCTGCTTGTTTTACTGTGGGCTGTTGATATGGAATATCCATCGTGGAACCTTTTGTCCTTCATTTAGAGGATGTCTGTTGCACTTAAGTCCTCCTCCCACTAATTTACCTGGTCAGAGTGTGGAATTCTGGTCTGAAGATTGACAATTAAGCCTTTCTGCATGCATACCATAACATTTGCTTTAGCTTTTATGGATCTTCTAAGATCAATCTGGCTAAAATGGCCCAAAAATTGCAGAAAGAAAAGAAAGACATTCGCATGTTAATTTGTTCCTTATTAACTAGATGCCATTTCTTGAGGATTTGGAGAGTTCACCAATATGTATAGGCAGTAGATGTAATTTGTGAGATTGATGTTCCAATTGTAGAAGTGGCTTGCTAAACTGCCAATATTGCCCTTGTACGATTTTTGGGGTAATTCAATGCTTCTTGATAGACCTGCACAAAGCTTATTTATATTTGGTTCTTAAACGATCTTTGGTGCACCTGTGGTGGTCAAAGTGGTCAGGTTTTCATGGTGGTTCTCACTTCACTGTCAATAGATGTGGGATGTAGCAGGGTGAAATGCAATCAAATCTAGAGGACATGAGACATTGTTGGAGCTTTCTGCAATGATTGTAGATCATGATTGCTTGGTTGCTATAGGTGCAGTCTCTGAGGGTGCTGGTTATGATCTGCATGGCATTGTGTTGGTAGCAGTGGCAATGTGTTGTTCCTCTGTGTATCTAGTCTCTAACTTCTCCATCATAGACCAATTGGAACTATGGCAATTGTCTGATGACCTTTTCTGATTGAAATCAGGTTTTTTGAAACTGATTACTTAGGCCACCATTGACTTTCTATAGGAACTAGGAAGTACTCGAGGAAATCATTTATCTTATGGCCATATAACTTTTCCCAGCCATATATTTCAAATGCTTAGGAGGTGGGGTGTCACACCTTTGTTCCTCAGAGCATACGTCTAAAGTGTTATCCTTTCCTCTCCATTCACCACCATCCAGAGTCACTGAAATATTTTGTGCCAGATAACTGGTATGTGATTATAAGAGATGTGGAGATGATCGGATCAATTTATGTATTGCATTCTATTCCAGGACCTTCTGATTACAGATGTGCCATTGCCATGGAAGCTTAAAACTAAAGTAGCTTCCTTGGACCTTGGCAAAAGAACTGAGGTAACAGATTTCGTCATGTACCTTGTTGTCTTCCCTTTGAAATGTAAATAGTCCTTTCATTTTGTGAAAAGCTTATGGAAATGGAGGAATTATGGATATAGAGAGAGAGCGGGGGGGGTGGGGGGGGGGAGAGATGTATCGTCTTCCAATTTTGATTCGTGTCCCGTTTTGTCTTTTCACTGCATATTCAATTCTGAACCACGAGGAAACAGAGTATAATATTTGTTGGGTTTGGACTATTTGGCAACCTTGCCTTTAGATACGGAGACAGCTTTATCATTGCATCAATATTTTCTCCTTTATTCTTGGGATATTATATCGCCCAATTATTTCAAGATCATGACGTGACATCTCAACTTTTCGGTGTGTTCTGCCTTCAATCCGTAACACTGTACGTGGCATTTAGAATAAGGTATAATTCTGCCATGGTTGTTGAGAAGAAGAGAAATAGAAATGTTCCTTTGGTCTCAGTCCCAGACAATTGAGCTGTCAGTTAACTGATAACGTTTGTCATCTCTTTTATTTGTGAATCCATATGGCGTAATTCTCACAAAAATAAATAAATTGTTTTCTCTCTCTTTTTATCCCTATACCTTAGTTCAAGAAAAACATGAAAACATTATTGTTTCAATTATTTCAGTTGCGATGGCCAGAATTAGTATCTAGTTGCCTTTTCTCTTTAATAGTTGACAAAAACATCGAGAAATTATGATTGCCAACATAATAATGACACTAAATTCATAAAAATGGGAAGTTTATTCAAGTTAGTTTATCTTTGGAGAACTTTTCTAATATTTAGATAGGCCAGATGCATAATTTAGCAATGATACAAGTGAAACTTGACCTCAGGTTTTTGAAAACATTTCTTTAGAGGCACTTTGGCACTTATAACAGACCCAGGAGAGCTCAGTGAACTAACGGTTGTCTCAAAGATGGAATGGGACAAGTGCTCGCAGTTGCTACTCATTTGTTACACAAAGTGAAACTTGAGTTGCGTGTTTTCTTTCTAATACCATCTACATGAAATACCTTTTAATAGTTAGATTAGAGCTACTGTTACAACATCATCTTCCTTGTTTGGACTCCTCTAGGGCATAGCTGAATACCAGTCCTTGTCAACAGTCCAGCAGTGCCCATGTGACTGAGGGTTGGTGTTTGAATGAAAGTAGGGTTCTTTTACTCTAATAATGTTGATTTTCTTATTGAGATGGAGACGGATGAACCTGAGCCCCATTTGATTTAAAAATAAAGCGCCAACCTTGATATTTCAATTCTCATCTGTTCTTTATTGATTCACCCTTTTATTAGTTGATCTTTTGGCGCCGCCTGTCACCACTTCAGGCTTCGCCTCGTAAACCTAAGAAGAGCACAAACAAATGATTGTGAATCAACTTAATAGAAATTATATCGACAGACTTAACTATTGTAGGACCCCATTTGTTCTTTTATTGTTTTTTTCCATTTTCCTCCCGCCAAAAAGCTCTGTTTTGTGGTAGCAGATGCCCTTGAATACAAGTGCAATAACTAATAGCTGCCTTTTGCTTTCTTTTCTTGTTCTCTTGTTTTTCCCTCTCTCCACTCTTTCTTCCACCAATTTCGAATGGCCTTTGTACTTTACTCTTCTTGGATGCCTCTTCCTTTTGGTACGGTCTTAATGATAGAGCATTAGATTCTATTGCACTGTATGAGAAGATTTTGCAGTACTAGGAATACATTATAACAAAAACAAATCCTCTTGATCATTGTTTTGGGGATTACCTAGTAAAGTTAGTCAAAGACTATTACTTTGGCAATCAAAATGAAGATAAAGAAGACAAAAGATGGAAGAACATAAAGTGGGATATGTCGGGAAAATATGGTTTCGAATTGGGTAGAATAATAAAGTCGGATCTTTAAAGTAATTAAATCGAACTTTGAAGCGTGATATCACTTTCTTTAAGGATTTATTTGCCCTACAAAGTTGCTAATAGTCACTAACAAATATCCTCTAGAATACAACAAAGTCTCGAAATTAAGAATACTAGATAGCAATTCTAGTATTTTTCCATGGTCTCTCTAAGAAACAATTAAAAAAATGGCTATAGTTTTTTCAAAAAGAAAGCTCAAAAAGATTTTTAAAAAAAATGATCACACCACTCCTTTGGAAAACCGACATGTAAATATAAGTCAGTCTAAAAAATGTAGGCAACTCTTCGTGAAAAATTGCAATGTGAACAAATGTATCCTTTCGAAAAATTGCTCAAATGAACAAAGGCGTCCATTCGAAAGAAGTTGAAAAAATGAACAAATGCAACCTTTTGAGAAATATTACAAATTGAACGAAAGTATCTTTTTCAAAGGTTGTCTTGAAAAGACACAAACAAAAATTCAAAATAATTAAAAAATACTATCATTATTATTTAATAAATAAAATTTTGAATTTTTTTAAAAATAATTTCGAAAATTCTCAATAAACAAAAATAACATTTGAATTGATTAAAGATAAAAATGAAAATAACAAAGGGGTTAGTGTTAATTAAACCGCAAGCATGCAAGCTAAGTGCGCCAAAATCGCAATCATTCGCCAAAATTGCGCAATCATTCATACCCGATCATTTCTTTAGGTACGCTAAAAAAACCCCACATTTATTAATTGACCCACTTCCTCTCACTTTTCCTATGTGGGACAAAGAAACATACACTTAGTTTGTTTTACAAACAAACTTCTAACAGGATATTTCCTCTTGAGGACCTTAGAAGCTCCTTGAACTAGCACTAGGAAAAAAGGATAGCATGACAAGTAATCAACATCTTCACGTCAATGAAAATTTTTAAACAATGATCATTTGGTGGATCGTACTTCAAAAACTCCAATGATCAGTATAACAGCTGAAGATACTTTATGTTTAGGAATGACATGAAAATTTTTAAACAATGATCATTTGGTGGATCGTATTTCGAAAACTCCAATGATCAATATAACAGCTGAAGATACTTTATGTTCGGGAAAACTAAAATTATCGGTTGGTGTCCTCACATGCATCAATCAACTCCAAAAGGAATAAAACCATTGTTATGAGTGCCTGCAATTTTTCTCTTTTGTTTCGGATGGCTCACTATGACCAAGAATTGATCAGTATGAGTGGTCAATTCTGCATATTGTCATGAATATACACAAAAAATCTAATAAAACATTCGAGTGGTGTCAGGGATTAACGATGAGATATATTGAAAGAGACGGATGCTTATGTTGAATGACAACGACGAGATATAAGAAAGAAACAGATGCCTATGCTGAATGACAAATTCTTCTATAACATTATCAAAGTTTGGAGGGTCCCTTGTCGACTAACCTATTTTTTCTGCACATGGATTCACGTATCTACTGCTTCTACAGAACTCTTTTTAGTTCGTCATCTTCTTTCATTGTTTTATCTGAGTTCATGGGAGATGCTTCTTTAGCTCATCCACCCACAATTTATTAAGTACATGGTGCACCTAAACCTTTTTCCATCTTATCTTTTCCTAGATCTTCTCTGTATTCCTTGTCTCTTTAGTAACTCTTCGGAGCCGATGGATCCTGACTCTTTCTTTCGCCTCTTCCCATAAAGATTTCGAAGCTGCTCAAGATTCTCCACCAAGCCATTTTTCCCACTTGTTTAACAGCACACACAACAACATCAATTTTAAAATTTCAGATGAGGGAATGAAAGTTCAACAGTATGAAGCTTCGGTTCTGCATTGTTTATGCGGATGGTCATTGTTTAATTCCACGGAATCGTGAATAGAGACTTTCCAGAAACCAAGGCCATAGGCAAGCCCTGCCTGATTCTTCTCCTAGCAACAAGCAAAGACCTGGAGGTGTCAGAAACTGTCCAGTTTAAAGTAGACCAAGCTAGTTCATGATGATGGAAAAAAAATCTGATTGTTGATGTATAGAACACAGTCACAGCTAGCGGTCGATTATATTAGAATGGGGTTGAAGCAATCACCACCCTTTGGGATGGTTCTATTTTTGGGTATCTAGCTACAAAAATAATGATCAACTTATCACCACATGCCTCTTAATGCGTATACTCTTTTTATAGCCAGAGTTTTGATAAAAGCCCTCAGCTATCAATTTCATGGTTCATTCTTTCTAGTTGTGCTATGCGTATGGCATTTGGTGTCTTTGATGTGCAAATTGCTCTATTCACATATCCGTTAGATTGAGCATCTATTCTTTCACATTTAGCCTAAGTTGGTGCTGCCATTGAATCTTACATGGTGATTGGCATGCTAGTTGGACGCATCTCACTCGGGGTAACTTGATATTGAGAGATGAAAGAGCCACATGTCCGTTGTTTTAAGCTTATGATGTATTTCTTCCTTATCCTGTGTCACTGCGATGGCACACTAATCCGTCGGTCACTGCTTATCATTGCAAAACAACCTACCTTACCAATTTGATGCTAAAACCTATCTAAAAGAAAATGAACCTAATTGGCCTCATCGTTTGTGCCATACCCCAAGAAATATTTATGTAGCGACCACACGGTCGAGGGAGGATGTCATCGTTATTTGTGGTTATATCTATCAATTCGTGCTAGTTTTACTTTATACGGTTTCTCTCGGGTGGCATTGTGTCACGTACTGTTCAATCTTTATAAAGTCTTTGAGATTGACATGCAAATGAAAGTTCAAGCACACCATAGCATCATATGAAATTTGTACACCCCAACTTTCCCTTTCTTGATGAGGAAAGATGGGCCACAAATCTCATGTGCAGTTGATTTTGCACTCGTAAGCGTGAAATGGGTTCGAGAGAAGCAATTCAATCTGGGTGCAAGATTCCATCAAAACTTCCAAAGTGCTCCAGCCTAAGGAGCCATGAAAAGTACTAGCAAAAGAGGTGCGAGGTGCACTAGAAAAAGTGTGCATACGTACATATATGTAAATGATAGAGGAAATGGGGTTCACGAAATGATGACAGGAGGGACCCAAACTCCCCGATCCACAGCTTAGCTTAGCTTAGCAACAAAGCGTGAACCGCCCCAGCAAGAAGATGGTGCACTAATCTTCAAATTCAAGCAAGCACGAAGCATGCCTCCTTGCCCTATCCAGACCAACCTAAAGGACCCCATGCAACAACGAAGGAAAAGGGACTCTCAACAGGCTAGATACCCTTTTGAAATTGACCCTTCCTACTTAAGAAACACCAAATTGATAAATAAAAGGAGGTGGAAAAAAAAAAGAAGAGAGAGAGATTTCCCCCCTCCCTTAGTAAATGCGCGAGAGCGCCGTCAGGTGGAGCCACCCCACTACCACCACCAAACTTGGACTGCAGTGAGTCATACAGTTCGATATTTGGACGCTACATAGCCCCTAAACCGTGACTCCTCTGGTGTCTCCATCTGTAGGTTCATGCCCAGTCTACGTTAAATAGGAACACTAGTATTTTATCTCATTCATTCCCTCGAAAGTAAACTATGGTTTTTGGCTAATGCCCAGGACTTTGATTTATTCGATTTTGTTAATAACCTCTCAAGCAATGAACTGATGGTAAAGTTAATGGAGTCTTGCCAACATTGCAGATATCGCAGATCTTCTACTTAGAATTTTAATCTGCATGTGTCTATCCCCCACGCTCTCACATGTTGCTGTCTGCGGAATGATATTATGATGGGTGGCGGGTTGGTTTCAAAAGGGACCAGCTCACTAAAGAAGCCCAAAAAATGTTCATAAATTTAAAGCAGGAAGCTTCGTGAACACAAGATTATGATGCATGCCCATATTTTAAAATTATTCTGACAAACAAATGCATTAAAGTTACACTGATTTGATAGAATACATGAAAAGTCAAGACTGGCAAAGCCCACATGCTCAACTAAGCTTAGATGCAACGCCAGTATACCAGAAATTTGGCCAAATTTTAATGAACCCTAAGTCGGCAAAGCTTTTGATCCAGATGGGGTATGGAACTTGGAATTTCAAGAGCAAAAAGAAGGAACCAACTAGGTACGTGAGAGTACATAGAATTCTCTCTTCAAAGACCACCTTGATGGAGTCAAAAACAATCATTTGACAAAAAAGAAAGTGGAGCACGCATTTGATTATGCCCTAGCTGTTAATTACGTTTTGTCCCCTCGATTTCGCGGTTGATTACCCTTTAATTACTCCCGTCCAAGGGAAAAAAAGACAGCACACATGCCCACATGCACACTTTTTCATTCGGCTCGCCCTATTTGCTTAAGAAAAGAATTCACTTTCCAGCGAAAGAATGCGAAATTAGATTTTAAAACCATGAGATGCCATATAATTACATTGATATCTCGACATTGCTAGATCATTTTTTATTCTCTTTTTTTCCTGCGATAGGGAATTCACCTAAATTATTGTCCTACGATATGCTCGTACGTTCTTATAGATAGATCAGTTGAAAGGTCATGGAAAGCCCACAATTTTCCTGGACGGTGCTAAAGGCGAAAACTTTAGGATGGTGGCAGATATTATGAGAAATGGACATTGGTTTTGAATATACCCCCGCATTATAAAGGCTCATGATTTTATCAATTTCACTGTGAGACAATGACCTGACTTTAGATTCAAATTCGGGAGAGCTCCCTGGAATGCGTAGTGTACTTTATAATCGAAAGAGCAGGATCGATGCATAGGTGATTTTTTGTTATTTTGTATTCATCTTGTATCCACATCATCATTATGATTATTTTTATTTTATTTTATTTTTGGTACGCTAATCATCGCCCCACGGCCCGTACAAGTCTTTGATCCGCCATTTCGGCGAAGCAAGACGGGGCCCCATCACCATCCACATTATTATTATTATTTTTTTTTTGGAGACGAACCTACCATCACCATCCACATTATTATTATTTTTTTGAGACAGAGGGTGCACTCGGAAATCCCGTAAACTCACGAGTACTAACTCCACCACCATGGCGTCATGTCTTACTAACGCTGGGATTTAACTTCATGTAGAGGAAAATCCCACCCGCAGCCAACGCGGCCACCACATGGGGTGATTCCACATTATTATTATTGTTATCCAAATAGATGGAAAAACCTAGACATTATCTTATTCTTATCTAATTTATTTTTTGGGGGCCAAAATTGGATAAATATTTTACTTGCTTATTCATTCTTCACTAGTTTTAAACAATACTATTTTCCTTTGTTCTCTTTCTAATAACAAGAAAAGAATTTATCTCTCTTACTAATTTATGACCTCCTCTACTCTTATTCCATATGTTAAAAGGATAGCCACCTCCCCCTTAAAGGTAAAGGTAAACCCCAGTGGTTGATTTTATTTAGTTAACATGGTTACATATCACAACTCTGGCGAAAACAAAAAAGATGAAAATCGTAAATGATGGCCACTGTTGGATCTTTTTTCTCACATTGCAGACTGAAGTTTCTCCCACCAATCTCATCGTGCCTAATACGCATACTTATATATACCAACTGCATTTGTGAATACGTATAGCTCTGGAACTTATTCGAAAACCTAATCAAGAGGGACATGAATTTATCCAAAACTCACCGAACTCTGACCCAAAACATTGAAGATTGCGAGAAAGTTAAATCACTTTCTGGTGAGCTTTGCTGTTCGTTAAGAGTTTGGTATACGATAATGTAATTAAACTGAAAGAACTTATAACCCATCCCTAGTTTTTCTAAGCATAGGAGTCAGTGAAAAGGTCATTGACCTAACAAAAGAGCGAAATAAAACAACTTTGAGAAGAAAGAGACCAAAAAAGGGGAGAAGAACTGTAGGAGACACCACATATGGTGCAACTGACATAGCTATTTCAATTCCAAATTTGATGGTGACCCTTTGTGACGATCACTCAGCACATATGATATGATGATACAGCAGTATGATTTATATCAAACGTTGATTGATTCGTGACCCGACGTATGACGTATGACGTATGACAAGATTCAAAGGGTCCTGATTAAGTGAACGTGCATGCGTCTTGATTTCCAAGCCGCCAGGAAGGGGTTAAGCATGTGATGTCCCAACATCAAGTATGTGCATTTCGAACTTCTTTGTTTTTATCATTTGACAGAGCAACGTAAACCTTATATAAGAAAGATTATTCGATCATAAATCATCCATTTTTATCCCTTGAAAACGAATTATCATAGTTGTTACTGTACCCGTATCGACCAATACTACAAAAATTAAAAGTGGCAATGAAAAGAGAGAAATTCAAAATTAGGGTTAAGGCGCTACATGTACTTAGTTTTAATTAGTTCTTTCAGCAAACTCCATTAGGCCATTATTATCCTTTCAAAAACTACTTGTGTATATATTTTTTGCACTAAGGATGTTTCTCTATGGATAAAAAAAAAGGAAATCGAGAGATTCCCAAAAGAAATATAAAGGGAAAAAGTGTAAGAAAAAGGGTGGGGTCATTGGGTTGGCAATGGCCAAGCTTCATAATTCTTCCATGGGACTTCCCTATCTGCTTCCTGGGGTCAGACAACAGACCCCATTTCCCCATTGTCACAATATTGAACGTGCATGACTACGAATTTTTTTTCCCCTCAAATTTTTGAAAAAAAAAATAAAAGCACTGAATTTCTTTTTTCTGTAATATATATTTATTAACTTATTTATTTATGGATTTGGAGTCACCTCACACCAAAACCACAATTCTAGAGGCAACGACTGCCTCTAGTCCTTTTTGCCAAAACCATCACCAAACAACTTGGATCCTCCAAAAGTCATTACTCGTTGATTTTGAAATGGTCTCGATCCATATTTTTCCAAGGCATGTTGAATTTATGGCATGATGTGTGATTTTTAGCAATTAATTTCGGTGTCCTTTTCTAGCTTATAATAATCAAGGTTCATGTCCTTTCTCTTATCTTCGCATTAGAACCGCATTGATAAGGTCTTTTCAGTCAATGGTAGGTATCATAATAGAAGGTAAAGTAGAAAAAGTAATTGGGGTAAATAACTTATCATCAATCAATTGTTACAACTTTACTTTCACTAAGGCAATAGTGCTCGAAAAAATTCAAAATATAGACACCCTTTCTTTCTTTCATCAACTTGTTTTATCTTCCTTGATGCCGCTCAACTTCGATATGTTCCAACTGAGTACGCAAATATGGCTGAGTGATCAACGACTTGAGAGCGGGGAGCTTGAGCGCAAGGCAACCAGGTTCCGAATCTCACGGTTGTGGAAAGGAAAAAGAAAAATGCAACCTAGAAAAGCAAAAGTATCCCTAAGAAAAGAAATAAAGGAGCTTGCATCACCTAGGAAAATACTTGGAAAAGTCCAAGCTCGGTCTGAGAATCATATAATTGGACTGTATAAACATGGACGTGTCCCTATATCAACACCAGGACTTTGTCAAATGACATATAATCCCTTGAAAGAGAAATGCAACATCCCAAATACTCAAGTACCCATCAAGGGGAACCCAAACGACAAGCTCTTAAAGAAGCGTGAGTGCTCGTAGAGATAAGGCTGGGGAAATTTTAAATCTCACACCAATTCTTGTCTTCCATTCCACTATTGTATTTTATATGCGGGATGTAATGATCGATGAATTGATGATCTACTTCGTTATTAAAGACTCTCTACAGCTAGAGTCACTCAGTAACGGACAACGCTGCATGTTGGAGCGGCGTTAAATTGAAAAATTTGGATTAGGTTCCGTTGTTTAAGCTGTAAATTATGATGAATAATTTGGCTTTAACTTTCTTTTTAGTCAATGAACGCCACTACAAAGAAAAGATTTTAAACATCGAACGGGTCTGGCGTGTGGGGTCCGATCGAGGGCGGGGATTCGTTCAGGAGAGAGAAAGTAGTTCGGTGTTTAAGCGTCTCGAGCTTTTATAAAGCCCCCCCTCCTGGCTGGTGTGGTCCGCTGTTCTGGCATAGCAGAGAGACAGCTTGGCTGTAGTGTGCGTCTTGAGGTGTTTGGCTGGTGTGTATGGGTTCTGCAAGATTGGTTTAGTTCAAGAGGACAAGAACATAGGGGCATATATAGTTTGCTGATACGTTCTTGCTTCCCTCTGCATGTTGCGTTAGTCCTTGTCAATTCTTCTGATTTGTGTGCCTTTGCAGTGTTTGAGAAGGGCTGGTGTTTGCGAAGCCCCATTTGCTTCTTCTTGCTTTCCTTTGCTTTGGTGAGGAATCTCCTGTTATATTGTTTTGGAGGTTTCTTGTCCTTTTTCCTCTCTGCCCAAGAATTTTGGACTTGCTTGTAGAGGTTGTCATTAAGGTTTACAGCCTCTCTCTCTCTCTCTCTCTCTGAATTGGCTGGGAAATGTCTGTTTCATCAATTAAAGACGCTCCGTCTGTGTTTGGCGTCTCGGGAATTCTCTGTTGTCTTCCTACCGGGTTTGGTAAGTCAGCCTGTAATTTTTGGAGTCGATAAATTTCCCGGGGAAAATGGCGGTTTTTAAAGCTGTTTCAGGGCGTTTCTTTTTCTCGTTGCTAAAACCAGACGGTGGTGGCGAGCAGATTTCCGATTGCTCGTTCATCAGGATTTCTTGAATCTCCCTCCTTTGTCATCTTACATCAAGAATCTCCAAGATTCCCATTTCCCTTTTCTCACTTTGGTTTTGAATTTTTCCAAAAACCACTGTTTCAATAGCATCCAGATTTATCGTTACTAGGACTAAAAGAATGGACGATCCACACAGAAAGAGGTCGCAGAAAAAGGCTTCAAATTTTGAGACCACAATCTGGGTTATCAACATAGCACTAATCTGTGTAGGAATTGGGTCCTGCCTAGTTCTGTTCAAGATTGCAGTCATCCCATATACATCAACCTTCCTCATCTCCACTATCCCCTGCGTCTGGAGCTACATCAAGGCCCTTCTCTCCCCACCTTACATTTATATCCTCGTCAACTTCATTATCCTCGCCATTGTTGCTTCATCCACCTTCCACCACCAGAGACAGATCATGAAACCTGTGAGAAAGGCTCTCCTCCACACAGAAAAGAGCCTGAATCTGAACTTTGGATTTGGATTCAAAGGTGACGAAGATGAAGCAGCAGTCTTTGAGGTCGCCGCTTCGCAAGAAGCCACCAAAGAGTCCCATCGTCAAGATCAAGAATGGAAAAATGTCATCTTTACTCAAAATCAAGAACAAGAAGAAGAAGTGATCAAGCCCATGGTGGCGGTGGCTTCTGTCGACGAGAACGTGGACCCATCTGCAGGTACTTCCGACGACGAGGCTCTCTCGGGAAAATCCGGCGAGACTACCGGGGAAACCGCCGGGGAAGAGAAGGTGGGGTCGCCGAAACCCGAAGAACCAGATGACTCGCTGGACTCTGTCTGGAAGGCAATCATGGAGAGGAAGGGAAGTCCCGACGTGGCAGCTGAAGAAGAGCGACACGTGGGATTCACCGCCGAGGGTTGCGGCGGCGGCTCGGGCAGAGGCCTTGCCGCCGGCGCCGGCAGCAGGTTCGTGTCGGCACGAGCTGCGGAAGTCGGACACGTTCAGGGAGAGGGTGCCGTCTGCAAGGGAGAAGCGGACGACGAATCAAGACGAGTTGCAGAAGCGATCAGACGAGTTCATAAAGAAGATCAACAACGACCTGAGATTGCAGAGAGAAGAATCGAATCAGCGTCACATCGAGAGGGTGAATCGCGGAGTATATTGACCGAAAAAGTTCTTGTGGGTGAGTCTAATCAGAGTTTCGGGAGGTACATTACGAGTTTTTGAGTCTTATCGTTATCAAGAACTCAAAGACTTTGTGATGTTCATGTTAATATTTTCTGTTTCTTCTGTTACCTGTCATCTCTCTCTCTCTCTCTCTTCTCTCTCTCTCCCCTTTTCTTCTGGGTTTCCTAGATAGCGCTAGTAGTGTACTCAGCTGCAGCTTGTAAAATGAATGAAGTCTGTCTTTTGTTATCTGCTCTGTACTGTCCTGCCTGGAAACGATGAATACTTCTTCGTATTTTCTTGGTTATTCTTACACCAAGAAAAGAGTTCAGAGAGACAGAGAGAGCGCAGTTCGCTTTTAGTTTCCATGGTTGCATCTGGTCTTGTCTGCTGTCACCTCCATGGACTCGATTGGATCCGAAGAATCGTTCGGCTTTTCCTCCTCCGTGTTTGCCAGTTGCATCCAATCAAAGCTCAAAATGGATCGCTCGTGCTCGCTACAACTCCAACATGATGAAGACAGGTTGAAATGAAACTCGATCTTTTGAATAATGATGTAGTGGGATGATGCATTTCTTTTTTCTCGTGTTTGATCGTTATCATTGCAGGACAGTTGTGCGAATTCATTAGTCTTGTTTCTTTTCTTCTTTTTTCTTTTTTTTGGGGGGGGGCTTGGGACTTGGGACTATATGGAATTAAACAGAGCGGTCTATGAAACTCAACTCAACCAAATTTCATCACTAGATTACCGATGAACGTGATTGCCCGATGATAAAAGTACAGTGTTATTTATCTAGTGAGGCTACGGTGCCGAGATAGCTGAATAGGCAATCGATTCTCCGTCAGCACCTTAAGTCGAATAAGCTAGCAGCGGGTGGGTTGGGTCTAAACCCTTTTTTTTCTTGAGCAAAAAAGTTATGGGACTCCTTTTGTCTAGCGGCGGGCAATCGATTTTTTGTCAGCACCAATGTTGTTCTTGTGCTAGCATAGGGAAAGAAACATTGCGTTGTTTTATTACTTTCGTCTATTAAATGATTAAACAAGATCCCGGCATATTTTTTTTGTTTTACGCCCCGTAACTCTTTCTCAGCCAGGCTTGGTCAAAATAGCAAAGCAAGTCAAAATATTAATTAGTAGCATAGCAAAAATGCAAGAAACATTGAATCGATTGCATCTTTGATTTTATTACTAGTATATCTGAGAATTCTTAATTAGCTAGTTGTAAATGATTATGGAACAAGACCGAGATATTGATCTTCCGTAAAATAGTTCTATAATTGACATTTTCCACGTACACGAGATTAATAGTAGCCATGTAAAATAATCCTTCGGCCCAATAAAAAAAATCATGAGCAGAAGACTAGATCAAAAGCGAAAAAAAGAAAAAAAAAAAGGAATGGAGAATGCTCAAGCCCGAAAAGAACATGGTATTGAACCAGGCCTTAGCCGGTTTCTTCGTAATGCTTCTCATTTGCGAAGGCCCAAAATCACTTGCAAGCCGTAGACTCATACGCACTCAACCTTGAGAGTTGAGACTCGTGTTAAAAGACTACGGAAGGAAGCCAGTACGAGTATAATTTGACTTCAAACTAGGATAGCTATTCGTGTTCATGGGTCGTGTTTGTGCCGTATTGATATAAGACTATACTATAAAATAGGTCAATCCGAATACGACAAACTTAACATGAACACAATTTGAAAATCACTTGACACGATACTATCCTTGAAATATGATAAAATAATGGGTTGATACGATAGGACATGGCAAAATGGGTCATGGACCCATAATTTATCTCTTATATTAATCGTCTAAGTAAAATATGGGTTGCCTAAGATGTGGAATATAGGTAGGAATGGGTTTAATAAACCAAAGACCAATTGATGATAGTTCTAGTGGGTTTGGAATGAATCCACTTTCAACCTATTTAATAAAAAAGAAATGCGAGGGCTAGGGGTGAGCATGGTCAAGGTGGGTAATTCTTATCTTAGAACCAAAAATTGTCCACTAAGGACCGATTCCAAAAAACTAGAATTGAAAACCACCCATTAATTTCATAGATTCACTTGAGAATCGAACCACTGGTCGAAAAGGTTCTTGAGAGCGATTCCAGGTTCTAGTTTCATAGAATCGGTCTCCAATTCCCACAAAAGTAATTCATCAATCTAGTTTCTACATAGAGCACTAAAGCATGGTGAACCTAGGTTCTTGTTCAGCCTTAAATTTGGGCTGAATTACGAGCCATTGATTTTGATTGAGGATTGAAAACAATAGGGTAAAATGAATCAACAATAATCGTTAGCTAGGAACTTAATTTCTTTGAAGGTCAAAATGTGATCCTCATAAGAATTCTTGACATTGGGACATTTGGAAAATTAAACTATGCATTAGAAGTCCTAACCTCCACAAATGTCTAATCGCTTGGTCCATCTTTTTTCAACGTCAACCTAATTGAATTACAAGGATGGCTAAAGAGAGGCTTAATTATGTTCTTAAAATGAGTCATTGACTCTTAATTTGGTATCATGACAATAAAGCACCACGAAATTTATGGACATCCCCAATTAGTGTCCTCCATCCTCTTCATTTGTTTATTTTATTTTGACTAAGAAACTAAAATAAAAGGATTATTAAAATGAACAAAAGGTAAAAAGGTTAATCCTATTACGTCGCCGACCGGTCACCGGCCATGGCCAAGGCCGGCGACCGGCCAAAAGAAGAGAAAAAGAAAAAAAGAAAGAAAATAAAGAAAATAAAAATAAAAAATTAGTCAATAATGTCCAATGTTTTATTCATTTTTTATTCCCATATATATATAACGCGTTTTTATAAATATATATATATATTTTATGCTACCAAACGCGTGTCTCCTCCATCCTCTTCATTTGTTTATTTTATTTTGACTGAAAATAAAATGTAAAATGTGTGTGTTAATGTGTGTACCCAAGAGACAAAATTAGTCAATAATGTCCAATGTTACGTATATATATATGTGTATATATATTGGTCAAAAAACTACAAAATAATTAAGATAATTGAGTTGAAATTTCTTTTCTTAAATATGTATATATAACGGTCCAATCCAAATGGGCAGCATGGGAATTGGACCGGTACTCATTAGTTCTAGTAAATTGGAACCAAGAACCGGACTAATGTCCACCACTGGTTTCGAGCCAATCAAGTCAAGTTCCAAGCAGTTTAAGCGGTTCCGGTTCTTTGCACATCCTTGCTAAGGGCATCTTGCTTGCATACTCTCTAAAACTCTATTTGGTTCGCAGTAAATTTTCTATTAGAAAATACTTTCCTCATTTTCTAGTATTTGGATCATTTAAGAAAATGAGCCAACAAAAAACCTACACTTAAATTTAGGAATATAAATTTTTTCTTTAAAGAACAAAAAATCATTTTTCAAAGTATGACCTGGACATCGGCTTTTAGGCACAAGAACCTCGATACCTATGCTTGAGTCCTCGATGGCCTAACCCCAATCCCACGAGTCGGGCCCAAGACACGAGTGCCCATGCTTTTGGGTCCTCACGACCATGTTTAGTTATTGGGCTCCCCTCGCCAAGTTACTACCACCCGAACCTTAAATCCTTGATCCATCAAGGTGGGCTCAAGTCCACAAAGGTCGATCTCAAGGATCACCTAGATGGCGGTGCCCAAGTCCAATGCCCATGCTTGGATCTTGGTGGCCATGCCTAAGTACCTAGCTTTTGTGCCCAACTCACCTACACTGGGGCTTAGGCCTCCATGAAGGTCTGGCCTAAGTCCACAAAGATCAAACCAAGACCTCAATGCCCATACCCAAGTCCTTAATAGTCATATGTTTGGGTACTCAACTCACACCCCAAAGTCATTAGTGCTAAGACTCAGGTCTATCAAGGCTAGGTCCAATTCCTCGACAGTCAAGCCCAAGTCCACAAAGGCTAGCCCCTAAGCCCCAATGCTCATGCTGAGGTCATTAACAATCAGGTACTTAACTTTGCGCCCAAGTCACTGGCCCTTGGGCATGGGATCTTGGTGGTCATGCCAAGTACTTGGCTCTCATGCTCAAGTCATTAGAGCTCGAGCTTAGGCCTATCGAGATTAGGCCTAGGTCCATAGAGGCCAATTTGTATTAGCTATTCCTAGGTCCTCGGCAATCCCTCGGAAATGAAGTAGGACACCCTAAATTTCAAACTAACAAATTCAAATTTAAAAATAATCTTTCTAAATTTCAAAAGTGAGGGGCAAGAATATTTATGAGAAAACTCTAGCCGCTCCTTCTTCTTATACTTCAAAGTTCTGAGTCATGTTATAGCTCTTAGTTCATGTCAAATGTTCACGAAAGCAGCAAGAGAATTGAAGTTTCTTCTCCCTCTTCTCTTTTGCAACTCTATAGTTCATGTCAAAACTTCACCAAAAAGGGCAAGAAAATTGAAATACTACACATTTCAAAATCATGAAAGTGAATAATCATGCTTTTTCTCTTGTACTAGATTTGGCATTTACCGATTGATCTAAATTGTCAATGTAATTGTAACCCATTTGTTATTATTATTATTATTATTTTTGTCATAATCAAATCAATGGCTCTAGAATGCTGTAATGAGCTCATTTGCTATTTAAGGTTTACACGTACAACACTCGTGGCTTGATTATCGAAGGGTCTCTCCTTCCATGCTTTTGTGATTTTTTTTACCGATTAATCGTAAGAAACTTTTACAATCTTCCTCTGTGCATTTTTTAGTTCATTTATATTGACATACGGTTCACTCTAAATAATGGACATAATATTATATGAAAATATCTAGTTTCATTATTGCAGTTCACCAAAACAGTAGGTGAGATATATAAAATTCTTGAATTTCATGTCATATGTAATCTAGATCATACACAAGCTTAAAGGCTAGCAACCTAGGGACTAATCTGTGCGCGGATGCGTTGGCTAATATTGAAAGCAGAAATGGTGGTGCCGATTAGAAACTCCCTGGGTTTGTGAGTTTTCCTCAACTGGGCCCACTGGGGTCCCGCCAAGCCAGGAATAGACCCGGCAGATCCCAAAGAGAAAAAGCCTCTGTATCTATTCTCGAATATGTCATTGGTGTTTTTAACCACCACGTCAGTGGTGCTTTTCTATCCCTGGAATCTAATCTGTGATGTGGGGGCTACTGAAATCCGTCTAGTTATAAATTATAATGCATAGCGTGTTGTCACAAAAAAATCAAAAATCAAGATTGCCTAATAACATAGAATGCCCATAATTTTCTCCACAAAATCTTCAATCATATCATCTTATGCCAACATAAGCGTACATTAAAATCGTATTTTTTTTATCATAAATAAAGATATTCAAACGTGTGTGTACATGAGATCAAGCAAAATGAAATTCAGAACGGCCAAAAAAGAGGCGAAAACATATGTAGTAGTCGCTGATTTTACAGGCTTTGATTGAATCGTGATACATGCTTGCGTTCTTCCGGTCATCTGCAATATTTTTCGCTCGAAGCTAAAACGAAAGAAGGGTACACGCAGGGGCTTTCATTTAAGCTGTGAAAATGACAATGCGCAATGATAATGGTATATAATTCGAGTGCATAAATGGAACTGTCTCCGGACCTCCATAACTACTAAAGTCTCTCTCTCCCGAGCTGATGTCCGTGATTTTCCCTGTCGAAGCAAAGCTTTGAAAATGAAAAGCAGCAGCCCTGTCCGGGTCTGACAAAAAGCCGTGTGACTCAGCCTCATTCTCCGAAGCCTCCCATCTCTAAAAGATTTTCTTCCTCCTCCTCCTCCTCCTTCCATTCTCTCTCTCCCTGCCTCTCTCCTCTTCTCTTCCCCTCCTCCCTCGCTCGTTCGCAAGCCCCAGAGAACATGTCCTTGACGCTCTATCCACAGCGGACTTCACTACCGTGAGTTTCTCTTGCTTTCTACGGTCGCTCCACGGTTCTTCGTTCTTTTGAACTTGTTTATTCTCGTGCAATCACATGTCATGCGTAAGATGTTAGATGGTTCTCTTCTTTCTTTTCCTCTTTGCTTCTTGCATCTTCATTTGTTCTACGCTCAAAGAATGGAAGGACTGGGTCGTCGACCGCAAGAAAAGAAGGGGAATGAACTGAACAGGACCGAGATAACATTTTAGTGACGCCTCAGTCTTTCAGGATTATAAGAACGTCAAGTTGAAAAAAGAGTTTAGTTTAATCCAGTTTAATTTTCTGATGCCAGAGAGAGAGAGAGAGAGAGAGATGGGACAAAAAAGGTTAATGTTTTTTGTTTTCTTTGACTTTTCTTTTCGTGTTTACAGATTGTGAAAATTATTGCATGGGGATGTGAGAAGGAACTGTTTCAACGCCGTAAATGTTCAGAGTCTTGCATTTTGGCCAAAATTTAACCCCCTCTCCCCGTCTCTCGAGATCTGCGTTTTCTTTCTTCCTCTCGTCACAAGTACAAACACAAACGTCTCTTGTCAAGCTCCGATTCACGCCTATCTGCATTGTGCGGGACGCTGTCTCTACTGTACTTGTACGGCCTTTTCCTCGACATCTCATTTAATGCCCTATGTGCCCATGCAATGTTCCTGAAAAGGACTAGACATCGGAAACCGTAGAGTGATAGACCTGTGGAGGGAAAGAAAACAAATGTGTTACGTCTCGTCTGGGTAAGTGTATGAACTTTGAAAAGCATTTAAAATGCGATCTTACGGGGGATATGGGTTTCTTTGGTTGAAGGGATTTGAATAGGGTGGGTCGTTACGGCGTCCAGCAGAGAGAGATGAAGAAGCTGGAGAAGAAAGAGGAGAGAGAAAGAGAGGAAGGCGTTGGTATTTCCTCTGCTAATTCCAAGACGCCGATGCAGTCGCCTCCTCCTCCTTCGTTGTCCTCGAGAAGCTCCACCAACACGGCCCCCACCCCCACGCCTTCGTGGCTCCTCTCTTCCATTGCAGGTAATTTTGACTGGCCCCTATTGAAACTTTGACGCGAAACCCATGTTCGTTTTCACATGTTTGGAAGATGAAATCACGGATGTTGTTGCAGTGTCCATTGTTCGTGCAAGTCTTGGTCTCTCTCTCTCTCGGTTTTAAGTTTGAAATGCTTTTGGTCTCTCGAGCTGCCTTTTTTCCAGTACGTTCGGAGAGGTGGTTAGCGTCTCTCCAAAAGCCATATCAAAGGAACCAAATGATTTCAAAATGCCGACTTTTCGAACTGGAAACTGCCTTGTGAAATCTGAGAAAAGTAAAAGGCGATGATTGCTTGGTACTTGTAGAGATTTGCATGCGTTAAAACCCTCTCTCCTTGTTAGCCCCTACACAAAGCGCAACTTCTGCTAAAAGCGTCTCCTCTCCTCTTAGGTTTTGTCAAACTCAATTTCAAATTATTGCTTTAGAGTGCTTTAGACATTTCGTAAGGGCTGAACTACTTTTTGAAGTGGGTTGACTTTTCCAAGAAGCTCATTTAATATGCATATCCTTGGAGCCTGAGCGAGAGAGCTTGAACTGAAATGAAGAAATTAGTTAATTAGCTAATCCCACTTGCAAAAAACCTAGCTTATAGATATGTAAACATACACGAGTAGGACAAAATGAATTACAATGGCGTGCATGGACGAAGCTAGCTACCACCCCTATCAGTTACAGGCCTCATGATGGGTTTCTTTCCTACTGTGAACTGTCATCTTGCTGTGTCAGTGTCTCGTCCATCTTTTCTGTTCATGCATAATAAGCCCGTCGCTTGTGTTTTTGAAATTTGAAACGATAGGCAAAAAAAGGAAAAAGAAAAGGGGAAGAATCTCTTTCTTTGCTTGCCTCCTTGCTTGCTTGCTTCCCTTTCCAAACGATCCTTTCGTCAGGATTCGTTGACGGTGACCTTTCTTCAATTTAGTTCAATTTCGAAACTCGGAATTCGGATGTCTAAAGAGGAATTTCGATGCAAAAATGGTGGGAAGTAATAGACCAGGACAAGGTTGTAATAAATGTTCATCTGTACACCGGAGGAAAAATTAGTTGGCCTTGATATTACGATCCGAGGCATATTTGACGTGTGGGGTCTGGACTTGCGCGCTTTTAATGTGTTATTCAACTAACAAAAGCGAAGGACCAAAATCAAAAATGAAAGTTTCCAGATAGTAGAAAGGTCTAGTTTTAGGGATTATTGGGGCAACAACGATAAAATATTAAAAAAGGGTAGTTTCTTACGAAATCAAAAAGATGCATATGTCAATCTGTAAGTACAGAACTCTTATGGAGCATTTAGAAATAAGCTCGAAGCTGAAAATGAAATTTCATTTTTTGGTTCTGTACAGAGCGTCAAAATTATTTCACTCCAGCTATGGTGCTGTACCATAGCATCTTCAGAAATTTGTCCTTATTTGGCTAATTATTGAAGTCCTCTGGTACCAGAAAACAGCAGCTGTAGCATGTTGTGCCCATATGTTCTCTATATTAGGAGACATAGAATGAGACATTTCCCATTATTGCTTCTGAATTTCATTGATGATTTGAACAGGGTAAACTAGGTTAAGATTTAGTTGAGGTTGATTTTTTAACTTTAATGATGACATAATTGTCAATCAGAAGTCTCGCATGTCTCAAACAATAAGTTTGTAGTACTATCACATTACATTCTGTATTCTGACTTAGAGGTTAAAACTGTTGTAGATCTAGATGAAAAACTGAAAGCCGCGCTGGGGAACCCGGACGAAGATGGAAGCGGCGATACACTCACCAAACGCGCCGAATCCTACTACCAGAAGCGCCCTCAGCTCATCGCTTTGCTTCAGGATCTGTACAAGTCCTATCTCTACCTATCTGATCGTTACATCCAAGCCCTCTCCAAAAACAAGAATCACACTCACACCCGACAGTCCTCACATGTGTCCAGTCTAACCGACCACGACTACTCTGAGCACGACAAGGAAGAGGACTGCTGGACGATCCAGATCGATTCCTCGGATGCTGAGAGCTCGCTCTCGTACCAGAATCCCCTTCCTCTCGCCAATCTTGGCAATGTAGGGAGTCTCGACTCCTTCATAGCCGACCTTGTGATCAAGAATGTGGAGTGTGACATCCTCCTGAATGAGGTCTCCATCTCCGAGCAACAATCCAACGACTCGTCAAGGAAGATTGAGCTGCAGAAGAGCCTTCTCGAGGTCCTAGAGTCCGAGAGGATGATATTGCTCCATGAAAATGCAAGGTTGGGGTACAGAGTGAGTGCTCTGGTGGAGGAGAACCGGGAGCTGGCTTCTGAGTCGGTGTTTATCAAAAGGAAGGCAGGTGAGTTGGCCCGGTGCATGATGAAGATGAGGGAGGACCAGAGGGTGCTGCTGCTGAGCCGCAAGATTGAGGACCTTCAGGGGCAGATATATGGGTTGGAGAAGCGGAACAAGGAGTACTATGAGCAGCTCGCGAACAGGGATCAAGAGGATGACAAGCTCGATGCTAAGAAGATGAATGACAGCAGAGTAACTTTGGAGTCTTGCCTTCCAATGGGGAAGCTCAAGTTGAGGAAGAATGGCGACGAGAGTGTGAAGGGCGATGGTGGGAAGAGGGCGGCCAAGTGGTGGGAGAGGGTGAAGAACATGGACATATTCATGTGTGGGATGCAGACAGATATTAGCTGAAGTTAATGCACTCCTTTTGCAATCTTTCTTCAGCTTAAGTAAAAGATGGACCATAGCATTATCAAAAGTTCTAGGCTTGCCTGCAGTGATGTGTTGCTCTTCCTTTTTGTAGGTTTGTTTGGATGGCAGAAACATCTTGTTTATATGTCTCTCGTATAGTGTCAAGAGACTCGGTCGGGAGGACATCGAGGTTGTCAAAAGTTGTTTAACTTGTGCAAAAGACAACCATATTCAAGATGTCTAATGTATCTTAGTATAATAAGAGTGGTAGTTTTTTGGTAGTTTGAGGAAGCTATACTAAAATCTGCAGAAAACGTGGTTTCTAAGTTGGTTTAGAAATTTCGATAAAAAAAAAAATTGGTTTGGAAATTCTCGGCGTTTACTGTAGATTGTGACAATTGTAAAACCAGTATGCTAACAGCACGAAGGGTCATTTGCTCAGATCAGCATGCAACCTGTGGTGCGGAGGGGAGGAGATGGAGCATCCGATATGATTCAAGAAGATAAAGACAAGACAGATTTTGTATTAAATCCCATCACCCACATATAACCACTTACTCCTTATGATAAAGTAAAACTCAGAGATCTGAAGGATCCGCATCTGAAACGCCAATACTTGATCTTGCCAGACAAATATTCAGCGATTTGAGTAAGAGAACTGCTCAGATTTCACAAGCCTCACGAGATTAAAACAGTTCGTTAAAAGTAAAATGGAAAGACAGACAAATGAGAGAAAATAAGGATTTTAATAGCACTACAAGTATTGAAATGACAATAACAATCCCTCTCTCTAGGAGGCCTGAGTCGCCTCAGTTGCCTGAGTCACCTGAGTCACCTCAGTCACCTGAGTTGCCTGACCCTCTTCAGCGGCGGCCTCAAAAGTCTCGCCAGGTACAAGCTCGGGGACTTCATCGTCGTCGTCATCCTGCGTTGCGGTGGCACCAGAACCAGTGGCTGCACCAGGCACCTGCTTCTGGAATTGCTCTGCCAACTTCCTCAGGTTGTCCAAGTTATCAGGACCTGCATTGTTTCCCCCAAGTAAATTTAAACATACAGAATCACAAAGCAAATAAAAACATCTACTAGTAAGAGAACACAAGCATTACCTAATTGGTTGATGATGCCAGGGAGGATATCCTGCAGCTCTGCACATACAAGGAATTGATGTCATATGTCAATAACATGTGTTAAACTCTGGCATTTTCAAAGTCCATGAAACATTCTAAGATAAAACTGCATAAAAGTTAAAGGAGAAAGGGAGAAAAAGAGAAATGCGTACTCTTGGTCTGAGGAGAACCACTAACTACCCAGGTATTTGCAGCAATAGACGCTTGAACTGCATTTCCAAAGTAGAAAAATCATCACTTGATCCTAAAGAAACATCATTTGGGTTTGCAATTTGAAAAGTATCTCACCTTTGGGATTCAAAAACTGGATAACTACATCATCCTTAAAAATGTTGACTTCTTCAATTGCGGGGATGGCATTCACCCCAATCCTTTTCAGGGTGCTTTGAAGCCTTTTATCATCTGTCGTAGTGGTCTTATGAACAGCCTTCTTCTTTCTGCAGTTGAGACCACCAAATGAGTAACGACAATTAGATGGCATCAGATCAGCGCTCTATGTAACCAAGCCACAGTTAAATGAAAAACGCATGTTAGAAGTCCTATGAGGAAGGAAACCCTCACTTCTGTCTGTCAAAAAGAAAGGAGACCCTCTCTTTCTGTGACACACATTAAGTAGCATTCTATTTAGCTCATTTAAAAATTTCACCATTTATAATCTGACAAACAGATGTGAACAAGCAAAAGAAACTGTCATATGCTGGTAAACCAAGATAAAAAAAACTTCATAGGAACATCTGACTTATGAGTAGGACCAACTTGCAGACCTTCTCACGGTACCCTTTCCACCAGTGCGGACAGAACCCGCCATCTTCATAAGCCTCTCCCTATTCATCTGCATGGTAAAAAGAGTTAAGCAACAATAAAACTACTTCAAAGCCAGAAACTCTCAAGGCATAATGGAAGTTGATAGAATTGTGGGAAGCACTGCACAAGAATCACCAAAAGACCAAGTACAGAATTACTGGAGGACCAAAAAAAACCCTAATATAAAAGATGGAAAGAATTAAAGGAATTCACATTGTGAATTAAGATCTCAACTTCAACGCCATTCTCTTCCGAAAACCATTTTTAGTTTGTACAGTACACACACAAGGTCGTGCAATTTCAAAGACAAGTAAAAAATAAACGCGCAATCATTTCTTAAAAAGATGACAATCTTTCTCATTGCTCATTGCCTAGTTAGTAGTTTTCTCGATTTTCAGCTAGGACAGGACACAAACTCTAGTTTACCATCTCTACAGCCAACAAAAATGAAAGATAATTAGATCACAGAGAAGGGCCATTGTCAATCATGTTCTTTAAGCATAGTTCAAACTTATTAAATCAGAGAATGCATCCTGATAAAAGAAACAGCCATGCCTTATTCATTCCAAACTAGGGTAGACCCCAAGGCCCGCAACACAATCAATGACACATGCAAAAAGAAAAAAAAAATTGACACCAGTAACAGATGAACAAACTAGACTCAAAGCAACGAGGACACCATGGTTAAGATAATCATTACCAAAGTCAACCATATAAGAAGACTTCGAAACACTCAAACTAGTAACCACAACACAAAACCAAATTAAGCACAAATCTAACCCACACGACTACGCAAAACTTAAAACAAAAAGACAACTATAAGAAAAGCCTCAAAGGCTTAAACACAATATCATAAATAGCTAATAAGCGAACAATACTCTGCCTCTAACAGCAAAACACTAAAAACTTATCAAACAAAGCCAGATGAGGATAAAATGCAAAAGCTTAAATACGTAAATTCTACATCATTTCAATTGAAAAAGAATACCTAAAGTCTTAGACTAACTATACAGAGAAACCTTTGCAAAGGGACTGCTTTGACACAACAACGGATATCTTGAACTTCTACCCACTCTTGAACATTACAGAATATGCCACCCTCGCTTTGACACCTTTAGGATGCTCTCAATTGCAGACCAAATTTCCAGTCTGCCTAAAACAAGTCACCACAGTTCCTACACCAGATTCTTCCTACTACTGAGCTATAACAGCTAACTCCACGCCCACAGATAAAACCCACCTCAATTGCATCCATCCGCCCAAGTTCAACCCACCCACTCAGCCGCAAAACTTACAGAATATACAAGAGGGAACACAAGGCTAACTGCGTTACATTACCCAGCCGAATGACTTTTTGTATCCTTATTTTCCTCCCATTCACATCACATACTCAACCCAAGAACGAAATATCTAATACTGGAGCCGAAGTGCTCATCTTCCTCCACAACTCCCACATCAACCAAACAAATGAGCGAGGCAAAGCGTTAGAAAGACAGCATACAGAGCCCACACACGCATCCGACGACAAAAGCCCCATACCCACGATGGAAGACCAAGCCCCCAAGAACCCCATCTCCTAAGAACCTCCAAACAGAAAGAACAAGACAACAGCAGCAGCAGAAATGCAAACGATATCCCAACAACCCAGCAATCAGAAGCCAAAACCCTAATCACAGATTCGAGCTAACGACCCAACAGACACCGCGCGACGAGAATGCGACGAGAACACAAGAGAGGTCAAAAGAATCGCAGGCGGAGTCAAATTCGAGGCGGAGAAGATGGGTTCACCTTCGTTAGGGTTTTTGGGTCCGACGGGGTTTTGGGGGAGAAGAAGATAAGAAGAGAGAGAGAGAGAGCAAGACTCCTCAGACGGCGCTCGCTCTGATTTAAGGATTGCTGCCCTTCTCTTCCTAGCCAAGGTTTTCCGACTGCTACGTTTCGTGGTCTATACTCCGATCGGACGGCTGAGACAGGGCCTCGCGGGACACGTGCCCCGATCGTGCGGGTCCTCGTGAGTTGGGGCATTGCCCAAGTAGTGTTCACTAGCGCACTCGTTTCGTTAAAATGAAAGTGAAAAGTCATTTTGTTAAGATCTAATTACTCGTGTGATGGCGATTAAATCATTCGGTAAATGAAAATCCCTAAGAAACAAATTATTGTCGAACTATAAAAATAACTCAATTTCTCTTGTGCTTTGCTTTGATGCTCGTTTCGTTCGAACCGTGTGTTCATCCAACATTGCTTCTCCTATTAAATTTCCACTCGATACATTTTTTTAAGCTATACATCAAATTGAATGCCTCATATCCATGGCCCAATCTAAATGTTGCTATTTGAAAATCATGTGGAAATTTTCATAATTTCAATTAATATCAAGTTGATAATGTCAGGGGTCTTGTTCATATTCCCTATCAACAAGAAGACACAAAGGTCTTGTTCTTCGGTGAGCAAGTAGGGGTCCAATAGTCATCTCGATTGGAGTCTTAGAGAGCAATGCTCGGAGACATTAGAGGGCTTTTATAATTTAGACCCGTATTTTATTAGTAGTTTGGACTTAAACTCATAAATAGTTATTAAATATATATACTATATTTTTCTTATAATTGAGTAGGGGTGATTGGACCAAATGGGGCTGGTCCCCATTCTTTGGAACCAAGAACTAGACCATTGAGTCCTAAAATGGGATCGGACTAGTTTGATCTAGTTCCTAAGTGGGTGAACAGAACAAGTGGTTCCCCTCTGTCGCCACCAACGTAGTACCCTTCATGCTTCCAAATTGAGTGACTCCTTCCGGCATCACTCGATCCTACTCATTACCCATCCAAATATGGCCTCGTTTATGGCTTGCAAGGCGGCTCGTTCACATATTTGGCAAGCTTGGACAATGAAGGAGTGGCTCAACTTGGACGAGTCGCTGGGCCAGTTATGGGTTTGTGCCTCTTGATCTGGCCTACGAACTTCCAATGGCAAGTCGTCCATGGCTGCGAGCAACGACGGAGAGGGCTCGGCCTGGACAAGCGAGCCAAGACAATTGCGCCGGGGACTCTGCTAGTCCAGGTGTGGAGTCTGCGAACCTTCAAATCTGGAGCTGGCGACGACGAAGAGTTCGGAAGGGGCGGCTCAACTTGGACAAGCGATGTTGGACGAACAGATTTCTCTAGGCAACGAAGGGAAGAAGCTAGGAGGCGGATGGGAGTGGCGACTAGTGAGTAGGGTTTCGTAATAATAATAATAATAATAAACAGGTCCAGTCCAGGCAGTCGGGTTCCCATTCGAGGAACTGGACTGAAAATAATCGCTTCCAATTGTATGGAATCAAGAACCGAACCGGCACCTCTGAAACCTGGCTAGAACTAGCTAGTTTGATCTAGTTCAGGCAATTTTCGGTTCGATGATTCTATATGCTCTCGTCTATAAGTGGGAGTAGTAATATAAAGGTGAAATGTGCTAATCATAGTAGATTCTTCTGTTATATGTAACCTTAGTTTAAAGATGAATTAGAATTCTCACACTTAATCCTACCAAACACTCCTGTACTATTGATAGAAATATTGGCCTAGACAGTGGGAAAATGCAGAAGTTGCGAGTCTACGAGACCGGTAATGCACGGGTAGATTATTATGTTGTTGATGTTGGTTGGATGAGTGCATTGCAATGAACATGCCTGGAATCGATCAGCACTTTTATAGTTCTTCCACCAATAAACCTGTGAAAATGGGTCTTAAACCCATATATGACGCATTTAAAACTTAAATGTCACTTAAATTTTGAAAAGCCTACTTAAATGGGTTTAAAAATTGAAAACTTGAAATAAATGGGTTGAAATGGGTTGGACTTAGAACCCATTTTGTAAACATATATTTGAAGCCATTTGGTGTGACCATTTGGTGTGACCAAATTAAATTTTTTTAGTTTTAGTATTTTTAAAATTGCAAATTAAATTTTTTAAAAAAATTGCAAAAAAAAATAATAATAGCTATATAACCTTTTACATTTTTATATTAAGAATAATGTAAAAGATCCATATTAGTAAATTTATTTAAAAATTATATTAAAAAATTTGATTATAAATTAGATGCAAACTCAACTTTTGGCCTTTCTTTTAGGTTTGTTTTCAACTTTGAATAATTTTTTTAATTATTATAGTATTAATCATCTTCGTTAAAAATCATTCTTTTAATAAAAAAATTGTCAAAAGATAAAAATGATATAGCAAAAATAAAGTGAACTTATTTTGGATGATAAAGCAATCGATTGTGGATGCTATTTTTTTTAGTAAACACTGCATATAAAAAGGGAGGTCTTCATTAAGAAAAATAAAACCAAGTTCCTCTCATACAAATTTGACTAGAAAGAGTCATTTCATAATAGTAAACATGGTCATATATGTCCAGAAAAAAGAAATACGTTATAACTTTGTAAACTTATGGCTATTTCATCACGTAAACGTGCCATGTCCGGAGATGCATACGAATTTGAAGCATCCACCCTTTCATTTGCATCATCATGGTCAACTGAATATCCATAATCGGGATCCAATTCTGCTTGTTCAAAATCCGTATCAGTCACGTTATTTCTCCGTATATAATTGTGCAAAGTCATTGCCGCTACCAATTTTGATGCTGCATATATACAAGAAACACGTTCAGCGTCAGCAATAGAAAAGATCATTTTAAAGAGGTGCTGATGTTGGTTGGATCTTGGAGATAAACTCACAACAGAACAAGGAGAAGCATGGGCAACAAAAATTTAATCTCTACTCGCAAGATCAGGAAGCTGGCAACACATCAGTTTAGGTGAGATAACCTAAATGTAATCAAAGTATATCTTCTTCAGAGTCTCCTTGGTCAATGGAAGCCATCATAAATCATGTTAAGACATTGTGTCAGAGAAGTCCTCCATAACAGCAAGTTGGAATCCAAGCTCAGCAAACATGACAGCCCATGAACTAGCTAGAAGGAACCTTCCTTTAAATATAAAAAATGCCCAATCCTCCTTTTGTTCTTCCAGTTAAAGCCACTGATACTCTCACTTTTGGTTTTGTAATTTCTGGACAGTTCTTGTGATTATCTTGTACACTCCTCTCTTTTCTATATAATATTGCTTAGTTGGCTAGTGAAAGAAACAAAAAATATCATGATTTTGTATCCATAGCCTGAAACAAAATTTTCATAACCAAAGCATCCGAGGCAATAAACCAACACCGAAACTCACGACGAGATTACAGCTGCAGAAATCTAAACAGAGCAAGAACAGGACAATCAACGATCACTGGCAACAAGCAACTCTGATAATGTGTCATCATCAAGGAAGAAAGAAAGAAACATTTACGAGCATAAAAATCCAAGCGCAGGGTAGCAATTACAGCTTATGTGAGGGCTACAATGCAGACACTTCACAATCAACCGAAGTACCCTCGGCGCGCAACATCCAAAGGTGCAAAACGAACTCTCAAACTCACATCCGGGGCATACCTTAATAGTCTTTCCACACTCTGCGAGCAATCTGATGGCCTCCCAGATCAAAAGCTTTGAACTTGATTTTCCCGATGCTCGCTCTTCCAACGCGAGGTCCGAACCAATCTCTAGAATTCCAACAACAACAACAAAAAAAAGCAACCCCCAATCAATAACCGAGGCGAAAAACCCGTTGTCGATTCCCACCCCCAGCACACCCTATAGTCACTCGCCTAAAAATGAAGTAAGAACAGGGACGTACATCTTGGAGAGCTTGTTCGGGGCGCCACCGGTGACCTTGGCGACGCGGAGGAGGGCGAGCTCGGCCTTGAGTTCCTTCAGCTGGGTCAGAAGGTCGGTCGCAGGAGCAGGAAGCAGAGCCGTCGCCGTCGCAGGAGCAGGAAGCAAAGCCGTCGCCGTCACAGGAGCAGGAAGCAGAGTCGTCGCCGTCGCCGTCGCCGATCCGCGAGAGGAGGACCTCCGATCACAGCAATGGGTGAGAGACGATCCAGATGGAGTGGTGCTCGGATTGCTCAGATCTCGGATTCGCTCGCTCGTCAAGAGGGTAGAAGATCCAGATCTCACTCGCTCGTCGCGACGAACTTTGGCCTTGATGGAGTGGTGCTCGGAATCACTCAGCCCATGAGCCGTCCATTTGGAGAACCCAAAGAACAAACACACACTCTCTTCGAACCCCTAGAACCCATTTCCAACCCAAGACTCACACACTCTCTTTCCCTCTTTAGTGTTATAAAAATATTTTTATAAAAATTGAAATTATAATTATTTTTTATGTTTATTTTTTCTTTATTTTTTTTTCTTTCTTCTTTCATCTTCCTCAACTAGTGGCCGACATAGCGATGGCTGGTGAAGCTTAAGCTAGCTAACCTCGAGTGAGCTCAAGGTCACCAACATTGCCCCGCCATCGTGGCCGCCGATCGCCAAAGAAGAATGAAAAGGAAAAAGAAAAGAGAAAAATAATTAAAAATTATGTTTTAAAAAGAAAAAGAAAAAAATAATTTAAATTTTGATTTTTAAAAATAAAATAAAAAATAATTATAAATTCGATTTTTAAAAAGAAAAAAGGAAAATAAAAAAATATTAAAAGGAGTGCACCGAGGAAAATGTAATCATATTTTTCATACTAAAAGGTAGAAAACATTTTCTTATTTATTTTTAGATTTTAGGCAAAAAAACAGAAAATATTGTAATTTTCCTGAAAAAAATACCTCTTTCAAGAAACACACATAGGCACATTTTTTTCTATATTTATATTGCATGAAAGTGTTTTAGTAATACCATTTTTGAAAAAAATCATAAGAAATAAGCTTTCGTAGGTTTAGTTAAATGAGTCGGGTATAAATCATGAATGAAACGGATTGAGTATGGATTAAAATGTCGCATTATGATAAACGGGTCATAAACTAGTTAAATTGGTCCATTTTGGTCGGATCATTTATAATCCAACCCAAATCTGATTCCATCCATCCATTTGACAGGTTTATCCACCATTTAGGATCTTGTCATCCTTGGGCGCTCTCAAGCCTCAATGAAGTAGGCAAACAAAACAGAGTGGTGCACTGTGAGATGGCAACTTCCGGTAAATGGCCGTGCGAAAGGCCTAGAAAATGCAGGCGGGTGAATTCTGCAACCTAGAGAATGGTTGGTTCTTTCTGTAATGGAACAGTACATCGATGTAAACGATTACATTCGACGCTTTTTTCTTACCTTCTTTCAGGCTTCAAACACTTCGTTACGGTAGTCATGCAGGCAGCAGAGTTCGTTCGGCTGTTGAAGTTCTGGAGGGCTAATTTCAAGAATGTCGCCGCCTCAAAAGCAGGCGAAGAAACCATAAGTATCCGACGCTTTGCCTCTAATATTTCGAGATGTGCCCTGCAGAATCGGTCAAGTCTAGTCGACAATCAACTCCATAATCATAACAATCGCAATCCAATATAATATCAATGTACATTTTCCAATGGCTATTCGCGCCTCGATTAATCCGAACATCAAACGAAGTTGCAACATGAAACGACGATCAAATATTTTACACTTGGTAAGCATCTGATTCTGGCCATCTGGTTTATGCAGTCTTTAGAGTTTCTGTTGTACACCGTCGCGCGATCATATCGGCGGGCGATCAACTTCTGACCTCCTTTGCAAGCTCGAAACCCGAATCATCGGATGCGCAGCTCAGGCTTTCCTCCTCTTCTTGTTGTTTCAGGGTCTCGTAGAGAGGAGCGTTCCTGGTCTCAGGAAGCCAGAGGCTCAAGACTCCACTGAAGATGGACAGCGAGCCGAACACGAGGAAAGAGAACGACGGGCTCAGGCGGCCGACCGCGACCAGCAGAGGCGCGAGCGAAGCCCCCAACATGACGGCCTGGCGCAGCAAGGACACGGCGAAGTTCCTCACGTTGGTGGGGAACAGCTCGACGCAGTAGATGTACGACACGTCGAACGCCATGGAAATGGCCATGAACCCCACCCCTTCGATGATGAGTTGCGCCCAGCTCCCCCTCCCGCTCCCGCCCGATTTATCCGCGTCCCCGCCGCCGCGGTTCTCTCGAGCGAAGATGACGCAGAGGATGCACGAGATTCCGGCCATGAAGGCGGACTGCGAGAAGAGCAGGCGGCGGTTCATGAAGCTCAAGAGCACGCTCCCAAGGAAGACTGCGGGAATTTCCATCATCGCGTTGAGGGCCACGGTGTAGTAAAGATTGAAGTCGAGGTTTTCGACGTTCAATTGAATGCCGTAGTACACGAACCCGATCCCGAAACCAGCTAACATGATCAGGATCATTCTTTGAGCCGCCCATCTGGTCTTCCACAGGCTCTCCTCTGCTTCAGCTGCCATTGGTCCTCCTCCGCCCTCGGCTTTGCCAACCATTTTCGGCGGAGACGGATTGGAGAGGACTAGATTGGATGGCAGCTTCTTCCCGTTGAGTCGTGCGAACTTCTTCAACACGTCGAGCGCCTCTCCCTCGCGCCCCTTGACAAGAAGCCAACGCGGCGACTCGGAAACAAAAGGGACCAGGAGAAAGCAGTAGAGCAGGGGAAAGATGGACATTATCCTGTACAGGTCCCTCCAACAGTTCCTCGTCGGATAAGCGATCAAGGGGAGAGAGAAGAACCCCGCGGTGAAGAAGAAGAAGCCGTATTGCCCGACTTGCCCGCGCCATTTGCGGCCGACGGCTTCCGTGGAAAGGACGAGACAGCAAATGCCGATCCCCGATCGAGCGAAACCGTTGGCAAAGCGGAGGAAGGCATACGTCCACACGTCCGGCGAAAGGGAGGTGAGGAAACCGGTCAGGGTCGTCAAGACGCAGGCGATCAGCACGGTTCTCTTCCGGCCTAGGCGCGCGTCCGCCAAGTGACCATAAACAGCAGATCCTGCGCAGGAAAAGCGAATAACGAAGACCATGAGAACTGATACCTCTGAGTAGGTGGAAAAGCATGCGGCTCTGTAAGCATGTTCAAGAGGCGGATCGATCCGACGTACCTAATAAAGAGCCGAGGAAGAAGAGAGAGGCGGGTACGGCAGCAAGGAACTTGCGGTCGCAGATGAGACCCCATTCGGCGATTATCGAGCTGGTGTTGCCGCCGACCCACTCCCAGGTCCCTCGCTCCAATCCACAAACGGAAGCGACGCCGCCTCCGTCTCCGCCTCCTCCTCCAGCAGCACCGATGCACGAACCCGGCGATTTGCACCTCCAGGCCGACGGCTGCGCGTCGGTGAAGATGGTGATCAGCGCGTTCTGGGAATCGAATATCCATGCGAACGACACCAAGAACACGTGCAGCAGCTGCGAGAGCCCGAACGACCCGACGTACTCCTCCAGGACATCGTCCACGGTTAGCTCTAGCTTCGCGGGTGGCGACTCGATCTTCGCCGGGTCGATGTTCACGCACACGAGTCGCTGTGCTTCTTCATCTTCCATTGTTCGAGGGAACGTATGTTGAAATTTACTTGAATAGACTCAGAGAAGAAAAACACACCAGAGAGTTGTTGCCGTAAATCTCGTCGCAATATTCAACAGAACAAAGCCTATAAAATAGGCAGAACATCCAAACCACTTTGCAAGAAAATAGCTGCAGAACAACAACAACAAAAGAAGCCACTTCCTATTGACTAGGACTCCACTATTATATTATCGAAGATACGTGGAAACTGAAAGTTAACTACTTCAACAACGTAGCTAAAGCAGGGGGGAAATATTCGAAAAGCTTAGACCAGCCAAGATTCTGCATCTTCCCTTCTGATTCCATGTCCATTATATAGAAGAAGGTTCGGCATGTGTTAAAGCGTGCAACATGAACCTTTTGAAAATAATAAACCTTATGAATCACGATGAAATATGCAAATTATATGTCTGCCTGCTTTCTAAGAAGAAACTGGGAATTAGATTTTTAAAACTCTCGGCTTCTATAATTATACGAAATGGTTTATGTATCGCAATATGAAATTATGGCAAAAAAACAAAACAAAAATGAAGCGCAACATTTTGGCGTTTGTTTATGATGAAAGAAAATCAGTTTTTGAAATTTAATGAGAAAGAGGACTTCTTTTATTGCTAGGAATTAGAGCAAAAGAGACTTGTGAAGAGGAGCCATTCGTTTTTCTGTGGCAACAATGCGATCTTCTGTCTTCCACAATATAAATCAAAAAATTGGTGATTAGTCTAATCGAGATGAGACATTTTTACGATGAAGATGATTATTTTAAATAAATAAATCTCAGACGCACTAGATTAACTTGTGAATGAAATAAGAGCAAAGACACAATAGCCGAAACGGGTGGCCAAAACATGTTACCCTAATCAACTTCATTATCATCCATGCTTAACACAAAACCCCTCAATTCTAAGAGTTTCAAGCTATTCTCAAGTTTCATTATATTCCACGTGGATGTGACTGACCAATGTGCTGAGTCCAAACTGCCAACGAGGCTAAAGGGAAACGCCCCACCTTATATTTTCTCCACCTTTCAGTACTCTCTTTTTTTCCCCAGGAAACCATTTTTAAAATGCTTAGTGCTCCATCACTCTGCTTCATCACGTTCTTCAAGGCAAGTGCAAGGAAACAGAATTCCTTTAATCTCATTGGAATTTTTTTTGGTCTCTAAAGGCAAGATGATGTCACTGTCTAAGATGTTGACGTTAATGCTACTTCTGAAATATGAAGGAAAACGGAAGAATGAAATTTTGGGTGGAAAATGGGAAAAAATAACCCAAATTTCGTAAATTTTCTCTTCAAATTCCCTCGCTCTTCATCCCAGACATAGCATAAGAGAGAACTTCAAATCCTGATTTCATTATCACCGTATAGAATACGTGGCTAATAACTCCAGTTCTAGGGTCCATAATGTCCATGTTTGTGAAGCGAGGCTATGTTCAACGACATAATCCTAAATTTTTTGAATTAGCTTATCTCAATCATTCATACATATTTAAGTAGACACGATGTCATACAATGTTCTCATTACAAGTAGTGTTCGAAAATTATAATTAAACTGTCTCCACAGCAAAGTAATGGAGTGTGGTTTCCTCTGTTAATGAGAAACGTCGTGATGATTGCGTTGCTATCCTATCACAACCACGTAAAGTGGCGCACGTATTAAGGCACTTGAATCACCTAAACCTCCTTTTTAAGAAGTGACAATCCGAGCAAGACTACTACTTATGCTGACACCCGCGCCTGATTGGATTTTCCAGGTCTCTCACTTCTTTTCACGATACCTCGGAGAGGATGATGTCCACGTCTTCTTCTTTTTCAGGATCAGAGTATCTGCTGTTCATCCCCCACCATCCGTGGAGGGGAGAAGCTTCTGTTTGTCCCACTATTCCTCATCCTGGAAATTGGGTAAGAGTCAAAATGGACCCGTTCGACATCGGTTCCACATGTGCAGCCGATCCTATATGAACAGGGTTCGTAGTAAGTGGTCGAATGTGTGGAAGCCGCCCCTCATCCAATGGCCGACTCGGACCGACCAACTCAGTCAAAAGGTAAAATTTTTTTGACGCGCTATAACACCATATATTCCCAATAGGATCATGCTAAGTTGCTCTTAAACAGAATGTGTGCTATAACATGATTCTATCGTGATATAAAACGTGAACCCTCGTCCAATTTCACGATGAATGACGTGAAACAGGAGGAAAAAGAAACTCCTCGTGGGCGCTCTTCCCATGCAGTATACATGGGGGGGACTGTTGCTTCTTCAATGGGGAGGACGTGTATGCCACTTGACAGACAAATAATAGCGAGTGGATATATTTAAAAATGACAATAGATGCACAAAAAGCTTGTGGCCACATTCTTTGTTTGACAAAATTGACGAATCATTTCTAGCCCCCTCTAAAAAGAGATCACGTGCTAGAATCTTATAGGGCGTGATGAGTTATGAATGCAATTTAAAACAAACTACTGGAGCCAATGGATGGCTCAACAGTAGGTTCAGTTCCCACCATCTTCCTACATCAGAATTCAGGTCTGAACAGTGTGTTAAAAACTCAAGTGTTTACTCTCACTTCCAAGATTGTTCATGAACCCTAACCAACAGACATTCCAAGAGGCCTATGTTCAGAGCCAATCCAGTAATCATTAAGCATCCCGGTGAAGTACTACTGTTTAGCTAACACAGCACCTACTTGGAGTAAGCATGCAAACATTCTCTCACCACAAAGGAAAATGTGGAATGCTTATATTCATCTCTCGACAAAATCACATCCTGTGGCGTCTTGACTCTTCAGAATGGTCACATCATACAAAAAGGCAAAAAGAGACAGTTGGACATACAAAAAGGGAGTCTCAGAGACAGTTAGCTAGCCCGAAAATCCAAGAAGAGATGCATTTTCTGCAAGAGGAGATCGCGACTGCCAAATGGAGGCTTTGCATTGATGGTCCAATCCTTTTCAAGAATGCCAGACTTGGCACTGGCGAGCATTTCGTCGTGGAAGGCAGACACTATTTGGTAGATGGATGTCCTAAGAACATCAGCAATAGCATATGCTTTAGAATGCAGAGGAGAACCTCTTTTCTTACTCATGGTACTGGACGGAAAATACTTTCTTCCAGCATTTGGGGTCGCCCATTTAATACCCCCGGCTCCCATAAACTGGTGCTGGGACTGCAAGTGGGTCCTCTTCCCCATGAATGATTCAACCGCGAGTAGGCAAGACAATAGGGTAGATAAAACAGCAGCGTTGCTGCCAGAAAGCTGAGCAACACCATATCTGTCCTCCTTGTGTGAGTGCACAGTCAGAGAGGCAGCAGCTCTGGCACACCACGCATACAGCTGTATAAAATCAAGAATATACAAAACTTCGAGTCATTAGAACTATAAGCCTTCATGATTCAGCAATATAATTTTCTTTGCTACATCTAGTTAAAAATGACAGTCAAGTAACATGGCAACCTCCAATGAGAAAGAAGCTCAAGTTGTTTAGGCTCTCTAATGGCATAGGCACTTTAAAGCATAAGTCCTAAGCTCTTTCGCCTTTCCATCTTCTAACTTTTGCTCCAGAAGCTCTCTTGGGAAAGTAAAACACCAACCCCCCCCCAAACCCTTTTCCTTTTTTCTCCTTTTCAGTACACGTTAAATCTCGATTTGCAAGTTGACAACTGAGATTACTAATAAAGATATATAGATTACTAAGTTTGATAGGGTGGTGTGACTTCTAGCAAAGCTAAAGCAACCTAAAAAAGGAAAAAGAGAGATGACTCTCAGGTTGCCCACTGACACCCATCAATAGTGTGTGTGTGGAATGGGGGTAAATTCTGTTGATAATGCACATGTCATTTCACAGATACATTCTCCAGATCAGTATGTGACAGAGAAGGCAAATGTTCAATGGCACATGCATTTAATTGCTAAAAGGGACATGCAGAGGCGTTTAACAGCCAAGTACCCAAGCATGGCTGATATATACAGTGGATTGATTTGCAAACAAAGGTGCTTTCAAATAACATTCACATCACAAATGTGAACTGCAAAACAGAACCGCGTCATTAATTTCCAGAATGTCAAGTTTAAGCATGACAAAAGAGAAACGCATGCTACGGTAACATCTCTAATGTTCTGCAAATAAAGTACAGAATGAGAATTGCACACTATACAAACACCAGAATACGTGCAGGAAGCAAAAGGTGACAAGGACAGATAGTTTGCCATACCTGATAATGATGTAGTGGTTCATAGCAAGATGAATCAAGCTGAAGGTCGGTAGGGGACAGCAACTGATTTGAAAGTGGGTAGCTTTTATCGGCAGAAGTTTCCAGACCTTCAGCTAATTTTGCTGCTAGCTTTTCCAAAGGCCTCAGGCATACAGCTATAACTCTTTTGTAAGTGTCGCCAGTCTCTTCAAAGAAAGCAGCTCGACGCCAAGTGTCCACATTATTCTCACTAATCATGCAGAGATCAAGATAAGCAAGATAGTGAACAAGTGAACTTGGGTGACTTTCCTCCAAGGCTGCAAGAAGTGGTTCGCTTGGATTTGTTTCTGCTGCAGCCGATCCTCTTGGCGGAGCAAATATGAACCTCTTTGTATGTAAGACCTGAAGCCACACGAAAGATATCAGACAGAAGGAAATCTTGGCAAGGAGACATGTAAATAAGGAAACAGCTCAGCAATACAAATGACACAACTTCAGCAAATCCTCCACCACATGAAGAAAAGACACAAGAAAGCATATATTGTTCACGAAAACGAAACATGGTCATTCAACTTAGTACATGAATACACCAGAACAAAAAATAAAAAATTGTCTTTCCTTTCAACAGACCAACAGTTTTCTCCTACGAAACTTTTTATCCCACAGGCACAGAGGTATTATGATTTCCAATCCTTGCCTTCATCTGTTATAATATAAGATGCCACTAAGCCACAAGGGCTTCAGCAATCTTTCATCTTCTTTATCTGGAAGCTACCACCAACTCTTCTTATTCAGATTTATCTCCTCCGAGCCGTTTTCTTTTTAAAAAAAAAAAAAAAAAAATCATTCTTCATGACAAAAGCTTAAAATGAACAGGTCTACCAATCTAACATCTTCTTGGCACTAAATAAAGGAAAAGGGTTCCAAAAGATCATGTAAAAACCACTAGTAAAGATCGAAAAAGAATAATTTGAGGCATACACATGGTGGTTGCTCATAAAGAATGCCGGTTCTTGGTTCAAAAAAGCTCTTTATTTCTCCGGAATATATAGCCAAAGGTCAAAGGTTTAATCATATAGATAAAAACAGATTAATGATTGTCAACACGAATTAACTGATTAGATTTAGCCCCATAAAAACGTAACTCGTCTTCAGTCACTTCAGGATCAATCATGTTTCATTATTGTAGAAATTTATGGCTAAAGACATATCTGGAGAGGAAAAAAAAAAAACACGAGATATGTGCCTATGAAGTAAAAAATTCCAGTTCTGCAGTAACTAGATCAAGGATTCAGAGAGCCATTCCATAAGATAGATGATGAAGCAAAGTTTGCACATATTTTACATCTATCAAAAGGGAAATTAACATATACAAACCTTACATACGATATGCGACTGCTATAGCCACAAGCACTAACCTGGTGCAAATGATGACTCAATTCCCAGCAAAGGAAAACAGCAAGAGTGCCCATGTAAAAGATAATTTGCTCAAGCAAGAATCTTCCCATGCTAGTCTGAACGTAGCGATGATCAGGAAGAAATGCTAACAGCAGAGATGAAAATATATAGGCAGCGCCAGAAAATTTAAAAGCATTTCTGGCAGCAGAAGGCAATCCCATCTTGAAGCTGAAGTATAGTGTCCGCTGTTTGGTAGAAATCAATGTCAGAAATCATGTGCAATACTTTAAAAAATAGAGAAATCAGCCTACTAAGTGAAATTCAGAAATGAAGATTCTGTAATGGATAAACCAATAAATTCCACAATTCAACTTGCAGACCCTCTCCCAATTCACCAAGGCATCTTTAGTAAACCACTCTGATCATACGTTTCACTAAACAGGTTGCAATCACTTATCTAGGGTCCTACTGAAAGCTAACCTGAGTAATCACAAACTCTGCCAACCAATTGAAGAGCCACATCAGCACCAGATTATTTGGCAGTTTGCAGTTTAACTTTTCCATAATTTTAAACTTGAGGCAATCACCATCTTCCATGTAAAAGAAGGTAGAAACTCGATGCAAAAACCATGAAGTTGCTGTTTCAAACCTCCCCAACCACAGGTTAGCCACACTGCAACTAAAGGTAGCCTATGGCCAGTGCTCATGTGTGCAGCCATGTGAACATGTTGCCCCCAGTCAGGAGTAATCGTGCATGGGACATGGAACTTTCTCCACCAGTGAGCAGTGGCACCCAAAAGAATTATTAAGTGCCTTTTCAGTAAATATGTTTATCGCATGCCATGCATAAATTCCAAAGGAGACTGCATAAGAACTACAATACAAAGTACTCTTGATGGCTTGACCCATATATTCCCACCCATCCCAGAGGTAGATCTCTACATTAGCACTAAAAATAACCTCCTTCATTAGCTGGCAACAAATTCAGGCTATTCTGCTCCTTCATTGATGGGGAGGTAATTGCATTCGTTCTTCGCGACTGTGGCATTAATTCACATTATACTAATCAATAAAAATCTTATGTCATGATAGTTTTCTGTAAGTCGACATTTGATAAGTTCACTTGTACTCCCATCTGCGATTAATACCCCTTCCATGATAACATTCATCAGTTGATTACTTCTGCAGTTTAGAAACTTAACCAGACAGTTATAACATAAACTCTAGTAATGATTTTCTTTTCCAACTAACACGAAAGCTACACACTGAAACCACATAAAGGATAAACAAAAAAGGCAGCGAGGTAAAACGTTGCTTACTAGACTAAACTTACGCAATAAATTCGAAGCTAACCATCAAGAACCAATCCAGACTCCCAACAATAAATTAATTCTCGACCAACCTGAACGATGGAAAACTTCAATACCCATCTCCGCTTATAAACATACAACACCCCGTACAACAGCCCAACCACGAAACCTCTAAACCCCACCACTCTCCCGATCGAATCCCCCGAGCTCACCCCCCAGCACACCGCCGCCGCGCCCACGAAACTCGACACCGCGCACGCCACGACGAACGTCGCGATGGCCAGCGAAGCCCTAGCCCGCCGCCGCAGCTCGGGCGGCGCCGGCCGCGACTCGACCGCCGACCGGACGAGCCCGAGGGCGAGCTCGAGGGGCGAGGCGGCGCGATCGGGCTGCGGGAGGAGAGGAAGGAGAGGGAGGCGGAGAAGAGGAGCTGCGAGAGGTGGAAGGAGGCGAAGCGGAGCAAGAAGCCGAGGATCGAGGACGCGGCGCCGGCGGGGCGGAGGGGGCGAGGGGCCGGGGCGAGGGCGGGAATGGCGGCTCTGGAGAGGAGGAAGAGGAGCGTGGTGGGGATCGATTGCCATATGAGGAACCCTAGGAATCGCTTCCTGGGGATGGTGTCGGGAGGCAAAGGCGGCATCTTTTTCGAAGGGGGAAGAGAAGGGGAGTGGAGCTGGGGGGTGACTTTGAGGAAGACGATGGAAGAAGAAGAACGAGGAGGAGGAGCGAGCGGGAATTTTATTTTTCTCTCTCTATCTCTCTTTTTCTTTTCTGCAGGGTTTCTCTCTGTCCTTGAGATTTGTTCGAGATTTGGGGTTTTTACTTTTTTTTTTTTTTTTTTTGGACAGCCAGTCAAGAGTCAAGAGTCAAGACCAGTTTGGTTCGATTTTAATTTTGCAGTAAAATTCACGTTAGGAAAATGTTTCATCGTTTTATTTTATTTTTTTTGGAGTGGGTGAGATGAAAATAAGCTGAAATGTTGTTTGATTTGAATTATTTTCTCCAAGTTAAAAAAAGATTTCTTCTACGTTAAGAAACCTTTTATTTTTTGGTTCCGTTCGAAACAAGGATTCTAAAAAATTGACATTTTCCCCTAGTTTTATTGTAATATAGTACCCTCAACTTATTTTTATCCAAACGTATAATTTTCAATTGTTTTTTCTAGATCAACACAATTTACATTATTGATTTTGAAAATTTACCATTGGTATCTTCTTCTTTCATCTTCTACAATGTTGACAGTGCCATGTACGCAAAGCATAAAGTTTTTTCATACAAAACCCACAAATAATGCAAATATTTTGAATGAGCTGATGTAAACCGTATTTAGACAAAATCTTCGGAAATATTTGCGTAAAAAAGGATGACCAATCTATTTCTGATGGGCCTCCTTGGAGGACTTTGAATTGCGGGCTGCCTAGAACTACAAGTAGAGCTTCTTTTGCCAGGCTCATGATTTATCTTTTGTTCCATCATTTTTTCCTCCTTCCTTTTTGTCAAAGATCACATTAGCAACAGCAAAAAATGATATTATTGATAACCATGATAAGACAATATATAAATGTGATTATATTGCGTCACACAGGAGGCGCATAACATTGCGACAGTTGCCTTGCGCCAATGTCATCGAACAGAAAAGGACAATGACATTTGTTTTATTGCATCTGGGCATCATTCTTATTGAGTGCAATCTGGTAAGTAAGTATGACTTCAAATGTTCAGCATGAGTTCCTGAGGTCAATCTGAGAAACAGTAGAGCTTCTTCAGGGATATTGTATGAGAGTAAAATGAATGTCATCGTGAGACACCACCAATTCGAGGGGCATAGTACTCGATCCCTCCTGGTTGAGACGAGTTAGTTTGCCTGGCAATCTTCCTCCCTGAGAATAAAAACCTTTCATCATAGGTTCTTTAATACTCATTTTCTCTTCTAAAGTTCCCTCAAACTATAGCAAAACTATATGGTTTGTCCAGGTTTGTGTCTCCGTTTGCATTAGATCGCCAACTGCTCAAGGCAATGAGTTTCTAAAGAACTTCAAGTTTATGTTTCAGTTTTGCGTTTGTGTGTGACAGCGTGATGCGTGCTTCTATGTTGTCATTTTACTTTTGCCATTTGCCAACAAAATCACGTCACTTGCCTTGGTTCTGAAGTCAGCTCTGGAGGTGCAGTCTCTGGCTTTCCAGCACTGGTGTTTGTTCTCAGGGTTCTTCGATCCAGACAGGCACGTTGTTTGCCTTTTTTCATGTTCAAATGAATCAAAACCTTCTTCTCCAGTCAAACAGAAGCCTTACAAATCTTAAAACTCAATGACTTACCAAGTTCCTAAACTGGAGATTGTACAGCATCTGGCTAGTTTCTGTTCCTTGTTCATTTGCCTCCAAACTCCTTACCCTGACCCCATGTTCAAGAGCTTCATTGCAAAGATCTTCCATGTATACCTGCCAAGAAGCACAATCAAGGATCAAATAAAAGTAGTAGTGCACAATGAGTTGACTCGTTTATCCAACTTTTTATACTGACCAGTAGTACATGCGGTGAAGACCAGCCATCGAGATGCTGTTCCAATATTCGGGATGCTTTTTGCATTTCTTGAAGAAATCAGTGATCTTGTTGCTTGATTCATCATCATTGTTGTCGGATCAATGAGAAACTCTGAAACGTCATCAACAATCATTTCTGCAGAACCCCCTTGATTAGTTGCAAACATGGGCAATGCACAGTTCAGCGCTTCAACAACCGTTAGACCAAACCGTTCGTATAGTGCAGAATGCACAAAGGCTCCCCGTGTATCTGCAATACAGTGGTAAAGTTCTCCTTTCCAACATCTGTCAATTTGAGCTGCTATCCATCTGAACTCCCTCGACTTGGAATTTTTCTATCAAGGAGTGCATTCTTTTTATTTCCGCAGTTTCTTCCCTATCTTCTGATTTCGCTGGGTCAAAGAATCCTGTGACATCCACCAGATTCACCAAACTGTTCAGCCTTTTGTTCTTCCCACACCACTCAGTTAGACCAGAATATTTTTCATTTTATCAAGCCTTGCCATAGAAAAAATGATTGGTTTCTTCCGATTGGCAATCCCTGTCCACATATACAAGAGTTAACAATGTATGACATCAAACGCAAATTTTCCCTCCCTATATAAACAGATTGGAAAGGAACTAACAGATGCTCGTTGTTGTCCTCCTTGTTGTATAATAGTTCCTCAATAGCGGGGTGAACATTAGTCAGTCTTCTTTCTTTCTGCGTGAAGGGGTACACAGAATTATCAGCCCCCGGACAAGCGACATTGAACTTCAGTTCAAAAACATTGATGCTAGATACACCCGAAAAAGCCCTGGCACAGTAGATGCTCTGTAACTTTCATATGCCCCAGGCATAGATCGGCTGGAGAAATTAACTTTCCTGATGAACATCATTGATAATAAGTCACTTAACAAATTTGATCAGGTTTGAAGGACCAAAACTAACCTTCCTGCAATTTCTTGGTATGTGCTGGTCATGACATAATCGATCTGATTCATCGCAATCAAGTCTGCAGTAAATTGACATGAATAATGGTATTTTGAATCAAGCTCCTTCCACTGAGCGTCCGAGTCCACATAATTGATGTTCTCTAGGGCATGAGCTATAGTGTCCTGGATTGGATGCAGAAGAAGCCAACATTTGGTAGTGAAAAAACAGCTCATAAGATTTTAGGTCTTCCATGGGCTTTGCAGAATTAGCCAGGAACAAGAGGGAAATGGCGGAATATTTAAGATTACCAAACCTGTGTTATTTCTAGTTTGCTAGCAATAAGTGATGCCACCAGGTTTCCATCTAAGTAGTTTCCGAATATAAGATCCGGTTTGGAATCCATGTGTTTCATGATCTTTGCAGCTACATCCTGACAAAATGAACAGACACACACACACACACACACACACATATATATATAAGACAATTATGCACCAACCTTTATATTACTGAAAAACTGCTGACGAAGCAAAAAATTATAGAATGAATGCCTGAGCAAATCTTTCTAGGAAAGGATAGATACTGAAACGGGACACCCATTGGTGGAGAACGACTCCTTCTGGAGTCTCAAAAAGAACCCGAAGAATGTAGAGTACTTTGTCTTGAAGATCGGCTCCAACTCCTGGTCACACTTGGTCTGCTTTGCATCAGGGATAAGTCGGTAACCTGCATAAGTGGAATTGCAAAAGACGACACAAAGCATTCTTTCTATTTTGTGAGTTAATGTTATCTAGACGAGAGAACTAATCTCCGTGGCCTTGAAAGTCAATCACCACAAGAATGTTAGGCTTCACTGCAAGGCCCTGCTGCTTAGTTCTCATGAGCAGTTCTTCTTCCAAAGCCCTCACTTGATCTAAAACGTAAACCACTGGCAGAGATCGTGCAGCATCATAAAATTTATCTAGTCATATTTGCATCGTAGATAATTGACAATCAAAAGTAGTGATAAATGGAATTTCCCTTTGCAGTTTACTACATTTAAACGACTCGCAATAATCACATATTTAGTACCATGCCACCTGTATCTGGCAACCCAAGGGCGTCTGACTGGCCGAAGTAGCCACAAGGAGAGATTATGACAACATCGAAAAACATAGGAAGCCTGCTAATGAACAGGTACATTTCTTACCAGGCCGAAGCTTGAAGCAGCTCGAACAATGCATGGTTGGTTTCTTTCACCCTTTCTGAAGTAGCCCTCCAACCTTTTCCAATGCCCGGTTCCTTAATCGTGGAAAAAAGATAATCGGCAAGCCAAGTTTAATTGCAATACAAAAAGGGAGTTGAGCAGTTTTCTTTTCCGCAAGCGAGGACAAACTGATAACCTCTGCTCAAAGTTCTCTATAGGCGCATCTTTCGGAAATGTGGAGCTGAGAATGCACCCACGCTGGCCTCCAAGAACCTGAGCCCTCTCAACGTTGTCTTCATTGACTGCTCCGCTTCTTCCATAACCTCCCCACGTTTCATCAACCTTAACCCAGTTGACACAACCTTTACCCAACCAAGAACCAAATCAAGAAACGAGTGAACTTCATGGATTTCCATTTGACACGCCCAACACGCGCGCGCACACACACACACACACACACACACACATACACACGCACGCACACAAATCGAGAACTTAGGAACCGGACCAGATTTGAAAAATGTCGCCTTTAGCTCCTGAAATCGACTTTAAAGTACCTGCCTGACTTCATCGCATCCTGCACAATAACGGTCACCAAACCCGCTCTTTTAATGGCTGAACCTGAGGCCATTTCCGCTATTCAAGAAACGCGGGAAAGCTGCTAAACCGAGAAGACTTGGAATTCTCAAAGGAGCTCTCGTTCCTTCTTGCCTTGATGGGAATGTGCATATATAGCGAGAGAGTTGCGGGAGAGGAGAGAGGCATGGATTGGGAGGAGGAGAACGAACAATCTTTGTGGAAAGAGGCGGGGAATTGCGAATATCTAATTCAAGAAAGGAAGTTAGTGTCGCAAAGCTAACTTTGCTAACTTCTTTGTCGCAAGAAAACCTTCCGATCCTCCCCTTCTCCGGCAAGCAATTTTGAAAAAGAAAATTCAGCGAAGTCTATTAACTCATTGTGTTCTCTCGTTTCGGCCTCGCCGCCGCAGCTCAGGCGATGCCGGCAGCGGTGACTTCATTGCCGAGCGGACGAGCCCGAGGCCGAGCTGGATTCAGCGAAGCGGGGCGATCGGGCTGCGGAGAGGAAAGGAAGGAGAGAGAGCTGCGAGAGCTCGGAGGAGGCAAAACAGAGCAAGAAACAGAGCATCGACGACAACGCTCTGCTGCGAATGTGAGCGGTTTTGAGGATGATGACGATGATGATGCTGCCACAAGGATAATTTCACATAATTAAGTAAATAACGGTAATCTTGAAATTTGGGCTGCCTAGAACTGGAGGTGGGACTTCTTTGCCGGGCTCATCATTGACCCTCTGTTCTCCTCTTTTTGCTCTTTGTTAAGAACAAGCAGCACACTCGAAGATCACAGTAGTAACTACAAGAAGGAAGTTATTGTCTTATTGATAATCAGGATGAGGCAAATCTGATAGTTTTATTATCTGTTTTTCACAGGAGATGCGCTTTCCATTGCAACAGTTGCTTTGATACACCTTGCCAGAAAAAGGAAATTGAACATAAAACGAAAATGACATTTTGTGTTATTGAATCTGGGCCTTATTCTTATCGAGTGCAGTTTCGGTATGACTTCAGTGGCTTGCCCATGATGCCCCCTGAGGTCAATCTGATTCTGAGAAATAAAGCCTCGACAGGGCGTAGTATGAGATCAAGATGAATGTCATCGTGAGGCACCACCAGTTCCAGGGGCAAGTTATTTCGTTCCCCATCCTCGAGGCGAGCGGGCTTTCTTGGATATCTTCCTCCCTGAGAATCAAAAACCTGGTTAGTTCATCATAGCTCTCTGGGTTCTTTGATACTTGGCTTCTTTTACATAAGTTCACTGAAAACTTTGTTAACAGAATGATGTGGTTTGTGCATTTGATTGTGCGCGTCTCCGTGTGCATTAGATTCACTGACAAACGGAATAACTGCTCAGGGCAGAACGATGGTTTGGGCAAAATTTCTCACCTTGGAAGCTCTGGTTTCGGGATCATTTGCCCACTATAAGATCTCCTTAGCTCACTGAAAGATCGCAAAGTGTTAGTTGCATTCTAAAGAACTTCAATGTGCTTAGATGGATTATGTTTCAGTTCTCGTTGTTAAGTGACATTCGATGTTGTCATTTTTGTTTGCCAACAAAATCATGTCACTTGCCTGGGTTCTGGTGTCGCTTTTGGACGTACAGTCCCTGGCTCTGGAGTTGGTTTTTGGGACTTGCTCTCCACCTTCGCCCCTTGTTCTTGGGGTTCTTCGGTCGGGATTGGACCGTTCTTCGCCTGTTTTCACAGCTCAAATTAATCAAACCATCTTTTCTCGAATTGAAAAGAAAGCCTTGTAAGTCTCCAACTGAGATAACTCACCAACTTCCTGAAATGGAGATTGTACATCATCTGAATGTATCTTGTCTTAGCAAGTTTCTGTTCCTTGTTCATATGCCTCCAAACCCCATACATGGACCCCATGTTCAAGAGCTTCTTTGCGTAGATTTTCCACGTATAGCTGTGAAGAAGCACAACCAAGGATCAAATAATTGTTTTGTATGATGAGTCACAATACTTGCTAAGTTATATTTACCACTCATTTATACGCTGAAGGCCGCCTGTTGAGATCTTATTCCAGTATTCAGGACCTTTTTTGCATTTCTCGAAGAAATCGGCAATCTTGTTGCTTGACTCGTCGCCATTGTTGGGATCAATGTGAAACCCCGAAACACCATCAACAATAATCTCTGCAGGACCACCTTGATTAGTGGCGAATGTGGGCAATCCACAGTTCATTGCTTCAATGACAGTGAGACCAAAAGCTTCATACAGAGCGGGCTGAACAAAAGCTCCTTTGGTATCTGCAATATAGCGGTATAGTTCTCCATTTCGATATCTGTCAGTTTGAGCCGCAATCCATCTGAACTGACCCTTGAGTTGGTATTTCTCTATCAAGGCGAGCATCTTTTTAATTTCCGCGATTTCTTCCCTATCTTTTGATTTCGCTGGGTCAAAGAATCCTGCTACAACAACAAGATTCACCAAACTTCTAAGCCTTTTGTTCTTCCCATACCACTCAGTTAGTCCACTGATATTTTTTACGGTATCGAGCCTTGCCATCGAAAAAATGATTGGTTTCTTCCGATCAGCAAGAAAACCCCTGTCCATATATGCAAGAGTTAACACCGGGAACATGCCTCGAAACCCAAGTATTCAAGCCAAGATAAACTAATAGGGAAGGGACTAACAAATGCTCGTTGTTGTCCTCCTTGTTGTATAGTAGTTCCTCGATGGCAGGATGAAAAGAAGTCATCCTCTTTTGTTTCTGTGTATAGGGAAAGTACACAGTTTGATCGGCACCCGGGGCAGCAATATTGAACTTCGGTTCGAAAACATTGATGCCAGAGACCACCCGACAAAGCCCCGGCATAGTAAACACTGTGTGACTTTCATACTGTCCGGGCCTAGTTTTGCTGAAGAAAGATAATTGTCTTTAGCATCACTAGAAATACTTCGACCGACATATTTTATCAACTTTGAAGGATACTGAAACTAACCTTCCAGCAATTTCTTGGTATGTGCTGGTAATGACAAAATCAGTCTGGTTCATTGCAATCAAGTCCGCGGTAAATTGACATGAAAAGTGGTATTTTGGATCAAGCTCCTTCCACTTGACATCCGAGTCCTCATACTTGGTTTTCTCTAGAGCATGAGCTATGGTACCCTGGATAGAGAGGAAGCCAACATTCAGCAGCAAAACAATAAATCATAAGAATTGAAGGTCTTCCATCCAATTTTGTGGCATTATTCATGAGAGAGAGGGAAATGGTAACCTGTGTTATTCCCAGTTTGCTAGCCATGAGAGAAGCCACCAGGTTCCCATCTGAGTAGTTTCCGATTATGAGATCCGGTTTACAATCCATGTGATCCATGATCTTCGCAGCCGCATCCTAATGAAATAACAAATGTATCGTCAAAAAATTAAGCACCGACAATCATATGAACTAAAAGTGACTGATCAAACAATGAAATCCAGAATTTTTGCCTGAGCAAATCTTTCTAAGTAAGGATAGATGTCAAAACGGGACACCCATTGGCGGAGAACATCTCCTTTTGGCGTCTTAAAGGGGACCCGAAGAATGTAGGAGTGCTTTGTGTCAACGATGGGCTCCAACTCCTGGTCGCACTTGGTGTTTTTTGCGTCCGGTATGAGTCGCGTGACCTGCATAAATGGAATAGCGAAAGATAAGATGAAGCAGACTTTCCTATTGGTAAATTATCGACATCTAGAGAACTAATCTCTCTGTGAGTTTGTGAGTGACTCACCACAAGAATGTTAGGCATCACTGCAAGGCCCTGCTGTTTAATTCTCAGGAGCATTTCTTCCTCTAAAGCCCTCACTTGATCTAGGATGTAAACCACCTAGAGAAATTGTGCAGCATAAGATTCTTGTTTATATCTCAAGTCAGATTTGTACCATGAGAGTCATGAAATTAAACTAGTCCACTTTTATCATGCATGGATTGCCTTTCATTTTTGCAGTCAAACATTTGATTCGTAATATCCACAAATGTTTTAGTACCTGGCCACCTGTATCTGGCAACCCAAGGACGTCTGCCTGGCCAAAGTAGCCATGAGGAGAGAATATGACGACGTTGAAAATCATAGGAAGCCTGCTAATGAACAAGTCCATTTTCTCCGAGTCCGGAGCTTGAAGCAACTCGGACAGAGTATGCATCGCCTCTTTCACTCGCTCTGCAGTATCACCCCAACCTTTTTCGAATCCTAGTTCCTTGATCCTGGAAAACCGAAAGGGACAAACAATAAGCCAGGTTTCGTTAGACTATAAGAAAGGAGTTTAAGAAATTCTCTTTTTCGCGAAGGCGAGAATAAATTAGTAACCTCTGCTCAAACTTCTGTACAGGTTCATCTTTGGGAAATGCGGAGACGAATGCTTCGGCTGCTATCAACGCTGCTTGAAGTTTTGGGACCGTGTTCAAGTTCTGGTTAATGATTAGATTCTGCAAATCGGGACCAAAATAGAACCTGTCAACCTCTGGCGCTATCATTGGAAGTGTAGCATTCTTGTTGGTTGTTTGTTCCATTCATCGCCAAATTTGGCAGTTGTAAATGCTTACCTCTCCGTGATGGTTGAGGGCAAGCAAGAACTCAAGAAAAGACTTAGCACTCTGAGTGTCCTTGCTCAATTTAGAGGTCATTAACTTTGTGACAAAGTTCATTCCATTCCCAATGGAAGAAGGAAGTGCCATGCGAGGAGTGGTGAAGTCGATGGCTTCAAAATCTATTTCCAGTGCATTGTCGTCGTTTGCCCTGCACAAAGAGCAAAATCGTATCGAGCAACGAAATAAGATACCGAACTGGGCCGTACCACTATTGCAGAGAGCATTTGCATTAATTCTCTTTGGGATTCTTCGAGTTGTAAAGCACGCACCAGTTCTCATCGAAAACCGTCTCCTTGAACCTCAAGTACTCTTTAGCAGTGATACCTTCTACCTCAAGATCATTGGCATTCACCTTCACATATTCCCAAATGCCAGGATTCAGTCTAACCGCCAACCCAACATATGGGGGGACCACCGCTGCCTCCTGCAATTCCACAGAACAGCAAAATTTGACGAATGCTCGAGCACCAAATGATAGGAATCAGAGATGCTATGCTGCTTTGACAAATTTACACGCAAATTTCAAACTTTTCAAGTCGTGTCAGTCCGCGCTATTGCTATGTTAGGAATTGGGTTAAACTTAGCGTCCATGAAATATTTATCGATGCATGAGGGGAGTCATTCGAAGTAAAACTGAAGAAAAACCGAAGTCCCTGCATGACCGGAAAAGGGACTTAATGTCCTTTCAAAAAGATAAGATTTCGTTTGCATATTTACCAAATTACGAAAGATGGCAAGTCCAATTCCCGAGTGCTCGGGCGCGTGCATGCATGCATGCAGAGAGAGAGAGAGAGAGAGAGAGACCTGAGTGGAACTAAGAATGAACCCGAGCTGGCCTTCAAGAACCTGAGCCCTTTCGGCCATGTCTTCAATTGACTGCTCGACCTCCGCCATGATCTGCTTGCGTTTCATCAACCTCTTCCCACCAGCCACAAACCTTCTCCAAACAAGGACCAAATCATCAAACCAAGTAAGCTTCACATATTTCCATCAAATGAACACAAACGATGAGAAAACCAAGCACCAATCCAGACCCATAATCACAAACTACCAAGAAACCGAGTGATCACCTGGCAAAGCATCTCTCCATGTGGTACCTACTGGGCTTCATCGCATCTGGCATGTTGTCGGCCACGGAATCCGCCCTCTTAATCCCCGAACCTGAGGCCATCTCCGCGATCCAAGAAGCACGATGAAACCGCTAAACCCGCAACAGATTTGGACTTCGCAAAGGAGCTCTTGTTCTTCTTCTCGTTCATGCTTGCCTCAACGGGAATGTGTATATATAGCGAGACCGGGTTCGGGAGAGAGGAGAAGGGAAGGAGAGAAGAGGGAGGAGGAGAAGGAACATTCTTTATTGAGATCAGTGGGAAGTTTGAAGGATTTTAACCAAGAAAGGAATTTTTGCTGTGGCAGGAAAAACCAATGCCAGAGGTTTTCGACAGTCGGAGGATATTTGAACGTGGAGGGAAAAGAATTTTATCGGAACGTGTTGGTTTTTTCTCTGCCCCTGAAATGGACGACCATTTGATTCTTTTCTTCGTCGTCTCTCTCTCTCTCGATGAAGAAGAACGTGAAAGAAGCAAGAACCACCGTCTTTCGAAAGAGAAGGTTTGGCGAACACTTCTCACTTCACTTGTTCATGGGGCCTCTTTAAACTATGGACACGACCCCATCAATATGTTGCCTAGGGGTATCAATGGTTCGGTTGAGGTTTTCAAGAAATCTGAACCAATCATAATACAAAGTGAACCGAACATCTAGTTCGGTTCGATTTTTCGATTTTCCTTTTTTCGCCTTGCTTATTGGAACCGAACTGAATAAGGGATGAGAAAGAAGAGAGATTTGAAGTTGGGCGTTCGGTTATTGTTGAGAACTTCGATTCGATTTGGTTAATCCAGTCAAAATAACCCGAATCGGAAAAGAGGACGGTTTCTTAGATCGAAAATGCATGAAATTTCGATTCGGTCCTGACACACCTAATGTTGCCCACGTATGAATTTTAAGAAAATGAGACATGTCAATGGTGATTTGGGGGCATCGAGGTGAACTTAATAAGAATAATATCCGTTAATCACTCCGACACGTTGCTCTTAATTGAATCTTGACCGTCGAAAAAACATGAAATTCTTATTTATTCAGCAATCGGTTTCTTAAATATAATTGCTGAAATGCATTGGAGCAATGCAATCGAAGCTTAACCGATTATAAGTCTTTGAAAGTTGTTAGTTGAAATTGCGTGTCGGTAAAGAGAGAAGCTCCACACGATGGATTATATAAAAAATGGGAGGCAACCAAAATTTTAGTTTATCGTGGGTAGGGACATTATTGCCGACACAATAACCTCTACACGAAATGCTGACATGAATAGAAAATGGACGATTCAAATAGTATCCACTAATATCATAGAAGACATTGTTAATATACTTTTTAGAGAAGGTTTTATAAAAAAAAAAAAAAACATGAGGAAGCATCAGAAAAACAACAAATATTTTTCGGTTCTAACCCTACAACATAGAAGGAAGAGGAAAGAACGTGTCGAACTATTTTAAATTTAAAATGTATCAATAGGCCCGGCCTATGAATTTATTCGAACTATCAACAAATTCCTAGAATTTAAGGTGGGATGGGGATTGTAATTCTTTTTAGTTGGCTAAACGAAACTCTAAACTCCAAAATAGTCGAAATTACCAACCAAATATTAAAAAAAGAAAAAATTCTTATCAGCAACGGAAGTAATTATATATTACGGAGAGAAAATTATAAAGAAAAAGGTTCCAACCCTCTTAATAAAGGAAACGGAGAATTCTGAAAGAACCATTGAAGAGTTTGAATTGAGAGGGAGGGATCCTAAACAGCAGCTCGAGTAACAAAAATTATGGGCACGAGAGCTACAATCTCTACTAGTAAACGAATGTCGAAGAACTAGCAAAAAGCCTTACGGTGTCTCTAACAAGCTTTGATGTCGATCAGTTCTCCAATGGGAATTGAGGGTTCGCTCCATTCACATCATCGACCATGCCGAGGCAATCGCCCGTGAAGACCGCATGCGACGTATCAATGAAATCAAGGGGTACCACAGTGGCAAAACGTAGAGTGAGAGCTTCGCATTCTTCACGAGTTGAAGGAGGATTTAGAGACATGCAAATAAGAGCAGGTTAGAAAGGCATTGTCTCGTCTAGGGCCGTCAAAAGGCCCGTTTGGTTCGGTTTTGAGGAAATGCGCTTTGGGAGAATGCGAAATACGCTTTGAGGTAAAGGGTTTTCCGAAATCTTTAGGCATTCGATAAACTATAACGAAAAGTCTTTTAGGAAATGCAAGATCTGTTTGGTAAACATATATTTGAAAAGCCCTTTAGTATAACCAAATTAAATTTTTAGTTTTAGTATTTTTAAAATTGCAAAAAAAGAAACAATGAATATATAACCTTTTATATTTTCATGTTGAGAGTAATGTAAAAGATATATATATCTATATTAGTAAATTTATTTAAAAATTATATTAAAAGAAATTGATTATAGATTAGATGCAAAGCTCAACTTTTGATCTAAGGTTCTTTTAGGTTTGTTTCCAACTTTGAATAATTTTTTTTTTTAATTGTTGTAGTATTAATCATCTTCGTTAATTAATGATCATTCTAGTGTATTAATAAAAAGTTGGGCTATTGATTGTCAAAAGATAAAAATGACAAAAAAAAAAAGGTGAACCCAACATTTGCAAAAGGTTTTTATTATTTTTTAAAAAAATAAAAATAAAATCCGATGAAACTCCGTCACCGATCAACGGCGATTGGGGTGCGGGGAAGATGATCAGTTTTAAAAGAAAAAAGAAAAAAAAAAGTCAACGGATGAATAGTAGAGATGGACTTGCATTTCAAAGGTCGGCGTTTGGCCAAGGGACACCTCCAAATCTTTGAACCAAACACCTAATTTTTTTTCCCAAGAGCTTTCAGTGGCCCTTGGGAATCTTTGAACCAAACGGGGCCAAAATAGGTCACGTACTCATATGTTGACTCAAATTTATTAAAATGAGTTAGATTCGGGTCACCTGAAATTTATAATATGGGTCCTATATGAGTTAACAGAGAGAACCTAATAAATATGAATTCTAATAGGTATATTATGGACTCACTTTCAACCCAAAAAATCACGACTGCGTAAAACTAGTCTCACGGGTTGCTCCCTCCTCTTCCTCTTCGATCACACTGCTCCAGACAATCCGGCTCTTGTCGCAGCCGTTTGTTGTGTACTTGTCGTTGTTGCCATTGCTGCCACCACTCGGCAAACCGCAAGCAGCTATGAACATTGGTTCTTCAAAACACGAAGAGAAACAAAAACGAAGGCGAAATGAGGGGGAGGAGAGCGGAGAACTTGTTAGCGGGCGTGGTACATGAGCGGAGAGCGAGAGTGCACATGAAATGTACCATGAAAAGGCAAGGACAAATAACTCTCTCTCTCTCTCTCTCTCTCTCTCTCTCTCTCTCTATGAAAAGCCCCCTATCTCGGTTCGAAGTTCAATTTATCGTCCTTGTTCCATTTAAGTAAGGGCCGACATCAAGATCCTTTTTCTCGACAAAAATTTAGCGCTCGTTAGATTAAAGAGGAAGAAAGCATCACATGCATCGCGAATACTTATGATGCCATGCGAAGCATATTAAGGTCGCAAAGAGAAAGAATCGTGCTAGGCATTGCAAAGTTATGCTAAAAGTTCAATGAAAGAATATAACCAGACCGCACTCGTAGCAAATTTCAGTAGAGCCATCGTTTTGCAAGTCGTGCATGAGTTTGGTAACGCATAATATTAACACGAAGAGCTATTACAGCACCAAGAGGTTTAAACCTTGAAGTCTTATTAAATACCACTTTGTCTCATCACCATCTTCACGCTCTTGTCCATAACTCAATGCCCGAGCTCCCTAACAAACTCAACAGGCTAGTCCATGAGTAGCCCATTATTCAGAGGATAATTCAAGGAGAAAAAATTGTAAAAATAGAATTCGGGTTAAGCCGGGTATCAGTTGAATTGAATCGAGTATTGAGGTGTCGCTAATAAATGAATTAAGGTGAGTCGACCCACATGTTTGGCTAGACGCATATAGATGAGCAACATTTGGAGTCTTGCACCCAAGAATGGGTCTGATTCAGTTTGCCGCCACGGACTTTAGTCATCCAACTCCCAAGCCAAATTATATTCACATCTTTTTAGTGTCACTACTAGAGAGGCGAGTAGGGGTATAAACATCAGCGCAATGGAAAAATTGAATTCTTGATGCGCCAAAGAGCCTCACAAATAATCAAACCAAGCATTGAACGAAATGCCTGACCTAAGCAAAAGCAATGGGGTAGGCCAATCTAACAGTACACAAACGTCCCGTAGCCCGGGGCCAAATCAATTCGTCAGGTCTAAGACTGACATGGGATATGAATGGACAAAGGTGGCATCAGCTGAGCAAAAGCAATGAAGGATCATGATCAGAATTGGCTGATAATTATCTTACATTGCATGCGAGCGCAAAAGCCTGTTAACATTCAGATGGAAGCGAAAAGAGCTACAAACGCAGCCCAGCCAGCGACAAGACATGGCAATTTAACCACTCTTTCCAAAAGATTTGCAACTGGCCAGCCATCGCATTCTCAATATTACTACCTCCGTATCAATTGAGCTTCTCCGAGATCGTGTTTCACTATAAAGCAACAAAATTCGCAAAGCACACATTAAAGAACAACTAAAGCATCCAAAAAAATCAATATCACTGAGGTAATAAAAGTTTGTCTGGATGCTGGCATGAGTACATGACCCACCTAAATATTCCCACAGGGTGCCAAATTTGGGAAGCAGACTGGAAAAGGCAAAAGCGGCACTTAAACAAGAACGACCCACCAAACCTAGCAGTAAAACATGACCCTCTTGACATTCTCTTTGAGGGCAGGCAGCGGTCTGACAGCAGCATTGGCTCCTGGTGCACGAGTGCTCCGTGAACCAGCAGCACCCATGCCAGGTCCCCCACGTCCTGTGGCGATTCCACTAGTCACGGAACCGCTGTCTGACGTCTCTGGTTCCATGTAGAAGCGAGCACGGAATGCAGCAAGATGAGCATAATATGCAGGAGGCACTGCAAGATCAAGAGATTCATCAATTTAAGTTCAAGCCTATATCCCCTTTTCAGTGTGTGGGGGGGTGCGAGAGAGAGAGAGAGAGAGAGAGAGAGAGAGAGAGAGAGAGAGACTCACCGATAGAGACAGACCGAGTACACCTTGCATAACTGCAAAATTAAGAACGGTAGATCAGCTCTAATTTGTAGTCAGTAGTACACTTAATGAGAAAAAGAAGAAAACCTTTATCTTATGATACAAGAACAGTTGGCAAACAGAAAGCACATTGATTTGCATAATTCCAGACGTAGACAGGGCTTATGATTCACTAACATAAGAGAGATAAAATACTAACGTGTAGCAAAGATTATTAGTCAAAGACTGAAGTCCATCCGCAGTAAACTTGTTCTCATCCCAGAGGACGTGATAATGCGCTGGACGGCTAGTACCCTACCAATATGCATCCAAGTGTTAGTGCATCTTCTGAATTGACGTCCATAAATAAAAGAAACAAATGTAGTTTATTTATGGCGCAAGTGAAATACCTGAATTCCAGCATGGCTGCACAGATAGAAGTCAAACTCTGTAGGATGGCATATCTTGGAGTCCACGACAGTGCCTGCTCATGATTTGCAATTTGTATATTCAACAATTGGAAAATACCAACAAACAAAGCTAGTTCAGAGTAAGCCAAAACCTTACCAGGCAATATATTCCCACTCCTATCAACTGCATTGTGGTCACGGTGATTATTAGCAAACAACCTTGTGTGGTGTCGCTTCTGAACAACAACAAATGTCACAGGAGGCTGATAGTTTGGTTCCAGGGAATTACATGCCTGGAATCACAAGGAATAGGTTATGAAATCAGAGAGCTGCTACTTCATTAAACTATTTTGAGTCCAGAGATCAAATAAGCGAGTTGCTAATAAATAAACCATTTAGAGTACAGAGACTGAAGTAGTTGTTACACTGCAAATAAAGAACTTTAACACAAGAAGAGGTTACTACCTTGCGGATAGCATCAAGCTCATAGAGCAACACCTGATAAAACTGTCCCTCACTCACGCCATCCCTACATATCAAACAATCAAAAAGTTGAAATACCATACCAACTGCCAACTGTTGAGTTAAGACGGGAAGAAATGTACCTGTAGAAAATGATGCGCTGAGGTTTCTGTCCCGTCGCTCTGCGAAATGATATAAGCAGTTCTCTGGGAAAAATTAAAGACAGTTTGGTCATCCAAATGACTTTACTAACAGAAATTGACATGTTCTGCAGTGTCGAAACTTGGTAACCTCAACTACTGCTCACATACAGGCACCAATTAGTATCAGATGCACATAAAATATGAGAGAGAGAGAGAGAGAGCATACTTTATCATACCACCAGTCACAGTCCCTCTGACTGGATCCTGCCAAGTCTTGTACAAATCTTGAATCAGCTCTTGTCGATGGGCTTGAGCACATACCAAACCTGCGTATTTGGTAACTTCCGGCCAATCTTGAGAAGCTACAACCTAAAGAAACGAAAGAGGAGAGAATTTCAGTTATAATAGGTAACACAGACTCAGATTACAAATAAAACTAATTAACCAAACACATGATCAGATGAAAACAAATAACGCACAGCAGCTATCGATGGACTAGAATCCTCGCCGGGATGAGGATGAGTGACATCAGCACCAAAGATAATCGTGGGCCGATCACTGACTAGAGGAATTCGCCTAGACAGTGCATCAACAAGAACAGTGTTCCTCCCCCCAACCTTCACGTTGATCTTGAGGGCGACATTTGCCAGGTACTGTTTACTTTTCTTAAATACATGTTTTGTCAAACAGCACTGAGAAACAAGCCCAAGATCAGTCTCACATATTCGCTTCAAATCCCCTGCAGGCAAAATGAATATAAGACAATATGAGTAAAGATCAATTTGAGAATTTGAGGAAGACTGATGCTCATCGAGTATCTCCTACCATAAAGCGATCCATTATTATCAGGAAGAATGACGATTAGTAGGTCAATATCTTTGCCCTTGGGCTGGATTCTTGTCATGGCCTCATGGTATCGAGCTTTGAGAATCCTCTCGACTTGATCCGGACGACCGCTTATTGGCGGAAGAATAGGATCAGGGTTGAAGGCCTTAACAACCAATTAAAAGGAGAGACAAATCACCAAAATATTGTAAAATTCAACAAAGTCTTTTAAACAAATTGTAAAATAACAATCAATACCATGCCAGAAATGTAGCACATGTGAGCAAGCTCATGACAGAAATCACGTGCCACAGTATCTTGAACGTTCCTCGAAAAGTTGATGCAGAACCAATTGTTCACTGTACCTCCGTTAACCATTTTCTGCAAATTAAGGTTTATACAATCAAATGCTTGAAGAGGCAACATTTTAAAAGATGCAAGGGAATGCAATAGCATTGATAATGTCCAAGAAATGGGCCAAGGTATACAAAAGAATGTCAAAGTTGAAATATTGATGTATCATCCACCAAACAACGACACAATAGACGTCTCCCCTCACTAATGTAGCACAGACAAATGGACATACGCGCGCAAGAGAGAGAGAGAGAGAGAGAGAGAGAGACTTTCTCAGAGAAAGAGAGCCAATTCACACAAGCAACATGAGCACAAGTTAAAGGAGCAGCCTTAATCTAAAACTCTCCAATCAAGATCACAGCACCTCCCCCCAAAACACAAGCTGATCAAAAAGCTAAAACGATCACGTCCTACCAAAAAATCCAAAAAGTCTCAGCTGCAAGCAAACTGCCACGAAAGCAGACCACGTCCAGGGTCACTGAAGCCCTTATTTCAAAGCTTCATAAATCCAACAAAGACACTAAATAACACATCAATATATGATTGTTAAGGGACCCCAAGGCGCTGAAAAATCTTCCAAGCACAAGCCAGCCTCAGGAAGTAAAAGTACACAGTACTTAAATTGGCTCTTCAGATATATAAGGAGAGGATCTTGTCCCACTAACTACTTACTTTATTCATCATGTTCCAGCAACCAACCTCAGGCAGGCAATCCTTTATTCTGCCTGAATCGTGATACTTGAGCTGCACAGAGTAATAATCATAAGAAAGAGTGATTTCCTAAACTATTGCGGATGTTAGGGACGACAACAAGGTGCATGACATTTACCCAAGGTGCAGGAAGAATGCGTGCTTCCACTTGAGCGAGCCTCTCACTAATTTTTATTCCAAACTCCTTAGCATAAGGGTCCTCATGGTAAGCATTATGATGAACAGTCTGGATGATAGAAACAGACAGAAAATTATGACCACCAGGCAGCAATACCAATATTAATCTGACTTGATTCGTGTCATCGTATCAAATTATTAGAGAAAATATCTAATATTGACAACGCAGTGCAAGAACTTCCAATGACAGTACCAGTGTATGACTCCTGGTCTCATATTAATCTGACTTATCAACACCAGGAAGTGTGACTTGATATATGTAAGTATATCAAATTAGCAGATAATGTATCAAATTTTGGCAATGTAGTGCATGAACTCCAATGACAGTAAATTTATGACTCCTGGTCTAAAGCCATACCAACAGGTGCACCAAAAGGAGAAAATTCATAGAAACATGGTAGGAAATCCAAAGAAAAGAATATTATGAAAAGGATGGGCTGCCAAAAGGTATGGCCCTAGATCTACAAAAACAAACATTATTTCAACTAGCATCCAAGAAACATCATTTTCCATTCAATAATGAAATGAGAAGCAAGTGGAAATAGAAATTGAAGGGTCAAAATAAGGCAGCAAGTTTTCAAATACAATAATTAAGCAGATTCAACCAGCTTTGTGCAAATAGAGGCTTCAAGGCTCAGACCAAATGAAAAAGCCATACCCAGGGACTCTACTTGTTCAACAAGCATGAACCTGCGAATCGCAGTGGAATGAATAAAACTTTCTTGACATGGTTACTCATTAAGTACATGCAAAAATTTAGCACTTTTGGTACGGCCATCAACAAGACAGTGAAAATTATCTCTGTTGTTTGATATTCCAGGATTATGGTATGGCTATTATTGAGACTTTTAGTGAAAAATTATCTACTTGTTTGATATTCCAGGAGTATGGTGATGCAATCGATTGCAAATATAAGATATGCATAAACACTTATCATCGAATTTCACGCGTCACTTCATGTTTCTTTCAAGTTTTCTCTTCAACCACAAGTATAAACTAAGACATACAGTAAAATCACATCCACACTATACCAAGGGAACAAAGCAAAGTTACTGACTCCTAATTTCCATAACATTCTGTATCAAGAGGATGAAACTGAAGGGGCACAGCAATCAGAACACAATTGAAATCATACAATGTGAAAGAAGCAGATGAAGAAACACAAACAGAAAAATTTCTATTGTTTCACTAAACCAGCAACAGCTTTCTTGACATGTTTCTTCAAATTTCTAACCTGCATGATGTCCAGCTCTCTCTCCTGAGGGCGCTGACAGGTCACCTTCAGCAATGCTGTAATCTGTCTCTCATTCAGCCTTTTAGAGTACCTCTGACCCTCTACAATCTTGCATACCTGAACTCAGAAACGATAAAATCAGATATGAAGGACGACAGATGGCGACAAAATATCATCAAAAATATAAGTTTGTAGAGCACTGACCTCCATTGGCAAGTAATTCGGTCTATTCTGATTCCCCACTTGTAAACAAGGCCATTGGGTGTGTTGAATAGCAAAACCATAAGTCTCATAAAAGTACTCAACCACAGATTTCATAGTGCCTCTATCATCAACAGGAAAACTAAAACAAGAAACCATTGAGAGGAGTCAACAACGTCTTCCAAGAGACATACAAGTACTATGAACAATCAGATAGGCTCCAAGGAAAGGGAAGTTAGCCAGACAGTTAAAATGTACTCACGTCAGCTCCCGTGTTGCCTGAGATGTCAAACCTGAGATCCGGTACTTCCTCCGCATATTACCACGGTGGGTGACTTCAACTTTCACTCCTCTGAGAGCCTTCTTTATCTGCATGAAAAAAACAAAATAACATTTAAAAAAAAAGCCTAAAAGACATTAAAGCATACAATTATCAAGATCAAAAAACTGAAGAATGCCCAACCTTCACACGATCAGCATCAGATAATGGTCTGGAGGAGACGTCGCGATTCAGCAACTGAGTCACAAAGTCGATGACTGGCAATGGCTCAATAAAAGCAGTGGAGGACATATCTGCAAGGCACAAAAACAAAGTTAACAGAGAACAGAACATAAGAACTTATCAGAGAATAAGAGTTTCAAGCTAAAAGAAAGTTTCCATCTTAAGGACAACAACCAAAAAGAATAAAAAGCAGCATTTGTACCCACCAATATTCAAAGACAGGCCCATCTGAGTTGGTCGAATACTCTGATAGAAACCTCTCCAACTTTCAAGTCCCTCACCAAGCGGCTGCCTTCTCCCAAGATCAGGAGAATAGAATGATCGACCCACCGGACAGTACCTGGAGAACATTTTAACACAGCATGATTTTGTGCATGACAGAGGCAACATTGCATACAAAGTGCATCATTTGTCTCACACCTACCTAGTGTTAGGCAAAACACCAAAAATAAAAACAAAAATAAAAATAAATAAAGAATGTCATTCAGAACTGCCTTTTTTTCGCATCAGCAAACATATTCATACCTAGTAGTGGGTAATTCACGCAAAACGATGTCTAGAACTTGTAGAGCTTCCTGAGGTGCATCAGCTTGCCTTCCTTGTAAGAACAAACCTAGATGGTGTAGGTCAGCACGAGCAGCCAACTTGATAACTACTTTAAACTCTCTCTCCCTCCTGTATGAAGACAGAAACAGTTAGAAACATATACAAACAGATGGAGTTGGAATGCTATTAAAACATAGAATAGAACGACAACCTTTGCCCACCCGTCCCATCATCATCATCAATAAGTGTAATTTTAAATTCCTTTGACATAAAAGGCAGAGGCCCTGCTGTATAAAGTGATTTGCGACCATCATAAGCTGGAAGTCGCTTCCCCAAATGAGATTCTCTGTACGTATCCACTAGCTTCTTCATGACTTGGCGATTGACTACTCGTGATGAGACTTCAGGTGTTATAGAAACCTAGTTATCATTAAGAAATTAAAATTAATGAATGTAAAGGAATGCAAGCGTCTTAAGTCAATGCAACCAGATGGTGCATGAGGAGAAACTTACATCATACTGATGCAAATCTTTGTCCGGCAACTCGGCAAAAAAGTGGTTCGCCTTGACAATACACTTCGTACCATAGCTACCTTTGCCAGGACGAAGAGGGAACGTCATTGATTTACTTGAGGGTGGTGCATGTTGTGTAGGTGCCTCTTGCTGGATGGAAAGCTGCTGCATTTTTTCTGCCACATCTGATGGTTCAGGTGGCTGTGAGGATGAACTAGCCTCCATCTGCTGAGGAGTCACCCCGGCTTGATATGAAGCCTGGGTAGCTTGGTGCAGCTCGGGAACTGGAAATCTGGATGGGCCACCAGGAGGTCCGCCTTCACGACTACCCCCCGTGCTGCGACTGACGTACCCACCCCGGCCACCATGTTGAGGATGGCCACCCCTTCCTCTACCTTGATATTCAGGAGGGCCACCATGTTGAGGAGGGCCACCCCTTCCTCTACCTTGATATTCAGGAGGGCCACCATACTGTTGATGCTGCTGCTGTGGCATTCCACGACCACGTCCTCCACCATAACCTCCATAACCTCCTCTCTGACCCTGGGGACCCCAACCTCGACCAGCTGGATGTCCCCCTCCCTGTTGAGGTGGAGCACTTCTGTCAGATGGGTGTTGAGAACCACGGCCACTACCCCCACCTTGCTCTTGGGACTCAGAGCTCTCACCTCCGCTTGAACCTTCAGATCTCTTCTTCCTTACCATTGTGACTTAAGATCTGAAGAAAATATTGATACGAGCAAATTATAAAATGGAAGGCTCAGCTTCCAAAGTATTTGGAGTAATAAGCATTAGGGAGGAAATAACACAAGCACAGCTACATCTAGAATACGCAAAGACAAAACATCTCTCTACCCAATGAGGGGGGAAAAGCTGGTAAGAAAATTGAGAAGGCAAGACTTGCAAAATGTTAGGAGAAATTAAAAGATAATTTTACTTTCATAAACATTTCTACTGTTAACCAATCAACTGTGTATTAGCAACAAAAGGGAGAAAAAGCCAAAACTTGCACGGAACCAAACCAGGCTCCTTGCAGAAAACTGAACAAACACCATCACCAATTTGGTCAACAAAAAAACATAGAATGATACTGCCATGTTCATTTTCAGAGCATTAGCAATAATTAAATTAGAATAATGACACTCGAGAATTCTGCCCTACAATTTCAGAATAAACATCCATATCATCTGTCACAGGCAGAATAATTTTCATTATTTTTTTTTTTTGGGGACTCCCTCTAATCTCCATAAAATCTGCTTCAATATCGATCATACAAAGTACAAAGAAAATGGACAACAACTTATTTCGCCTAAATTAGTATAACAAGACTTCACAAAACCAGTTAAAGCAAGATACCCCGGGATCCACACCAGAGGAGCTACACACCCAGCAGCCACGTGACCAAAAAGAGACAGACTAAAATCGGCAGAAGGATTTCGGTAACATATGATGAAAACATGAACAGGAAGACACAGAACATGCAACCTACAGCATGATCATCATAATGCTAATAGCTAGGGAGGAAAATTCACCGAGCATTGCGATGACCATATGCGACTCAGAAACAAAATTGAACCCTACCGCGTTCGGATTTCACTAACGGCTATAGACATCTACGCACGAGCTAACCGGCAGAAATCCCTCCTTAAACGAGCATCGATCATAAGGCCAGTGAACACTCAAAAATCACCCACCAGAAGTGAAGAAAAACACTAAACCCTAACAAAAGAACCTTCTTTCCTGCGGTACCTCTCTACCGAAGGCACTAGCGCTCACGGCGAAGATGGACAGACCAAAGACACCACGCGGAAACAAACCGATCACCGAAACCAACGTCCGAAACCCTAAAACCACAAATCCAGCGCCCGAGATCTACCGAAACTCAAAAAGCGAAACGCGACCGAGCTCGAGCCCAAAAAGGCGACGCTAAGAACGCCACAAAACCGAGCAGATCAGCACAACCGGCCGGCGGAGAAACCGCCAAAATGACCCCGCAGGCCGGGACCGAAGCGCGCCAGATCCGTCCGCGGGAGCAGGACGGAGAAAAAAAAAAAAAACAAAACGCGGACAGCCACAGAGAAGGAGCCGGCGAGGGGAAAAAAGGCCGGAGAACCGGCGGAGCCCTAGGAATGCAGAGCAGCGGCGGTACCTCGGAATCGCCGGACGGGGAGCCGCCGGACGCCGGCGACGATCGGAGCGGGAGGAGGAGGACGGAGGGAGGAAGGACGGGAAGGTAAAGTACAAGTGAGCTGTACTAGCACCACCACCGCTCCCTCAGAAAGAGAGAGAGAAGGGGAAACGAAGCAGCCCTGGCTGAATAGGGGAGTAATCTACGAGAATGCCACCGGGGAGCAGCTTATAAAGCAGAGGTTGGTGCTTGAAAATGACAACTTCGTCCCTACTTGCCTTCTTCTCTCTCTCTCTCTCTCTCTTTGCTCCTCTCGCCCCCTCCCAACGTCCTCGCTTCTTTTTTTCTCTTTTTTTAATCGGTAGAATAATATTTTCTGCTTGGCATAAGCCCCCTTTTTTCCAATATTTTAAAGTCGTTTGGATTTTGCTCCCGAAAAAAATATATTTTCTTTTGTTTTTTTCCTTAAAAATGAAGAAATGTATATATGGATCTTTATACATATGGAAAGTTACTCTTTTTATCGTATTTCCTAAAATTACACTTCCTTTTCTTTCTCTCGTGCTCGCATTTTATCATCGATGTTCACTCGTTTTCTTCCTATTTCATACTAATAAGATTTTTAGAGATTTTTTTTGCTTTCTTAATATTCACATATTTCGTAAGTGACAGCCCATTTTCTTTCTATGCCTTGATCATGCATAGCGTGTGCTTAAACTAGCATAAAATTTATGTATAGCTACTGATGCATAAATTCATATATAATTTTGTGAAATCTAAATGATATTTTAATTTTGTCTGGAAAGAATGAAAAGCACTTTTATTTTTGTCTAGATGCAAATAAAACAGCCGCACACATGTCAATGTTTTGTTCATTTTGAAATTGGAAATTATTCCGGCTACAAGTTATAAATTAAATTGAGAAGTTTAGGTGATTGTGATTAACCGTCAAATTATAGCACATCATTAATGGCAACAACCTCATTAATTGGTTTTTTTCTATCTCAAGGGTGACCTTGCCCCTTTCGTCGCGCAATTGTTGGCGACGCTAAATTGACCACATATTATTCATAGTGCATTTTAATAAATGATATCTCGAAATTAAACAATTGATATATTTTTATTGGTGATGGGTGTTCGGATTGTTGTACATGTAGATTTCTTGCCATTTCAAGCTTTTTAAGATAGGTAAATAAATTGTCCAAAAAGAAAAGATAGGTAAATAAAAAGGGACAACATTTCTGGTCATGTTCAAGCAAAATTTGAGGGGGCTGCGGAGGATCAAGGGCACGAGCGAGTGATAAAAGAACAAAAATGATAGATAAATCTAAAAGAATTAAGTAAGCTGCTATTCGACTTGCTAACTATTGGAATTATTAAATAACGAAAATAAGTTATTGATGTGAACTTCCACTATATAGAGGAATGTATGATGATAAGGGCAAAGATATAAGTAATTCATAATTTAAAACCTTATTGGGTATACTGTCATTTAATAGGAAAGATCATTAAACTTCCAGATTTAAAGCATGGGAAACATATATCTAGAGTCATTGACTTACGCATTTATCATGAATTTCCATATTCGCAAAATATGTAACTCAAGGCGTTTTCTAAAGGGAAAAAAAAGATTTGACTTTCTAAAACTAGAAGGTATATTATAACTTTATATAATGCTTATTTATGATGATCAAACTCCAGCCAATAAAAGAAGGCAGATAATTGCTACAAATAATCCTTAAATGTACAATGTGATATTTGAATTTTTTAAATTATTCCATTTAATCCTTAAATTGTGCCTCAATTTATTATATTTATGTCATTATCAAAAAAAAGGAGAGAGAGAGAGAAACTATGTTTTCGAGAAGATTCTCGAGGCAAAGCAAGCGAGTTGTGCAGTGGCCTAGCAGTCAAATCGGACCGTTGGTGGGACGTACTTGACTTTGATCGAGAGCGGTTCGATGGGTGCCGCTTTTGGTACGAATTGGACAACTGTCCTATCGATTATCCGCGTATTTATGAATTTCTACCATTTATTATTCAATCACGACGACCATTTCCCCTCAACTTCTCGTTTCCCCTTTTCTGCTCCCGTTTAAAAAAAAAAAAAAAAAAAGCCTACCCGGGGTTAATAAATGCGAGACCCATTGCTCGGTCCTAACTTTGCCCCAAAAAAAAAAAAAAAAAAAAAAAAAAAAAAAACCACAAGGAGAGGACCAAATTCACAGCCGGACCCGCCAGCCAAGCCAGTTATTAGCTCGGCGGTGATCGGCAGTTGGGACCGTTCCGGATGGCCATGCGCTCGATCGCAGCATCGACTTTGGAAGTTCGCACGCGCGGCGGCCGGCACTTTTTCCAGGCATTGAAACGCGGGTCACGTCCCACCTCGCGGCTTACTGACTTCGGTCGACAGCACGAAATTCACGTATCGTCGAATTCCCTAGTGTCACGCGGGCGACACGTCCGGAGCCGGGTCCAGTCGAGTCAAAAGGAAAAGGAGAAAATGGATTGAATGAATACGACCTGCCGCGCCTCGCGCGGCTCAACTTCCAGTGGAGTTTAAAGCGAGGGCCAGCGCGCGTAAGGACGAAAAACGTGGCTGGAAAATCGTGATTACGAGGTATTTCTCAACGGCTTCGATAACTTTGCTAATGAAAGAAACCACATCGGAAGTTGTCTAATTAGAATACGCCGGACCAAACGACGGTGGGATTTGCAAAACGAGTGTAATTAAGAGTACGCTTGTTTTGTGAAGAACTTTTTTTATGAAGAAATGATTGGTTATCTTGTTTAGAAAAATAGTCGATCATCATCGACAATAATTTGTCTTGCTATTTTTATGAATGATAAAAATAATTTTTCATTTATTCATTCTGTAAGCAATATAATTCATCACTTTTTGGAAAATATAATTTTCAAATGTGCAACGTTCGTGGAACAGCTAGGATTCTGTTTATTTCATGAAAAATAAATAATTTTGAAAATATTTTATTGAAAAAAATTGCTTACAAAAATGAAATGACCAAAAATATCATTGTTCATGGAAATATCTAAACATAAAGTGTTGTTAACGATGAAAATATTTTTTACTAACTAATTATTATAAGTGATAATTTTTTAGAAAAATATTTTGGGTACTATTCAGTTCTTGCAAAACAAGCAGATCTTGAATGTTCATACTTAAAGCTTAAGCTCCTTATGAACGCGCGATTACAAAAAAAAAAAAAAAAAAAAAGGACCAATACTCTCTCTTACGTTTTGCGCCGGGAGGGAGGCGGCTACTTCGTAGGGGGTGTTTATAGTTATCGTTAGTAACTTAGTAGTAAAGCCTATGCCTTGAACGGCAAGACGACCTTAAAGAGAGCACTTGACCATATAATGCTCGGCTGTATGTGGAACTAAAGTGATCGATTCGAATAAACTAAGGACGACGGATGCTTTTTCTGAACAAGGAAGCAAGCTTTGGAATCGAATAAACTAAAACAATTGAAGCACGTCATAAAGTAATCGAGTCATTAAGTAATCGAGTTCAGATGAGTTTATTCGTACAAAGTTGAAGAATTGACCGGGTCAACAAGATCGAATATGAAAGCTTATTTTTTTCTTTCAGATTCTTTGAATCTACATGACTTTTCAAATCTCATTAAAATCAACGCACTAAACTCAAAGGTCTCCTCGATATTATTTTGGCTTTCTCCTCCCCCAGATATACTCGGAGTGATAGGTGAAGTGCATACTGGCTTCGCCAAGAACCGATAGCATCACCTTATTGAAGATTTATTATTATCTTTTAAGTACCAATGGTCCTTGAGAAGTTGAGAAAGCCTAATTTCATCAAAACTAAATTTGACTGCGTGACAAGTAATTGTCGAGGTCAGTGCAATGATCAATGACGCCTTTTGGGGCATACGAGTCACTCGTAAGCGATATCAAGTTTGAATCTGTTAAAATAGAAGATCTGGATGGCCTCACGGTTCTTCTTAGCTATTAGTTAGGGGCCAATTTGCAATGTCTTGAGCCTTCGAATATATCACTTATTGATGATTTGCAAAAAGATGATCGCATGTATCACTTATAAAAATAAGTGAATGAAAAATACTTTCATCATATATGAAAATATTTAGACATAATTTTTTCTAATGAAAATATCTTTCATTAACTAACTATTTCAAATGATACATGCGATCATATTTATAAAAATGTTTTTCCAAATCATCCATTTTTCATGAAACAAATGAAACCCATAAACTTAATCACACTAATAATTTTGGTTTTTTATCAATTGAAAAAAGTAACGTCAACTAGTGCCTCCCGGCATTAATTAAGCATAAGAAGAAAATATTTGAATTTTCAATACATTCATCACACATAAAATAACGGAAGCAGTGCATTAGAAATTATTATCATTCCTTAGAATGGGTGTTTAACCTCCAGGAGCACTATGGTTTGCCCATAGGCAACAGCCTAATAGGCGCGATATAAATCGACTCGAATTCTTTCATAATTTGATTTGGACTTTATAATTTTTTTCCCTTTTTCTCAAGCAAATAATCAATTATGGACCTTCCAGTAAAAACTTAAAATTGCTCAAGTCTTTGATAAATATGGCAAAAATTTATGTGAATTTACAGTTCCTCGAACACTTATTAAACAATAAATGCAAAAATATTGCAATATTAAATACATAAAGAGGATTAGAAAAATCTTATTGATTATAGCTTTCTCCAAGATGTGCACAATCAAATTTTGAAAATTGAATACTTTCATTGTTATGGACATTTAACGATTTCCTAAGGCATTTCTTCTCAAATTTGATTTTTTTTTTTCTATTTCCATTTTTCGCACGATTACAAGCGAAATAATGGAGTAAGAAATAAATGCCAACTACGAGCTGGGATGGCGCTTTGGGCAAATCCAAACAATACTATCTGCGCCCCATGGCAACTCAACTCGGACTCTGCACATGACATCATTCTTATAATCGGGTTATGATAACAAATTAGCCTATCTAGACCCATCCATCGATTGTAGCAACTAGTAATAAATATCTCCTTCAAAACGGGGCAGCTATTGACGGCGCTTTCCAAAGGTCACGTGACGTCCTTTCCTACTCAACACCAACTCGAACAACGATGCACGTCCAATAAATTGCGACTCTACTTTCACCATTGTATCTTCACACAACTTCCTTCTCGGCTTATTATCTTGTCGATTAGCGTTCTGTTTCTTTTTTTAAAATTTTTCCCAATGAAATATAAAGGGGTCGACTTCGAAAAAGCGAAAGCGATTTCATGCTCCAATTGGGCAGCCTACCAATGCAGGAGCAGCTTTGTGCCAATTAATGCAATGGGCCTCTTGTGACTTTATAGCGGTCGCCATCGATGGTCGATCGGATCCACGGGGCATCGCATGCCCACTTCGCGACACCTAATGATCACAATAAAAGCGTCCGCTATGCTAAATCGGGATCGCTCACGAATCATGATGCTCGGGAGGAAGGAAATGTTAGTTGGTACGACTTTTTTCCCCATGGTGGTGCACGATTAGTTTCTTTGATTGAGCAACCCAAGTATGCAGCTGGAATTCAAGATGCAATGGCAAATATTCTCATCATGACAACCGTCTGTTCCCAAATATTTTGGTGATCGAAAAAATATCCCTTTTACTTCTTCTTCTTCTTCTATATAAATGATCGTAACTAGAAAAACCCTAATTTGATTTTCATGAAATAACTTAGGATCTAAGATTCACGACCTTGAAAATGCCAAAAGGACAGAGCTTTAACTGTCCTAATGTCTTTTTTGCTTTATGGGTGCGTTTGCTTCGACTCTAGGAAAAGTTCATGAGAAAATGTAAAAACTTCTAGGTTAAAGGGATTTTCCTATATTGCATGTAATGCATTTTAGAAACATGTTGAGAAGAAACTTTTACTTAAATGTTGCTTGGAAAAAATTACACTTCGTAAATGAATTTTGCTATTTTTTCTTTAAAAAATTGTCAAATTATTTTAAAAATTGTTAAATTATTTGCCGCAACTAGTGGAACTCAACTATTGGACATTTTGGAATTATGAAAATTAAGCCAAATTAAAAAAAGCTTTTGAATTTGTATTATGAAAATACTCAAAACCAACCTCCGCCTTAAGGTCAAGTTTTTGAAACTGCAAAATCATCTTCCCAAAGGAATTTAGCTATTTACATTTACCCAAGACTTTGGAGACTTGCTTGTCAGCAACTAGATCTAGCCTTGGTGACAGCCTAAATCCTCACTAGTGAGGTCGAGACATTTTTGGGATTATGAAAATTAAGTGAGGGCAAAGTTGAAAAAGATTTTGTATTTGCATTATGAAAATGCTCAAAACTCAAAATACCTCCTAATCAACTTTAGGCTAAAGACTGACCCAAAAAAAAAAAAAAACTTTAGGCTAAAGGTTTTTGGAAATGCAAAATCATCTTCCCAAAACTTTCCAAAAAAATTGGCAAATAGCATTTACATTTACCCAAGACTTTGGATCCAAAATTGCCTTGGCAAAGCAATTTCCTAACGCACTCATTTATTGCATTCAAAATTATGCACAACCAAAAATTATCGTCGGTATAAGCTAACTGGGCAAGACATCTTTTTTTGTTTTTCCTAGAAAATTAAATGATATCATATGCCAATCCAATAAATCTATGGTACGAGAATCTATGTAGACTTTTTACAGGTGATTTTGTCCAAAAACTATTTCTTCACGATTCCGAATATGACTCGGGTATTGACATGCCCAGACCGAAATCTTTTCTTTTTTTCCCCTTCTTTTAATATGCCTAGGTTGAATTGACATCTCATATCTCAACACCGATATCGGAATGCCATTAAAATACAGGGGAATACGAACATGCGAGCCTTCGCTAGTAGATACACGGATCACGAATTTCTGAAAATTGGGAACCAATTGGGGTTGAAATGGAGTTGGCCCCGTGGCCCGAACGACACCTTCATCTCCCCATTAAGGTCGTTTTCGTTATCCCTTGCTAATAATAAATACGAGACGTGAGAGATGACGGGATGCGTAGGCGGCCACTAATGCTCAGATGAAGGTAAAAGCAATTTTTGGATCAGCCACTAATGTTGGGTCGCAACTCGCAAGTAGTCTTCTTCCGCTACAGGCAGAGCTTGCTTTAATTATATGGGCCATTTTGACTTCTTTTAAAAAAAAAAAAATCAAAAATCAAAGAGGACATCATTCCAATCTCGCATTATTTTTTGTTAAAAAACAAAATCTTGTCGAGAATTTATGTATACTAAATTCCTTAAAAAAAAAAAGAGGGCGGCAACTCCATTCTGATTTACGCATGCAACACATCTACTCATTCGAGCTTGCTTCTTCGAATGTAAAATTGATTCCTCTAAAAATTTATCATCTTTTCTTTTTAAAGAAGCGAACGCACAAGAAATCAAAGCAAAGATGACCACAAAAGAAAAGGAATCAAAGCAAGCATCGAATGCGTGTCGGCTTAAACTTTTGTTTCTTTTATTTTTTTGCTTAATTTCAATTTTTGACTTTTCTTACCATGTAACACCTGAGATTTTTTCAGCATACGAATTTCGACGAGCGAATTTATTTAAAATTATGATGCAATCTTTTGAAATTCGGATGATACTATAAATTCTAAAATGAAAGTTTCTCACACAGCTAATAAACCACAGAAGATGAAACGACAGAGGGAGAAGACGAGTACCTATTCGTCACATAACTTCAGTCACAAGTTGCGTCCCTCCTCAAGACAATTTGAAAATGGAAATTTCATGCAGAGGGTATAGGAGAAGGAATTTCTTTTCGGGAAAATTATGAAAATCAGTTTTTAATTTTTAGATTGGGGAGGAGCAAAAGTTAGGCTGTGCAATGCAAGAAGGGCATTTGATGCGGAGAGTAAAGTTGACAATTGCTTTTATAGTTGATTAAAGTCAGAGAGAATTATCTATAAATAGGTAAATTCGAGGCCGTTGGAGTACCCCACGAAGAAAAAGACCACCGCATGCTGTCGGATCCTTTTCGAGAAACCAAGCCATAAGGATGCACAAAAATAACACAACAAGGTGTTTGTGGATTTGCGTGATTAAAACGATGCTACATCCCCAAGAATGGTGGCAATGAGTTTTGTCTTCAACTGGAATAACTTCTAGGGGAATCCACTCCTGGCGATCCCCCGATTGCTCAATAGTGAGATGGTGGACCACCTATGAGGTCGATTACATTCGTTAAACGATCCGGGAGTCTCCCAACGATAAATGCGTTGAATGAGTCAGGAGCGATATTGTTTTTAAGAAGTGCGTCTGTGAATTTAAGCCCCACTTAAAAGCAACCAATCCGGCGTGTTGGAAGAATGGTCAAGAAATTGAATAATGTGTTCGGGGATCAAACACACGATACAAAGTTTGATTCTCCATGCCACTAAAGGCCGAACGTGAAATCCTCAGTAAATCCAGACTCGAGATGCATCGACCGCTAAGGGAGAAATCGCAACGGGTATCTTGCCGCGGCCCGCGTTCAAGGCCGTTCTGCTTAATTGGACAAGTCGGCCCAGCCATTGCTCTTTAGATGTTCAGTTCAATTCGGCCCACATGAGGTTGGGCTAAATCCAGATCCAGACTCACTCATCCGATTTTCGGCTGAAAAAGCCAATTGTTCGATCCCGGCCCAAGTAGTTTTCTTTTTGGACTCCCGTGGCCCATTTAATAGCACGCAAAAGCGGGGCGGATTCGAAGCCTCAAACCCCTTTTTGTGTTATTAATTTTTCTTTTCATAAAAAACCCACAAATTGATACATTTATGACAGATTTAATATTTATTAGTTTCTGTTAAAATAGATTAATACCACAAAAAATCATAAGCCGGTACACTTGTAATAAACAAAGGGTAAAGCTAGCATACCTATCAATTACCACGTATCATCCTATTTAGCAATTTAACGATAAAATTTAATGAAAATTAAAGGGTAAATTTATAAATAAAAAAAACCATTTTAGGGTTTTTGTAGTAAAAAAATTAATTTGGAGTAAATTTGTCATAAATTTATCAATTTAGAGTTTTTATGGTAATGATTCTTTTATTTTCGACTCACTTAGGATTTTGGCTTAATTCTATTGTAAGATGCGAAATGATAGACTTGGCAATAAAGCGCAGTCGGATGTTTATTCACTGTCTCTCCTTCATCCGTTTAAGGGAGCTGACATTAGATCTACTACTAGAGAGATTGACCCACGTTACAGACAGTTTCTGACATCCTAAAGTGCAATAAAGACAGACCAAATATAATGTTATTTGGTTTTTTTGTGTTAAATTTTATTTTTGGTGATTAGAAAAGGGGAGATCTCGAATGCAATTGGCCTCTTTTTGAGCTCCATGGACACAGTAAAAGCCCTGGAAATAAAAAGAGAGAAAGAGAGAGAGACTGTGGGAGGTCATCAGAAAGTAAAGCAAGTCTCGAAGCCAAAAAGAGATAGGACTCATCATTTTGCTAAGCAATTATGACGTAGAAAGTTAGGAGAAGTAAAGAAAAAGTGAGAAAGTTAATTAATTCCGAAAAAGAAAAAGAAGAAAAAAAAAAGAAAAGAAAGAGGACCTGATCTCTTCTTTCTTCTTCTCGATGACGATTGTGCCTTTTTACCTAAAAAACGGATTCAAATGGGTCTTTGTTGGTCAATTCAATCATCATGTGGAACACTCCACTCTCCAGCACATGAGGAATTAGAATATTATATATGTGTATATAAATCGATAAATTAGAAGTGGGTATCCTTTAAATAATTGGGCCACATTCAAATAGTCAATAAAAAAACTTGCTATATATATTTGTATCGGATATGTTTGTTATGATATACTTTGAGAACCAATATTCGTATCTCTAGCATTATTTCGTTATAACCATGACTCCATGTAATTCGCCTTGCTCTTTACGTGCTTTGCATCCGATTTCATCTCATGACGCTACATTCACGAGCTCATACAATTAGGTGCAATGCATTCATGATCAATCCCCGAATCCCATGAGTAAGGCATTAACATGGAATCATGATAAATTAGCTTTAACTTGGTCAAAAGGGTATCAGCAAATCAAAATATGATTTGAGCATGTCGGCTCTTGCACGACACTTACAACCGAAGAAGATACATGGATCGCTAGTCCATCATTTATGCCTTCGGTACAATGCATAGATGGCCAAAAACATTAGTAATTAATGTGCGCTTAATGAGTATCATATGCTGGCATTGAACAAACACACAGACCCTAATCAGGCTTAACCTTTAAGCTATAGTGGTAACTAGTATCGAATTGTATGTGCATGAATAACAAGACTTGTAATGAATATGAAGTGGGGACGGTGCATGCACGGTTTTAACCTCTCTCGTTGTCTTGCGAAAGAAAAGGGCTTGAGCGAAACGTTTGTCTGGGAAGAGAATCTGTAAAGAGAAAAAAAGCGATCCATCAAGAGGAGAAAGAGAAGGAGAGGAGATGAAAGAGGAGGGATTTTGAATCCTTTTTATAAGTACCATGATGATGGTTGTGGTGAGAGGGAAAAGAGAATAGAGAAAGAAAGAAAGCGAGAGAGAGAGAGAGAGAGAGGGGAGAAGAAACTGAGGTTGAATGCTTTGAACGAGAAGCCGCAAAGAGAGAGAGAGAGAAACGAATGGCGCCGGTAGGTTTGCCGCCTGGTTTTAGGTTTCACCCGACCGACGAAGAGCTCGTCAACTATTATCTCAAGAGGAAGATCAATGGCCTAGAGATCGAGCTCGACATCATTCCTGAGGTTGATCTCTACAAATGTGAACCATGGGAATTAGCAGGTCTCTCTCCTCCCTCCCTCCCTCCCTCCCTCTCTCTCTCTCTAACAGATCAATGGAGATTTCAAACGTGATAGAATGCCATTCGATATATGCGTACAATTAAGCAGGTCTTGACCATTCGCCGAGCTCGCAATCTAACGACGGCTTTGTGTTCTTGTAGATAAATCGTTTCTTCCGAGCAGAGACCCCGAATGGTACTTCTTCGGGCCGCGGGATCGGAAGTACCCGAATGGGTTCAGGACCAACCGAGCGACGCGCGCCGGCTACTGGAAGTCGACTGGAAAAGATCGGAGGGTGATGTGCCAGAACCGACCCATCGGGATGAAGAAGACCTTGGTTTACTACCGGGGGCGAGCTCCTCAAGGAATTCGGACTCACTGGGTGATGCACGAGTACCGGCTCGACGACAAGGAATGCGAGGATACGTCCGGAATTCAGGTACTTGAAATCAAACCAAACCCCTTTTGCCAATAAGCTTCTGCATGCAAACTAAATTGCACTCAAAATCAAGAAAGATGGCGGCAATATGATCATTAAGTGTGAATAGTCATGTGCTTATAAATACGAAACTTTTCTTGTGTAGATTTAAAGTTTCGAATCAACGAGTGAGTCTAATTATGTTTTCAATGTTTGCAAACGTCGAAGGTCAGGTCTTTCGATTTATCATGTGTTTCGGTTGGAGGTGTTAGTTGTCTCGCTTTTATATTCCCATTTAACTCTTTTGCACTCATTACTCTATTTGTAAAGCTCATTTAGCTTTAAGGAGAGGAAAAAGAAAAGAAGGGTAAAATGGGACCGAAGAAAAAAGATAAAAAGGTTAATGCAAGGAGCAAACTGCCCACTTTTTAGTAAGAAATCGAATTGGGTGAATTTCCTTATTTGTTATTATAATCAACTTCACTATTTTGAGAAAACTTTGAATGCTCCTCTCGTTTTGTTTTTTGTTGAATTTCGAGCAAAATAACAAACTATTTATTCGCTGTTTATTTTTAAAAAAAGAATTTGTATGTTGGAAAAAAAAAGAGAAGCATGTGAAGTATATTATTTTTCTGCCCAATTGAAATTAATAAATTCTATCATTAGTCTACTACATTGCATAAAGAATGAAAACCGATCTCTCACACACGAAAACTAGTTGGGTTTATTGCGGACACAGTACATACCCTACACATTCTACTCCGTATTTAGTCAAAATCGAGATTTCACTAAAAGAAGAAATCACATATTTCTCCCAATTCGAAAGAATCTCTCCACTTGGACTTTGTTCTCGGTAACCCAGGGGTAGGCCCGGCTACATAATTTCCCATTTTCGTCTTTCATTTCTCGAATTCTGTTCTTCAACCTTTGAACCACTGAAACTGCACATCTACAGCACTCAAGCTCTGCAAATTGCAGCCAGATGCTAATGTTGTTATATGCATAAAAACCCGGCCATTCGATGTTGAGCATCTTGGAAACACAATGTTATGTTTATGCATAACAGGGCATTCTTCCGGCGATAAGTCCTGCTCTTCTATATATAGTTCATTTCTGTGCAGTCTCGGACACTCGGACGAGGTTGGTGCACCAAAACACTGCATTGGCACAACAAATGCCAAGTATATCCGAAATTTGAACCCAGGATCATCTTTTTCCTCAATTTTTTCCAGGACCATGATCTGAGTTTCACGCCCTATCTAGAAAACAAAAGGAGGTGTTGTCACTTTTGATTTGTTCCTTTTTCCATCAAGAACAGCGACCCGAAACAAAGCTAAAGTTGCATTTAGGGTTCGCGATTGGCGCAACGTAGGTAACGTGGGAAGTGCATGAGATGATGCATGCCAAAAAGCCCTCGGCTAGGGCTAGGGCTTTTGCCACTTTTCCGTCTTGAATTAAAGATGTCCGTTCACTTTACCGCCACGTCTTTGCTTTCGATCATATTCCTTCCTTGCACTTGTCAGCATCTCTCTTAAGTGACGAAGTCTAACCTTCACTTTTGTCTTCTCCAGCAAGTGAGACAAAAGTAGGGTCCTTCATATGACCCAACCTCGTCAAGACTTGGAATTTAATAATTGGGTTCTTTCATCTTTTCCTTACATTCTTTGATCTCAATTGTAGATTCTTTGTCTCTAGATCTCTGTTTTTTTCTTTTTAAATCTCTCTTTTCCCCCTAAGGTTAAAGTGCATGTTCACATCGCTTTTCTTGACGTAACTAGGTGTCGGTTGCTTTACACTTTATTCTTCATGGACCAAAAAACAAGACTCTGCACAGTAGATTATACATGTCACGGCACATATGCGTTTGCCATTAGATCTAGGAGCAACGCACCAGAAACGAGTTGATTTCCTGCACATACTTATGGAGGTGGATGAACAAAGCAACAAACCAATTGATATGCTTGAATTTCTAAATAGATTAGATGGTATTAGAAAACTATCGTTAACATCGAGTACGTACAAACAGACACAGCAATAAGACATAAGTACTTCCTCAGAGAATCCGAAGATGTTGTATGGCGAGGCTTCTTAATTTTTGTACATTCTCTTTAACTTTTCGCTTCTCCCCATGAATAGCTCACATCTTTCTGTCCAAAAAAACCTGCCTTTTGACCTTTCATTTGTATTTTTGCTAGTACTTTTTTATGAAATATTTGCGTCTTTCATATAAAAGAAACCACCCCCTTTCTTTTGACCTTTAATTTGAATATTTGCCTGGAACTTTTATTGTGAAATACTATTGGAGTTTTGTATGGCGTCAGGTCTTTCCTTCTCCACATTTTCTAACATTTCAGTCCAATAGATCGTGAACATGGAAAGAAAAGATTTCAATCATATCCTCAGCCAATGGATGGGAGGAATTTCTATTTAGTGTTTAATCTTCGAGGAAAGAACAGTGTCAGTGCGTCGATGGACGCATATATTAATTAGATGCACTTGGTATATGTAAGCCAAGCTCATGTGCATCGTTAAAAGAGATTAGCATACCTTTTTCTGAGCTTGCAAATCTCTGTTTGTTCATTCAGGATTCTTACGCATTGTGCCGCGTGTTCAAGAAAAACGGGATATGCACTGAAGTGGAAGAGCCAGCTGGGCAATCTAACTTGGCCTCCATAGAGACCTCGCAGGGGTTGATGAATGACTACGAGACGATGTCGCCCGACGCGCTCCTCGGGCAGTCCTCATGCATGGATGAGGAGGAAAAGGACGACTCTTGGATGCAGTTCATCACGGACGACCCGTGGTATTCATCCAACGCTGCTCCAAAGGATGGATCAGAAGAAGTCTCTACGCTCTAACAGGAAGGCATTCACAAGTTGAAGGCTGAGTTATCCACATCGGTACACGGTTGGCGGTGAATAACGCGACGAGCATTACTTCACTCATACATAATAAGCCAAGTGATTTGTAAATCTTCCTTCTACCTAGCTTCTTACCTTTGGGGAGTACAAGTTGTTGCCACACGCTAATTGCCTTTTGGCTTCGAATTCGTTTTCCCCGTAGCGAGGTCGAGAGTGACTCGCACGTTGATGGTTGTTGCCACTATATGTAAGGGGATACATCGAAATGATGGGTTGGAATTGGATCAAGGCCTGACGTCTTGGTCTTGCCAGCAATGGTTTCTCATGTGAATGGCCCATCTCTTACTGGAACACTACGATAAATAGGACAGAAATTTTGGGGAAATTCGACGCAAGGAAGAAGGAAAAGAGAACTACGAAGAGGCTAATACCCAGACAAGTAATCCCAAAACGACATTAGTCGAGTCATAGGTTTCCGGATGAAATCTTGCCCGAGGCTGTAAATCTACGATGAACCAAATAATCTTGAATCGAATGGGTCTCACCCAAAGCATGTGAAGTGGCTAAGATCACTCGGTCTAGGTCGTACCGTGTCTAGCCAATATGAATGTCTCTGCTTTTTGCGCCATCTCACAAAAAAACTACTTATGTTTTAACTACAAAACGCAAGCATGTCATACCAGTTTCTTATATAGAATGAAAGATGATATAAGAAGATCACGTCGCTTTCATCAAACATCTGGAGATGGTGAAAATATGTAGCATGAAATGCCCAGCAAGAAGCTCAAAAGAACTATAACTAATGACATCACAGCCAGAATTGTATACAGAATTACAGTCAAAACGAGTCTCTAAAATCTTGAACTGAAGCATAAACACATGACCGGTTTCGAATAAACGGAATCTTATTCCGTCAAAAAATGATAAACAAAAATCCAGTCCCAAGATTTACAAAATCGTAGTAACCGTTTCTAAAACCCAAAAGAGGAGATGCTTTTAGCAGTAAAGGTTACAATTACTTAAGCATCAAGGAAAAGGTCAGAAGATCATGATGAGGCTCCGGCTGGTACAGACGGCATGTACATCTTCCAATCATTCTTTCGAAATAATTGGACATGCTTAACTTAGAAGTTAAAAACAATTATGCGTACTACGTCTCCTACCCCCTCGTATGTAGAGGAATATTACACAATTGCGGAGCAGGAGTTCAAGAACCATGCGGATCGGTTATAAACAGGTTCTACGCTACCAGATAAGCTCGTGTCTTACCTGAGTAGGCAGTGTTATGAACACACCCTGGTTCTTCGTGCCTGACGTTCTTCACAAACAATTACTGGAGACTTGACATCTCTCTCTGCTAAGCATCTTTTGTAAGGCACGAAACCCTTCTTGCAGTCACCAGGGTGAGTTCTCCGCTCCAAGTGTTTTTGGCACTTGGGAAAAACACCATCCGCATTGTTTTCTACATTATTATCACCATATCCTTCTGTTTTCTTAGTTACCGCGTTTGTTTCGCCGGATGTTTCCTTGATAATTTCCTCTACTTCCATCTTTCGATCCTCGTGAGAATCTAAAGGTCCTTGAATCAAGGTTGAGTCAAATGGTGTTACATAGATGAATGGTGGACCTTGGTACAGAGGTCGCCACTGCAAGAAACAATCAGAAGTAAACTGTGAAGGTTCAACATCCTCTTTCTGAAGTTTCATGGCAGTGGCAGCATGGGCACCAGAGTGCAAGAATCCATTGTTACCAAAAGCTAGTCCAAGAGACAACTGCATGTCAAATTCTTCTGAAGATAGAGGTTTACCAACTCCCTCATCCTCAGTAACTGAATCTTCTTCACCAGTCTTCTGCGCAGGTGATTTTTTAATGCCCGCTTCTTGAAGGTCTGGTTTTTGGATTTCGGTGACCAAAACTGTCCTTCCAAAGAGCTTGATGGAGGGTGCTTCAGTGCCTCCAATTTCCTCAGGAGATGAAGTGTTTTTTGAACTTAAATCACAATTCTGGAAGAGTTACGATCGAGATCACAAAAAACAAAGTCACAATCCCGCGGTCATCTAAGAATGATGTAAACTAGTTGAAAGCTGAGATTTTACTGTACCATTGAAGGTAAATTTCCCAAGGTCAAACCACAGGGCATCTGAGCTGAGGAGAGACAGCCTTTATCTTCTTCTTTGAATGATTCAGGTTGCTTCTCAATTACAGCTAGACCAATAGAGGGTACATCAGTGGTACATGAAGTCGGTGAAGAGCATCTGTTTTGTTGATGCAAAGCTGCTGATCCCAGCATGTCCGAACCATGAGCAGACAAGACTGAAGTAGGAGATCCAGTGTTTTCATCTGCTACCGAAGAGATTGGAGATGGAGACCTCTCTTGTTGATAGGACAGTTTCACTTCCTTTGAATCGACAGATTTGCGTGGATATGGATGCATTGGCTTCCGCTTTGGCCGTGGAGGAGGTATTTCGATTGGTTTAATCACACCCTCGCTGCTGCCACTTACCCCGCGAGCAACCTGGAAGAAGGGAAACCAGCATACCAAAATTCTTAAGCAGTAATCACTTATTCCGAGGGAGAAAAAGACAAATACATACATGTATTCTCAATTAGAGTTTTCCGATGGCCAAAGCTTAAAACCTTTGCATGCGCTTTCACAAACAAATTACAAACTGAAACATGAGCTTTCCACCTTAGAGAAGAACTTTTGGGCATGACTTCGTATCTGAACTGCAGTTTTGGTTCCTACATGCTCTGCATACGTGCACTAGTAAATACACTGGAAAACTAATCTACAAATTGCAGATTCAGAAGATAAAAGAGGCATATAGAAATGATACCTTCTATCTGACGCCAACCACGGCCATACAGTTTCAAAGCTTCAAGGAACCTCTCATGCTCTTCGTCCGTCCATTTCTCTCTTTGCTTGGAGATGGTGTAAGGCTTCCTCACCTAACAGATACATAAAGAAACTAGGTCAAAACCAATTAAAAGTGCCGTTCCTGAAAACACATTATTGATAACGCAACAAAAGTAACTTCTGAATGAAACTACCTTAGGTGTCTGGTCATTTTCCAGGTCCTGCAACTCTTTCAGATTATCCACAGCTTCCAATTGTGACCCAACTTTGGAAGGACGATTGGGAACCGTGAACAAGGCACTTGATGCTGCAACCTCATTCTGTGCCTATATCCACTTTGAACAAATTAGGATGAAGATTCCTGATTGACGAACTGATTAACATTAGGATGCAAAGGAACAGAGAATCGCAGAAAGACACAAAAACGGAAAAGGAAATAGGGGGAGTTCCCAATTTCAACAATCTCGATACTCAGATCACACGAATGAACTTCCGGCTAACACATACCGAAAAAGAGTACCATTTAAGCTAGCCAGACGAATTGAAGTACGATTGCCACGACAGATGGTAACCACTTAATGAGAAATTTAAAGACAAATACAGAGCTCCCCTCATCAATCAACTCAAGTCACCGCTTTCAAACGTCTGGCGTATATATATCCAACTTGCGGACAAACGGGGTTAGAGATACAGCAAAACCATGAATTTAACTCAACATAACCAATAGTTTAAGGCGAACCCTGAATTCGAAACACGAGATTACAGATACACCATCAAATTACAACAGGCCGTCTCAGTGAAAATGAGATAAGCATAAACCTATACTCTCCACAAACGAATCTACTTTCCTATTCATTCTCTGCTTTCTGATACAAGCTTATTAATTCTTCCCCCAAAATCCAAAACTAGTTTTTCCTCAAACATATTCATTAAAAAAAAAATGGTAAGAGCTTCGAGCTTGGCTAAAGCGTTGCTTACCTCACCAGCCATTGCAGCCAAACTCCCGAACCGTGCCCTGAGGAGAAAAAAAAAGAAACAACACCGACACCTGATTGAGACCAAATTCAGAACACCACGCAATAAAAAAAACACCGACGGAAAATATTCCGGCAGATCTATCGAACACTCACGGCCACGCGATTCGAGATTCTCAAAATAAAGCCCCCGCTATCGAACTCAAAATCATTCGCTCGCCGCATTGAGAAAAGAGCCGAATCAAAGTCCATCCAAGCACGCACGCACTTACCGAGCGCCAAAAGAAAAACAAAAAACGGTTCCTCCGAATCGGATTTTCTCCCGAAAAAACAACCGCGTCGGCGAGCGACGAAAAGCTCCCCGTGCAGAATCAGATTTCACTCCAAATCCGCAGGAACGGAGACAGGGTCCCGCCTCTCTTGGAGAGACCAGGAAGCCTTCTAGAACGTTCGACGGACGGTCAAAAAAAGGGAGCGCCGACAACGGAGCCCGAAGCCGAAGCCAATCGCAGAGCCGCGAGCGAGAAGAGAAGGGAGAAATCGGAAGCTCCGCAACGAGGAAGACGAAGAAGATGAAGAAGGAGAATGGAGAAACCGAGCCCGATTTTGGAGAGGGGCGATACGCAGAAAAGCGGGGGAGGGACACGTCAGATTTCGGGGGAAATAAAAGCTTCGGGAGGTGCCTCTGGATTTTTTTCCCCATCCCGGAAAAAAAAAATAGATTTAATGCGGGGGTGGAAAATTCCAGAAGGAGGGAGCACCTTGTGGCTGAGAATGCACGGGAGGGTGGGACACGTGGTGAGCCGCGGGGGGCTTCCCCGCCTCCCGTCCACCTATTCTTCACACCTGGCCTCGGGTCTGTTCGCTGGGCGCTTCCCCGGGATTTGTTTATTTGTTTTCCCCACCTCGTTAGCATAGTTAATTAAAAATCCTTTCGCTTTTTAGATATTTGATTTTTTTGGGTGATATAACGAAAGCAGCGCACCGAAAAATGTTAATTTTTTCTTCTTTGTCTAGTCGATTCGTTGGTGGTGCTCAGTGACATTCGTTGACAAATTCGTTTTTATTTTTTTTGTTTATTTATATATTTTTGGTGTTTTATTATTATTATTTTTGGTGGGGTTCTGTGGAAGATACGAGGAGATATGAGAAGATGGTTAGGCGAGGATAGAGGATTTTGTTGGGGGTGGGGAACAAAATGCGTGGCCAGATTTTTCTCATCGCTTCAACGTTCGAGACGGGGACTGTCGGCCTCCACGCGCGAGTAGAAGGGCTCGCTGCGTACTCGCCGTGCTGGCCACTCCCTCTCGACTGGAGCCTCGCGCTGTTGTCGCGCGGCGGCTCGTGGGACGAGCCGGGACTTCAGGACAGGCTTCGGGGTACCAGCCGGCGATGATCAATTGAACTTTATCCAAATTGACTTTCTGGAACTCGAAAGACACCAAATTTTTCGAATATATAAATACCAACCGAAGCGTCAATTCATATATAATCTTTTCGACATTTTCTTAAATTCGTAGTGTTATAAAACGTGATAAGAAAGAGAGGGAAAACAAACAACATTCTTTTATTTTTCGTTGGGAGGTACTCAATTAGTGTCGCGTGAACGCCACAATTTTGTTATAGATCCGACTAATTTGTACTTAGATATTGGCATAAAAACATTATATTGGGGAACTTAATGGGGATGGGGACATGAAGTGGACGTGTGCATTCATTAACATCATTTGACTATTTGAAATATTCCCTTTTAGGAGTTACGGCTTTTTCGGATTGTATGCCTCAACTAGCCTCGTACAACAAGAATCTTGTACAACAAGAAATCCAAATTTTTTAATCCGTTTAGGTCTTTTATGAAAAATGTATAATTGTTAAATGAGACATCTCTCGACGCAATTAATTTGTTGGCAATCTATAATTTAAAATTGCAAGAGCTTAGAACGCCGAACAAGGCAAATTTCTATAATTTGCTACAATATTTTATGGTTGCGGGGTTGCTCCAGTTATAAAGAATTTGTTAGAAACTCGATTAAAATTCATAAGGCTCTTTTCACAATTGTCATCGTTTTTTACCCTAAATTAATACACGTGTGATAAATTTATCAAAAATCGATAAAATTATAATAAATTTACCCCCCGTCAAGTTTATTTGAATTTTACCTTTAAATCGCTAAATTTAATTACACAAAAAAATTGATGGATATATCGGTTTGGATTTTACCATATGTTTATCAAAGATGTATTACTTATTTTAATTCAATTTAATTAAAATTAATCAAGAATAAATTTATCATATATGTATTAGTTTGGAATAAATTTATTATAAATATATTAGTATTTAAAAAAATTCGCGATATTAAAAATAAAAAAGGAAATTCCATTTCGGTGCACAAAGTGAGAGGCCCAAAGAAGAAAGAAGAGGAGAGGGAGGGGGGCGGGAGCAAAAATGTCGGGGAGGACTGGCCCCCGCCCGCCAATCCTTTGCGCTACGCTTTTTTTCCGCCACGTCAGTGCCCCGCCACCGCACGCCACCCGCGCCGCGCTCCGCTCCGCTCAGCTCGCGGCCCCCGGAAGCCCCGAGCCGAGCACACGCTGGCTCTTGTTTAATTTACGCCTGTGCGTTTCTCGAAGATTTGGGTGGACGGAAAAACGCAAGGTTCGTCCACGAAGACATCGAAATCATCATGCCCATTCGGATAAATCCATTATTTATTCATTCTCCAATCCGGGAACCTCTTGTTTCCTTCTTTTATCTCGAGTGAAATAATCTAATGGGTAATTCATGAGACGCGGAGTCCTAAAAAATTAAAGAAAAACCCATCATTCTATAGATTTCCTCAATCCACCCGTCGTCGAAATGGGTCAAATTTGTAATAAATGTTTGCACAACTTCATCACGTCATTCGATGGCACGGGCGCGGGAACCAAACTGCCAACCCTCCCTGTCCTCAACCGCAAAACACATGAATTCGGATGGCGTCCGTCGTGATGGTAACGCATACCATCCCGGCGGAGGCGAGTCCCGACCAAAAATCCAATGAAGGAAGTACGAAAAGTCGGCAATAACTAATTTTGGGGGATCCTTCCTTCTTATGTTTTCGCTTTCCCTTTCGGGGCCAATCATGCGGCACGAAATCAACAGTGAACAGCACTTGCCATTTTTTTCTGGAGGAGACAAACTTCGGTCGGCCCCACCACCTGAAATCGATAACGCCAGCCCCAAAATTTCCCAAGATAACAAAAAAAAGCGAATTAGGAAATAAAAAAAATGGAGAATGTTTAGCTTTGGAAAAATGGAGGCCACAAGAAGCGACGCCTTCCTGGGTCGCTGCCACGTGCCCCTTCCCCTCATCCGCCGAGCCGAGGTCATCGACATGTGAGGCGGAGAGGGCCTTTGGTAAGATATTCGCGTCCGGATTCGGTGACCCCACGCTTCCCCACCTCCCAATCCTGTAGCTTCTCATCTTCTATTATTATTTTTTTTCCTGAAAAATGAGTGATTTTTAACTGATGCTGCGATGGTATTTCAATATTTGAATTATCGATTATATACGGCACGGCGAATTTCGCGAGGTATCGAATTTCGCGATCTTTCTTTGTTCCTGCACTTTGAATCCATATCCACGGAAGGCGAAGTTGGATCCGCGAGAACATTTCGTATGGTGGGTCAGAATCTAATTCTCCATGTCCATGTACAATCCACTAATGTTTCACGCGTCTTTTCTTCGCATCGTTGCGAAAATAATTCCCATTATTTCCCATGGTGGGGGGGGAGTAAAAGATGTACAGGTCAGATTGCGGGCTCGCTTTCGTCGGGTGGCGTGGGATTTGTTGTGTCAGGAGCTGTGACAATGATTTTCTGGCCTAAAAGGGCAAAAAAAGGGGCAAAAATACATATTTGCGCGGCTGAGAGAGGGAGAGAGATGATGAAATCCCAAGAAAGTTGTGAGCCAAGAGATCGATACGGGCACAATCCAGATCTGGCGAGACAGATCCGCTGAGCTTTTTCTCTGTTTTTTATTAATCATTCTGCTCCAGGATTCTGGTGCCGCTCCAGCCCATCCCTCCCTCCCCCACTCAGCACCTTCTCGTGCCCTCACCATCCTATTCCTCCATCTCCAGCGTTCGCGTGCAACTCTGCCATTTGCTCTTGCACTGGTTCACGCTTCATTCCTTTTGTGCATGATTTGTTGGTCAAGGCACGTTCATGATGATGATAATGATGATGATGAGATGGTTCAAAAGATGGGTAGGCTCTGCTAATTGGGAAGGTTTCGAGTTGTTGGAACGAGGCACGTAGTAGACATAGAAATGCATGGTGGAAGACCGATGGTCCCGAGCCATAAATGATCCGGCATTGAAGATGTGTCGACCTGCTTTCCCATCTTGCGTGAAAAAGTACCCATTTTCCGTTATTTGTACTTGTAAAAGAATTTTCAAAGAAAAGTAAGCTCGAGAATGGGATATTCAACTGTCGAGGGGAACCGATAAAATTTGCGAGAACCCAAATATCCCTATCACTTTTGCTTTTCATCTAGGCAACTTAATATCTCATTTTCAGTTTAGAAGGTTGAGATGGATAAAGTGGATAGGGCAACGAAGAAAAGTTAGGGAGAGGGAGCGATGAAAATGAAACGACCAAAATCCGATGGTCCCAGAAAAAAGGACCACAAGGGCCCAAACGAAAGGGCGATGTTCAACGCCTTCTATGATCTAGCCGCCCTTCTACGTCCACAGAATTTTATGACTTTGACTCCGACCGCGCCGCGCTACGCCGCTACAGTCAATTTCCTAAATTTTCCTTACGTGTTCATTTAGGCCATGATAACCATCCCAATAACTAATTCTGATTTTTTATTTTCAAAAGCAGTTTGTGAACAGAATTGTATTTGGTAAAATTTTGTTCGAGGAACAAATTTGGAAAGAAAATCAAAAATATAAAAAAAATTGATTCTTGTTCAGGAATAAATCTAAAAATCAAAATCAATTCTTCTTCTTCCCTGTTCTCCTCTTCTTCTTCTCTTTTCTTCTTCTTCATCGACCACCATCTTCCGGTTGCTGTTTGCCACCGTCGATCGCCACCATCCGCCGCCATCCGCTGTCGTCAATCGCCACCATTTGCCGTACGTCGATCACCACCGTCCGCCGGCAACTGGTCTGGTGAGGCTCGCCTAGCCGCCGGTGGCCAAGCAAGCCTTACCCCCGAGGGTCGACGACGCTCTGGTGAGGTCGCCGGCCCTCGTCTGGCTGGTCGCCGGTTTAGCAACCGGCCACAAGAAAAAGAAGAAGAATAGGAAAAAAAGAAAAAGTAAAAAAGTAAAAAATTATTTAAAATGGAACATAATCAATGAACACCGCATCAAACGCACCCTATTCCAAAATCGAAATTTTGGACGATTCTTAAATGGCTTAAAATGCTTAGATATTGTTAGGAATAAAATAAAAAATAATAATTTATAATTAGAATCTATTCCTAACGTAATCGTTACCAAACGCGCCATTATTATTATTATTATTATTATTATTATTATTATTATTATTATTATTATTATTTTTACAATGAAAAATGCTTGGTGTCAACAAATTTCAGCGCCCTTCCATCCCTAATTTCGCAATTCAAATCAAATGCAAGTCAAAATTTGACCAGATCGATAGAGCACGGAGTGTGAAGTCAGTGAATGTTATGATTTCGTTGCTCGTAATTGCGAAGATAATAGAAAATAATCTTCCATAACAAATGAAGCTAAAAGCATAGAAGAACCAAAGGGATGTCCAAGGAGCGTGCGTGAAGTGGGTAAAAGTTTACCCATTAAATCATAAACTTCACATGGAACTCAATACGAAACCCATTTTTTCGATTAATTTTTTCATTACAATATTAATATTTAGACTTACATATTGATAGAATATATCTCATACAATGAGGTAATTCATGATTGTGCTCCTAGCCTTAGGAAAAAGTGAAGGGTTCGTCTGATGAAGGTGAATAAGTTGTTGAGTGTGACTTATTATAAACGGATGACAATATAAGGTTCATAAATTTTGACTTAATGTTTAATGGAATCTCCAAAAATTTTATTTGTTCAATATGGTTAATGAACTTTTGGTAAATGTTCAAGCTAGTCCACAAACTATATGAAAACATAAAACGTTATTGTTCCATCAATTTAAGTCCAAAGACTAATTTGAATATATACTAAAAGTTTAAGGACTACATTGAACAACTAAAAATTTTAGGGATTACATTGTACATTAGATCAAAGTTTAAGATCTACATTACACACTATAGTGCTGTTCATTTCGTAGAAAATAACTTTCAAGAAAATATTTTTTGATGTTCATTTAACGAAATATGAACTAGTTGCGAAAAACATCTTCCATAAAAAAAAAGGTCTTCTAAAAGAGAGGAAAATGTTTTCTACTTTTCAAATTGGGGAAAGTATTTTTCTTACTCTCTCTTATTTCATACCCTTTTAGCTCCCCTTCTTTCTTTCTCTTTCTTAAAATTTGAGTTTTTAATTATTTTTCTTTTTCTTTTTCTTTTTTTTCCTTTAATTTTTTTCCACCTTCTTCTTCAATCAATCGCTTTAATTATTTTTCTTTTTTTTCCTTTTTAATTTTTTTCCACCTTCTTCTTCTAGGCACAACTACGGGTGCCGACCAACCATAGGTGAGCCTCAAGCTCAATGGCGAGCTCGAGCTCGACGTTCCAACAAACCAATGACAAGCACAAGCCTCTAGCTTGCCGATTTGGCGAGGCCCGAGGCCAACGAGCCAATGGAAGCTCTCCTTTGGCTGGTCACCAATGACCAACCAATGAAGATAAAAAGAAAGAAAATAAAAAGAAAAAATAAAAATAATTGAAAATTGATTTTTTAAAAATAAAAAATAATTAAAATCGATTTTAAAATAAATAAGAAAAAATTATTGAAAAAAAATTCTTATCAAATAGTGGAAAATATTTTTCACTTCATTTTCAGGTCTTAGCCGAATATCGGAAATAATTCCATTTTCATAGAAAATGGTTTATTGGAAAACTATTTTCCAAAAACGCTATATTTTTAAAGCGAAAGGAACGAAGTTTAAGTCAAAATTCAAAAATCATTTATGTCATTTCCCTATCATAAATATACATGCTAACTAGAATTACCCCCAGGGCATCCATATCATCATTTTAGAACAGTTCAAAGGTAGAGCTAGATATATAATTTTTCGATTAGCGAGAGATTTTGAAATAAACATCGTCAACGGGTCTAATCTAAATCGGGCGCCCTAATGATCAAACCCAATAAGAGATATGATTAATTTTCTTTAACTTGTTACGTAATGAACTCTACAAATCAAGAGAAAAAAGTTACACTTTTCACGACATGATTGATTGTCGCCATTCCTATCGATTGAGTGGTCCATGAAATATATAGATCATACAGATGTGGGTGATTTCCTGTTGATGACATCGTGAGAAGTCCACTAAATCTTATAATTTAGAGGAAGAAGAAGTTGCAACAAGATTTCCATAAAAGAAACCGCGGAAGAATCATTATGGAATCATTCCTAATAGAATGACCAGAGAACTCAATGGGAGATGGTGGGTTCTTTCGCCCAACACTCCTTGACTATTGTATCGCATAGGTGTCTAGCGAGTTGGGCCTTTCTTGGCAGCACAACGAACCTGAGGACGGGATGCGGCAAGGAACTTAAACAAGATAGTGCAATGGACTAAGGTTTGGCCTGAGTGGTTGTCAAGGAAAAGGAATTACTGAGGACACTTGCAAATTCTAAGGTCGCGTTCATCTAAATAAGGAAGAATCAGAGCAGTCTTCGCTCTTTTAGTAAGTACACATCAACCACATTAGAAGATGGACCTCCAAACACATAATATAGAGGCAGAACCTACTCCCTTTTTTCTTTTTTTTTAAGGTCGATCCAAGTCAACCAGCAATCAGTTGGCATCCGGCTTATGCCGTGTACAACTTATCCAGAGTCCAAAAAGAAGAAAAATCAAGGATGCTGCCGCGCCCATCACGTTTTGAGCAAGGGTTCGACCGAACCGTTGAGTGACTTGCTCAACCGAACCATGCTCGGCCGCTGCCGCCATGGAAAAAGCTCTGACCCCGGTAGCCGATGGTCTCATCATGGGTTGCGCTAGCGCTTGATGAGAACTCCCTATATTCATACCACTGGGGTTATATAGAACTCCCTGCATGTTTCTATGCCTTAAAACAGGTGAGCTTGATGTTGGCGCTGATGATTCGATCCCGAAGAAATGTAAACCGGGTGTGCGGCCACCATGTATGATGCCTGTTGAGGTGCTGGTGGTACCACCCGAACAGGCCTGGCCCTAGCGACAAGGCGCATTCTAAATGCACGTCAAAATTACAGTAACTGCAGCGATATATCCAGTGATTACCCCCTGCGGCACGACAGACATCGCAATTAAACCCTCTTGTCTCGTACAGACTGTTAAAAGCAAGATTGAGGTCGTGACAGTGAGACTGGTGGCGGATTTGCAAGGGCTTTGATGCACAGCCTATGTGGAGATCGAAGCTGCACTCGGCGCAGTGGTAGCTGAAGCCACGACCTTGTTGGCCGCACCCATCACAGTTGAACCAGCCGCAGGCATAAGCGGGGCCGGTGAGGAGCTTCAGAGGGTGCTTTTTGTGGCCCGGATGGGTGATGAGGGGTGGCATATGGGCGCATGGTGCATGGATAGCGAACTTGAGAGGCTTGCATGAGTAGATGTGTCCTGAGGCCTGGCACTTGCAACCTCAGCACAGTGGGCAGCGGGTGGCAGCATGCCTCAGCGAGTTCAAGACATCGGAGAGCTCGAGTCGGTGAGGGTGGCCCCGGCGGCGGGTGGTGGATGTGTGAGTCAAAGCCGAGCCTAGTCATCTCTCTAAGGTGATAATTGGTTCTAATGGATCCAAGGAGGAGAGTGGGAGGTAAGATGATCGAGGCAGAGAGGGCAACGGTGACCTTCTGGGCTTTGCAGAGTCAAATCACGATACGCGTTAGGCTGGAGACTCAAAGCACAATGGTTGCTATTTTATTTACGAGCAGTGCAAGGGGAAACTGACCACGGTACTAGACATTCTTCGTTAAATGATGCCAAATCTTTTGTCTATTACTTAAAACCAATGATTAAGTTGACGAATTCATATAATTCATCAATTAGTCTAATGACGCCATTATATAAACAGGATTTAGCACTCTCATTTGTAGGTCATACGGCATTCCCCTTGAGATATTGTATGGCGTATTAATATGACGACTGAATGGATGTGCTTGACACTTCTTTTGGGCTGAAGTCGCCGATCTCTAGTTGGCTTCCATTCCTTTGGTCGTTTCAAGAACACTAACAGTTTACGGACTGCAAATATAAGGCATGCAGTACCTTGAGTTTTGTTTCATGTTTTGGTAATAAGCAGGCCTTACGTTCTCCTTCAGAAGCTCTGCTGTAATCACACACTACATGAAAGAACAGATGAAAACAAATCTGCATTTTTCCCTTTCAGAATGGAAATCTCAGACAAAATAACGGCAATAAAAAGAAACGAAAGGAGTCCATGAGGTAAGTTGGACCCAAAGAGATAAGAGATCAACTTTGCTCGCTAAAACATCCAAAATCCAGTTCAACAGGACTTGTATTTGACTCGAGAAAGAAGGTGCGGTTAAGAATTGAAAAGATTCACATTTCACACAATCAAAACCCATTAATATGCTACAAACTCCATATAGACATGTCTCACCGAGTAAGTAAGGCAACGATATTCACGGTATGACACCGACGTCCTTGAAGTATTCGTGCTCAAGAGCGACCTTGGCAGTTATTCTTCTTCTAGGATCCATGCACAGCATTTTCTGGAATCCAGCAATTGCATCAGTAATAAGAATGCTCTATTGGCAATTTAATATCACTTCATACATTATGTTCCCTTGGTTCAGGGCAACAAAGGAGACATGATCTCCACTGATATAAAGATAGCAACACATATTTTGACCCATCATTGCAAAAGCAGGGTGTTATTCATTCTGAATAAGTCTAATGATTTTCAGTAGAGGATGGTCCATTACCAGTTTTTACAAGTTCACTGATATAAAGATAGCAACACATAAAATAAGGTCAATGGTGTAAAGATCACTTGCCTATCAAGGAACGAAATCAGACATCCACAGAATATTTTTTGACCCATCTTTGCAAAAGCAGGGTGTTATTCATTCTGTATAAGTCTAATGTTTGAGCCATTAACAGGATAATTGCATAAACAGGACTTGGCGCTTTGGTCATTGGTGAATAGGGGATTGAGGATATATTTTGGTCAATTGAGGACTTGAGGTTTTAAAAAAGGCCCAACCTAGTCCTGTTTCTTCACTTATCTTGCCATTTAACCATGTTACAGTTGAAGTCCCTGCTGGCTTGCCTAACATTCTTTTCTACAAAGGCGGATTTCTAGCAAGTCGATTTCCTCCGAATGAAAAACTTGTAAATGTGATCATTCAAATGTATCATCTTCCTGATGGACATTAAGAACTAAATAATGCTTTCCTTCCTAGTCCTGGCGGGGATCACTAAAAAGCTCTGGAACACATGCATGAATTTTGTCGACTTACAGAAAGAAGATCGATGCCAGCTGGATCAATAGTTGGCGTAACAGTTTTTAGGTCCTGCAAGATAAAGTGCATGATATTAATTTTTAAGATAACATGGATAGTTTATTATCTGCCCTGATTACAGCAGAGAAGACCAGCTACCTGTGGAGCCCACTTAGGAAAGGTTGATTTAAAATCAGGCAAAGAAGTCACTCCGGGCCATGAATCTTCATTTGGCGTGCCCATTATTCTTCATCCAAGAAAAATAAAAGGAATAAACATAGCACCTATGAGTAATTGATGGACTTAACAATCTATTAATGTTTCAGTCTATAGGCAAAAGGAAAAGGAAAAAGAAATTCATGGCATTTTCTTAATGACTAACTTGATCTTCCCACTTTCTAGTCAATAAGATAGTCTGCATTTTGGAGAATGTAGAACTAGAAAGAGGACAGCAGTGATAACGCATCCTATGATTCTGCAAGACTAAGTATTGCAGCATTACTGAACCGAGCTAACCTTTACAAGAGGAGATATTTTAAGGTGTTCTGGGGCCATGACTCAGTTGTCAGAATCTAAAATAAATATACATTGATGCAAGCTAGCTATAAGCTAACTAGGAAAAGACAAACATTAGCGGCATTTGGAGCCTTTCGGGCACGGGGGGCCCGTGGTGGAGTCCTCGGTTATAAAAAATAAATAAAAATAAATAAAACATTAGCAGCATCTATTTACAATTTATTAACCTTTTGGATAAATTTTTGAAAATAATTGTAATAAGCAATCTAATTAGCCCAATCAATCTCCGCTTTATTTCATGACAAAACAATGTGCAAAGTTGTTTTAAGGTGCATTATAAAAGCATGCTCTTCAAATGCATAAACATCAAGTGCCCATTGTCTACCTTCCGATTAATTTCTGACCAAAGAGCTACTTTCAAGCAGTGCCAGAGAGCACAACTTGACAAACTAGAGGATCTGCCAAGAAAGAAAGGGGTAGAGAAAAGGATTCCTGAGACTTAGATAGACTATAGCACCTGAAAATCTTAAACAATTCATCAATCTCAGAGTCCCCAGGAAATAGTGGTCGCCGGTTCACCATCTCTGCAAATATACAACCCACAGACCACACGTCAACGGGCGTTGAGTAATGGCGGGATCCAAGGAGTATCTCAGGAGCTCTATACCATAAAGTCACCACCTACAGAGAAACATAACAAAACTGAAATAAACCATGAACATGATGTGGCCAGTTACAGAAGCTTGCTCCATTCTGTGTGGGTTAACTGTTAATCAATTGCACAAAGAAGAATAGAAGAAAAGAAAAGCAAGTTGGCAAGAAAGAAAGGCCTACAGAAAATAAGTGGAGAGTTATTCATGAAAATGGTTAGGCTATATAACCTCAGTCTGCTGTGAATGTCCTAACAAGGTACCACAGATTCCAAAGGTTATAGATTCATGGGACTGTGCTATTATTGCTACTATAAAAATCCATAAGGCTGAGTTTCCTGTTTTGACCAAAAATATCATTATTTTCTCCTAAACCATCAGTGCGGTTTTGGCAGGATTGAGAGTAGGTGGAGACTCATCAAAAATTAGGATCCCTGAAACAGATTTCAAAGTAATTTCTAGCCCAACATGAATATGGACAAAAGAACATCAGAACAATTACTACTCACAATCTCTTGGCTGAGTAAGAGGAGACAATATACAGATATCTTCAATGCTTCATGATTTAAAAAACATTGCATCATACTGTTCATGCAGTGTCCTGAACTTGTGACTGAATCATGGCAGAAAAACAACTTAAATACCTCATGGGTAAATGTCCTAACAGGAATACCAAAAGCCCTGGCCAGCCCAAAGTCAGCTAGCTTCAATGAATTAGTACGACGATCTAGCAGCAAATTCTGGGGCTTCAAATCTCGATGTAAAACTCTATGAGAATGGCAATAGGAAATGCCACGCAGGATCTGATAAAGGAACATCTGCAAGGAGAAATTTGCTATGTTATGAAAATGGTAAACAATCACACTAAGAATTCAATCCGATCTACATAGACAGAAGAAACAATGAGTAAAGCATAGAAACAACAAACGAAGCAAATCCATAAAAAGAGCTCAAAGATCCAAAAGTCATCTGCCTCATCCAAAGAGGACTGTGGATCGACTGCAAATGTTTTCAAATATTGGTCACTCCACATACAACGGAGCCACATTAAGCTTATTGGGCTCTATTTGGCATTTATACCCTCATTTTTGCCCATTACAGCCACGTGAATTGAACATGGTGGACATATTATAAAATAAAGAGCCAAAGTAAGAAGATTATAAGAAGTAAGAACATGATTCTTCTAGATATTGTCCACTTATTTGGTGGGACATTTTCATCTCTTACTAACCCATGATTCAATCCAAAAGGACAGTCCAATCATCTTAACAAGAATATGTATTCTGAAAAGTCTCAATGATATCACACTTGAGCGTGGTATTACAGGCAAGGACTTCTGCCATCCAGAAGATAGCACATCCAAACAGATAGAACCAAGATAAGTTACCGCAATATAGTTCTGTAAATTAAAACTCAAATAAGGTTATGACACCATTAAAATTACACAAAGCATAAACTACACGAGGGAAAGAGAGCTCACTCACTTTTATTGTGCGGGTGTCCTTAGAAAATTCTGGACATGAATCCATGTGCTTTTTCAAATCCAAGTCCAAGTATTCAAAAACTAGATATAGACGCCTCTCACTGTGCACTACGTCCTGCAACCTGCCACTCATAAGTGTATGAGCTATAATATGATTAAACCATAACAAAGACATCTCAAACAGAACTTGCATATTATTTAAAATGAACTAAATCTTTTTTTCTTTTTTTTTTTAATATATGAGCATTGATCAGTCTCCTTTTCTACAAAATTCAGAACTACAGAAACGTGACCTAGTGAATCAATTTATGGGTATGGACAGCACCATGCACCGGCAAGTAATTACTTGCAGCATCCAAATTGCATCAATTTTCCACGTCAGACATGTTAGACAGGATAATGCCAGTTATGTCATCAGAGGATGTAGAGCTAGCTAATACATGCTCCATCTAATGAAATCCTCTTTTTTGGCCTGATATTTATTTTAAGAAACTTCCTTAAAACCAAAGAGAAGTTGTAAGAGACAGGATAATGCCAGTTATGTCATCAGAGGATGTAGAGCTAATGCATGCTCAGTCTAATGAAATCCCTTTTTTCAGGCCTGATATCTATTGTAAGAGACATCCTTTAAACCAAAGAGAAGTCGTAAGAGACAGTGCTAGGAAAGGGAACATATGATAGAATGAAATAAAATAGCTGAAAAAGGCTAGTTAAGTTGGTTCATGTCACCTCTCCAAACACTCCTAGGAGAAAAGCAGGTCTCCCATAGATTTCCTTTTTTCCTTTTTTTTATTTTCAAGTTTTAACATCATCATTGCCAGTTGTATGCATCAACTTATTTAAGAAAAGGGAATTTTGAAATATACTGGCCTCCCAAGTTAACCAGAAGAAAGCTAATAGCCACCATGGCACCTTAAGACCGAGTCACACCCTGCTGAAATGAGATGCGGTAAGCACTCGCATGGATGAATTTTATCCTTCTACCCTATGTCTCCCACAACCCCTAAGTTTTACTCAAAGGATGGCCCTCCCACAAATATTGGAATTAGACATATGATTAATGGAGTCCTCATAAAAGGCCACCACACCCAGTGGTGAAACAAAGATTTGGATTACATCCCATTTTCTTTGATACTGCTTGCATGTGGAATTGCTCTTTTTATGCAAATATATCCATGAGCTTATTTCGCTTTCAGCCACTGACATTGTTTGATACACGATGTGAATCTGTTAAAAGAGGTGGCTACAGGATTTAAAGTTCCTGGCTAATAAAGCACAGAGTTAAGCACTTAAGGCAAAGGAGTATGCTAGAGCAGCTATAGCTGCAGTCCAATGAGGTTGATATGAGAACGACCTCAATTATGCAATGCTGAATGCCTCAGAATATAATGGTAAAGGACAGTCTTGAAGTATCAAATACATTCCAATTTGATGAAGAAAAAATGTAAGTACAGCATATCTCCTCGCTACTGCTGGAAAAAACCAATCGACAAATCTATATGGTTACTTAAATAAGAGAACATCTAGGAGAACATCACGTACTTGACAATGTTTCCATGCTGCATTTCTTTCAAGAGAGAGATTTCTCTGATTGCAGTACTCGGAACTCCTTCATCTTCCTGTTCCAAACGAATTTTCTTCAGAGCAATTGTCTTATTGGTGGAGCGATCAATAGCCTTATAGACCACGCCATAAGTTCCTTCCCCGATCTTCTCAATCTTCTCATACTGTCAGACAAAAACTCCAAGGAGATACATCATGCATAACTATAAAACCAGTGATTGAAAAAAAAAAAAAAATTAGCTAGAAAAGCAGGAGGAACAGCATCGGATAGACAAAATTAGAAGCATCGAACAAAATTAAGCATGCATACCTGATCCATTCAACTCCAGTTCAAAGATGCCGCGCAATGCAACAGCAACCTAATAATAGCAAACAAACAAACATACTTAGAAACGATACTACCAAAATCAGCTCTAAGCAGATTCTTATGCACCAGCATTCCACATAGAAGCTACATACGTCAGCTCTCCTCTCTTTATCCACAGATGTACTTAGTACTTCCGATCAACCTCTTCCTCTCATCGCACGACAATACCAAGCGACAATCGACGACCGCGACAACTCGAGAAAGTCAGTCAAACATTAGCCTAACAGCTCACAACAGAAGCTCCGCAAGAAAACCGGCCGAACTAAGGCAACAAAACAACGCGACGCTTTCGCAGCCTGCACAGAGCAAAGATGGAGGTAGATCGGATCTCAAGCAAAGAGGCAATCCGGCCGAGAGATCGATCGGAACGCTTCCGCATCGGAGCGCCTCGGCCGCGAGCCGGGAGCCCGAACGCGTCGTTCGGCGCCGCCGGGAGACGGCATTCCGTCTTCGGCGGGGAGCGCGACGGCGAGAATATGCTCGGCTGAAGTGGAAGACGGGAAAGGCATCGCCGGGAAAGGCGAAGCGGCGAGGCTTTTCTCGGGAGGAGGAGAGTACCTGGAGGGGGCAGTAATGGCGGCCGGTTGCTGCTGCTGCTGCTGCTGCTGCCGCGCCGCTGCTGGTGGCGTTGGCGTTGGCGCTGGCGAGGAGTGAATTGGACTCGCTCGCTTTTTGCTGCTGTTGTCCGCCTTCTTTTTATTCGAGAGCCCTGCAAGTGAGAGAGAGAGAGAGAGAGAGAGAAGAGAGAGAGAGTGGAGATGCGGTAATTATTGGGTGGACTACGGTCAACGATGGTTCTACCGCCGTTGCGTCTTCTGCCTTTTTCTTTTTTACTGAGGTCCAACTCCCAATGGCCAATGATGTGACGACACGTAAGAGCGGCGTGGGGATTTATTTACATGGTTTCACCTAATTCATTTGGGACAGTAGTGACTTCGAAATTCTCACACCAGTATAAAACGATTTTAGCAAAAGGCGAGAGAAATTATTTTCTTGCATTTCCGCTAATTAACTATTTGTTTCGTTGTGCCGTGGAAGTGCCCTTTTTGGGCGTGAAAGTAAATAATTTGGAAAAAACTTCTAAAAAAGATCGCTTGAAATAATTAATCGACAAAAAATACATTTCATTACCGATGATAATTTATGTCCAAACACTTCCATGGGCGATGAAAATACTTTTTAATCATCAATTTTTTGTAAACGATATAAGTGATCGTAAACAAATGAGCCTTTAAAATTAGCTCTCAAGAGTGCTCTAACTTTAATATAGAAAGAATTGCTAATAAAATAACCTTTCTAAATGTTACATATGTGCTATCACAACCGAAGATGATTCAATTCAACCTCATCTAGGATTTCGCATGGATAAAATAGAGCAAATATCTGGCCGTCAAAATGACTTCAAAAAATGGTAATTTAAGTTTACGATCTCATATTTGCTCTTGATACATGAGTGTATTTCTAGCTACAAATTATGATTTATTATTTATTTTCTGGGCTTTTGATTTTTTTGCAATTATTTGAGATTTGCTAGACTTGAAATCTTTATATGCACCTCTCAAGTATTATTCTGATATATGAATAATATACTTTTTTGATAAAAAAAAATCATTCTCTATTGATGCCTTTAGAAACGTGCTTTTTTCCTTTTTTTTCATCTATTTTCCACTTATACTTTATCGTACTAACGAATATAAAATGATATATATATATATATAATACGGCGAATGAAAACGGGAGTTATGACGTCACGATGAGGTCGTGCATTTTTTAATCCGCTCTTCGATGGGTGCGTGCTTTCTCCCGTGTACAGTGGATTATGGCTCCATGATGGCGTTCATGCCTCCGGTCCTCCCTTGTACATGTTGGGCTCCCCCTCTCGTACCGCGAATCACGTCCCGTGATGCGGCAGCTGTCGAGATTTAAAGTTGGCGTATCGGCGGACGGCGGGCTACACCTTTTTTTCCCACCAACGAGGATATTCGATTGGCTCGAATCTGATGTTTTCTTTAATGCAAGTGGAGATTATTCGATATAAACAGAAAGGAGTCTCTTCTCGATGCCTGGAATCCTGCAGAATTTCGTTGTTTTGTGCTACAAAAAAAAAAAATTGTGTTTTTTGGGGCCTCCTAAGCGTAAAACAAAATAAAAGTTCATTGATTACTCTAAATTATGCCCGCTCTGACATAAATATTATTAAGTTTTTTTTTGTGTCGCCAAAAATTTTAAAATTACCCAATTAGACACGATTACTTATAAATTTTATGACATATGTACATTTTATTTTAGTTCCATCAAAGATATATTGATTACACCGATACGAATTCAAATTTTTTATGACATGAAAAAAAATTTGAAGTATTTATGTCATAAGTTTAGGGTTCTATGCAATGCTAAAAAAAAGTTCAACATATTTGTATCATGTTAAGCATAATTTTGTATATTTTTTTTGTATTAAATCTAATACGATTGATCTACAAGACCCATTGATGGGATTTTAATGAGTTCATCGATCACGAGTTTCCAGTGGACACGGTTTACATGAATGAAGCGCATGACCCGGGACCATGATTGATTCACTCTAATCACACATAAAAATTAACAATCGAGTCAATGAAAATCCATTAATCCAAGATAACTGTAGTTGAGGAATTGGTTGGTTGTCACAAGTTATCCCTAAAGCATGGTGCAGGTCAAGACACGAGATATTTACAGGAGAAAATTAGAAAGTAGAATGAACCACCCGTGCATGAGACATAAAAGAGAAGCAACCACGACCAATGAGGAAACAGCATCAAGCATAACATTCACAGGGCAAGCAAGACATCAAGTTCTAAGGTTTGGTGTACTTGAGATGACGAATATATTGTTGTTTTCATAGTATTTGTACCATCATGCATATTAACCAATACCCATCTTCATTTTTAAATCTACAACAATTTCACTAAATCTAATAGAAAAAAGTTTTTTGATATGATTAGGGAAACCAAAATTTATTAGAAATATTATATAATCAGTTTTAAATATGTTATACACATACTATTTTAGTTTTCAACTTTTCAATTTTGCCAACTTAGCTTAAAAACTTTGGAAAAATTCTAACATAATCACCGCAATCAATTTTCGTTGCAAAATTACTGATGTGATGGTTTAGTTATCGCCGATCAACTGTTTCGTGTAATTTTAATTTGTAATTAATTGGACAGCAGTCTTGGAATTAGTCACAAAAGACAAAATAGAAACCCTTTATCCAAACCTAAACTCATGCTCGAAAAATAGCTATCAATACATCGATAAGAAACGTGCAAATTTGAGAAAAGAGAAGAGCCACCATATGGATGAGGTAGGTTCGGGTTTCGAAATCGCTTGTTAAATAATACGGTTTAGCCATCATTCACTCCACGCATCACGAAGAGAAGAAAAAGGGGAAAGTGTTCTGTCCGGGCGGGGAACAGTGGGGCACGTTTTCACGGGCGAGGCGAGATTGGATTGGATTGGGTTGGGTGGTTGGGGTGGGGGGCCCACGGCGGACGATCGATTGAGTTGGTCAATCTCACGTGATATGATGGCTGACACTATAATTGCCTCCCCTTCTCTGCTTTGATTTCAAGCCAATTAATCACGTTGGGTAATAATTCCTTGGGGAGCTCGTCGCCAAAAGGTGCCAAAATAATTAAAGCCGAAGTTCGAAATTCGAACCACTCCCCGTCCTTCGAAATTTCAAATTCGGCGGGGACGCGGAATTTCTTTCGCAACCACGAGCATGGCGTGAGTTAGATTTCTCTGTCCGAGAGAAAATTTTGTTGATTAAATAGCATTTGCTTCGTAAAAAATAAATTATTTAAAATATGTTTAATTTTATCATTTAAAATAATTAATAAAAAAATAATTTTTATTCATTCATTTTTTTAAACAATCTAAACAATAATTCGAAAAATGATTCGCAAATAATTTATTTTATACAAAATAAACGATGCCTTGGCCAATCGTGAAAAATAAAAGATTTTATTAGAGGTATAACATACGCTTACTAGAAGTGAACATGGTTGGAATTGGGTTGATTTAGTGCCTGATCCATAAACCCACCTGCACAGTATTGACCCTTAATTTTTATGACTGAAGATTGGACTGATGTTATGGGTTTGGTTTGATTCCAGGGTTAATTTGAGATCAGCTAATTATTTTTTAATTTCATTGTTTTTTTTTTTTATGCAGGAGGAACTAGCTTGCACCGACAGTGTGCCGTAAACCCCCTGGTGACGCTAGCAGGGAAACCACCACCTCGACGCCACGCTTAAATCGTCTAATGATTCGCCAGCCTCCCTGCAACTTGCGTTGCAGGGGCTTCGAACTCCCGCCCTCCTCGAGGAGGACATTATAGAGCCTACCCAGCGGAGCCACCTGAGCCGGTGGTTTTTTTAATTTCATTGTTTGTGTTCATTGAAAGGAATATACTCTTTTAAATCACATATCAATCGACAAAGTGACCTTAGACAACCAAATTATAAACATCGGTACATATCGAACATAAATATGAGATAAAATAACAACAAAAAATCTCCATTTGCGATTATTAAGCTATGTTCGTGAGATAGTCCAAGAGAAGCAAGTGATTTTACTAGTTAAACTGCGCTAGTGAGGCTAGCGAAGAAAGGCAAGTGACAAGCGAGGCCAACTAAGAGAGTGGAGTGAGGGAAGAGGATTTCTTCTTTTTCTTTCTTTTCGGAATCTATGGTGGGTTTCTACTTTTTAATTTACATGGGAAAACAATATAAGAAAGAATAAAGACGAATGCGCTAGGGTTTGAGTGGGCAAACAAATATAATATATAGAGTATATATCGCATACATTATATTTGTGATATATGATATATACAGAGTTGGTCCAACTTCGATTAATCCTAAAGCTTCAAAACCAATGACCAAATTGTACAGTGTAGGGTTTAAGAGTCCCAAGACCAAAGACTAACTTAATTTCTCTAGGAACCAAATTAGGACTAGCCAAGTTAGGTCGGTCTAGGGTTGGTCTTAGGCTATTGCTCGACGCCCTAACACCTGCACACTCACCTCTAGAGAATTTAGTTACAATGTGCATGTCACTCGTTAAACAGTGAATATGTGGGGCTTTTTGTGACATTGATGATTGACCTGGCGCTAGAGATAACATTAAAAAAAGAGAAGAATCAATCTCAACAAATGACCGTGGAGTAAAATGATTCCAATATCACTCTTGACCTGAGAAAAAATGAAAAGGAAATTCCTCATTTATAAAATGCAGGCATGAAGTTCGTTGGTAGTAACATGCCGATAGGAGTGTTAAAAAAAAAAAAGACCCCCTTAATTGAAACCCGAAATTGAATCGAGTGGACTCGAGAAGGATTTCAAGTCTTTTCCAATCGAGTTTGTTTTGATTTGGGTGGTGAGTAAAATAGTAGGTATTTGGTGGTTTGGTTCGAGCCATAAATCCAAACCGGCTAAACCCATAAAGGCCTGAAATTTTTGGGTCGAGTCAGGCTAGGCCGATTCAATTTGGGTCGGATTTTTTTACAGTCCTAACAGTAATAAACAACTAAAATTGCTCGTCATTTTGCAAGTGCAATCTTGTCTGATTGAAGTGGATGGAACGATTAGCATGCATTCACGAGAATATGTCGATGGTATAATATATGGATTCTAGCCCATGCTATTAACCAAAGAAAGAAAGGAAAAAGGAGAGGAAATTGGAAAGTGTAATTATGGACCGGGCCTCGAACGAGCCCAAGTGTTTCTCGAGTGCTGACCGTAGGCCCAAAACCGTTACAAAGAGGTCCCCAAGCCCAACGGGCTAATCCACAAGCTGCTTACTATGAAGCCCTCCTTTTCTGCTATCAGGAATTGGCGATCGGATTCGGGCTGCGCTCATCGGACTCTCTTCGAAAACTGCTCGGAGACGACGGAGCAGCAGGCCGCGGCACGGCGGCGGCGGCGAGGCTCTCGCTCAACCAGGCATTTCTCTTCCTCCTCCTCCTCTTCAATACGCAAGCCGACCTGCTCTTCCTCCAGTAGTCGACGGTTCACGTTGTCATCGTCGACTGAAGAAGAACGGCGGGAATGCCCCGGTAGAGTTTCGCCGGTTTCCAGATGAGGAGGCTCTGCAGATACGGCCGCTGCTGTCGCAATCTCGCTCGGGAGTACAATCCATCTCCGCCTCCTGCGTTGCTCGGTGCCGGACCTCCGATTGCGAATCCTGAATCCTCGCGGCGGATATTGCCGGGGCTGTCCGCGCCTCGCTGGAGTCTCGACGAATCCCCGTTTCCCCCGCGCCGCCCGGCTGCCGCGGCCGGCGTCGCCGTGCGGTTGTTTTGCACGGACGTCGTCTCGTCGGGGCGGCCCGAAGACGTCCGTGGCGTCGAGGACGGGGGTTTAGATAGCGATGCCGATAAAGTGTATCAAACCGTGATGGATCATTCCTGTGCGTATCATGACATGGAGAAAGCCTTGGACCAGACCGGCATTGGCCTGACCACCGCTTTGGTCGTCGGCGTCCTTCACCGGCTTCGATACGAGGAGAAGATAGCGTTTCGTTTCTTCACGTTGGCGGGGCACCGGGAAGATTACGAGCACGAGCCTCCGGCTTATAACGCGATGATGGACATACTGTCCAGTACGAAGTACAAGGCGAAGCAGTTTCGAATTGTCTGCGACCTGTTGGATTACATGAAGAGGAAGGAGAAGAAGAGAGTCCCTATGGAAGTTCTTCTGATGATATTGAGGCAGTACACGGAGAAGTATTTGACACATCTTCAGAAATTCGCTAAGAAGAAGAGGATTCGGGTGAAGACCCAGCCGGAGATAAATGCCTTTAATTTGCTATTGGATTCCTTGTGCAAGTGCAGTTTGGTTAAGGATGCCGAAGAACTGTTCGAGAGAGTGAAGAATAAGGTTAAACCCGATTCTAATACTTACAACGTATTGTTCTTTGGTTGGTGCAGAGTAAGAAATCCGACTAGAGGAATGAAGGTTCTGGAAGAGATGATCCAAATGGGTCTCACGCCTGATAATTTCACTTACAATACTGCAATTGATGCTTTTTGTAAAGCAGGGATGGTAACCGAGGCAGCCGAACTGTTTGAGTTTATGCGAACCAAAGGCTCCACCATGTCTTCTCCCACTGCGAAGACCTACGCGATTATGATTGCAGCTTTGGTTCAGAATGATCAACTGGACGAGTGCTTTAAACTCCTGGGACATATGATAAACAGTGGTTGCCTTCCTGATGTTTCAACCTACAAGGAGTTTATTGAAGGGATGTGTAAGGCTGGGAAGGTTGAGGAAGCTTATAAGTTCCTGGAAGAGATGGGAAACAAAGGTTATCCCCCTGACATTGTCACCTATGACTGCTTCTTGAGGGTTCTTTGTGACAACAAAAAGGTGGATGAAGCGATTGGGCTTTATAGGAAAATGATCGAGGTCCAGTGTATGCCCAGCGTGCAAACCTACAATATGCTGATCTCAATGTTCTTTCAGATGGGTGATCCTGAAGGGGCATATGAGACATGGCATGAGATGGATGAGAGGGGCTGTGCACAGGATGCAGATACATACTGTGGGATGATTGAAGGGCTTTTTGACTGCAACATGGTGGAAGAAGCACGATTTCTTCTGGACACAGTCATAAATAAAGGTTTGAAATTGCCATATCGAAAGTTTGACTCTTTTCTGATGAAGCTATCAGTAACTGGTGATCTTCAAGCCATTCATAGACTTTCAGAGCATATGAGGCAGTTTTACAATCCTGCTATGGCCAGACGACTTGCATTAAATGAAAAGAGGAAAAGCCTGAGGTTGAGAGGAAAGTGAGAAAATATGGAGGCAGTCACAAGCCAACTCCTATGTGATCAGACAGTCGTACCTTATCGTCTCCATGCTAAATGAGGATTGTTTTACCATAAAAATACAAGAACATCCTGGGAGTTTCTCATCACAATGTGGATAACTTAGTTTAAAGCTGCCTATGCGGAACTTGACCTTGAGACTTTACTGTACTTCTTTCTCATACATCGAGCCAAATCATCCATCTTCTACAACTGCTAAGGTCTATACAAATGCTTCAAATTGGAGGTGATCAAAGTCACAGCTTATGGCATTCTTTGCTAGAATAGTTTATCTGATCAAAATGTAAGACGGAGATGTGTATAACGATGGCCTCAACTAGCCTTAAGTGCCCTTCTCAAATCTGGTTTTTGTGCTGCTGATAAAAGAATGAAAGGGATATGAATGCATCATCTTTCACCATTTGCTGTTTGGGGTTCAAAATCTCTTCTGTGGTTTGAAATTTTGGTGGTGCTGTCAGCAAGGAAGGAGGGCACATAGAAGATTCCTTAGCTCTATTGCATCAGCCTCGATCTGAACTCCTGAGAAATGACCTTCAGCAATACACATTGCCTATAAATGTATCTTTCATTGCCTCTGTATGAAGAAATTCTTTTTAAGAGGACAAATTTCAAGAAAAGGGAAATAGGTTTAGATGTCAGAAGATGTTCTCTTATTAATAAGATCTGCCATCATTCAAGTGCTGTTTCTGCCTAACAACGAACAAAGGAGAGCTTTCTGGCCAAAATCAGCAAGTCACTTCCAACACCAACATAGAAACAACCAACAAATCCAAAATTTAAGGTTTGAAGTTCAAGAGAGAGACAGAGAGGAAAGGGATGCTTACAAGTTTTGTTGAAATGATTTGCTTCAATTTTCACTCTTCTACAGTGCCAAGATTGATATGTGAACTCCTCTTCCATGTTCCACTTACTTGAAGACTGATCACATATTGCAACAGTTACTCAATTTGCTTTTGTTCTATTGTAAACGTAATAGAAATTGTGGGTTCATGGTTCTATCTGCCATTACAGGTGTGAATAACTTATGGTGCTATTCTAATAGATAATCTTTTAACAACTCAGATGTTGCCATTTGAGGTCGTGGATAGAGAGACTAGCTGATGACTTTGATTGGTAGAATTATGTGATGGGACTATCTGTGTAGTTCGATTTGTTATATAGAGATATCACATGTTCTTTGCCCCGTGTTCACATTTGATGGATTTATTCTTTTCTTGTGGATTTTTTCCATGGTTATGTGTACCGCAAGAAGTATTTGGAAAAACCATTGATGATGGATAAACAAAGTCAATTTTAGTGTAGAGGATAAATAGGGAGTCCAGTCTCTTTCTGCGGGACTTGGGGTATTATACTCTTTTTTCATTTGATACATGTAATCAAATCGGAGCATGGTGACTTTGGCCTTCAGGTACATGCCAAACGGCCTCTCAGGAACCATTTGTCAATTTATTTCTAATGCCAAGTGCGGATCATGGAGGCTATTGAATATGAGGTAATAAAATGTTATCAGCTTGAAGTACTTCAGTTTCTGGATCTCGCTGCTTGAGGTTATCTGTAATTTGCTCTGCCTATAGCTTAATGCATGACGGAGGTTTTGGACTGTTCTTTAGCTCAATAATGGTAGTCCTTATAAGACCATTTATTGCTGGTTGAACTTGATGTGCTGACGGATGCTTTCAAGATGATATCACGGGATGTGTTTTTCTGTCGTTCCATTTCCACGCCTACATATTCTGGACTTCCAAGTTTTCTGTTCAATTAAACATTCAGATAGTGTTTCTGCATATATGATCCATGTAACACATCCGCACCTTTAATGAACATAAATTTCAGTTGTGCTTATTTACTTCATGTGTTGTCTCAAGTACCTAATGTGAATGTCTATTATGTATGACACCACAGTTAGTTGTTGCCACAAAACATTAATGATCACTGTTCTATCACTCTTACTGTACAATCTGTCGTCTATTTGTCTGCTCTCTCTTCCACTTAACATGTGCTGAGTTAGACGTATCTTTCTCTATTTATTTTAATAGCAGGGCACTTTGCTTCTGAAAAGTTTCTAATCTTTGGAACAGATAATACTGACAAGATACGATTTAAGGTGAAACTTTGCTCGAGATGCAAAGATGAAAAGTGAAATGACTGGCTATTACTGCAGTTTGATCCTTGTATAGCAAATGTAGTTGGAATTAGCATTGTCGCTTAACCTTATAACTTGGCATTTGCTGATTTTAGGAATGGCCATCCATTGCTCTGCTGCTTCGTCTTGGGAAGGAGATCCATCACATCCAATATAAGCCACCTAGTTGGGATGGCTTTGATTTTTCTTTAGTTGGGTGGCTTTTGGATGGTTAATGTAACATATTTTCCAGCGTGCCTCTACCAGAGTATATTTAAACGGAGATTGGAATTGGCGGACAAAATGCTTCCGCACTTATAGAGTTAGGCATTTTGGACAAAAGTGAAATGAGGTGGCATTTGCTGAAGTTAGGTATGGCCATCCATTGCTCTGCTGCTTCGTCTTAGGAAGGAGATCTATCACATCCAATATAAGCCACCTAGTTGGGATGGCTTTGATTTTTCTTTAGTTGGGGGGGCCTTTGGATAATTAATTTGAGATATTTTACAGCGTGCCTCTACCAGAGTATATTTAAACAGAGATTAGAATTGGCGGACATAATGCTTCCATACTTTTAGAGTTAGGCATTGCAGAGATAGTAGGCTGGGAAGGGCACGAGGAATATTTAGTGCACTAGTTTTAATTCCAAACTTTTAAAGTTATAGGAGCAGACTTTCTTCTTTGGCACTCATAACATGTGCTATCTTATTAAATGGGAATGGTCATGTTCGATCCGACTTTATTGCTATTATAGCACTTATGAGGTTCCTGTCACAAGATGCTTCTGAATACGCTAATTTGCTTCCTTCAGCATCTTCGATTAACTTACTGCTCTAAAGCGTGTTGACAAGATCACGTCTCTCTCTCTCTCTCGGCGATTTTGGAGGTGTGTGGTGTGTATGGCCTGTAACATGCTATATGATCAGGTGTTCCCATTCTAGCATCTCCAGTCGCCTGGTTTCTCTGACCCCCAATCTGAACTCTTTTACACATTTCTTCATAGTAGTCTGAAAGAATCTTTGAAAAATGCACCGATCTAAGACATATGTGATTTAAGGAATAGGCTCTAACTTTCTCGCACAAACTACAGTATTCCCATAGCTCTCAGTTATCATTTCTAATCCACTATGAGTAGCTCGTCAATATTGGCCTATCTGTACTTTGGATAAAGTCATACTTGGCTCAGGGCATGAATTTCCTTTTTGACATTTTTCTTTTGACATTCCATTCCATTCTTCCCAGAACCTGTTTAACCCCATCTAGGCACTATCAAATCATATGCAAGAGGACAAAAGGCATTGCAGCGTAGGCTTTATTGCTTCTTGTACTCAGTGGATCTTGACAGTATGGTTGAATTATTATTATTGTTATAATTTTTTTAATGCATAAGAGTGTTGCCGGTTTGAACCTTGGATCAGATTCAAGAATGGTAATTATGAATTAATGTAGCTATAAGCGGCAACATGGAAAAATTGAATTTCTGTGGTCTCTAAATCATGGTTTAATTTGTAGATAAGTTGAAAATGTCATATAAGTATTTGCCTCTGTATTCTATTGGAAGCATAATTGATATTTGACCGATCAACATCATATTCTGAGATTGCGCGTAACTTTAAGGGTGACGGTATTTCTTTATTTACACGCAGATGTGGTGTAATCATTTCCAGCTTTGTGGAGTACACCATGGCAATGACGATTGCAGAAGTTGGAAATTTGCATTTGGACGCTCGATGGCGTTGTCGCTTTCTTGGACTTTTATTCTGTGGGTGCTGCCGACTCTTGGAGTAATATTGAAGATTCTGGACGCACTATTTTCCACATGATGCTACTTGAGAGGTTTGTTATAAAGATACGCTCCTTTATCTGTCGAATATGAACACGACAAAATGTTGTAATCATCTTGGACTTGTGAATATGAAGTCTCAATCCACACTTGAGCCGAAAGAAATGGTCTTTTAGTGCAGCTGTTCTTCGTGCTATTGATAAAAGTTTCCACATGAAAAGGATTTCTTCAACTAATACCTCCAATTTTATAGTGGGTGCTCCGTTGTCAAGGGCTCCTCATTGGCTGTAGACATTCCTCTCCTGAAAATCTCACAATCAAAAGCACTTCTTAGATGGCCAATTCCTGGCCTTTTGTAGAAAACATTCTGCTAGATTCTCTTGCCCCCATTAGAAGCAAGCCTTAAATTTAAAATAAAAAATTGTTGCAATCAGAAAGAAGGAAAAGCTCTGTTGAATTAAGTGGTCATACAGTGAAAGACAGCAAGTTTCTATTGTATAGATACGGAAGAAGGTGTCATATTCCATCAGAATCAGTATATTATTCCATTTAAAGGGGCGGCTAATAATGACTTTAAGATATCCTTATCTGCCACCTAATGCCCTCAAAAGTAATTTGCACTCAAATTCATTTTGCATTTTCTCTAATTTCTTCAGCTGGATTTCTGTTACAGGTATCATATTCCGAGCTACAGATACTTGAAAAGAATGGTAAAACACTTTTTAAGAGATAGATATTGCTATGGTAAGCAAGTAGAAGGATGAGTACCATTGATTTACATACAAAAGAAGAAAAGAATTTCTTGTTTTTTTTTTTATAGGTAGAAGAAAAGACTTTCAAGAGATGCTAGAGAGAGAGAGAGAGAGAGAGAGAGAGAGAGAGATGTTAGCGATAGATAGTTGTGAGTTGGTTATCATGTGGATAGAAGCCCAATGTGCAATGCTATTTCTTTGGAATCTGAATGGTTTATAAGTTAGCTTTCGGCTGCCCATGGTTGAGAAGTTGTGATTTCTTCTGGAATTGGAAACCCTTGATTCTGAATAAATCATAGGGGTCGTAATCAACCGGTATGAACCAAGCAAAGAAAGGCAAGGCGTTAATCAGGTACTTGCCCATGCTTAAAGCAGAAAATAGTCTTCCTTAGAGGAACAATTTTCCATGGGTTTGTAAAAGGCATTCCTCTCACATGGTCAATTGTGGTGGTGCTACAGTCAAGTGATTACTTCATTTCAGGTTTTCCTCTTTAGTTAGATGTCCATAACAACATTCCTTTGAGAAACCCATCTGCCAAAAAATATCTGACGTTGTACCTTTTAATTATGATTCTTATTGACTAACGCAGAGACAGATGGCCAATATCTGCTCAAGGAAGCTCTTTGGTGACCAAATATATCAGCTTGGGGATGTATACGGAGCGTCGAATACTTGCAAAAGAAGATTTCTAGACTGCACGCATAATTTGAGTTAATTCAAGATCATTACCATCTTTGTCTACATCCATACTGATGCTGTGTTGTTGTTAAGCATGCAGGTGAATTAACATGATCTTGAAGCTCCTGCGAGAATTAAACAGCCTCTCCGGCTATATCAGGAAAAATACATGTGGCTGAAGGGAAACACATAAAACCAAAAAAAAAAAAGAAGAAGAAGAAGAAGAAGGAAAGAAAGTAGGTGAAACTGGTGAACAGTCAGGACTTAAGAAGAAGTTTAAGCATGAAACTACTGCTGAGCCTGTCAGTTTAATCATTCTAGTACTTTCAGAAGTTAGTGTTTCACTTGATTCCACAAAATTTTTCATGGTGCAGGCGATCAACGATCACGAGTCCATCTTCACAGTTGAAGAAAGTGGAGAGTTAGAGAGAGAGAGAGAGAGAGAGAGAGAGAGAGAGAGAGAGAGAGAAAGGTGGTGAACACTTAAAAAACGGTTGAATTACCAAGTTGTTCACGGTTCAAGAAACGGGTTGAGTTCAGTAGCGACGGTGACCGATGTTGTGGCCGATTTTGGTGTCTTTAAATTTAGACATATGTTGGGTGAAAAATGGGGGACGGATACGTCGAACCCATTAAACAATCTGTTTCTCCAACTTTGAGAGTGTTAGGCCAACGGTCAAAGGAAGAGACTCCTGTCTCCCTTTTCATTACTTTATTCCATGCCAAGATTAGACAAACTTCTCATCGTTGGTTGTACATTAATGATAGGATTCAGACATTCCCCCTCTGTTTCTCTAGTACTCTATCTTGATATTTGTATTATATTGTTTCTGAGGGGTTTGGGTGAGACTTTGCTCGTGTTGTTGATTTTCTTGTTTGTTTTCAATTTGAGCGTTAGCTTCTCTACTCAATGAAAGTGGTAATCATTTTGAATACAAATGATAAAAGAAGTGGGTCGTAATCAATTTTAGGTGTGTTTGTTTCATCGAAAATTTCATGACAGAAGGCAAATTTTCTATGGAAATCATTTTTAAGGAAGTTAGTTTTCATATGTTTGGTAGTTTTGGGAAACCGATTTCATTCTTGTTACAAGGAGAATTCGTATTCCCTCTATCAAAATTTGTCATTTTCAATTCATGAAAAACGATTTTTGTAAATCGATTAGTTTTCCAAATCATCTAGATACCGAAGAATTGAAAAATATTTTATTGGAAAGAATCTTTCTTTACACAAACAGATCCTAAATCACTGTCATCATTCCCTAATCCAGATTATCCATGTCGTTCATGCTGATAATTTGTGGACAAACGGGTCATCAGTTGAATCATTATCTTTGTTATTTATATTCGGCAGACTTCAATTAATCACAATCGATGTTGCCTTCCTATATATATTAATAGCAATTATGCACTTATTTTCACTGCACGTTGACATAGTTAAAAAAAGCTGCTGTCACTAATTAAATTAAGTGGGCATGAATTTAGTTACTAGAGAATTGCGCCATACACAAATTACTTCTCAACTAGAATAATTGAAGGTCGACGCTTGTAAAATTGACATAGGTAAGAAGAAAAACAGAAGAGATGGGGACATAGAAAATGGAGAATCGAACATCGAAACTCCTGATTATGATACTATATTAGACTTTGTACATATGATTGGCTACTCGACGTCATATGAGGACACAATGTATATGAAATTAGATATGAATAAGGTTAGAAAACCAATTCATCGATCATGCATATAGTCTATATAGGAACCAGCGCAAGTTCACATAATAACCACTAACCAGGGTTCACACACTTTATAATTTACTGCAGATTAAGGCAATTTAAATGCTCATTTTGGATAAATCAAATGAGACCACTAGCTAGGATTCGCATTCTTTATAATTTATTGTGTATAAAAGTAGTTTAAATGCTCATTTTGGCTAGCCAAAATGCTTTTGGACCTAAGTGCATTCTTTATAATTTATTGTGTACAAAAGTAGTTTTGCTAGCCAAAATCCTTTTGGACCTAAGTGCCTCTTAAATGTAGTCGATTCCAAAATCATATAATGATATATGAAAATGGGGAATGATTCGCAATGTACATCGAATTTTTCAAAAACATTTAGATACTGAATTTCGGAACTTTACTCCTTCAATAGAAAGATCTATGGCGTTATTTTGAAAAATTACGTAATAAAAGCAATTGTCAATATCTCATCAAATAATAAAGATCATTTTCATCGTGAAATTCCAACTAAATTGAATAACTAATTACTGCCCTAGATTACTTACAAAGGTGTTAATTCCCGAGCTCTGGGGGTGGTAACTACTATTTCTGTTATTTGGTGCAACCGCAGGTGCAAAATCATTACAAGACTCCTGCGTTTGACTAAGAACACACCCTGGGTTTTCTTCTTTGCGAGCCTCCACGTGCAGTTCTGAGGTTCCAAGCAAAATGGTCAGTTAGGTCTGAAAGGTGATCAAAACCTAAAATCCCCTCCCATAACATCAAGCCCACATAAAATCTAACAAGAATATACCAACCCCTTCGTTATCAACTCGTGACCTAATATATATATATAAATTGCAGAAAAAGCAGCAAAATGATTCAATTGACATAATATTCTTCATGTCCAGAACGATTGCAATGAAATAGTCAGCACTTAATACAATGTAAAAAAGGCAAAAGCATCAATATTGATTGGATGTGTACATGTGTGCTAAGCAAAGCGTATATATTTATTATATTTATTATGGATTAAGATTTATAGCCAAAACGTGGGTTATACATGGACTCCGTGTATAAAGATGGCGTTGTAGCTAGGTTAGAAAAAACATGAGGGAAGACGTTGAGAGGGGAACGGAGTTCATCCCACCAAGCAACCTCTCTCTCTCTCTCTCTCTCTCTCTCTCTCTCAGCTATAAATATATTTATATAATATTTCATATTTGTAAGTTTAGGGCTACATATATGAATAAGTAAGAGAAAATAAGGATGTGATGACTTGCATATAAGGGTTTGTTAGCCTAGACGTTGCATCAATCGCTGGTGAAGGTCTGTCCAAACCCCTCCAAACTCACCGCACTCTCTAACGGAAAACTCTCTCTCTCTCTCTCTCTCTTTCTCTCTCTGCTCTTCATCATCTCCTCCTTTCGTTCACTCCCATTTCTCTCATCTTCTCCTCCAATTCCTACACATCATATTCTTTATATTCTCACCCTCCTTCCCTCTTCCCTCTCTATCTCTATTTTTTATATGTCAAAGTACACTCCTTGCTATCCTCTCTCTCTCTCACATCTATATATAAGCCAGTACAATCAAGAAAGCTAGCAGATGTATCGTTCTTCAGATTCTGTGGTTTCTGAAGAGATCTAACCACACCCTCTTCTCGTGCTGTGGAGGAAATAAAAGCTATTGCGAGTTTTGGAACAGTGGTTTCGAGATTAGGGTTTCTGATCTTGTTCCGCTGTTTCAAGGCTTTTCTTGTTTGGATCATCCTCAATCATCTCGTGTAAGAGCTTTAGCTAGAGAGGACTTTGATCAGATGTGCACCAGAGGCCACTGGAGGCCCACCGAAGATGAGAAGCTCCGCGAGCTGGTGGAACGGTACGGACCCCATAACTGGAACGCCATCGCTGAGAAGCTACAAGGAAGATCAGGTGCTTGCTTGGTCTTGGCTTTGGTCTTTATCAAGTTTGCAACTTCCATGCAGGAGTTTTCTGTTTTTCATCCAATATATGCATGGTATATAAGGTTTCAATCTTAGCTAGGCTTCGATGGACATTAGAAAAATGATAAGGTAAGTCCGTACTTGGTCTAGACTCGCTTAAGGAAATTAAGATACGAGTTGGACATGTTTGGTGGAAGTAGCCGCCGTGTTTTAGCCAATCGTGGATGAGAGAGATCGGTTCTAGTTTGTTTGATCATAGAAATTTAATATGGCCAGTCTCTCATGTCATCTAATCGTTGCGATGGTATGTAGTCCATTTGACCTGATCTATCGAAGAACCACTTGTTCTGTGAAGTGAGATCCATGCGAGCCTCACGAATTCAATGATTTAGACATGACTAATCTATGTATAAATCCTTTATTATGACAAGTTTATAATGATTTTGTTTGTGCCAAAGCAACAACTAATTATGGGAAGTGTGGTTTGGTGATGATCAGGGAAGAGTTGTAGGTTGAGGTGGTTCAATCAACTGGATCCAAGAATCAATCGAAGCCCTTTCACCGAAGAGGAAGAAGAAAAGCTTCTGGCTTCCCATCGTATCCACGGCAACAGGTGGTCTGTCATCGCAAGGCTATTCCCCGGTCGGACCGATAATGCGGTCAAGAACCACTGGCATGTGATCATGGCGAGGCGAAGTCGAGAGAGGTCGAGGCTCTACGCCAAGAGAGCAGCCCAGACCCTGATGGAGGAAAGGACGAGATATTCTTCGCCTTCATTGGCTAACAAACAACAAGACATGCAGATGATGAACATGATGATGAGCGCTAGTGCTACCGCAAATTACCAGCTCGCTTCATCGTTTGTCGACAACTTCTCTGGTTTAGGCCAGTGCGCTCTTGCTCATGCCGGTCTTCCATTGACCAAACAATTCCACACTGACCATCAGATTACTCCCGACATTCCTGTTCGTGAAGGTAATTACATCGTTGAAATGGTGAATTCTAGATAAGATATATTCTAGAGTTAGTGAAGACACCGTTAGATAATTTCCCTATAATTCCATTTTGATGAATCACATTACTGTACTTAGTTTTTTATACTTTGTCATTCCCTTTGTTCGAAATATTGCAGTTCTTGTCTCGTCAAATTATTTTATTAAAACCATATCACGCGTTTATGTGCATATAATAAACTTCTACTTGATTTAAAAAATGTTCTAGACGATAGACATATTGCAGTTTGTTAACTCAACTTATTGCAAAATAATTTTTCTCTCTGCGGATGGACATAATAATTTTTTGTTGAACTTTCAAAGGAGCCTTGGGGGCGAAATATCAACAAAATGAGTACTTCAGAGGGTAAAATGCTTCAACTTAATTACAAAGTATGAACTGAACAGGCAACATGAGGATGAATTAGAGTAATCCTGATAATCTTAGAGCTTAAATCACTGTAGGAATGCGATTTCTGGGCTTTTCCAGGTGCATGATTATCTTATTCTCTTTTTGTACATGTCTTTGCAGATAAACTTCAGCCTACTGAGTTTTATGATTTTCTGCAAGTAAATACCGACTCTAACAAAAGTGAGGTCATCGACGTCGTCCATGCAAGAAGAGACGATGAAGAGGTCGATCAAGAAGCGGTTAATGACAGTGCAGATAATCAAGCCAAGGGTGGTAGTGTTCCATTCTTTGATTTCTTATCGGCCAGAAGCTCTTGTTAGCCTGGGTATTTCGCAAAAGACAGCACGCGCAAATTAACTGTTGATTAATTAAGAATGGCTTCGTAGAGCCTCAATATTGCGTAGATCGCGCCGGCCACTTTGATAGTGACAGAGATACGGACTTTTAATTATTCAAAGAGATATATGAATATATAGCTCTAGCTAGAAAGAAAGGCATTATGTACTTCATTAGAAACCAGAACGTAGCTGAGCTACGTGTTAGTGTAAAACCATACACAAATTGGAGAAAAAGCAGGAATTTTCAACATTTCAGCATCTCCAAATTATAGTATATTGCATATGGATGTTGCATATGTCTGTTACCTGCTCTGATTTCCCCCAGTACTAACCTTAACGTATGCATATTTTAATCATCCGAATCCTTAACTGCTACATGAAGTTTACATTGAAAGGGATTTCGAAATTAAAGGGGGATTTTCGGGTAATTTCTTGAATGGAAATTATGTTACATGCATCATGTTATGATCCCCCCATGCAAAAGGTCAGTGTGCGAGGGCTGAACACTTGGCGAAATGCGAAACCCTAATCGGACGAACATGCGTCAATTACTTGAATCGTCGTCAAGGCGATATTGCCTATATTTTTTACTTTTCAAAAGGGCAGATAAAATAATGAACTTTTACGTCATACAGTGCTGGTAAAAGATTAGTTTTCACCGATGTGTCATCATCGTGCATTTTGAATTTACAAAAGTAATTGCATCTTCATAATACAGGCTTAAATCTACTTCATTCATTTCGTGAAACTAGTCTTTATTTATTTATTTATTTTTTTGCCCCCTGCACATATAGATAAACGATAATCTTGTTGATTTACCGGTGGCTTGCATGATTATTCTATGACATGATGTAATTTAGATAATGGAGCAATATCGTCTTGATTGGACCTATAACTACCCAATTCACTTGATTCAAGCATAATACCTTAACAAACCAGAAAATAATGGGGAGCTTGTTGGTTCTTCCGCAAGGCTCGCACATCAAAATATAGTTTTCGACAGCGACTTTTAACAACATTCGAACCCATCTTCATCACTGTGAATCTTTAGTTGATCCCACCATTCAAAATATTCCTCGTACTAAGAGAGGAAAAAAGCCGATTCTGGCAATGTCTCAACTCAATCAGGATACAAAATCCATGTCCTGATTAAATCCGTGTATCATGTATACTGCAAAACATCTCACTAGCGAGAAAAATCAACTCTTGCTTCAATGTCTAGTGAGCACATTGAATGAAATAAATAATCAAAATTTCATTCTCAATTATAAATACGCTAGATGCATTATTTTAGTATAAAAAATTTGGATGATGCGAAGTATGTACCTGCATTTGATAGTTTAATTTGCATCAGTTACTCCCCAGAAATACCATCACGGTGAGCATCACTACCAAAACCATTATAGTATTATTATTCTTTTAGCATCTAACTAAAACCCAATTTAATCACGCACAACCTCACAGATTCATTGAAATGGTTTTCTGTGTGGTCTCATTGGTTCCATTCATATATTTTCACCGTGAAAAAGATAGGAGACCTCACGTGTCAAGTTATACACTCTCAAGTGAAATCAATCCTTATAGATACCGTGTCTTGAAAAATTGTTTGGAGTCTAAATCGAGCTTGCAACTCTATCTCTCTCTCTATCATTTATTATGTCTATTTAATTAGGTAAAACTGAATAATCCAGAAATTATTTTTGTGATTGGGGTTCATATTCCGTCCCCATTGTATGTCTCGGTTTCATGCATAGATAGAATGTGGGATTGGTGGACTGTAAACGTCAAAGGCATCAATAACTACTCTCAGACGAATAAAAGAAAACTGAAATTGCCCAAAATTCCCCCCAAAAAAAACACTAAACAAAAAAAGAAAGGAAAAAGAAAGAAAATGGTTCTTGCACCAAGAACAACGACCTAAGGTCTTGCCGGTGGAAACAGTTTTGACCCTCCAACTCAAAAACATTGCCATTTCCTTTTCTGGGACAGGCTTCATGTCTTCTTCATTCGTGGTTCGATCGTTGGTATTGTCTTTGCCATTCCAACCAACTTGGGTTGCTACCTCCCTCTCTCCCTCTCTCTCTTGGTATTCTTGCTTACATAACAACCTTGTACAAAATGTCACAGTACTCCTGCCAAGTCAACCATCAATGGGGTGGTATTCCAATTCTCCAACCACCATCGAGCCTCCCTCCCTCTCTCTCTCTCTTACTTCCAACGTACGAATACTAATCAGCTCCAGTTTAAGGTAATTTAATAAGAGACTTCGATTAGATCTACTAACGGTGGAAAGAAAAGGAAGTTAATCAACCACTCTCGTGTAGATGGGTTCTGCATCTACTATAAATAACATAACGAGGTGAAGTCCTTTTGATGTAAGCACGAATCTAGTTTAAAGTTCTTACGCAAGACGTGAATGAGAACGCTAGTGTTGTTATAACGCACATGGAAAAATGTCATTGTGAAGTATTGGCATTTTTAATTATTGTCGATAGTATCTTTGCATAAAAAAAAGAAGAAGAAGGGAAAACGATAATCACGTATAATGTGCAAAACATGACATAGTTGGAAAAGTATCAAGAAATTCGGGTGCCTCATTCACAGTCCGAGCCTTAGAATGAGATGGTAAATGGCTCCAAATTTGGTCATTATGAATACCAAGTTTGCTTAAGTGTTTTGTTAAATAGATAGATGTTTAGATGATAGAAATGGCTCAGCATCCGCGAAAGAGCTAGTACTGGGGTTTGACTTTTGATCAATAATGCTTGCTACAAAAATAATGTTTCATTACATAAAGTATGTGACGCAACGAATATGAACATTTTGTATGTGCTCTTCTGATTTGATTTTCTAAATAAATATTTCTTGCGGGCCTTCCGTACGGGGAATTCATTAATTCATCAAAATTTCCCCTCCATAGGTCACATGGTGATTAGTGGGCAGGCCCGACAGTCGACATGCCATTTCGGTTGCATTGCAGGTGATCGGGCCATCGTATAACAAACGTGCGGGTGGGCCAGGATTGGGCCCAAAGATGCCTTTGGGTCCTTGTAACTTGCGCTCGAACCGGGTAAGCCCGTGGGGCAATGAAAAATGGAGTGACATGGTCATTTTCCCATGTCAAGTCCCAAGGATCAACAAATGCGATCGGCATTTGAGGGAAAAATTTCAAGAATTGTTAAACTTATTGTATTTATGCTAATCTAATCCTAAACCTTTTAATTTGATTAATTTGATCTTAAATATTTTGAGAATTTTTCAGTTCAGTTCATTAGACCAATTATGGCTAGAAATTGATAATGTAGATATCGATTATTCTTTGTGGTATGAATAGTGCTTGCATGACTTTTTTTAATTTTTTTTATTTTCTTCTTAATAAGGGTTGACAAGGGGTTGTTGACCACCGACTAAGGCCTAGTAACCCTTGTCGACCACATAAGTGAGAGCTTGCAAGCCCTTGTTGATCGTGTTCAAGGCTGGCGAGCCCTCATTGGCCACTAGATAAGGGCTCATGGCCCTTGATCATAGTTGGGTGAGTGCTGTGGCTGGCAAGGACTTACAATCCTCGCCTAGTGGCTATTGAGGTCATGTGTGAGGGTGGTGAGCCCTCGTCGACCACTGGGCGAAAGTTGCGGCCCTTGCTTAGCTTTGAGTAAGGGCCACAAGCTCACGTCCAATGGCTTCTGTTAAACCCTTATCAACAAAAAAAAGATTAAAAAAAAAAAATACATCAACACTGATTTTGTCACATATGACACCCGGTGGCCATATCATCGATTTCTAGTCAAAATTGGTTAGAAAGACTTAATCATTGTCAAAAGATTTATGACTAAATTTGTCAAATCAAAATATTTATGATTGAATTGACGCAAATATAATAATCTTAATGCTTTTTCTTCTTCTTCTTTTGATAATTTTCCTACATTCGAGGTATGGTAAAGCTCTTGAGTAGAAACAATTTGAGGTAATTCTAGAAGGTCACTATTCATCTAATTTCAGGATTATAAGGCATCTTTTGTTTCATTGAAAATCAATATGTAAAAGTGATCATTTGTAAATAAAAGAAAAATATTTTAATTGTTCACAAAAATGTTTTAACATAAATTTTCATCGGTACTAAAAAAAAATTAATTCTTCATTAATTAATTAATTTTAGCAATGCAAACGATATTTTTAGGAAAATTTTTTAAAAATAATTCTTCTTCTTAATATAAAAAATTTTCTTTTTTTTTTTTTTACCCTGAGCAAGAACAGTCACCGGCGACCGTCGCGGAAAGTCAAATGCCAAGCAGTGGAAGTGCAAGTCTTTTCAGACCCATCTGGTCCCCGGTAATAAACTAATCCACTGCCCCTCGCACCTTCGCGCGACCCATCTGGTCGCAAATCTGGTCGCGACCAGATGTGGTTGCCGGCCTTTGACCTTCGCGCCCGACTAGATGGGTCACTGGCAACCTCCGCGGCGCGGTGGGTCGCGCGACGGCGCGGTGGGTCGCGCGACGGCGCGGCGAGGGTCGCCGCAACCCTTGCCGAATCGCCTACCCTTGGCCGGCGGTGACCGGCGAAGCCCTTGGTCTCAACCTCTCCGTCTCCATCTCCGTCTCCATCTCATTATCATATACTGGCCTCTCCTTGCTCAGTGTCGGATCACGGAGACCATGAAGAAGGAGACCATCTTCGCAATCTTCGACCTCGCCATCGTCCGGCGCTCCATCTCATTATCATATACTGGTTCAGGCGGATCACGGAGCGACGTCGAGCCCGTCCGGCCAACGCTACAAGGAAGGCGAGCCGGTCCCTCTCTACGCGAACAAAGTCGGTCCTTTCCACAATCCGAGGTGAGGGCACTCCGCGGACACGACCTGGCTCAATCACGATACGACGGTGTCGGATTCAGAATTCCTGGTCTCTGTGGCCTTTCATTCGTAGATTTCGAGTGGGTGATGTTTAAGCGACTCGAGTATGCCAGTTCGGAGAAACGTGAGTTTCGATAAGTTGAACTGGTAGAGTCGGTAGTAACTTGTGCGCGTCCATTCGTTTAGGTGAGCGGGTGTTGCTTATCTGGATCTCGTTCTTGTTCATGCACAGAAGTCATTACTAGTTTCTTGAGGCTGCCATTTGCTTTGAGAGTTTTGCATTTTATTATATATGGTGAGAAGTAGTAGCTGATAAACATTCCCTTTATTGCTGATAACATGTAATCTGAACCTTGCTTGCGTTGCCATGAAGTACTGATTTCTTGTTGTCTTCTTGTCCTAAGTATGGGCAATTGACCCTGAATAACCAAGCTGAAGATGCCGTCGCATCTGATCGTTGAGATATTTGGTTGAATATAGATGCCCTAGTTGATCTTGCGTCCTTCAAGTTTCTGGATGGTGTGGAGCATGACATAAGAGCCTAAACATTGATGAATTCATCATGACACCTTCTCGAACCAAGGAAAGTGAAAAAAATTGATGATCTAACTCAATACTTTCTGTGTCGAAATTGTTCGTGTCTTGTGATCAATAATGGTTGAATACTGAGAGAGGCACTGTAAATTTTCTTTGCAAATTGAAGTCGAAATGAATATAGTTTATGTCACACAGCTAGTGATTTGAACCGGAAAGAAGAAAAGATGTTGAATTTGACAGGACTGATATTTGGAAGGCAGGTAACTCTAAGGATCTCCAAGATTTGCTATATATGTTCTTTCAAGCCTGTATGTATCTGCTTCGACTCGTAGCTTTCTGTCCTCCACTTTTCCATAGAGTCTCTTCGTAGGGTAAAAATCCTAGAAACTTTCATATCTCAAGCCAAGCTTATGATTTTGTCATTTTCTTCATGCAGCGAAACATATCGCTACTTCGATCTTCCGTATTGTACACCAGGTCTGTGTGCTGATATCTCCAGAGTTGGGTTTTTTCTGCATTATTATATCTCAAAACCTTGATTCTTTAAATTGGTTTCCATCACAGATCATGTGAAAGAGAAAAAAGAAACTCTGGGTGAAGTTTTAAATGGAGATCGTTTAGTTAGTGCTCCCTTCAAGCTGGAATTTTTGGTGAGCAAGGAAGACGAAGTTGCTTGCAGGAAAACACTCTCAAAGGTAGAAGTAGCACGATTTCGGACTGCAATCATCCAGGACTATTACTTTCAGATGTATTATGATGACTTGCCCATTTGGGGTTTTATTGGGAAGATTGACAAGGAGGGCAGGGATCCAAATGAATACAAGTATCTTCTTTTTAAGCATGTTATATTCGAGATCTTTTACAATAAGGACCGTGTGATCGAAATTACTGTCAGGACAGACCCAAAGAGCATCGCAGATGTTACAGAAGACAAAGAAGTTGATTTTCAGTTTATGTACTCAGCAAAGTGGAAAGAAACAATTACTCCTTATGAGAAAAGGATGGATAAATACACTTGGTCATCTTTGTCGCCTTATCATCTTGAGATTCACTTGTTTTCGAACATAAATTCTTGTGGTACAGTTCTTCTGTTGACTGGAATTCTCGCCACAATCCTCTGGAGAGCTCTGAAGAAAGATTTTGTCAAGTTAGGATCACCCGCTCATTACCCGTTTGCCTGCCTGATTTTCTCTAAACATGAAAAGTTATGTGCCTTCTTTCTTTCTTTCTATGAACATGATAGGACAGCTCTGTCTTTGTTCTGTTTTTGTTTATGACAAATAGGTATGCCCATGATGAAGAATTGGCTGAAGACGAGGAGAAGACTGGATGGAAATACATACACGGGGATGTGTTCAGGTTCCCAAAGTATAAATCTCTTTTGCTGCTGCAGTTGGTTCTGGTACTCAGCTGTTTACTCTGTAAGTATCAAGATCATCTGGCGTCTGTTGAAGCATATTTGCAATAGGAATTTGCACCACCTTTTATAGCAACCATATTCCTCTGTTTATCTTAATTAGGCAATTCGTGATTTGTGTTCTGCAGTACCGTATTCATCTTTATATTGGCATCGATTGGTGTCTTTTATCCGTACAACCGAGGCGCGCTATTTACGGCACTGGTTGTTATCTATGCACTCACGTCAGGAATTGCAGGCTATACTGCTACTTTCTTATACTGTCAGCTGGAGGGAACAAACTGGGTATGCAGCACCGAAATTTTTCCTATGGACGTTATATACAGCAGACTGCTTGTTGATTGAATTTCTTTCTTTCTAACATGGCAGGTCAGGAATCTAGTATTGACTGGATGCCTCTTCTGTGGGCCTCTCTTTCTCACATTCTGCTTCTTAAACAGTGTCGCTGTTGTCTACACTGCCACTGCAGCTCTTCCATTTGGCACGATTTTGGTCATAGTTCTCATATGGACACTTGTAGCATCACCGTTGCTCGTATTGGGCGGGATTGCTGGGAAGAATAGCAAGGCCGAATTTCAAGCTCCATGCCGCACCACTGAGTACCCCAGAGAGATTCCACCGTTGCCATGGTATAGGGGCACAATCCCTCAGATGGCAATGGCTGGTTTTCTCCCGTTCATTGTTATATACATCGAGCTATACTACATTTTTGCCACTGTCTGGGGTCACAGGATCTATACCGTATACAACATCTTGTTTATTGTTTTCATCATTCTCTTGATAGTCACTGCTGTTATCACGGTGGCATTAACCTACCTCCAACTTGCTGCCGAGGACCATAAATGGTGGTGGAGGTATGCCATGCAATGATTCCATATTTTTTGATCTTTGGCTTATTTATATAATGTGCTGCAGATTCCTGCTTGCTGGTTTTCCTTTGAGTTGCCCTTCACAGTTAAAAAATGAATACTAAACACCATGCTTGGCATCCCCAGTCACGTTTAACTTGCTTGAGTCAAATTGTTTACCTATGATCATATGAGTTGCAAAAGTGACGGGAAGATGTTGGAAGAAGATAGCAAAGATTGCTAACCAATGTCACGTCTCTGTTTAGCTTTTATTTACACATGGAGGCACTTCAATCCCAATTTAGTGATGCTCAGTTATCCTATTTTATATACTGTTTATTGCACATGGACAAGCTTTGAAATTTAGAATTTTGACTGGCTGAATTATGGAAGGGGGAAAACTACCTTCTGAAGATATATACGAACTAGGTCATAAGAAGGCGTGGGTGCCACATTCCTTGTGGGACAATGGGCTAGAAGCAGCACAACACTGGCAATTCTAATTAGGTGCCGGAAATGGCTTATTCTATGCAAAGTATCTGTTCCAATGAATCTAACCAATGATGCGTATTCTTCTGATTTAACTTGAAAAGTTTCATGTTAGCTAGTATTAGTCAATCAACTCAGAAGATTTGGTGATGCCACGGGACTGATCGTCCTCACTCTATCGTTAGAGAGCAGTTAGCAGAAAATTGCCAGTAGTGGCTTCAGATAGATGGGTGGTTGCTACTTTCTCTCTGTCAATAGTTTCTTCACAACTTGAAGTTTCACAAGCTCTGGCTGCGAGGAACTTCCACATACTCTTGGAGAAATCCTGCACATAGCCATGGTGGTCGCAATAATTAGTTTATCTTAAGTCATCGGTGCTCGATACAAGGTCGAATCGACTTGTCCTTTAAAGGCGCTAGGATTTTCTCTTCAGTTGAATATGTACATGGCATGCATACGTGAGTTTTGATTGTGTTGACAGCAGCCTGATGCCTTTGTCATTTGGCAGGTCTTTTCTCTGCGGTGGATCAACTGGATTATTTATCTATGGGTATTGCTTGTACTACTACTATGCACGGTCAGATATGTACGGGTTCATGCAAACTTCATTCTTCTTCGGCTACATGGCCTGCATCTGCTATGGAGTTTTCCTCGTGCTTGGGACCCTAGGTTTTTGCGCAGCCTTATTATTCATCCGACGCGTATACGGATCCATCAAGTGCGAGTAGGCAGGTGGTCCTTGTCAATCTCCGCATCGTCTTCCGTCTCTTATTTGCTGCCCTGTGCAGTAGCCTTTTCGCAAGATGCTTTTGGTTCTTGTATCAAGAGCAGAAGCGTATAGCTCTCCTCAGATGTCTTGCAACCTGAGAAAGCGCGCATGACTTATCTTGCATCTTTGTGCCGATTTCTAGAAATGGTTTTTGTGATTGGTTTCGTGTTCCATCCACGTTGTATGTATCTCTTGTTAACACTATTATGGTGTTTGATAATATTTTTGTTCCCGGAATAATTTCTTTTCAGAAATAATTTTTTTATTTATATTTTTGGAATAGTTTCTAAGTAAAAGAACACTTTTTGGTAACTATACAAAATTTTTATTTCTAGAATAGAAAAAGAATACTTTACCAAAAAAAAATTTGTTCCTTTACCAAAAAAAAAAAAAAATTAGGAACGTTTTTGTATGATCCATAATTTTTTTTTTTGTGATGTACACTTTTTTTTTTTAAATTTTTTAAAATTTTTTTGATATTTTTCTATTTTTCTCTAATTTTTTTTCCTCTCTTCTACTTCCTCCTCTAGCCCATTGCCGGGTAGTAGGCAAGTAGGCAGTGGCGGACGGACTAGTTAGAAAAGAAAGAAGAAAAAAAGAAAAAAAGAAAATTAGATTCTTTTAGAATAAGCAACTCTTTTCTACTTATTGTTTTTAATTCAAATTTATTCCCCGTCTACTTTTTTTTTATTTTGGGGAATAGTAAAATTAATTGGCGTTATGAAATAGATTTATATTCTTTTTCTATTTTGGAGAATAAAAAAAGATAGAAAACTAGAGAAATAAAAAAGTTAATAAACGGAGCCCTAGTGATCATACCAAACGTAGTTAGTCTTTCCTATGGAAATAGCTTTGACCCTTCAACACAGCAACGTTGTGTTTTCTCTTTCTGGGACAGAGGCTTCATCATGTCTCCTACAATCATAGGAAAATGTCTGATTGTATTGTCATATCAAGTTAACCATCGACGGGTCCTTCTGGGCCGGGCCTTCGGCCGAAGATGCATTCGATTGGGCCAGATCTGGGCGAGCCCGCGGGGCTTCGGGCGCGGGATCAGCCCTCTAATTCTCTAATTTCATAATTAATGGGCCAAATGCCGTCGTAACTGGAAGGCCCAAACGTCCAAACGTGTTGGCCTGCCACTGACCCAACTTGTAATGGGCCGTCCACGTGGCAGCGGGCCCACGAAAGGTCTGTGTTGGACAAGAGGCCATTGAAGATCCGAGGGCGGTGATTCGGACGTGAAGGGTCGAAAGTCATGTTTCCTAGGCATTGACCAGATCGCACGCAATGCCGGTACCACCGCACGCACCAATCAGGAGGCGCCAATCATAACACTCGTGTCTGGAAAAAAGACATGTTAAAGACTTGCCTCGGTGTCCATAAAAAGTCAACGTTTATGGTTAATCGGACGTTTCACCGACCGAAAAAAGAAAGGTTAATCGGATGTTTTGACCCCAAAAAAATGAAAAAAAAATTAATCGGATGCGTCCAATGCGATCAGGAGGACTAATGCATGCCCCGTCTTTCACGGTTTCCATCTATGCGTACATTCTACTCCAAATTAGATATAATGAGTCAATAATATATTTACTTCTATTACGGGCTATAATTTTTCAAGATTAATATTACGAAAAATTTCAAATTAGTATATTTATGACGAATTGACCTTAAATCAATTTTTTGATCATAAAAAATTTCAAACTAATATATTTATAACAAATTTACTCAAAATTAATATTTTAACCACTAAAAATAAAAAATAGTATATTTGTGATAAATTTACCATCCGTTAATTCCTGTTGAATTTGATTACTACTGCAAAAAATTACAAACGGGTATACTTGCGACTAACATAAGATAAAATCTCAAATTGATAGACCATTAACTGTCACGTGTTATTAAACTTTGAAATTTAGAATTTTGACTAACTAAATTAAGGGTGAGTATGATCCGAGTTGGGCCGGTCCACCCCCTAACCTTATGACTAATCCACACAATGTTGGTCCTCAATTTTTGGGATCGATGAACAACCCTATTGAGCTTGGAACCGAGGATCGGACCGACCTAATGGTTTAGTCTAGTTTCAGGGTCAATTCAGGACCAATCGATAATTTTTCTATTTCATTTTTTGTATTCTCTAAAAAGGCGACTGAGGACTGGACTGACCCAATGGGTTCGGTGACGAGCGAGGTCAGCTAAGAGAGGCGAGCGGTGAGCGTCGAGTGGGGGGAGCTTCGAGTGTGGGGTGAGTGTCGAGCGGGGTGAGTAATGAGAAACAAGTAGGGCAAGCATTGAGTGGCGAGCGGCACAAGTGACCAAAAGCGAGCTAGGTGAGTGTCGAGTGGCGAGTGGATAAATTGTTTCTTTTGATTTTGGCAAATTGAAGACTAAGAGGACAAATAAAACAAAAGAGAACGAATACTAAAGGAGGATGCCGTGAGGTCATTTTGGATGCCGTGATGACTTCTCACAAAAACATTTTCCTCATTTGTAAATTATAACTGTTGACACCGTAAAATATATTAAAAATCTAAGTTAGTAAAGAACAGTGTAAAATTACTTGGACTCCTCACTAAGGAGCTGTTAAATGTTGTTGACGCCGTTTGTTTTAGGGTTTTTCTATATAAAAAAATTATAAATAATATATTAGATATAATAGTGATGATTGGTCAGGATTGGACCGATTCTAAACCTAGGACCAAGGATCAATCCGTAGTCTAGAAATCCCAAGACTAAGGACCGTCTTAGTCTCCTTGAGAACCGAACAAGAACTCGTATGGCTAAAGGACTCTACACTGGGAAAACGACTTGACCGAGACTTGCGTGAGGACGATCCTTGTAGATAGACAGGCCGATTTCAACGACGATTGAGAGTCGATTCGCGGACAGAACATAATGGAACGACGGGTGATTCCGTTTGCCATTATCGAATCCGCGAACGACCCTATGTCGATCCTTAGTGATCGTGTACGCGTGAATCCTTTGAGCCGCCCGTCGGTCGAGTTATAACCAAAATGGTATTAGGGCGAAATTGACATGGCAAGAGAACTTAAGATTAGACTTTGAATTATCGGGAATGTCCGGGACGGACTTTGGATGAAGCTACTTCAAACAGTCGACAGCGCCAGTTAAGCCGAGCAGTTGAAAAAGGGAGTTTCGGACAGAGGAAGTGAGTCCGTGAGGACGTGGGCCGGGCCAAGCTAGTGTGGGCCTAGGCCCAAGGTGGGAAAGCCACCATGGTGGGCCTAAGAAAATCAAATGAGCCCATTGGGCCAAACCAACTATTCATATTCTAAGTCCATGGGCCAAGCCTTAACCATTTCAAAGCCCAATAAATTCCCAAGCCCACTCTATTCATGGCCAAGCCCATTTCTTAGGCCCATCCACCAATTTCAGCCCAAGGATAGATTGGTAATTTGTGCAAGGTAGAAATGACCAAATTGCCCCTAAAAGCTTGTGGATAAGGGCAAAGCAAGAGAGAGAAAGAGGAGGTGATGTGCATGGGGAAGTGGAGCAAGCGTTGAATGGCCTTAATGAGGCCTTGATGGCAGCTCTCCCATCACTCTCTCTCCTCCTCTTCAGCCCCAAACCGGTCGACCATCTCTCTCCCTCGTTCTCCCTCTCTTCCAGGTTTCGCTCCAGCCTGACCCTTCGGTGAAGAATCGAGTCAAAAGTGGTCTTCCCGGTTGAATCACAGAACGAGACACCTATCACCGTGACCGGGAGAGACAGACCGTTCCAACGAGCCTAATTTCGTCCCGAACGGAGCCCCCGTCCGTCCTGTACGGCCGTCGCAAGCCGCCGGTCGCCGGTCCGTCGGTCCGCCTGCAGCCTGCACTGTTTCGCGTTTTCGGGCATTTTCTCCCATTCCAGCCGTTCCTTTGCCCATTCCATCCACCCACAAGATCCCCAAGACCCCGGGAGCTGCCGGTTGCCGGACAACCCCCCTCACCGGAGCTCCGGCCAAGCCGTTCAACTTGTTTTCTTCTCCGGCGGGAGCTGTTTTTCGGTGTTTTCGGTGGGAGTCGAGCTGTGGTTGCTGTGTTGAGCTTGGGACCGCCTTGGATCGTCGTGGTAGAGGTTCCGGTGCGTAGCCACCGTCGCCGCCACCGCGTCGGTGTCTCCGGCCCGCTTAACGGGTGAGTTTAGCTCCTAATCCTTCGATTAGTGCCTAAACTTGCTTAGGGTTGGTTCAGTTAGATTTAATTCTAGTTTAAGTGATTTAATTAAGTTGTATTAGTCCTAAGATAGGTGGTTAGATTGATGGATCGATTAGTTTAGCTTAATCTTATTTTATTTGCTTAATGTAGTTTATGTGGTTAATTAAGCATGTTTATCCTAATTGATTGGTTTCCTTAATTTAATCATTGTTTTAATGATTTTTGAATATAACTAATTGTTTATTGAATTCTGGAAATTTACTGTTCACGTGACACTATTCACGAATTACTGTTTACAAAACACTGTTCACACATTACTGTTCACGAGTTACTGTTCATCCAGAATGCGAAAAGTTGTCTAAATTCAAGTGTGTTGATTTTATGAAGTGAATGGATGTGTAAATGCATGGGCATCCGCATGAATTGAATGTGATTTGTAATTTTGAGTATTTATCCCAAAATTTATTAATTTCAGTAATTAATTGGAAAATAATAGGGCGTCGGTTGACGAGGCGCCAAAAATATTTTGGTGAACCATTAAATAGTGGGATTTTCGAAAGAAAAATATTGTATTTTGGCTAAGGCCGATTGTGTACCCACACAAGATATTTTATCGAGTATCTTTGATATCAACAAATTAGGCCAAGATATTATGAAATTGAGGAATTTAATTACGATGTGCAATATTGTTGGCCATAGTTGAGAAGGTCGGGTGGGACCATAAAACCATTGAATCTTGAGAGAGGCATCGATAAAGGGCACGTGGGCTCGGTGAATTGATGCATCACTTTGGTGAACAGTGCGCTTAGAGAATGCACGTGGCCTGAGGCATCGATAAAGGGCACGTGGGCTCGGTGAATTGATGCATCACTTTGGTGAACGAGTGCCTTAGAGAATGCATGTGGCCGGCATCGTAAAAAAGGGCACGTGGGCTCGGTGAATTGATGCATCACTTTGGTGAACGAGTGCCTTAGAGAATGCACGTGGCCCCCGGCATCGTAAAAAGGGCACGTGGGCTCGGTGAATTGATGCATCACTTTGGTGAACGAGTGCCTTAGAGAATGCACGTGGGCCCATGGAATTAAGTGAGGCATCTTGGAAGAGACACGTGGGCTCGGTGAATTGATCATCACTTTGGTGAACTAGTGCCCAGAGAATGCACGTGTGCTCTATGACATGGAATCGGCGAGTCGATTAATCGATAGCTCGATCTGAATTGATGCATTGATGTGTGAAATTGTTATATGCATTAATTATATGCATGAGTGAATCACATTGTTTATGGTATGCACACATGAATCGATAATGTGCAGGGTGTGGCAATGGCCAGGTGAGATCGCTTATGATGCGACTCGTGTGTGATTGATGAACTGCATCATCTAATGGCCATGTGCATTGCGTGTATCGTGCTGAATTATAACGTGCAGGGTATGGCATACCAGGTAAGGTTGTATGCGAATCGACTGTTGGTTGTTGCTTGTGGTGGGGTTGTTCTGGATAGATACCCTGAGTTGAGTTGGTGTACTAACTGGGGCTTAGGGGTGGAACTTGCTGAGATTTATATCTCACCTGGTTATTGAATAACCATTTTCAGGTCCCTAGTGTGAAGAGCCGGGAGCTTGAAGCGGAAGGGAAAGGGAGCATAAGTGGCTCGGTAGTTCTTTATGACATAGACCTTCGTATAAGCTTGAAGTGTTTATAAAAGTGTATTTGATTTGAAATTGTTGTCCTGCTTTTCTATCCCATGTTTGTTGAGGTCGGGGGATTAGTAATTCGCTTCCGCATGTGCATTTAAAAACAAAAGGGTGCGATGCGTCGGGACGTCGCTATTAATCGACCCGGGTGAGGGATGGGCACGCGTTCGAGGATCGGGGCGTGACAGATAGGGTCGGGCTAGTCCAAAGTCGGTCTAGGGTTGACCCTAGACCAATGCTTAACCCTAGGTTGAATTGTGGAAGGGGGAAAACTACCTTATAAGAGATATATTAACTAAGGTCATAAAGGTCTGGGTTCCACATTACTTGTAAGTCAATGGGCTAGAAACCGCAAAAAAATGACAATTCTAATTAGGTGTTGGAAGTGGCTTATTCTCTGCAAAGTATCTGTTCTGATGAATTTGGTTGATGAAGCATATTCTTTTGATTTAACTTGAAAAGTTTAATGTTTGCATCTTTTAGTCAATAAACTCAAAAGATTTGGTGATACCATGGGATAGATTGTCCTCAATGTTCTATTGTTAAAGAGCAGTTAGCAAAGAAATGCCAATATTGGCTTCAGATGGGTGTTTGTTACTTTCCTTTTGTCGATAGTTTCTTCACAACTTGAAGGTTCACAAGCTTTAGCTGCTACTAGTTATTGAGTGAAAACTCATAAAGATCCCATCAAATGTACGTTTTAAAAGCTGGTTTGTTTGTGGAATATGAATTCTTTGTTGTTGACATTTGTGAGCTTCCACATAATCTTGAAGAAATCCTGCATATTGCCATGGTGATTGCAATTATCAATTTATCTTAAGTCATCTGTGCTCGACAGTTGACATAAGGTCGAACAAACTTGTCCTTTTTAGGGCGTTGGGATTTTCTCTTTAGTTGAATATGTACATGGCATACATACGTGAGTTTTGATTGTGCTGACAGTCAGCTAACGCCTTTATCATTTGGCAGGTCTTTTCTCTGTGGTGGATCAACTGGATTATATATCTATGGGTTTTGCTTATACTACTACTACGTACGGTCAGATATGTCTGGATTTATGTAGACTTCATTCTTCTTCGGCTACATGGCCTGCATATGCTATGGATTTTTCCTCATGCTCGGTACCGTAGGTTTTCGTGCAGCCTTGTTGTTCATCCGACACATATACCAATCCATGAAGTGCGAGTAGATGGGCGGTCCTCGTCAATCTTCTTTTCCTCTTCCCTTTCTTTTTAGCTGCTCTGTATAATAACCTTTTCACAAAATGCTTTCGGGCTTTGTATTAAAAGCAGAAGCATATAGTTCTCCTCACTCATCCTGCTACTTGAGAAAAACAAGCTTAGCATTACTTATTATTATTTTTTTTTTGGTGCTAATTTCTCTTTTCCAGTTGATTTAGGGAGATGATTTTTTTTTTTGGTTAGTATATTTCGACTCGCCTTTCGCACTCTATGTCCGATTCTCCATCTCTTCTTACCATTCTCCGGTACGGTTGATTCAATGTCCATGACACATTTGGAATCTAATCGTTGATCTTGTATAGAGACTATTTGGTTTTAGCAGCTGAGCCCCAATGTGAAAAGGAAGAAACTAGGAGGAAGTTTTGACATGGCAATGTTGCCAATTCACTGGTGATTCTGATCTTGGTCGTTTCTTATGAACTTCCAATGTAATGAATCTTTACTAATGAATTTATTCCTTCAAAAGGCCTAATGTGGACGTTGACTAGTTGCTAATGTCATTTGGAACCTGGTGATTCCTAGAGTTTTACTAGAATCACCTTTGGCGGGGAATCGATGTGTTCTGGTTGGGGCCACCACAAGTGGTGTTAGATCGTTGAAGCGTGGGGCACCAAATGAATATCCACTCTGGATTTTTTTATTATTCCAAGTTCCATTGCGTTATCTTTCACAAATTATAAGTTGCTTTTTGCTTTGCATTAGGTGAAAGTCAGCTAGTTAGCGGTGGGTCGAATCTCGAATGTGGTTAAATTTTCTTACAAAAAATTGCCAATTGTAGTTAGTGAACATCTAGTTATTCTTCCATCTAGAAAGTCATTATTGATGGGAAAAATGTTTCTAATCATTGATGGGTAAATAGTTCTTTCTCCTTTGTTAAACTAGTTTCGATTTGACCAAGAGCGGGGAAATTGTCCAATTAGTCATAAACTTATAGTACAGATGTTAACTTAATTATAATTTTTTTGATTTTGTCAATTTGGTGATAAGCATTTACAAATTCTAATATAATCATTCAGACCAATATTTGCCATAAATGGCTAACGTGGTGCCAAATGTCTTGTGTGACACATTGTCACGTCAATCATTTTCAGCAAAAATTAAGTAGAATGACTACATTAAAATTTTATGTAAATGTTTATTATTAAATTAACAAAATTGAAAAGTTTATGACTGAATTAATAGCCGCACAATAAGTTTTGGATCGACTAGTAATTTTTGTGACAAAGGGTGGCGAACAAACATTTGTCACGTCCTCTGTTTAAACGTGAGTAGGAGAGATCTCTTTAACTCTTGTAATCTTTACAGCAGTAGAAATATAGAAATCTTAGGAAGTTGAGTCCCCTAGTTTGCCATACTTTTCTTGCATTTACAAATTCGTTCATTACATTCACCACCATCGAGCTTTTACACTTGCAGTCTAACATCGACATAAAAAACCCCCTATTTCTAGAAAGAATAGTTTCTATATGTGAAAATTGCGTGAAACCCCATGAAACTATTTATATGGAGACCTTGTAAGTATTTGTAGCCTGATATTGATCTATTTAGAATCTGTTTATTTTGTGAAAAATAAACGATTTGGAAATTATTTTTTCAAAAATGATTGATTATATTGCTTAAAATTATTGACAATAATTTCTACATGAATAATTTTGTAAATTATGAAAATACTTTTTTTCATTTATTTTTATAAGTGTATAACTAATCATTTTTTTGTAAAATATTTTTGAAAACCTAGTTTTTTCACGAACAAATAAATTTTTAAATTTTGTGTTTGTTAGTCCATAGTCGACTCTAGTTGTGGTAGTAATTTCATCCAATGCATGTTGATTGTCAAGGTTCCAAACTTAGACTAAATAGCTCACACCCACCAAAATTTGTTTGGATCGGACTTACACTCTCAAAATTTTGAAGCTTCACAGATGTTGTAATGCATCATTCTTTAATTTTCTTTTTTTAAGAAAAAGCACACGAAAAACTTTCAAAGTGTGTCCCTAGTTGATCGTTCTTTAATGCATCATCTCCTCGTGGCTCGACAAGGCGGACTGTGTGTCCCTAGTTGATCGTATAATGGATAAGGTCCAATCTTGGACTCAACGCTTTCTTTCCTTTGCTGGCTGTCTTCAGCTAATAAAGTCAGTCCTTCATGCGATCCAAGCTTATTGGGTGAGTGCATTTACTATCCCTATTGTAGTTTTGGACCACATTGAATAGATCCTAGATAATTCCTCTGGAAGGGCCTGGCCCTTGGAAAGGGTGGGGCAAAAGTTTTGTGGGAGGATGTGTGCCTTCCAAAGGACGAAGGGGGGCTTGGCATTCATAGGTTGAAGGATTGTAACAAGGCAGCCATGTTGAAACACATTTGGATCCTCTTTACGGACAAAGAATTCTTATGATGCAAGTGGATCCATTCGACCTTCTTGAAAAGAAAGAGTTTTTGGGTGGTTATGAAGCTAATTTCTGCTCTTGGACTTGGAAGAGAATCCTCCATCTTAGAACCGAAGTTCGACTCTCCTTCCGTTGGAGGTTAGGGGATGGCCAGTTAGTATCCTTTTGGTTTGATCACTAGCACCCGAGAGGCCCTCTAGATCTTGTATTCTCGGGTTCAATGATTTATAGCTCTGGTTTATCAAGGCATGCTACGGAGGCTAATCTGTTTTCATCGTCGGGGTAGTACATGAAGACAATGTTAGAATCCTGGGGGCAGCCCCTTCCTATCCTATCTCAGATGCCATATCGTTTTACTTGGCTAGAAAGCACTTTCGGTTTATTCTTGATTGGGTCGGCATGGCATGTTGTCAAAATGAAGAAGGCTAGGGTTGATTGGGTCTCCTTTATCTGGAACAGTGCTATCACTCCGAGATACCAATTCAATCTTTGGCTTATTATCAAGAACCGTCTTCCCACCTAGGCCTTGCTTTTGTCATATGGCAAGATTGGGGAAGTGGTGTGTGCTTTCTACAAGCTGACGCCGGATTCCATCAATCATCTGTTTTTTGGATGTTGCATTACAACCAGCTTTGCCTTCTTTTGGGTGTCTAGGTGCAACCTCCCTTGGCACAACATGACCTGGCCAGAGAACCTTCGGTGGGCGTTGAAGTTCCTATCTAGTAAGGATTTATATCGTTCCATTGTCTGCTTTTCTTTTGGTGCTCTTTGCCATCTTATTTGGAAGTTCAAGAACAACATCCTGTTTAGAAACCATATTTTGGCAATTTCGACAATAAAGAATCATCTTATTAAAGTTGTTAAGGATAATGGCTTAACGTTCAGAAATGTTGAGGATAACCCGAGAAATAGGAGACTTCAACGCAACTGGGGGATAGATCATTGCATCTTCTCTTCTACCCCTGCGGATCCTTAGTATTCCTTGGAGTGAAGTTTGGCCGTTTTGGAAGGTTCGAGGCTCTGACATCTCGGTGGTTCTGCTGTTTAGTAGTCTAGCTCTGATCTCTTCGCTATTGATCGTGGATCGCTGGGATGCTTGCTGTTCGTGGAGGGCAGTCTCACTGGCCTAGTGGTTCCTTGGTGGTCCTGTTGTTGCTTTTGTTTGTGCTGGTTGTGACTATGCCTTTGTTTGCCATTTCTTTGTTTGTGCCTACTTTCATTTGTTTGCTGTCTTTTTTGCAGCTGTCTTTTTGCATTCAGTTCCCTCCCACTCACCTTTGACTTGTTGTTTTGTTGAGTGCAAGTTTTGTGGAGCCGGATTTTGTGTATATTGTTGGTTTTAGCTCAATATATTATTACTTTCATAAAAAAAAAAAACTTTCAAGTTATCATATTATTTTATTGTAACGCTTTACAATTTAAATGAATATTTTAAGGTCCGGCGCAAAAGTCCATACATAGTTCTTTTTTTTTTTTTTTTTTTAAACTTATGAAAAGTTAGCACCAACTTCAAGAAATGGATTCCATTCCACTTTTGCACCACCAACATATGTTTTTTCTCTTCTTTTTTCTTTTGGATTTTTACTGCTGGAAATGAAGGATGCATGGTGGTGTGGATGCACGTTGGGAGTTCCTCCTCCAAAAGAAAAAAGAGAGAGCTTTTTCATCTTTTCGATTTGATGCTTTGACTTTTGGACTTTCTCCGGCCAAGTTAGCTTCATTATTTATTTTTTATCCTTTTCCTTCGCCCTTTAGTCGCGCCTTATTCCCCCACTCACATGCTTCGTTTCTCATTCAACCATCTTCAGCTTTTTTTTCATTATCAAAGGGTTTCCCAACTTCTGTGGCCAGAACGAAGAACAGTAAGGGATTGCTGAAATGCAAAGGGACCCAACACAACACGAGCTTGATGATTAGGGTTCGTGGTGTTACCTAACTTCCTCATGACCCCAGTTATTAATTGCTTCATCTTCGCCAAGACTGATGAACATCCAGTACTCCACACATGGTCTCCTAAGAAAGAAAGAGAAAAGAGAAAATGAGAAAAGAAGGAAAAAAGGGAAATTACCCTGTGGCACATTCATATGTATAACCTTTTTCCTTCCAAAGTGTTTTGATGGGTTAGGGGACCATTTTGGAACTTCTTTGCTCCTTTGCTTTTTATGACTAAATTTGCCAAATTGAAATATTTATGATTGAATTTGCTCAAATATAATAATCTTAATGCTTTTTTTTTTTTGATAATTTTCCTACATTTGAGGTATGGTAAAGCTCTTGAGTAGAAGCAATTTGAGGTAATTGTAGAAGGTCACCGTTCATCTAATTTCAAGAATATAAGGCATTTTTTGTTTCGCTGAAAATCAATAATTCATAAAATGTTTTCCTAAAAGTGATCATTTGTAAATAAAAAAAATATTTTAATCGTTCACAAAAATGTTTTAACATAAATTGTCATTGGTACTAAAAATATTCTTCATTAATTAATTAATTTTAGCAATGCAAACGATATTTTTAGGAAAATTTTTTAAAAATAATTCTTCTTCTTCTTCTTTTTTTTTGGCAAGAACGCGGGAAAGTCAAATTTCAAGCTGTCGAAGTGCAAGTCTTTTTCAGCCCCCGGCAATAAACTAATCCACTTCCCCTGCGTAGAGTTGACGAGCAACGAAGTCTCCCTCTCCGTCTCCATCTCCATCTCATATACTGACCTCACCTTGCTCAGTGTCGGATCACGGAGACCATGAAGAAGGAGACCATCTTCGCAATCTTCGACCTCGCCATCGTGGCGCTCGGCTTCGTTCAGGCGGCGACGTCGAGCCCGTCCGGCCAACGCTACAAGGAAGGCGAGCCGGTCCCTCTCTACGCGAGCAAAGTCGGTCCTTCCCACAATCCGAGGTGAGAGCACTCCGCGGACACGACCTGGCTCGATCACGATACGACGTTGTCGGATTCAGAATTCCTGGTCTCTCTGGTTTTTCATTCGTAGATTTCGATCGGCGTTTCGCGATGTCGAGTGGGTGATGTTTAAGCGACTCGAGCATGCCAGTTCGGAGAAACGTGAGTTTCGATAAGTTGAACTGGTAGAGTCGGTAGTAACTTGTGCGCGTCCATTCGTTTGGGTGAGCGGGTGTTGCTTATCTGGATCTCGTTCTTGTCCATGCACAGCAGTCATTACTACTTTCTTGAGGCTGCCACTGTTTTGAGAGTTTTGCATTTTATTACATATGGTGAGAGAAGTAGTAGCTGATTAACGTTCCCTTTATTGCCGATAACATGTAATCTGAACCTTGCTTGCGTCGCCATGAAATACCGATTCTTCGTTGTCTTCTTGTCCTAAGTATGGGCAATTGACTCTGAATAACCAAGCCGAAGATGCTGTCGCATCTGATCGTTGAGGTATTTGGTTGAACATAGATGGATGCCCTAGTTGATCTTGCGTCCTTCAAGTTTCTGGATGGTGTGGAGCATGACGTAAGAGCCTAAACATTGATGGATTCATCATGACACCTTCTCGAACCAAGGAAAGTGAAAAAATTGACGATCTAACTCAAGACTTTCTGTTTTGAAATTGTTCGTGTCTTGTGATCAATAATGGTTGAATACTGAGAGAGGCAATGTAAATTTTCTTTGCAAATTGAAGTCGAATGAATATAGTTTATGTCATTTACGACACAGCTAGTGATTTGAACCGGAAAGAAGAAAAGATGTTGAATTTGACAGGACTGATATTTGGAAGGCTGGTAACTCTAAGGATTTCCAAGATTTGCTATATATGTTCTTTCAAACCTGTACGTATCTGCTTACGCTCGTAGCTTTCTGTCCTCCACTTTTCCATAGGGTCTCTTCTCGGGGTAAAAATCCTAGAAACTTTCATATCTCAAGCCAAGCTTATGATTTTGTCATTTTCTTCATGCAGCGAAACATATCACTACTTCGATCTTCCGTATTGTACACCAGGTCTGTGTGCTGATATCTCCAGAGTTGGGTTTTTTCTGCATTATTATATCTCAAAAGCCTTGATTCTTTAAATTGGTTTCCATCACAGATCATGTGAAAGAGAAAAAAGAAACTCTGGGTGAAGTTTTAAATGGAGATCGTTTAGTTAGTGCTCCCTTCAAGCTGGAGTTTTTAGTGAATAAGGAAGACGAAGTTGCTTGCAACAAAACACTTTCAAAGGCAGAAGTGGAACGATTTCGGACTGCAATCATCCAAGACTATTGCTATCAGATGTATTATGATGACTTGCCCATTTTGGGTTTCATTGGGAATGTTGATAAGAAGGGCAGGGATCCCAGTGAATACAAGTATTTTCTTTATACGCGCATTATCTTCAAGATCTCTTACAACAAGGACCGTGTGATCGAAATTGGTGTCGGGCCAGACCCAGACAGCGTCGCAGATCTTACAGAAGACAAAGAAGTTGATTTTCAGTATATGTACTCAGCAAAGTGGAAAGAAACAATTATTCCTTATGAGAAAAGGATCAGTTATTACACTGGGTCATCTTTTTGGCCTTATCATATTGAGATTCATTTGTTTTCGAACGCAAATTCTTGTGATACAGTTCTTCTGTTGACTGGAATTCTTGCCACAATCCTCTGGAGAGCTCTGAAGAAAGATTTTGTCAAGTTAGGATCACCCTCTCATTACCCGTTTGCCTGCCTGATTTTCTCTAAACATGAAATGTTATGTGCCTTCTTTCTTTCTATGAACATGATAGGACAGCTCTGTCTTTGTTCTGTTTTTGTTTATGACAAATAGATATGCCCATGATGAAGAATCGGCTGAAGACGAGGAGAAGACTGGATGGAAATACATACACGGGGATGTGTTTAGGTTCCCAAAGTATAAATCTCTTTTTGCTGGTGCAGTTGGTTCTGGTACTCAGCTGTTTACTCTGTAAGTATCAAGATCATCTGGCGTCTGTTGAAGCATATTTGCAAAAGGAATTTGCACCACCTTTTATTGGAACCATATTCCTCTGTTTATCTTAATTGGGCAATTCGTGATTTGTGTTCTGCAGTACCGTATTCATCTTTATATTGGCATTGGTTGGTGTCTTTTATCCATACAACCGAGGCGCACTATTTACGGCACTGGTTGTTATCTATGCACTCACGTCAGGAATTGCAGGCTATACTGCTAGTTCCTTTTACTGTCAGCTGGAGGGAACAAACTGGGTATGCGGCACCGAAATTTTTCCTATGGACGTTATACACAGCGCATCTGCTTGTTGATTGAATTTCTTTCTTTCTAACATGGCAGGTCAGGAATTTAGTATTGACTGGATGCCTCTTCTGTGGGCCTCTCTTTCTCACATTCTGCTTCTTAAACACTGTCGCTGTTGTCTACACTGCCACTGCAGCTCTTCCATTTGGCACGATTTTGGTCATAGTTCTCATATGGACACTTGTAGCATCACCGTTGCTCGTACTGGGCGGGATTGCTGGGAAGAATAGCAAGGCCGAATTTCAAGCTCCATGCCGCACCACTGAGTACCCCAGAGAGATTCCACCATTGCCATGGTATACGGGCACAATCCCTCAGATGGCAATGGCTGGTTTTCTCCCCTTCATTGTTATATACATCGAGCTATACTACATTTTTGCCACTGTCTGGGGTCCCAGGATCTATACCGTATACAACATCTTGTTTATTGTTTTCATCATTCTCTTGATAGTCACTGCTTTTATCACGGTGGCATTGACCTACCTCCAACTTGCTGCTGAGGACCATAAATGGTGGTGGAGGTATGCCATGCAATGATTCCGTGTTTTTTTTTTTTTTTTTTTTTAATCTTTGGCTTATTTATATAATGTGCTTTTCATTCCTGCTTGCTGGTTTTTCTTTGAGTTGCCCTTCACAGTTAAAAAATGAACACTAAACACCATGTTTGGCATCCCTAGTCACGTTTATCTTGCTTGAGTCAAAGTGTTTAGCTGCAAAAGTGACGGGAAGATGTTGGAAGAAGATAGCGAAGATTGCTAACCAATGTCACATCTCTGTTTAGCTTTTATTTACACATGGAAGCACTTCGATCGCAATTTAGTGATGCTCAGTTGTCCTATTTTATATGTTGTTTATTACACAAGGACAAGCTTTGAAATTTAGAATTTTGGCTGCTGAATTATGGAAGGAGGAAAACTACCTTCTCAGAAAAGATATAAATGAACTAGGTCATAAGAAGGTGCGGATGCCACATTACTTGTAGGACAATGGGCTAGAAGCAGCACAAAACTGACAATTGTAATTAGGTGTTGGAAATGGCTTATTCTCTACGAATTATCTGTTCCAGTGAATTTGGCTAATGATGCGTATTCTACTGAATTGACTTGAAATAAACTCAGAAGATTTGGTGATGCCACTGGACTGATCGTCTTCGATGCTTTATTGTTAGAAAGCAGTTAGAAGAAAAGTGCCAAAAGTGGTTTCAGATGTGTGTTTGTTACTTTCTTCTAGCCGATAGTTTCTTGACAATTTGAAGGTTCACAAGCTTTAGCTGCTACTAGTTATTGAGTGAACACATGTAAAGATCCCATCAAATGAACGCATTAAACGCTGGGTTGTTTGCGGAATATGAATTCTTTATCGTTGACATCTGCAAACAGCTTCCACGTACTCTTGGAGAAATCCTGCACATTGCCATGGCGGTCGCAATAATTAGTTTATCTTAACTCATCCGTGCTCGACACAAGGTCGAATCGACTTGTCCTTTTAAAAGGCGCTAGGATTTTCTCTTCAATTGAATATGTACATGGCATACATACATGAGTTTTGATTTTGCTGACAGCGGCCTGATGCCTTTGTCATTTGGCAGGTCTTTTCTCTGTGGTGGATCAACTGGATTATTTATCTACGGGTATTGCTTGTACTACTACTATGCAGGGTCAGGTATGTACGGGTTCATGCAAACTTCATTCTTCTTCGGCTACATGGCCTGCATCTGCTATGGAGTTTTCCTCGTGCTTGGGACCGTAGGTTTTTGCGCAGCCTTATTATTCGTCCGACGCGTATACGGATCCATCAAGTGCGAGTAGGCAGGTGGTCCTTGTCAATCTCCGCATCGTCTTCCGTCTCTTATTAGCTACCCTGTATAATAACCTTTTCACAAGATGCTTTCGGTGCTTGTATCAAGAGCAGAAGCGTAATAGTTCTCCTCACATGTCTTGCTACCTGAGAAAGCGGGCATGACTTATCCTGCATGTTTTTGCCGATTTCTATAAATGGTTTTTGTGATTGATTTCGTGTTCCATCCACGTTGTATGTATCTCTTGTTAACACTATTATGGTGTTTGATAATATTTTTATTTCCGGGAATAATTTCTTTTCAGAAATAATTTTTTATTTATATTTCTTGAAATAGTTTTGAGTAAAAGAACGCATTCGGTAACTATACAAACTTTTTATTTCCAGAATAGAAAAAGAATAGGAACGTTTTTGTACGATCTATAAATTTTTTTGTGATGTACAATTTTGAAATTTTTAAATAATATTTTTATATTTTTATATTTTTCTCTAATTTTTGTTCCTCTTTTCTACTTCCTCCTCTAGCCCGTCGCCGGGTAGCGGGCAAGTAGGCGGTGACGGGCAGACTAGTTAGAAAAGAAAAAAAGAAAAAAAAATGGATTCTTTTAGAATAAGCAACTCCTTTCTACTTATTGTTTTTAATTCAAATTTATTTCTCGTCTACTTTTTTATTTCGGTGAATAATAAAATTAATTGACGTTATCAAATATATTTATATTCTTTTTTATTTTGAAAATAAAAAAATAGAAAAATAGAGAAATAAAAACGTTAATAAACGGAGCCCTAGTGATGATACCAAACGTGGTTAATGGTCTTGCCGATGGAAATAGCTTTGACCCTTCAATACAGCAACGTTGTCTTTTCTCTTTCTGGGACAGGCTTCATCATGTCTCACCGGCGAAACGACGGTGGTGGTGCGAGCGCGAGGGGTGCGACGAGAGCGGCAGAGGCGGCGTCGGCTTCGCGATTTCGGGAGGGGAGCTCGGAGCAAGGCTGGCCGGTCGCGATTTCGAGAGAGGTAAAGATAGAAAGTAGAAACTAGGGTTTTGCGTTTTGGTCTTTTTGGTTTTGGGGTGGCTTAAAACCGGTTCTCCAACCGGTTCCCAAACCGGTCCGGTCGATCCGGTTCCGGGTGGGTAATCCCTCGAACCGGTTCCGGACCGGTTTAAAAGTGGTCCGAGTTTTGGGAACCGGTTCCGGACCGGTTTCAACCGAACCGGTTCCCGACTGTTTTCCGGGTGGGCCGGACCGGGAACCGGGTAAACCCGGTCCGGTTGCACACCCCTACCTGCAATCATAGGAAAATGTTTGATTGTATTGTCATATCAAGTTAACCGTCGACGGGTCCTTCTGGGCCGGGCCTTCGGCCGAAGATGCATTCGATTGGGCCAGATCTGGGCGAGCCCGCGGGGCTTCGGGCACGGGATCAGCCCTCTAATTCTCTAATTTCATAATTAATGGGCCAAACGCCGTCGTAACTGGAAGGCCCAAACGTCCAAACGTGTCGGCCTGCCACTGACCCAACTCTTAATGGGCAGTCCACGTGGCAGCGGGCCCACGAAAGGCCTGTGTTGGACAAGAGGCCATTGAAGATCCGAGGGCGGTGATTCGGACGTGAAGGGTCGAAAGTCATGTTTCCTAGGCATTGACCAGATCTCATGACTAATTGACCTAAATCAATTTTTTGATCGTAAAAAATTTCAAACTAATATATTTATAACAAATTTACTCAAAATTAATATTTTAACCAATAAAAATAAAAAAATAGTATGTTTGTGATAAATTTACTTTTGTTAGTTCCTGTTAAATTGGATTACTACTGCAAAAAATTAAAAACGGGTACATTTGCGACTAACTGTCACGTGTCATCAAACTTTGAAATTTAGAATTTTGACTGACTGAATTAAGGGTGAGTATGATCCGGGCTGGGATGGTCCACTCCTTAACCTTAAGACCAACCCACACAGTGTTGATCCTTAATTTTTGGGTCCGAGGACCAACCCTATTATATTTGGGACCGAGGATTGGACCAACTTAATGGGTTCAGTTCAGTTTCAGGGTCAACTCATGACAAATCGATAATTTTTCTATTTCATTTTTTGTACTCTTTGAAAAGGCGATCGAGGACTGGATCGACCCAATGTGTTTAGTGACGAGTGAGGTCAGCTAAGAGAGGCGAGTGGTGAGCATCGAGTGGGGGAAGCTTTGAGCGTGGGGTGAGCGTCGAGCAGGGTGAGCAATGAGAAACAAGTAGGGTGAGCATTGAGCGGCGAGCGGCATGAGTGACCAAAAGCGAGCTAGGTGAGTGTCGAGTGGTGAATGGATAAATTTTTTCTTTTGATTTTGGCAAATTGAAGACTAATGGCCCATTTGGTAACTATCCAAACAGTGCATGATTCTGATTTTTTTTTGTTCCCGGGAGCAGTTTGGGAACATAATCGTGTTTGGTAAATTGTTTGGGAATGGATAAATTGTTTCTGTTCCAATGAATTTGGCTGATGATGCATATTCTTCTGATTTTACTTGAAAAGTTTAATGTTTGCATCTATTAGTCAATAAATTCAGAAGATTTGGTGATACCACGGGACAAACCGTCCTCAATGTTCTATTGTGAGAGAGCAGTTAGCAGAAAAATGCCAATATTGGCTTCAGATGGGTGTTTGTTACTTTCCTTTTGTCGATAGTTTCTTCACAACTTGAAGGTTCAAAAGCTTTAGCTGCTACTAGTTATTGAGTGAAAACTCATAAAGATCCCATTGAATGTACGTTTTAAAAGCTGGTTTGTTGTGGAATATGAATTCTTTGTTGTTGACATCTGCGAACTTCCACATAATCTTGAAGAAATCCTACATGTAGCCATGGTGATTGCAATTATCAGTTTATCTTAAGTCATTTGTGCTCAACAGTTGACATAAGGTCGAACAAACTTGTCCTTTTTAGGGCGTTGGGATTTTCTCTTCAGTTGAATATGTACATGGCATACATATGTGAGTTTTGACTGTGCTAACAGCAGCCTGATGCCTGTATCATTAGACAAGTCTTTTCTCTGTGGTGGATCAACTGGATTATATATCTACGGGTTTTGCTAATACTACTACTACTACGTACGGTCAGATATGTCTGGATTCATGCAGACTTCATTCTTCTTCGGCTACATGGCTTGCATCTGCTATGGATTTTTCCTCACGCTCGGCTAGGTTGCATAGACACGCGACACGACACGACACGACACGTCGACACGTCTTTTCTCAAAAATAGAAAATTCAAACACGCTGGGACACGTTATATATTAAATGAATATTTTTATTTTTAATTAATTTGAATCTAATTTATAAATAATTAATTAATTAAAAAAAGAACCTATTATGAATTTACACTAATCATTCAACACTTTCGGTAAGATTCTAGGTTTTATTTTTATTTTTATTTCATTGTCCTAAATTTACTTTTTTTTTTTGAAATCCACCCCCAACCCCCTCCCCCCCAAACTTGCCTTGTCTCTTTCCCCCACCCCAAAATTTTTTTTTCACTTTTTTTCCCTCCTTACCACCTGACAGCCCATCACTTCCCCCTCTCTCCAACACACCAAGTCCTTCTTTTTTATTTTTTTATTTTCCTTCTCAAAACCCTAGCAGCCCCTTCTTCTCCTCCTCCTCGCCTCCTCTTCCTCGCCGCACGACGCCTATCTCCGAAAGCATCGAAGACTCGATCAAGAAAAGCACCAGCATTCGCCGAAGGAGCGGAAAAGGGAGTAACCCAGAAAAAATTTCAGTGAAAAGGGATCAGAAAAGAAGGCGGAACGCGCGGTCCACGTGTGCCGAGAGGTTGCACACTGCCGCGAACTCCTCCCCCTTGTCGCCGTCGCCCCACTCGACGACACCGCCCCCGCCTCCCTTGTGAAGTTCCTCCTCACTGCCCTCGCCCTCTTTTTCTGGCCGTCTCTCGCCATTGCGGGCTCACCTTCGCTTGCGGCCTCATCTCTACTCCCTCACCCTCGCCTCCAGCCTCCATTGTCTTTCGGACACGCGTGTCAAAATGTGTCAACAAATCCGACACGCGGTCAACGCATGTCCGAGCATGTTGACGTGTTCGACACGCTTCGACACGTGTCAGACACAACACGGAAGCACGTGTAACGTGTCTGTGCAACATAGATGCTCGGTACCGTAGGTTTTCATGCAGCCTTGTTGTTCATTTGACACATATACCGATCCATGAAGTGCGAGTAGATGGGCGGTCCTCGTCAATCTTCTTTTCCTCCTCCCTTTCTTCTTAACTGCCCTTATAATAACCTTTTCAGAAAATGCTTTCGGGCTTTGTATTAAAAGCAGAAGCATATAGTTCTCCTCACTCATCCTGCTACTTGAGAAAAACAAGCTTAGCATTACTTTTTTTTTTTTTTTTTTTGTGCTGATTTCTTTTTTCCAGTTGATTTAGGGAGATGATTTTTTTTTTTTTTTGGTTGGTATATTTCAACTCACCTTTGGCACTTTGTGTCCGATTCTCCATCTCTTCTTACCATTCTCCGGTACGATTGATTCAATGTCCATGGCACATTTGGAATCTAACTGTTGATTGAGTATAGAAATTATTTGGTTTTCGCAACTGAGCCCCAACGTGAAAAGGAAGAAACTAGGAGGAAGTTTTGACATGGCAGTGTTGCTAATTCACTGGTGATTCTGATCCTGGTCTTTTCTTCTGAACTTCCAATGTAATGAATCTTTACTAATGAATTTATTCCTTCAAAAGGCCTAATGCGGACGTTGACTAGTTGCTAATGTCATTTGGAACCTGGTGATTTCTAGAGTTTTACTAGAATCACCTTTGGCGGGGAATCGATGTGTTCTGGTTGGGGCCACCACAAGTGGTGTTAGATCGTTGAAGCGTGGGGCACCAAATAAATATCCACTTTGGATTTTTTTTTTATTATTCTTGTTAAATTAATGTCTCGAGTTTGAATTCGGATAATGATTTATTAAACCGAATTTGTTGATAAAGATTTTCTTCCAAGGTTTGGAAATCGGATGAAGAAAGAAGAAACGATTTCCTTTCTTGGACATTTTCTTTCTGACGTGCAAAACAAGACAAAAGAGGAAATAAAAGATAAAAGAAGAATTTCTTTCTTCTGTAGAGGTTTGTTCATGTTGAAGATAAAGTGGTGGGCCCTAGTCAAAAGTTGACCTTTGGGCACACACACACATACAAGGGCGTGTACTTTTAGGCTAAAAAAGTGATGTGAAACCCTACGAAAGAAAGAAAGGAGCCGCACGTCCACGCCTCTTGAGAAGAGCCACAAGTTTTTTTTTAAGGCACGCGAAGCCTTGAACAAGAGCGTGAAGTTGTACGCACGCAGACCAAAGATGAACGCTGGAGTTCTTGATTTTGACATACGTAGAGCGTTTTGTTTTGAGCTTGAACGCGCGGTAATTTTGTGCCGTGAGTTTATGTCCAAGTGAGTTGTTTATTTATAAACACTTTGGGTTTGGGATTAAATCTAGGTGTGGGAAACACTCGAGCGTGTGAGCGATTGTAAACTTTGATTCTCTGATTATAGTGGATTATTTGCTACTGGCTCTTCTCGTGGATGTAGGTACTGATCCTTGGACTGAACCACGTAAATTTTTGGTGTACTTATTATTTCTTGTTTATTTCTTTGGTGATTTCGCGTTGACGTAAATTGTAAGATCATGTCGTTTCCGCGTATTATATTCCAACAATTGGTATCAGAGCTTGGGATCATATTTCTTGATTGTGATTTGGAGCTTTTGCTTGTTTGATTATTATTTGGAAATTCTGTTATTGCAATTATATCTGAGAGGAAATATGGAATTGAGAAGTTTAATGGGAGTAACAACTTTGTGTTATGGAGCATCAAGATGCGGGTGTTATTGACAACTCAAAGTTTGGCCAAGGCACTGGATGGTGAAGATGAGTTGCCAATTATAATGAAAGCTTCAGAGAGGGTAGAGCTAATGGAAAGAGCAAAGAGCACAATCCTATTAAATTTGTCGGATGAGATTTTAATAGAGGTTGCTGAGGAGAAGGATGCCGCAGCATTATGGGCAAAATTTCAAGCACTCTATATGAAGAAATGTTTGAAGAATCGCCTATATAGGTTGAAGAAGATGTTTCAATTTAGATATACAGAAGGTACGCCTATCAGAACCCACTTAGATGAATTTAATAAACTCATGATCGATTTGAACAACGTCGGTAAGATACTTGATGATGAAGAACATGTCATGATATTGTTAGCCTTTTTACCAGAATCATGAGAGCACTTTACTGATTCATTGTTGCAGGGGCGTACTACAATTACCTTAGAAGAGGTAAAGCCCGCCTTATTCTCTGAGGAGTGGCAGATAAAGTTGCGAGATGATGGTCAAGCGCAAGGAGTAGCGCAAGCACTGACGATTCGGGGTAGAGAACAACATCGAGGGCCTAGTAGCAGCAGAGGTAAAAGCAGATCAAAATCACACCATAGAAAGTCCAAGGGACGCGTGAAGTGTTTTAAGTGTCATAAGGAGGGGCACATCATGAGAGATTGTCTAAAGCGGAGGAATAAAGCTGATAGGCAGAATGTCACAAGCAGTGTGGCAAACGTTGTCGAGGGAAGCAATAGTGATGCAGAAGCTGTTTTATGTGTGACTACTACTTCGTTAAGAGACGAATTGATGCTAGATTCGGAGCGTTCTTATCATATGACGTCTCATAAGAACTGGTTTACTACTTACCAGACAACAGATGGTGGTAGGGTTCTTTTAGGGAATAACGTAGTCTGTAAGGCTGTGGAGATAGGGACAATTCGAATTCGGATGCACGATGGGGTGGTGCGCACATTGATAGATGTGAGGCATGTATCGGAGCTCAAGAAGAACCTTATTTCTCTAGGGACACTTGATGACATCGGGTGTAGGTACACCATTGAAGGTGGAGTACTGAAGATCTCTTGAGGTGCAATGACAGTGATGAAAGGGAAGAAAGTGAACACTCTCTATCATTTACTGGGAGAGACCGTGACCGGAACCGCTGCAGTTTCATTAAGTGAGTCAAATTCTAACTTAACTCAGTTATGGCATATGTGTTTAGGGCACATGAGCGAGGCAAGTATGACGATGTTGAGTGAAATGGGGTTGTTGAAGGGTCAAAAGACAGGAAAGCTAGATTTATGTGAGCACTGCATCTTTGGGAAGCAGCACCGAGTTAAGTTTACTACAGCTATTCATTCGACCAAACGACCAGTTGAATATATTCATTTAGACGTCTAGGGCCTGTCTTCGGTTCCTTCGAAAGGAGGTGTCCAATATACGCTAACATTTATCGATGACTATTTGAGGACAATATGGGTATACTTTCTGAAGCACAAATATGATATGTTTGATCGGTTCAAGAAATTTAAGGCATTGATTGAGAAGTAGTCAGATAAACAAATCAAATGCCTGAGAACCGATAATGGCATGGAGTTCTGTGGTAAAGATTTTACTGAGTTCTACAAGAAAAAAAGGTATTGTGAGACACCGCACAGTACCTAAGATACCACAACAAAATGGCGTGGCAGAACGGAAGAACAGAACTTTGCTTGAGCGAGCTCGATGCATGCTTTCGCATGCAGGACTTGGCAAGGAATTTTGGGCCGAAGTAGTAAACATGGCATGTTACCTGGTTAATCGATCTTCATCGTCTTCTATTGAGTGGAAGACTCTTGAGGAAGTATGGTCGGGGAAATCTGTTGATTATTCCGGATTACATATATTTGGATGTCCTGCGTATGTTCATGCGAGTGATGGTAAGCTTGAGCCGAGGGCGAAGAAGTGAATATTTCTAGGTTATGCACATGGGGTGAAAGGCTACCGGCTGTGGTGCACCGATCCTAGATCACTCAGTTTTCTAATCAGCAGAGATATGATTTTCGATGAGACTGCAATGCTTAAATGGAGGAGTTCTGAGACACAACCAACAGAGAAGACGGATCATGGTGTCATTAGTGAGGTAGAGCTTTAGGTGGAGACTCCGAAGACCTCGAAGGTAACAGAAGTTGAGAATGTAGATGAAGCCGCGGTTCTTGAAGTTGGTGATAGTGAACAATCAGTAAATCCACAGCACACTATAGCCGCAGATAGACAAAGAAGGCAAATTAAATCACCGGTATGTTATGGTTATACAGATATTGCTTATGCATTGACTGTAGGTGATAAGGTAAATGTAGATGAGCCTTTGTCTTACTCTGAGATGATGGCTAGTTCGGAGTCGTCGCAGTGGTTAGGAGCTATGAGTGAAGAGATGGAATCACTTCATCGAAATCAGACATGGGAATTGGTCAAAGTACCCAAGAGCCAAAAGATTGTTGGAAGTAAATGGGTCTTCAAACGGAAAGAGGGTATTCATGGTGTCGAGGCAATAAGTTATAAGGCGAGACTTGTGGCGAAGGAATATACACATTAGGAAGGCATTGACTACAATGAGGTGTTTTCTCTTGTGTTAAGACATACTTCTATTCATGTTTTACTTGCATTAATTGCTTCGCAGGATCTCGAGTTAGAGCAGCTAGATGTAACTGTGTTTCTTCATAGTGAGTTAGAGGAACAGATTTACATGAGGCAGCTAGAGGGATTTGCTATTCCAAGTAAGGAAGATCATGTTTGCTTGTTGAAGAAATCTTTGTATGGGCTGAAACAGTCTCCTAGGTAGTGGTATAAACATTTTGATGCTTTTATGGCGAGTTAAAATTATTCAAAAAGTCATATGGATAGCTGTGTTTACTTTAGGAGATTAGATGATGGTTCTTTGATTTATTTACTCTTATATGTTGATGATATGTTAATAGCAGCTAAGAATATGTCTGATATTGATGTGTTGAAGAGACGGTTAAATGCTGAATTTGAGATGAAATATTTAGGTGTTGCAAAGAAAATATTGGGTATGGAGATTTTGTGTGACAGGATTGCAAGAGTTTTATGTCTATCTTAGAATAAATATATTAAGAAGATTGTGGCACGTTTTAATATGCAATCAGCAAAATCTGTAAGTACGCTTTTAGCAAAGCACTTTAAACTTTCAGATAAATTATCACCGCAGACTGAGGAGGAGGAGGAGCATATGTCCCATGTTCCTCATTCTAGTGCCGTTGGTAGTATTATGTATGCTATGGTATGCACTAGGCTTGATATTTCACAAGTTGTGAGCATAGTTAGTCGCTACATGAAGCGTCCTAGTAAAGCTCATTGGGAAGCTGTGAAGTGGATTCTCAGATATTTGAAGGGGACAACAAACGTGGGTATAGTGTACCAAAAGGACAACAATGGTAGTGAGACAACTGGTTTTGTGGATTCAGATAACGTCGGTGACTTGGATGATCGCAGAGCTTTAACAGGGTACGTGTTTACACTAGCAGGTGGTGCAATTAGTTGGCAAGCATCCTTACATGATCACATTGCCTTGTCTTTGATTGAGGCAGAGTACATGGCACTAACCTTTGTAGCGAAGGAGGCGATATAGTTACAAAGTTTGCTCTTGGACTTTGGGTTAGAATAGAAAAGTGTGAATATACACTGTGATAACCAATGTGCGATATATTTGGCGTATAATCCAGTTTATCACGAGCGAACAAAACATATCAACATTAGTTATAATCCGAGATGTCTTAGCTAAGGGTAATGTTAATATCAAAAAGATTGCTACAGCAGATAACTTGGCAGACATGATGACTAAGCCTGTTCCTTTCGTGAAGCTCAAGCATTGGCGTCTGTGGAGAGTAAGCACCCGTTAAGGTGTTGGGAGAGAGCATGGATGATGAACACTATAACTTGGCTTCAAACATCGAGCCAAGGTGGAGAATTATTAGATTAATGACTCGAGTTTGAATTCGGATAACGATTTGTTAAACCGAATTTGTCGATAAAGATTTTCTTCCAAGGTTTGGAAATCGGATGAAGAAAGAAGAAACAATTTCCTTTCTTGGACATTTTCTTTCTGACGTGCAAAACAAGACAAAAGAGGAAATACAAGATAAAAGAAGAATTTCTTTCTTCTGCAAAGGTTTGTTCACGTTGAAGATAAAGTGGTGGGCCTTGGTCAAAAGTTGATCTTTGGGCACACACACACATATAAGGGCGTGTACTTTTAGGTTGAAAAAGTGATGTGAAACCCTACGAAAGAAAGAAAGGAGCTGCACGTCCACGCTACTTGAGAAGAGCCACAAGTTTTTTTTGAAGCCACGCAAAGCCTTGAACAAGAACGCGAAGCCATACGCATGCGGACCAAAGACAAACGCTGGAGTTCTTGATTTTGGCGTACGTAGAGCGTTTTGTTTTGAGTTTGAACGCGTAGTAATTTTGTGCTGTGAGTTTATGTCCAAGTGAGTTATTTATTTATAAACACTTTGGGTTTGGGGTTAAATCTAGGTATGGGAAACACTCGAGTGTGTGGGCGATTGTAAACTCTGATTATTTGATTATAATGGATTATTTGCTGCTGGTTCTTCCCGTGGATGTAGGTACCGATACTTGAATCGAACCACGTAAATTTCTGGTGTCCTTATTATTTCTCATTTATTTCTCTGGTGATTTTATATTGACGTAAATTGCAAGATCCTATCGTTTCCGCGTATTATATTCCAACAATTCCAAGTTCCATTGAAGTATCTTTCACAAATTAGAAGTTACTTTTTGCTTTGCGTTAGGCGAAAGTCAGCTAGTTATGTTTCTAATCATTGATGGGTAAATAGTTCTTTCTCCTTTGTTAAACCGGTTTTGATTTGACCAAGAGCGGGGAAATTGTCCAATTAGTCATAAACTTATAGTACATATGTTAACTTAGTTATAATTTTTTTGATTTTGTCAATTTGTTGATAAGCATTTACAAATTCTAATATAATCATTCAGACCAATATTTGCCATAAATGGCTAACGTGGTGCCAAATGTCCTGTGTGACACATTGTCACGTCAATCATTTTCGGCAAAAATTAAGCAGAATGACTACATTAAAATTTTATGTAAATGTTTATTATTAAATTGACAAAATTGAAAAGTTTAGAACTGAATTAATAGCCGCACAATAAGTTTTGGATCGACTAGTAATTTTCGTGACAAAGGGTGGCGAACAAACATTTGTCGCGTCTTCTATTTAAACGTGAGTAGGAGAGATCTCTTAACTCTTGTAATCTTTACAGCAATAGAAATATAGAAATCTTAGGAAGTTGAGTCCCCTAGTTTGCCATACTTTTCTTGCATTTAAAAATTCGTTCATTACATTCACCACCATCAAGCTTTTACACTTGCAGTCTAATAGCGACATGAAAAACCCCCTATTTCTAGAAAGAATGTAGTTTCTATATGTGAAAACTACATGAAACACCATGAAACTATTTACATGGAGACCTTGTAAGTATTTGTAGCCTGATATTGATCTATTTAGAATTTGTTTGTTTTGTGAAAAATAAACGATTTGGAAATTATTTTTTCAAAAATGATTGATTGTATTGCTTAAAATTATTGACAATAATTTCTACATGAATAATTTTGTAAATTATGAAAATACTTCTTTTCATTTATTTTTATAAGTGTATAACTAATCATTTTTTGTAAAATATTTTTGAAAACCTAGTTTTTTCACGAACAAATAAATTTTTAAATTTCGTGTTTGTTAGTCCATAGTCGACTCTAGTCGTGGTAGTAATTTCATACCAACGCATGTCGATTGTCAAGGTTCCAAACTTAGACTAAATAGCTCACATCCACCAAAATCTGTTTGGATCAGACTTACACTCAAAATTTTGAAGCTTCGCAAATGTTGTAATGCATTGTTCTTTAATTTTCTTTTTTTTTTTTTAAGAAAAAGCACACAAAAAACTTTCAAATTATCACCCATCGGTGGGTAGCGCATGGAGGTCGAGAGTTCAAAACCTCGTGTTACTAGCGTTTGAAGTGGGGGGCCATGGTGATGGAGTCCTGTACTAGTCTCCCCCGAGGTATGTTGCAACTACTTAGGGCGTAAGCCCTCCAGAGGAAAACGGATCATCGGTTATAAAAAAAAAAAAAAAAAAAAAAAAAAACTTTCAAATTATCATATTATTTTATTGTAACGCTTTACAATTTAAATGAATATTTTAAAGTCCGGCGTAAAATTCCATACATAGTTCTCTTTTTTTTTTTTTTTAACTTATGAAAAGTTAGCACCAACTTCAAGAAATGGACTCCATTCCACTTTTGCACCACCAACATCTGTTTTTTCTCTTCTTTTCTCTTTTGGATTTTTACTGCAGGAAATGAAGGATGCATGGTGGTGTGGATGCACGTTGGGAGTTCCTCCTCCAAAAGGAAAAAGAGAGAGCTTTTTCATCTTTTCGATTTGATGCTTTGACTTTTGGACTTTCTCCGGCCAAGTTAGCTTCATTATTTATTTTTTATCCTTTTCCTTCGCCCTTTGGTCGCGCCTTATTCCCCCACTCACATGCTTCGTTTCTCATTCAACCATCTTCAGCTTCTTTTTTTTGTTTTTCATTATCAGAGGGTTTCCCAACTTCTGTGGCCAGAACGAAGAACAGTGAGGGATTGCTGAAAAGCAAAGGGACCCAACACAACACGAGCTTGATGATTAGGGTTCGTGGTGTTACCTAACTTCCTCATGACCCCAGTTATTAATTGCTTCATCTTCGCCAAGACTGATGAACATCCAGTACTCCACACATGGTCTCCTAAGAAAGAAAGAGAAAAGAGAAAACGAGAAAAGAAGGAAAAAAAGGGAAATTACCCTGTGGCACATTCATATGTATAACCTTTTTCCTTCCAAAGTGTTTTGATGGGTTAAAGGACCATTTTGGAACTTCTTTGCTCCTTTGCTTTTTATGACTAAATTTGCCAAATTGAAATATTTATGATTGAATTTGCACAAATATAATAATCTTAGTGCTTTTTATTTTTTTTTTGATAATTTTCCTACATTTGAGGTATGGTAAAGCTCTTGAGTAGAAACAATTTGAGGTAATTCTAGAAGGTCACTGTTCATCTAATTTCAAGAATATAAGGCATTTTTTGTTTCGCTGAAAATCAATAATTTATAAAATGGTTTCCTAAAAGTAATCATTTGTAAATAAAAGAAAAATATTTTAATTGTTCACAAAAATGTTTTAACATAAATTTTCATCGGTACTAAAAATATTCTTCATTAATTAATTAATTTTAGCAATGCAAACGATATTTTTAGGAAATTTTTTTAAAAATAATTCTTCTTCTTTTTTCTTTTTTTTTGGCAAGAACGCGGGAAAGTCAAATGCCAAGCAGTGGAAGTGCAAGTCTTTTTCAGCCCCCGGTAATAAACTAATCCACTGCCCCTGCGGAGAGTTGACGAACAACGAAGTCTCCCTCTCCGTCTCCATCTCATTCTCATGTACTGGCCTCTCCTTGCTCAGTGTCGGATCACGGAGACCATGAAGAAGGAGACCATCTTCGCAGTCTTCGACCTCGCCGTCCTGGCACTTGGCTTCGTTCAGGCGGCGACGTCGAGCCCGTCCAGCCAACGCTACAAGGAAGCGAGCCGGTCCCTCTATACGCGAACAAAGTCGGTCCTTCCCACAATCCGAGGTGAGAGCATTCCGCAGACACGACCTGGCTCGATCACGATACGACGGTGTCGGATTCGGAATTCCTGGTCTCTCTGGTTTTTCATTCGTAGATTTCGATCGGCGTTTTGCGATGTCGAGTGCGTGATGTTTAAGCCACTCGAGTATGCCAGTTCGGAGAAACGTGAGTTTTGATAAGTTGAACTGGTAGAGTCGGTAGTAACTTGTGCGCGTCCATTCGTTTGGGTGAGCGGGTGTTGCTTATCTGGATCTCGTTCTTGTCCATGCACAGCAGTCATTACTACTTTCTTGAGGCTGCCACCGTAATCAGAGTTTTGCATTTTATTACATATGGTAAGAGAAGTAGTAGCTGATTAACGTTCCCTTTATTGCCGATAACACGTAATCTGAACCTTGCTTGTTAGAATACCAAAGTTCGCAAGCCCAGACATTATCAAGCCTAGACCAAGTCCTGGGAAAACGTATGCATTATTGGCCTGGAACAGGAAAAGAAAACAGTGAAGTTAGTTGTCGAGATTTCATGTACTTGCATCTAGAGTTGAGTTGAGATATATGATATTCGTTGAAGACCCAGGCACATGAGTCTTCCCCTTGAATTCAACAGGAGCAAATGGGCTCCCACTGGCGAATATAGCACGGCCCTGCAAGAATAAAAATCACATTAAACATTAAGCAAACAAGTAGGTAACGAATATTTATATTTCGGGAAGAAAGAGATTGGCAAATTTCAGCAAGACAGAACTTGCGTGACGATGTTACCTGACTCCATTCATAAGCTTCTTCTGCTGTACATTTAGACTGAAGTTGGGTTGGAAAAAGCAAGAATGATGGGTTTCTGCAAATTTTGGACAAATCTAATTAAGCATCTCATTCTCTTGTCGAGCAACGAACTGTACCACAAGAATTTGCGTGAGCGCGGTTCCCGGGTAGAACCGGGAACCGGAGAACCGAACCGGAGGGTCCTCGGGTTCCCGGTTCCCTTTTTCTGGGAACCGAACCGGAACCGGAACCGGTTAGGTTCCAAAAAAAGCTTTAACAATTTTAACGTTTACCCTAGTCTCAGTTCTCAGTTCTCACTCAGTTCACTTCACACTTCACACTCACAGTTCTCCTCTGTCTCTGCTCCACGCTGCTCACCCTTGACGAGTTCCTCGACGAATCTCCACATGGAGTCGGGCCTCAAGTCCCTCGACGAGTTCCTCTCCGGCAAAACCTACATCTCCGGATAACGCTTCCTCGACGAATCGGGCGATCACCTTCTCGGATCTCCACACGGAGTCGGGCCTTGGCCAAATTTACCTGACTCCATTTATAAGTTTCGTCAACTTGACGAGCAACGAAGTCTCCCTCTCCGTCTCCATCTCATTCTCATATACTGGCCTCTCCTTGCCCAGTGTCGGATCACGGAGACCATGAAGAAGGAGACCATCTTCGCAATCTTCGACCTCGCCATCCTGGCGCTCGGCTTCGTTCAGGTGGTGACGTCGAGCCCGTCCGGCCAACGCTACAAGGAAGGCGAGCCGGTCCCTCTTTACGCGAACAAAGTCGGTCCTTTCCACAATCCGAGGTGAGAACACTCTGCTGACACGACCTGGCTCGATCACGATACGCGGCGTCGGATTCAGAATTCCTGGTCTCTGTGGCCTTTCATTCGTAGATTTCGATTGGCGTTTCGCGATGTCGAGTGGGCGATGTTTAAGCGACTCGAGCATGCCAGTTCGGAGAAACGTGAGTTTCGATAAGTTGAACTGGTAGAGTCGGTAGTAACTTGTGCGCGTCCATTCGTTTGGGTGAGCGGGTGTTGCTTATCTGGATCTCGTTCTTGTCCATGCACAGCAGTCATTACTACTTTCTTGAGGCTGCCACTGTTTTGAGAGTTTTGCATTTTATTACATATGGTGAGAGAAGTAGTAGCTGATTAACGTTCCCTTTATTGCCGATAACATGTAATCTGAACCTTGCTTGCGTCGCCATGAAATACCGATTTTTCGTTGTCTTCTTGTCCTAAGTATGGGCAATTGACTCTGAATAACCAAGCTGAAGATGCTGTCGCATCTGATCGTTGAGGTATTTGGTTGAACATAGATGGATGCCCTAGTTGATATTGCGTCCTTCAAGTTTCTGGATGGTGTGGAGCATGACATAAGAGCCAAAACATTGATGAATTCATCATGACACCTTCTCGAACCAAGGAAAGTGAAAAAATCGACGATCTAACTCAAGACTTTCTGTTTTGAAATTGTTCGTGTCTTGTGATCAATAATGGTTGAATACTGAGAGAGGCAATGTAAATTTTCTTTGCAAATTGAAGTCGAATGAATATAGTTTATGTCATTTACGACACAGCTAGTGATTTGAACCGGAAAGAAGAAAAGATGTTGAATTTGACAGGACTGATATTTGGAAGGCAGGTAACTCTAAGGATTTCCAAGATTTGCTATATATGTTCTTTCAAACCTGTACGTATCTGCTTACGCTCGTAGCTTTCTGTCCTCCACTTTTCCATAGAGTCTCTTCTTAGGGCAAAAATCCTAGAAACTTTCATATCTCAAGCCAAGCTTATGATTTTGTCATTTTCTTCATGCAGCGAAACATATCACTACTTCGATCTTCCGTATTGTACACCAGGTCTGTGTGCTGATATCTCCAGAGTTGGGTTTTTTCTGCATTATTATATCTCAAAAGCCTTGATTCTTTAAATTGGTTTCCATCACAGATCATGTGAAAGAGAAAAAAGAAACTCTGGTTGAAGTTTTAAATGGAGATCGTTTAGTTAGTGCTTCCTTCAAGCTGGAATTTTTAGTGAATAAGGAAGACGAAGTTGCATGCAAGAAAACACTTTCAAAGGTAGAAGTGGCACGATTCCGGTCTGCAATCATCCAGGACTATTACTTTGAGATGTATTATGATGACTTGCCCACTTGGGGTTTCATTGGGAAGGTTGACATGGTGGGCAGGGATCCAAGTGAATACAAGTATTTTCTTTATAAGCGCGTTATGTTCGAGATCTTTTACAACAAGGACCGTGTGATCGAAATTGCTGTCAGGACAGACCCAAACAGCGTTGCAGATCTTACAGAAGACAAAGAAGTTGATTTTCAGTATATGTACTCAGCAAAGTGGAAAGAAACAATTACTCCTTATGAGAAAAGGATGGATATATACACTCAGTCATTTTCATCGCCTCGTCATCTTGGGATTCAGTTATTTCGGAACGTAAATTCTTGTGGTACAGTTCTTCTGTTGACTGGAATTCTTGCCACAATCCTCTGGAGAGCTCTAAAGAAAGATTTTGTCAAGTTAGGATCACCCTCTCATCACCCATTTGCTTGCCTGATTTTCTCTAAACATGATAAAAGTTGTGCGCCTTCTTTCTTTCTATGAACGTGATAGGACGGCTCTGTCTTTGTTTCTGTTTTTGTTTATGACAAATAGGTATGCCCATGATGAAGAATTGGCTGAAGACGAGGAGAAGACTGGATGGAAATACATACACGGGGATGTGTTCAGGTTCCCAAAGTATAAATCTCTTTTTGCTGCTGCAGTTGGTTCTGGTACTCAGCTGTTTACTCTGTAAGTATCAAGATCATCTGGCGTCTGTTGAAGCATATTTGCAATACGAATTTGCACCACCTTTTATAGCAACCATATTCCTCTGTTTATCTTAATTAGGCAATTCATGATTTGTGTTCTGCAGTACCGTATTCATCTTTATATTGGCATCGATTGGTGTCGTTTATCCATACAACCGAGGCGCGCTATTTACGGCACTGGTTGTTATCTATGCACTCACGTCAGGAATTGCAGGCTATACTGCTACTTCCTTATACTGTCGACTGGAGGGAACAAACTGGGTATGCAGCACCGAAATTTTTCCTATGGACGTTATATACAGCACACTGCTTGTTGATTGAATTTCTTTCTTTCTAACATGGCAGGTCAGGAATCTAGTATTGACTGGATGCCTCTTCTGCGGGCCTCTCTTTCTCACATTCTGCTTCTTAAACAGTGTCGCTGTTGTCTACACAGCCACTGCAGCTCTTCCATTTGGCACGATTTTAGTCATAGTTCTCATATGGACACTTGTGTCATCACCGTTGCTCGTATTGGGTGGGATTGCTGGGAAGAATAGCAAGGCCGAATTTCAAGCTCCATGCCGCACCACTGAGTACCCCAGAGAGATTCCACCGTTGCCATGGTATAGGGGTGCAATCCCTCAGATGGCAATGGCTGGTTTTCTCCCGTTCATTGTTACATACATGGAGCTATACTACATTTTTGCCAGTGTCTGGGGTCACAGGATCTATACCATCTACAACTTCTTGTTTATTGTTTTCATCATCCTCTTGATAGTCACTGCTTTTATCACGGTGGCATTGACCTACCTCCAACTTGCTGCCGAGGACCATAAATGGTGGTGGAGGTATGCCATACAATTATTCCATATTTTTTTTTATCTTTGGCTTATTTATATAATGTGCTGTAGATTCCTGCTTGCTGGTTTTCCTTTGAGTTGCCCTTCACAGTTAAAAAATGAATACTAAACACCATGCTTGGCATCCCTAGTCACGTTTAACTTGCTTGAGTCAAATTGTTTACCTATGATCATATGGATTGCAAAAGTGACGGGAAGATGTTGGAAGAAGATAGCGAAGATTGCTAACCAATGTCATGTCTCTATTTAGCTTTTATTTACACATGGAAGCACTTCAATCCCAATTTAGTGATGCTCAGTTATCCTATTTTATATGTTGTTTATTGCACATATTGCACATGGACAAGCTTTGCAATTTAGAATTTTGACTGGCTAAATTATGGAAGGGGGAAAACTACCTTCTCAGAGAAGATATATACGAACTAGGTCATAAGAAGGCGTGAGTGCCACATTCCTTGTGGGACAACGGGCTAGAAGCAGCACAACACTGGCAATTCTAATTATGTGCCGGAAATGGCTTATTCTATGCAAAGTATCTGTTCCAATGAATTTGACTGATGATGCGTATTCTTCTGATTTTACTTGAAAAGTTTCATGTTAGCTAGTATTAGTCAATAAACTCAAAAGATTTGGTGATGCCACGGGACTGATCGTCCTCACTCTATTCTTAGAGAGCAGTTAGCAGAAAATTACCATTAGTGGCTTCAGATAGATGGGTGGTTGCTACTTTCCCTCTGTCTATAGTTTCTTCACAACTTGAAGTTTCCCAAGCTCTGGCTGCAAGGAGCTTCCACATACTCTTGGAGAAATCCTGCACATAGCCATGGTGGTCGCAATAATTAGTTTATCTTACGTCATCCGTGCTCGACACAAGGTCGAATCGACTTGTCCTTTTAAAGGCGCTAGGATTTTCTCTTCAGATGAATATGTACATGGTATACATACGTGAGTTTTGATTGTGCTGACAGCAGCATGATGCCTTTGTCATTTGGCAGGTCTTTTCTCTGTGGTGGATCAACTGGATTATTTATCTATGGGTATTGCTTGTACTACTACTATGCACGGTCAGATATGGACGGGTTCATGCAAACTTCATTCTTCTTCGGCTACACGGCCTGCATCTGCTATGGAGTTTTCCTCGTGCTTGGGACCGTAGGTTTTTGCGCAGCCTTATTATTCATCCGACACATATACGGATCCATCAAGTGCGAGTAGGCCGGTGGTCCTTGTCAATCTCCGCATCGTCTTCCGTCTCTTCTTAGTTGCCCTGTGTAATAACCCTTTTCACAGGATGCTTTTGGTGCTTGTATCAAGAGCAGAAGCGTATAGTTCTCCTCAGATGTCTTGCTACCTGAGAAAGCGCGCATGACTTATCCTGCATGTTTGTGCCGATTTCTAGAAATGGTTTTTGTGACTAGTTTTGTGTTCCATCCACGTTGTATGTATCTCTTGTTAACACTATTATGGTGTTTGATAATATTTCTTTTCCTGTAAATAATTTCTTTTCAAAAATAATTTTTTTATTTATATTTTTTGAAATAGTTTATGAGTAAAAGAACGCGTTTGGTAATTATATAAAATTTATATTTTCAAAATAGAAAAAGAATAGGAATGTTTTTTGTATGATCTATAATTTTTTTTGTGATGTGCAATTTTTTTTTAAAAATAATTTTCTATTTTTTTCTCTAATTTTTTTTCCTCTCTTCTACTTCCTCCTCTAGCCGATCACCGGGTAGCAGGCAAGTGGGCAGTGGCGGGCAGACTAGTTAGAAAAGAAAGAAGAAAAAAAGAAAAAAAGAAAAGAAAATGGATTCTTTTAGAATAAGCAACTCCTTTCTACTTATTGTTTTTAATTCAAATTTATTCCCCGTCTACTTTTTATTTGGGGAATAGTAAAATTAACTGACTTTATGAAATTGATTTATATTCTTTTTCTATTTTGGAGAATAAAAAAAAATAGAAAACTAGAGAAATAAAAAAGTTAATTAACGGAGCCCTAGTGATGATACCAAACGTAGTTAATGGTCTTGCCTATGGAAATATCTTTGACCCTTCAACACAGCAACGTCGTCTTTTCTCTTTCTGGGACAGGCTTCGTCATGTCTCCTGCAATCATAGGAAAATGTCTGATTGTATTGTCATATCAAGTTAACCATCCACGGGTCCTTCTGGGCCGGGCCATCGGCCGAAGATGCATTCGATTGGGCCAGATCTGGGCCAGCCCGCGGGGCTTGTGGCGCGGGATCAGCCCTCTAATTCTCTAATTTCATAATTAATGGGCCAAACGCCGTCGTAACTAGAGGCCCAAACGTCCAAAAGTGTTGGCCTGCCACTGACCCAACTTGTAATGGGCCGTCCACGTGGCGGCGGGCCCACGAAAGGTCTGTGTTGGACAAGAGGCCATTGAAGATCCGAGGGCGGTGATTCGGATGTGAAGGGTCGAAAGTTATGTTTCCTAGGTATTGACCAGATCTCACGCAAATGCGGGCACCACCCCACGCACCAATCAGGAGGCGCCAATCATGACACCTCGTGTCTGGAAAAAAAACATGTTAAAGACTTGCCCCGGTTTTCATAAAAAGTCAACGTTTAAGGTTAATCGGATGTTTTACCGACCAACAAAAGAAAGGTTAATCGGATGTTTTGACCCCCCCCCCCCACCCCCAAAAAAAAAGGTTAATCGGATGCGTCCGAGCTATCAGGAGGACTAATGCATGCCCCCCGTCTTTCACGGTTTTCATCTATGCGTACATTCTACTCCAAATGAAATATAATGAGTCAATGATATATTTACTTGTATCACGGGCAATAATTTTCAAGATTAATATTACGAAAAATTTTAAGTTAGTACATACGTGAAAAATTAGCCTTAAAAATTAGCATAAAAAATTTCAAATTAATATTTTAAACAAAATTTTAATTTTTAGCCACCAAAAATTAGTACATACGTGAATAATTTTCAAGATTAATATCACGGACTAATGAATTTATTATGGAATTATGTTTTGAGTTTCAGATATTTAAGATACATTTGTTATAAACGTATTAATTTATGATTTTTCGTGATATCAACTCTTATACTTAAAGAGCTCCAAAAAAATATTTGAAATGATAAATTCTAATAAAACATTCAATCAAAACAAAATTCAATTTTGACACGAGAGAGACACGATGAATTCAAATCTGAATCCGAATCCGAGTCGATATTTAATGAAAATCAAGCATGAGTAGCAATGATATTATTTATTTTAGCAACAAAGGCGAAATTGTTGACTCTAGCAATGGTCTTGTATGAAACATTAGTGGTGGCTCACTTAGGCTAACTTGTTTCGATCGACTTAAAATAACTCAAGATCTATTCATTGTTTTCTTCAAAAAAAAGAAAAAAAAAAGGCACATGGAAACAACATGAAGTAGTAATTTCAAAAGTTCAATAAATTTTAGGTATGTGCAAGTAATTAAAGTTGTTGAAAGTCATACCCGCCAAGCATTAAAAGTGAAGCAATTTCGACCCCCCGCCCATCTCTTTCGTTCGTTCGACCCGGCGATTGATAATAAAATAAGTCATTTCTCCCGTCGATGAAAACTAGAAAACCGAGCAACGTAGAGAGAGAATTAGAGAGAGAGAGAATTGGAGGCGACGACTAGCGAGCGCCGATCTCTCCGCCTCCTGCGCCTCCTTGACTGGCCTCCTCTCTCTCTTCGCGCGGCCATGGCGAAGAAGACGATCGCCCCGATCCTCGGCCTCGCCGTCGTGGCGCTCTGCCTGGTCCCGGCGGCCGTGTCGAGCCCCTCCAACCACCGCTACAAGGAGCGCGACCCCGTCCCTCTCTACGCCAACAAAGTCGGCCCCTTTCATAACCCCAGGTGAGCCGTCCGATCTCGGCATGACGGCGTCCGGCGCCGTTGGATTCGGAATTCCGGCCCCCACCCCCTCTCTCTCTCTCTGTGTTTTTCCTTCGCGCGTGGGTTTCGATCGGCATTGCGATGTCGGCTCGAGTCTGTCGGTTCGGAGAGGAATGTGAGTTCCCGATTCGGCGAGCGAATCGATGGGTAAGGGCGGAGGTGGGAGATTTGAGACGGTCCAGGGTTGACCTGGTCGAGCCGATCGTCACTTGCGCGTGTCCTTTCGTCTGGAAGGGACGGCGTTGCCTGTGTGACTCTTATATTGAGTATTAGTATCGGGATTAGAACGTCCATTTCAGAATTGAGGGAGCGCGCTGTTTGCTTTGCGGTTGCTATGGTATAATGCAATGGAATCGGGCCTGTGTAGAGCCTAAATTAGTTCTGGGTGGGGAAATTACATCCATCATGCGTTCGCTCGAGACTCTGGGATTACTCATACTACGTTTTTTTATTCTTTTTATCTGGAATCAATCCAAGAAATGAGCGAAATGGTAAATTTTGTGGGGGTCGTATTGATAAATCTACAGGTTTCTTTTCTTGCTTTTCAAATACGACGTGGGCATTTCCTGCTTTGCTGCTTTATCCCCAAAAAGTGAAAAGATAAAGGGGGGAAATGACTTTAGGAGTTTGCTTCAACATTACCAGATTCTTAGGATGCTAATGAATCTCATTCTTGTTTACGCACGGCAATAGTTACTACTTCCTTGAAGCTGCCGTTGCTACTCTTCCTTGAAGCTGCCTCTGCTTTTATTGCTGATAAGACATAATCTAAATCTTGTCTGCATTGTCATGATAAACGGATCTCTTGTGACTTTAGATAGGAAACCAATAATTTTGTCTTCAAAGGAAAACTTTTGTCTTCTTGTCCTAAGTATGAGCAATTTGACCCTGAATAACCAAATAGAAAATGCCATGGCACCAGCTGGACTAGTTGATCTTGAGTCCTTCAGGTTTCTACATGGCTTCAGCAGGATATAAGAGCCGAATTATTGATGGATTCATCATAATGCCTTCTTAAATCGAGGAAAGTGAAAAAATGATTATCTAACCCAGATTTTTTGTGTGAAAATTTGTTGTAAATTGTGATTCTTCTTAACTGTGTCATTCGAACGAGAAACGAGAACAGATTTTAAATCTAATAAAAGGGGATAATTTCAGAGGCAATGTTCATAGCTTTGCTATGCAATGTTCTTTCAAGCCTGTACATATCTGCTTCGTTCATAGCTTTCTGTTCTCCACTTGTCCATAGAGTCTATTCTAAGGGTAATAATCCAAGGAACTTTTATATCTCAAGCCAAGCTTATGATTTGACATTTTCTTTATGCAGTGAAACATATCGCTACTTCGATCTTCCATATTGCACACCAGGTCTGTATGCTGATATTTCCAGAGTTGGGTTTCTTTCTGCATCATTATATGTCAGAAGCCTTGATTCGTTAATTTGTTTCCTATCGCAGATCATATGAAAGATAAAAAAGAAGCTCTGGGTGAAGTGTTAAATGGAGATCGTTTAGTCAGTGCTCCCTTTGAGCTGAACTTTTTAACGAATAAAGAATATGAAGTTGTTTGCAAGAAAACACTTTCAAAGGCGGAAGTGGCACGATTCCGGTCTGCAATCATCCAGGACTATTACTTTCAGATGTATTATGACGACTTGCCCATTTGGGGTTTCATTGGGAAGGTTGACAAGGAGGACAGGGATCCAAGTGAATACAAGTATCTTCTTTATAAGCACATTATCTTCGAGATCTTTTACAACAAGAACCGTGTGATCGAAATTAATGTCCGGACAGACCCAAACAGCATCGCAGATCTTACAGAAGACAAAGAAGTTGATTTTCAGTTTATGTACTCGGCAAAGTGGAAAGAAACAACGATTACTTTTGAGAAAAGGATGGATAAATACTCTCATTCATCTTCCCTGCCTCATCATCTCGAGATTCATTGGTTTTCAATCGTGAATTCATGTGTTACAGTTCTTTTGTTGACTGGATTTCTTGCCACAATCCTCATGAGAGTTCTCAAGAATGATTTTGTCAAGTTAGGATCCCTCTCTCATTTCTCGTTTGCTTGCCTTATTTTCTCTAAACATGAAAGTTGTGTGCCTTCCTTATTTCTATTAACATGATAGGACCACTCTGTCTTTGTTCTGTTTTTGTTTATGACAAATAGGTATGCCCATGATGAAGAATCAGCTGAAGACGAGGAGGAGACTGGATGGAAATACCTACACGGGGATGTGTTTAGGTTCCCAAAGTATAAGTCTCTTTTTGCTGCTGCAGTTGGTTCTGGTACTCAGCTGTTTACTCTGTAAGTATCAAAATCATCTGGTGTCTGTTGAAGCTTATTTGCAAAAGGAATTTGCACCACCTTTTATTGGAACCATATTCCTCTGTTTATCTTAATTGGGCAATTTGTGATTTGTGTTCTGCAGCACTGTATTCATCTTTATATTGGCATTGGTTGGTGTCTTTTATCCATACAACCGAGGTGCACTATTTACGGCACTGGTTGTTATCTATGCACTCACGTCAGGAATTGCAGGCTATACTGCGACCTCCTTTTACTGTCAGCTGGAGGGAACAAACTGGGTATGTGATACTGAATTCTTCCTATGGACATTATTTACAGCACATCTGTTTGTTGATTGAATTTCTTTTTTTCTGACATGGCAGGTCAGGAATTTACTATTGACTGGATGCCTCTTCTGTGGGCCTCTGTTTCTCACATTCTGCTTCTTAAATACAGTTGCTATTGTCTACACTGCAACTGCAGCTCTTCCATTTGGCACGATTTTGGTCATAGTTCTTATATGGACACTTGTAACATCACCTTTGCTCATACTAGGCGGGATTGCTGGGAAGAATAGCAAGGCCGAATTTCAAGCTCCATGCCGCACTACTAAGTACCCCAGAGAGATTCCACCATTGCCATGGTATAGGGGCACAATCACTCAGATGGCAATGGCTGGTTTTCTCCCGTTCAGTGCTATATACATTGAACTATACTACATTTTTGCCAGTGTCTGGGGTCACAGGATCTATACCATATATAGCATCTTGTTTGTTGTTTTCATCATTCTCTTGATAGTCACTGCTTTTATCACGGTGGCATTGACCTACTTCCAACTTGCTGCTGAGGACCACAAATGGTGGTGGAGGTATGCCACACAATGATTCCCTATTTGTTTATCTTTGGCTTATTCATATAATGTGCTGTAGATTCCTGCTTGCTGGTTTTCCTTTGAGTTGCCCTTCACAGTTAAAAATGAATACTAAACATGATGCTTGGCATCCCCAGTCACATTTAGCTTGCTTGAGTCAAATTGTTTACCTATGATCGTATGAGTTGCCAAAGTGATGGTAAGATATTGGTAGAAGATATCGAAGATTGCTAATCAATGTCACATCTCTGTTTAGCTTTTACTTACACATGGAAGCACTTCGATCACAATTTAGTGATGCTCAGTTGTCCTATTTTATATGTTGTTTATTTCACAAGGACAAACTTTGAAATTTAGAATTTTGACTGGCTGAATTGTGGAAGGGGGAAAACTACCTTCTCAGAAGAGATATATTAACTAGGTCATAAGAAGGTGCGGGTGCCACATTACTTGTAAGACAATGGGCTAGAAGCAGCACAAAACTGACAATTGTAATTAGGTGTTGGAAGTGGCTCGTTCTCTGCGAAGTATCTGTTTTGATGAATTTGGCTGATGATGCATATTCTTCTGATTTAAATTGAAAAGTTTAATGTTTACATGTATTAGTCAATAAACTCAGAAGATTTGGTGATGCCACGGGACTGATCGTCCTCAATGTTCTATTGTCAGAGAGCAATTAGCAGAATAATGCCAATAGTGGCTTCAGATGGGTGTTTGTTATTTTCTTTTTGTCAATAGTTTCTTCACAACTTGAAGGTTCACAAGCTTTAGCTGCTACTAGTTATTGAGTGAAAATTTGTGAAGATCCCATCAAATGTACGTTTTAAAAGCTGGTTTGTTTGTGGAATATAAATTCTTTGTTGTTGACGTCTGCAAGCTTCCACGTACTCTTGAAGAAATCCTGCACATAGCCATGGCAATTGCAATTATTAGTTTATCTTAAATCATCTTTCCTCGACAGTCGACATAAGGTTGAACCAACTTGTCCTTTTTAAGGCGCTGGGATTTTATCTTCAGTTGAATATGTACATGGCATACATACGTTAGTTTTGACTGTGCTGACAGCAGCCTGACGCCTGTATCATTTGGCAGGTCTTTTCTTTGTGGTGGATCAACTGGATTATTCATCTATGGGTATTGCTTATACTACTACTACGCACGGTCAGATATGTCTGGATTCATGCAGACTTCATTCTTCTTCGGCTACATGGCCTGCATCTGCTATGGATTTTTCCTCATGCTTGGTACCGTAGGTTTTCGCGCAGCCTTGCTGTTCATCCGACACATATACCGATCCATTAAGTGCGAGTAGATGGGTGGTCCTTGTCAATCTTCTTTTTCTCTTCCCTTTCTTCTTAGCTGCCCTGTATAATAACCTTTTCACAAAATGCTTTCTGGCTTTGTATTAAAAGCAGAAGCATATAGTTCTCCTCACACATCGTGCTACTTGAGAAAAACGAGCTTAGCATTACTTATCCTGAATGTTTTGTTCTGATTTTTTTTCCGGTTGATTTAGGAAGATGATTCTTTTTTTGATCGGTATTTTTCGACTCGCCTTTTGCACTATGTGTCTGATTCTCCATCTCTTCTTACCATTCTCCGGCACACTTGATTCAATGTCCATGACACATTGGAATCTAACCGTTGATCGAGTATCGAGACCATTTGGTTTTCGCAGCTGAGCCCATTTGGTTTTCGCAGCTGAGCGCCAACGTGAAAAGGAAGAAACTAGGAGGAAGTTTTGACATGGCAGTGTTGCCTATTCACTGGTGATTCTGATCCTGGTCTTTTCTTCTGAACTTCCAATGTGATGAATCTTTGCTAATGAATTTTCCCTTCAAAAGGCCTAATGCGGACGTTGACTAATTGCTAATGTCATTTCGAACCTGGTGATTTCTAGAGTTTTACTAGAATCACCTCCGGTGGGCAATCGATGTGTTCTGGTTGGGGCCACCACAAGTGGTGTTAGATCGTTGAAGCGTGGGGCACCAAATGAACATCCACTCTGGATTTTTTTATTATTCCACCAAATGAACATCCACTCTGGATTTTTTTATTATTCCAAGTTCCATTGAGGTATTTTCACAAATTAGAAGTTGCCTTTCGCTTTGCATTAGGTGAAAGTCAACTAGTTAGCGGTGGGTCGAATCCTGAATGTGGTTAAATTTTCTTATAAAAGGTTGCCGATTGTAGTTAGTGAACATCTAGTTATTCTTCCATCTAGAAAGTCATTATTTATGGGAAAAATGTTTGTAATCATTGATGGGTAAATAGTTCTTTCTCCATTAAACCAGTTTTGATTTGGCTAATGGCAGGGAAATTGTCTAGTTAGCCATAAGCTTATAGTATAGCTGTCGATTTAGTTATAAATATTTCGATTTTGTCAATTTGGTGATAAACATTTAGGAATTCTAATATAAGTATTTAGACCAATATTTGCCATTAATGGCTAACTTGGTGCTGAACGTCCTGCGTGATTCATTGTCACATCAGTCATTTTTGACAAAAATTAGCTAAAATGACTACATTAAAATTTTGTGTAAATGTTTATGATTAAATTGACAAAATTGAAAAGTTTAGAATTGAATTAATAGATGTACAATAAGTTTTGGATTGACTAGGTAATTTTCCCGACAAAAGGTGGCGAACAAACATTTGTCACTTCCTCTATTTAAACATGAGTAAGAAAGATCTCTTAACTCTTCTAGTCTTTATAGTAGTAGAAATATAAAAATTTTCGAAATTTTTTTTTTTGTCGGTCCTACTCTAACTCTCACTCTCAGACTTTTGTTCTGCCTCCTTGCAGGGCGTGGAAATCGAAACCCACACTTAAAACTAAATTGTCCCCACCCTAACCTCCTTTGAAAAGGTAGGGATTCGAACCCCCCATCTCCCTCTTCCATGTTGGAAGGGTCAAACCCCAATGGTTTGCCATACTTTTCCTGCATTTACAAATTCGTTCATTACATTCACCACCATCGACCTTTTACACTTGCAGTATAATAGCGACATAAAAAAGCCCCTATTTCTAGAAAGAATGTAGTTTCTATATGTGAAAATTGCATGAAACCCCATGAAACTATTTATATGGAGACCTTATAAGTATTAGTAGCCCGATATTGATCTATTTAGGATTCATTTATTTTGTGAAAAATTAATGATTTGGAAATTATTTTTTCAAAAATAATTGGTTATATTGCTTAAAATTATTGACAATAATTTCTACATGAATACTTTTTTTCATTTATTTTTATAAGTGGTATAACTTATCATTTTTTGTAAAATATTTTTGAAAACATAGTTTTTTCATGAACAAATAAAATTTTAGATTTCGTGTTTGTTAGTCCATAGTCGACTCTAGTTGTGGTAGTAATTTCATAGCAATGCATGTCGATCATCAAGGTTCAAAACTTAGACTAAATAGCTCACACCCATCAAAATCTGTTTGGATCAGACTTACACTCTCAAAATTTTGAAGCTTCGTAGACGTTGTAATGCATCGTTCTTTAATTTTCCTTTTTTAAGAAAAAGAACATGAAAAACTTTCAAATTATCATATTATTTTATGGAAAAGATCACTAAAAATTCTAAATTTTGCTCAAAGTGACAAATTTACCCTTTTTTTTATAATATGAAAAACCCAAAACTTTATTAACCGTGACACATTTATCCCATTAAAAGCATTTTCATCTTATTTATTTATTTTTTCCTTTTTTCTTCTTCTTTCTTCCCTTCGTCAGCCGTGGTGGAGGGAAGCCGGACTCAGGCGAGGGCCACCCTAGGTTGGGTCGAGTGAGGGCCGCCCTCACCTAAATCCGGCGAGGGGTACCCTCGCCCGACGCCGACGAGGGTGCCGGATCCGGCGAGGGCGGCCCTCGTTGGCATCGGGCGAGGGTGGCCCTAGGCTGGTTGAGCGAGGGCACCCTCGCCGGACGCCGACAAGGGCTGCCCTCGCCTGCGTCGGGTGAGGGCCTGGCGAGGGTGGCCCTTGGGCGTCGGGCGAGGGGTGCCCTCGCCGGATCTAGCAAGGGAGGCCCTCGCCCGGCCCGGCCCTAGGGCCACCCTCACCCAACACCGGCGAGGGCAACCCTAGCTAGCCTAGGCGAGGGCGACACTTGCCTAACGCCGGCGAGGGGTGCCCTCGCTAGATCTAGCAAGGGAGGCCCCCGCTGACCCAGCCTAGGGCCACCCTCGCCCGACACCGGCAAGGGCGACCATAGCCGCCCTAGGCGAGGGCGACACTCGCCTAACGCCGGCAAGGGCCGCCCTCGCCTGAGTTCGGCTTCCCTCCGCTATGGTCGGCGAAGGGAAGAGAGAAGAAGAATAAAAAAAGAAAAAAGAAAAATACGAAATTGCCCTATAATTTTTGGTAAATGTGTCATACGGATATAAGTTTAAGGTTTTTTATGTTAAGAAAATTTTTTTTAGGTAAATGTGTCACAGTTGGGAAAATTTGAAGTTTTTCATATGAAAAAAAATTTTTGGAGTAAATTTGTTATTTTGCGTAAAATTTGTGATTTTTGGTGGTCTTTTTCTTTATTTTATTGTAACGCTTTACCATTTAAATGAATATTTCAAAGTCCGACGCAAAAGTCCATACAAAGTTTTTTTTTTTTTTTTTTGTTAACTTATGAAAAGTTAGCACCAACTTCAAGAAATGGATTCCATTCCGCTTTTGCACCACCAACATGTGTTTTTTCTCTTCTTTTCTCTTTTGGATTTTTACTGCTGGAAATGAAGGATGCATGGTGGTGTGGATGCACGTTGGGAGTTCCTCCTCCAAAAGGAAAAAGAGAGAGCTTTTTCATCTTTTCGATTTGATGCTTTGACTTTTGGACTTTCTCCGGCCAAGTTAGCTTTATTATTTATTTTTTATCCTTTTCCTTCGCCCTTTAGTCGCGCCTTATTCCCCCACTCACATGCTTCGTTTCTCATTCAACCATCTTCAGCTTCCTTTTTTGTTTTTCATTATCAAAGGGTTTCCCAACTTCTGTGGCCAGAACGAAGAACAGTGAGGGATTGCTGAAAAGCAAAGGGACCCAACATAACACGAGCTTGATGATTAGGGTTCGTGGTGTTACCTAACTTCCTCATGACCCCAGTTATTAATTGCTTCATCTTCGCCAAGACTGATGAACATCCAGTACTCCACACATGGTCTCCTAAGAAAGAAAGAGAAAAGAGAAAATGAGAAAAGAAGGAAAAAAGGGAAATTACCCTGTGGCACATTCATATGCATAACCTTTTTCCTTCCAAAGCGTTTTGATGGGTTAGGGGACCATTTTGGAACTTCTTTGCTCCTTCGCTTTTTGTTTGTATCTCTGTCCCTTGGAGCTTTGAGTGCATGAAGAAATGATGGGGGTTTTTGAATCTCTCCCGTTCCGGAAAGTGACGCTGCAACTAGAAATTAAATGGAACTGGGGACCTGGATAAAGCGAAATCATTATGTGACCAGCCAGGCTAGATTGCTTTATCTCTCAGTTATATGTTGCCACGCGATTTTGAACCCTAAGTATAGTCTCATCTTCACCAAAATGTCAGGCTCTTGACCTTATGATCTCTACCGAGAGCTCTTCGTGGCTTTCATATGCCAAGCCAAAGTTTGATAATATGTTGGGTGCAGTATAGTTGCAGATAGGTTAACTAAAAGGTTTTTTTTCTTGGAAAAATTTATGGAAGAATTAGTGCAAGAAGAAAGGGATGAAATTAAACGAAGATGAGGAAGATATGTTCGTGTTGGAGGCTCGAATAGGTTTTAAGCCAATTCATCACAATTTGTCTCTTTCAGATGTGAAAGCAAGAGTCAAATATTTATCATCTTGTCTCTTGTTTAAAAATCCTTGAAAGGAAGAGAGGAGGGGGCCCCCCGGGGGTTGGGGTTGGGGGAGGTGAATTGGTTGCTGCAAAGCTAGCTTTTCCTTCCACTTTCTTGTGCGTGTTCATGCAGTCGCGCTTGAGAACCTTTTTTTATTTGACTCATCACATGTCATGATCATAAAGGGATCAAATTAGCAGAAAGAATGTGCTTTTCTGTGCAAATTGAAGCAAAAGCAAAACCCTTAACTGAAGTGCATTGAGAATTCTTCAAGATTCTTATTAAAGCAAACGATATATCTGCTTAATGATAGTGTGCAAAGATTGGACTATCGTGGTTGGATGCACATTAAAAAGTGAAGCTTGACACTTGAAATTTCCACTTTTAGATTGAAGCACTCCATCATACATATGGCAAGTAGAGCCTTACAACACCGCGTCAGCCTTACCTAAGGTTGTTGAAAAAAGAGAAATAATTGGAAGCAGCTCAGAGAAGAGAAAGGTGATTATTTTAGTAATACTAAAGTTCCATCTGTCAATATAGCAAAAGCGAGTCTTTTCTATGGTTGCACAACTGAAATAAAGTCGTTGGGGTCTAAGTAAGTTTTCACGTACTCCTTATATTTCAAGGTACCAATTTGAACGGCATGAAAAATCAGTCATCATGAGCGGTTACATGAGCACAAAGTTATGGCTATGTCTCTTGTATAATTTATATGTGCACACAATACAAACTCATAAATAAGATACAATTGCAATTCAATTCAGTTCGGCACCTAACACCTGATCGAGTGTTAGGCATGCTAGACTGTGTACATTGTGACAGTCGTGAAGAAAATGAAGAAGAGCTAGCTTCACGCTATGAAAGCACCGAGAGGGAAAGGAAGAAAGAGGGGACATGAAGATCTAGTAGATAGGCCTTTAGCATCTCAGTTCAACTTCCTACTGTTTTCTTTTATTTTTGTATTTTGCCTTCTTTTTTTATTCTGGGTTTTTGGTATTTCAAGAAGGGTTGGAGAATACATGTCTTTTTGGCCAGATTAGCGACTGCGTCGTTGATAAAACAAACAAAATTATTGAATGGTGTCTGCATAAACAAGAAAGATGCTGAGCTTTTTCGTCTGTTGCTGTTGCTGCTGCAACTGCTAGCCCCACACTGGTTTATCAGGCTCCCTGATTCTCACAAAAAAGACACAGGGACACAGGAGGGAGGGGAGGAGAGAGAGAGAGAGAGGTGGTGGTGGTACTGATGATAGGGATGAATGGAGCTTTGTTTGTGTCTGTGTTGTTTGAAAGCGACCACTGATCTCTCTCTGTTGATCCTTCTCTCTCAAACTATGGCACTGAAAACCATGGCCTCTCTCTTTTGCATTTATAATTCACCCTCCAATCTCTCTCTCTCTCTCCACGCATGAAAAGGAAAATTCCACATAATCTTATGGATAACCCAATTAGGTCCATTGTACTTTTCTTACAAGTCATGTAGTGCGGTAATAACGGACGCATACATGGAATGGATCTTATTTAATTTTTATAATTCAAAAATCTCATCTTCAACTTACTTTCTCCTCGACACGTTATCCGTACAATATTATCGGTGATATATAAAATTCATGGTCATGAAATGTCTAAATTTAAATTAAATACCGTACATAAAATATTTCTCTAGGCATTAACACTTTGGAGAATGAAAGCCTATTGCATATATGTTGAACTGTTATCTGCCTTGAGTGAATTGAATTGAAAGCTCTTGCATAACTACGTGTAAGATAACCCATTATAATACTATTATGAAACCAATGCTCTCTCCCTCTCTCCCTCTCTCTTAGTCAAGAACACATGCTGCCACTATTAATGCTTTTAAGAGGAGACTTTAATTTGACAGACGCCCCCCCTATAAAGATCCCCACATAGTCCAAACAGAAAGTCCAACTCTATCAACACTAGAAGTAAGAAGAAACATGAGTGCCTCTGAAACTCGCCATTCAATGTCAATATTGGTTTCAGGGTAAAAAGTAATACCTCATGATGATGTTGTCCTTATCAGAATATATTTTTGAATATTATAATTTGATGAATTCAGGAGGCAAGCAGATGCCCTCCCCAACTTGCAGCTCTCATTCAAGCAACAAAAACTCATGATGATACCCTCTCCTCCCAGACGACTTTATTAATGCAAATGACATCAAAGCAACCGCAAGAAGATTTCACAAGATCTACTTTGTAGGTTTTTAAAATATTTTGTCTTTTCTAATATATCTGGCATTGCTTACCACACTCGTTAACATAGTCTAACCCCCACATGAAAATGAGGAGCTAAAGTTTCCTAAGATAAATTTCTAGTTTAGAAACTTTCTTTAGTCTCAACTTAAACCATATGCGTAGTGCGGCATTTCACCTCTAACCGCAATTATAGTACAATCATCCTAGAATATCGCCCGCGATCAACCAAAGAAGAATCATAAAAGAATTTGCGACTCATGGTTTATATGGAGCTTTTCCTTCTTATACATTATTACCGCTTGCATGGTGAGGACCAATAAGCATAAGCATGTTAAAGAAGCAACTGAACTGATGATTCTATCTAGTAGTAATCCTTGCCAATCTATCATCTCTCTCCAACCTCTCCTTCTGTAACGACTGATGACACGTAACTCAACACCAGAACAGAAGACTTCTCATCCTCATTAGCCATGTCCCTTACAGCCCTTGCTTGAAACTGCTTCTTGCAAGCGTGACAAGTGACCTGGAGGATGGGGGAATTTATTTGCTTAGATGCATGCTCTCTAAGTGCCAAGGCCTTGTCCAGCTCACTTTGTGCTTGTTGCCTAATTCTCTGTGCATTGGCAAACTCCTGCTCGGCCATTTGAATCTGCCTCCTGGCCAGCTCTCTCGCCTCCTCAGCATAAGCCTTCTCCGCCATCGCCAATCTCAACTGCTCACGCGCCTCTTCTCTCATCTGTAAAGCGGGGACGACGCTATTGAGTCTATCCCCCATGTTGCTCATCAAGTGACTCGCGTTGTTCGACTCATTCTTTTCCCTGGCATCGCATGACGACCCAATCGAGAGCTGCAATGGGGTCGAGTCCTTTTCGTCGCTCTTGGAGGAAATGGAAGCCGCTTCAGCGGGGATCGATGAGCTTGAGAGCTGAAGCTCCAAATTGTGATGGTGGTTATCCTGACCATTTCTGGAAGAGCAGTCTTTCGTAGGGCTCAATAAGAGAATGGGATTTCCCATTGGCTTTGGCAATATGAAAGGCGGTAAACTAGGAGTTGCACTGAAATTGGTGTCGCTGGAAGGGGTAGGGCTAGAGGCAGTTCTTGAAAGACACGCTGGCTGGAAAGGTTGCAGCTCGGACCGAACTCGACCCATGTTGCAAGAATCTTGGTGCTCAATGAAGCTTTCGACCCTGTAGAAAGGTACACGGAACCATATGAATAGTGGGTTCATATGCCAAAAAAAAGAATATGCAGTTGCTCTGGCTGTCACAGGAAGGGCAGCAAGAGAGGGTTCTTCTCTTTTCCTATCTTTTTTGTTTATTTCGCCTGTCTTGTCAATGGAGATATGCAGAGAACCAAGGCGATAGAAGGAGATGAAGTCGTCAACCTCGTACAGATGTATTATTAACAAAACTATTCATATGTACAAGTCATTAAATTCATTTAAAAATGGCGGCGAGAGTGCAAATTATGAAAGAGAGTGTAGCGAACGTATAACGTATGCCCATGCTAAAACGAGGAAGACAGTCACTTGAAATTATTTATTTGAACCTAAGAGTCGGTTCTTGGGTTCCTAAAAAGGAGATTTTCAGCAAAATAACACAACACAACCAACAAAATCTGATTTTAGGGAACCGTGTGTCCGCTGTCTTCAAGAAAACAGCGGTTATCGAAACGCCATCAGAATTAAGGTTTTCCATGGTCAGTCAACACCTAGAGCGAGGTATATACCCTTTCCCACTTTCGACTTTAGCCTTTTAGAATCAATCAGAAAAAGGCAATGAAAAGGGTTGGGCAAAGGAAAATGTCTTCACACATCAAAAGCATCTAAATTAAAATAGACTCTCATTTGCAACAGTATAATAACTTTTAATCCCATGGCTTGAGTCAAGTTCAAGATCCAACCTGGAAAAAACTCTTCCACAGTCACAAGAATGGCCTCTGGTGCCGCAAGTCTTGAGATGGGCCTTGTAATCAGACTGCACGGCATATCCCTTGGAGCACCTCTCACACACCCACTGCTTCTGGTTGCTGTGCTTCCTCCGGTAGTGCTTCTTGATCCCAACGAGGTCGCCGAGCGCGTGGCGGGGGTCGTGGTGTAGGCAGGTCGTCTCGGGGCACACGAACACCCGCTTCCTCGCCACCGCTCCCGGCCCCGCGGGATTCTCCCTCTTGAGCAGCTTCCATGGCACCTTGTGCCGCCGACGGTGCATCTGGAGGTTCTGGTCCCTCTGGAACCCCTGGTTGCAGATCTCGCACACGTAGCGGTCCGACTCCAATAGGGTTTTCGGCGATAGCGAAACTACCTCCGCGTCGGGATCTGATAATTGGTCAGTTAAAGAAGTCACGCCTTCTTCTCGGAGCCCCACCTTTCTCATATACCAATCGAATGAAAGTGAACGATTGATGGAGACAAAAGAAAGGAAGATAAATGGAAGTACCTGGAGTGCCTGCCGGTCTTCTTTTCCTCTTATTGCTGCTGCTGTTGTTATTTCCATTCTCTGGTTCAGAAGAAGCAGGAACAAATGGGGCAGAACAAGAAGTGTTGGCGTTGCCTAACATCAGTATTGATCCGAGTTGAGTTTTCCTTTTCTTCGTAGGAACTTTGTAATATACGGTTGAAGAGACGAGAAGTAGAGAAAAGAAAGAAAAGCCAATTTCTAATGGTTTCTGAAAGCGTTGATCTTGGGTTTCTGTCTTTTTGAAGGATTCTTCTTCATGAGATGATGACTCAGATCACTAGAGAGAGAGAGAGAGAGAGAGAGGCGCAACAAGAAGCCTAGAGGCAAGACCGTAGGGAAAAAAGAAAGCCTTTAACTTTCGGTCATCAGCTTTCTTTTTGGCTTTAAACATTCAGCTTTTCTATGCATCAGCCTTGCTTCTCCCTTTCTCTCTCTCTCTAGACCCTCTTGATCTTCGTCTGAAGTTTCTGTGAACTCTCCTACAAGGAAAGACTCCGAACAATGGATGGAGGGGGGGAAAGAGAGAGAGAGAGAGAGAGAGAGAGAGAGAGAGAGAGAGATAGAAAGCACTGTGGTGCTGAAAGGGGGTAGAGCCAATCAATTGCTAGATAAGCTTTGATCACGCAACAAGCAATGGGCCAGAAGGAGAGAAGGAACAAAAGCTTTATAGGTAAATACATTTTGCACAGTAAAAGAAATTTTGCATGCATTAGTACAAGGCTGCAAGAGAAACACACAAGCCTTCCTCTCTCTCTCCCCCACCACATTATCTTCTGCTACTGATTATGGCAACGTGCATTGACAAAAGTACCCACTTGCCATGGCTGCTCAAACCTGTAATTAATTACAAATGTGAAGCAGCTTTTTGTAAAAGTAGAATTGAATATGTCCCCTTGATGTTAATAAGTCAGCAAGAAGGCATAACATTAGCTGTCTGCCCAACCCTTGTGTCTAATTTCTTCGATGATTGATCTTTTCATCTCCTTTCAAAAGATTGCACGTTCTCATTCCTTTTTCTTTTTTGTTTTTACTTCATTTTTATTTTTAGGGTAAGTCAGCATATAAAAACAGTATTCAATATCAGCTTTTAGAAATGTTACTATATGGAAGCTTACCTTGAAAGATTCTACGATTCTTTACAAAACGATTATATTTGATTAACGTCCAAAACGTTTCATATGATATGTTATCGAGCATTTTCAAAAAGTGCGATCTGCTTATGAATTTGATGAGAATCGTGCAATTAAGTCTTGAACATTCTGCATAGATTAAGTGCGCAACAAATTACAGGGTCCACATCACTAAATGCAGGTGGTAACCTAGGCAAACCATTCAAGCGATGACAAGAAAGGATTCTCGTCTACACTAGTGTCATCCTATGTGATTCTCTCCTTGTCATTAACTCATTATTGTGGAAAACAACGTTGATTTATTGCTTCTGTTTGCAAGATTTAGGTGCGTTTGGTAAGATTTATATTTCTATGGAACAATTTCTTTTCACAAATAGTTTCTATTTCTATTTCCTAAAATAATTTTTGAGTAAAATAAGGGTTTGGTAACTACACAAAATTTCTATTCTGTGAATAAAAAAAGAATATGAATGCGTTTGGTATGACCCACAAATTTATTTGTGCCGTATAATTTCTTTTAATTTTTTAATAATTTTTTAGATTTTAGATTTTTCTTCTCTTTTTCCACTCTTTTTTCTCTTGTTCTAGTTGACAATAGTGGTGTTGAGCTACGACAATCGGCGGCAGCAATGGGCGGCGAAGGCCGTTGACCAGCAACTTGCAGCGGGCAGTGAGTTTCCACTGGCTGATTATAAGAGGAAGAAGAAGAAAAGAAAAGAAAGAAAATGCTTATTTCTAGAAATTATTCTCGAGAATTCTATTCCAAATTTATTCCCTGGTTACTTTTTTATTCTGGGGAATATAAAAATTAATTGATGCTATCATTTTCCTATTTTGAAAAATAAAAGAACAAAAAAAATCAAGGAACATAAATGTTACCACGCAGATCTTTAGTTACGAATTATAGACATAAATACCACAAGACACTCGAGTATGTATGATTACCCGTTGACTATGCCATTTCTTTTCTGTTCCCTCATATTCCAGCGCTGACTTTGGATGCCTAGGAATATAACAGCAAATTAATTTGTTGGTAAGATCTATAATGCTGGAATTAGTATCCCTTTATGAGTGGGTAAAACTTGCGTGGGGTCAAGCCACGTGGCATGCACACCCACGAGCTTTACCCAGCAATTTCACTTTTAGTAGTCACTTTGGTCGATCACTAATGTTGACAAGTTTCTAAATCTTATTCACACAGTATTTATGCGTGCACAGATATATTTTCTTTATTTGATAAAGATATTACATCGAATGGTCAATGTGAAATATATCATCAAAGAGATATAACTCAACCCTTACAGATAAATGAATCACTTTAACAATTCTCTAATCCTACCAATATCTCTAATTTTGCATCTCTAGTTCCATATATTGTTTATGTATAGATAGATTCTCTTTCGTCCAGCAATTTGTTAAATAAATGGTATTACTTTTTTGTCAGAAAATAGATGATATTAGAGGATCATAAAAAGAACTCGTCACTGAGAAGATTCATCTACAGTATTATAATATTTATTTATGTTACTCTAATTATCAATGTTGCAAATTGATAATTAGTCAAAGCAAAGTTGTTTTTGTGTTCTTCGTCTTGTCTTGGCCGTTCACATGTTCACATGTTCTCTGTTTTTATTTTCATTTTTTTTTTAGAGAATGAAATTATGAAATCAACTCGTCATGTTTGAAAGGCATAGTACAAATTAGGCGCAGCCGAAGCGTGCTCGAAGCATCATGACATGACTCTGTCAAAATTAAACAACAGAAACTTTAAAAATGAGATATAAAATCATGATACGACATGCACTACGGCCCGCACCACACGATGAGAAAATCTTGATCGAATTTGGTGAATGTGAACTCGTTCTCTCTCGACTATCTATGAAGCACCGACACTCTTTAAGAGTCTACGTGTCATGTCGGATACTTTGACACGTGTCTGACACTCTCCGATACTATTGGACACTCTCCGATACTCGGTCAACATGTGTCGGAAAATCTGACACTTAATCAACTTTTCCGACACTATCCAATACTCAAGTCAGAATTCTGATATACAAGTTTCTGACACGTGATTCCGATATCGAGGTCAATTTTAAAAATTTAATAAATGACAAGTCAAAATATATATATCTGTGTGTGTGTGTGTGTGTGTGTGTGTGAAAAAATGGAGAAAGAAGAAAAACCTAGTCTTCTCTTCTCTTCTGACTTCCACTTCTAGTGATATAAAATTCATCTTTTAAGTTTTTTTTTTCCCTCTTCCAACATATCTAACATGTGAGTCAGAATATGGATCACTTGTTTTTTCTCCAAATTTTATGAATTATTAAAATAAAGTTAAATTTGTCAAATTGAAACAATGATATTAATAAATGGCGGATTAATATTTTTAGTGTATATTCATTATAGGCTTTTTAAATTATTTATTTATTTATGAATTTGATTCAAATTAATTTGATTGAAATAATCATAAAAATAATAATTTATTATGTATATTTAATATACAACGTGTCCCAACGTGTCGGAATTCTCTGTTTTTTGAGAAATGACGTGTCGGCGTGTCGTGTCGTGTCGTGTCACGTGTCAGTGTCGGTGCTACTTAGTCAACTATTATATCATTTGAAATTTCATGCATAATTACATTGTCTGATTATATCGAGTGAGAAGCAGGAGATCACTACTTCTCAGGAAGAGGGCCCCATTTTATGCGAGATTTTTTTTGAAGTGTTTTATGAGCACATAGATTTTCACGTTTTCTGCATTCCGGAGGAAATTTCGTGAAAAATCGAAATTATCGATATTTATTTTAAACGATTTTGCATAGAAGTGATATCCATTAATAGAATAGTCGAGAGTATAGCTATCATTATGTGCATCTCTAGCATCAATACATGTGTTCTATCGGATCATGTGGATCTCATATAAAGTTCACATGATCTCAAAGATTACATACATTGAGCTTGTGCTATGGATGAAAGTCATTAATGAATCTATAATCGTACTAAGGAGTTTCTTTTTATATATATTAGGGAAGTTGATATGCCGAGATATTATCTGTTTTTTTTTTTTTTTTTTTAACTTGAGATTGTAATTTGTCGGCTTATCCCTCTTGTCTAGTCAAACCAATAATTGCATGTGAATCGTTGTCTTTAAAAAGCTTAAAGGAAAAACTGTAATCAACTGGACAATTTATAGATTGACTTAAACAAATAGAGACGTTGTCCTATTATAACGCTTCAACATAATAGTATGTTTATTTTGTAAAAAATGAATGATTTTAAAAAAAATATACTAAAAATAATTGCATTAGTCAATAAAAAAATATTTTCATTATCAACAATAATTTATATCTAAACATTTTCGTGAAAAATGAAAATGATTTTTGTTCGTTTATTTTTATGAGCAACACAAGTGATTATTTTAGGAAATATTTATCAAATGATTCATTTTGTGCAAAATAAGTGCACCATTTACTTCATTTCTTACTCTCAACATTATTTCACAACCCTTATCTTTTTTTTTGGTCAACCAGTTTTATATTGGAAAATGCATAAGAGTGGGCTAAATGAATTATTGGAGCAAAAAACGAAGTGAATATAAAAAAAAAAAAATCAAGTAAAGGAAAAAAGATCACGGGTAGAGAGAAAAAAATAAACATTGTCGAATCAAATGCTTAATCAATAGCCGTATTCTTGAGTTAATTCAATTTAGGGAAAATGATACAAATGATTCATGAACTTTGACCTAATGTGCAATGTTGTTCGAACTTTTAATTTGATCAATCTAGTCCCTAAAGTTTAATCAAATATGAAACATGGTTCTTGAAATTTTAACTTGTTCAATGTGGTTTTTGAACTTTCGTTGCATATTCCATTTAATTCCTAAATTATATGAACATGTTCAATGTTGTCCCTGAATTAGGATCAATGAAAGGATGGTATTCTATATTTTCATATAGTTTAACCAAAAGTTACTAGATTATATTAGATAAGTTAAAAGTTTAAGAATAATATTGTCTATTGAGTCAAAATTTAAAAATTATTTGTATCATTAAATCAACGAGAATTGGAAAGGTGGTTTCGCAATGGAAATGCGAGCGGCAAGTTTTCAAATCATATGGAAAGCAATCGATTCGATACTTAAAAAGGAAGAGAGAGAGAGAGAGAGAGTCTCCACTAGCCCTCCACCACAAATGGAGCGGAACAAGCTCCAAAAGCAATCATACGCGACAACTTTAGGCGAACAGTCATGTGCGAGAGAGCTTTAAATTTATCAAGAGCTACACCATTTCCTTGGAGCTTCCTACCCACCTTGACTATTCACCGAGCTTCGTAGCTTAAATTCTCAACACTCTCTACACGTAGCTATTCAACTCATGTTTCGTTGCCAACTAGCTTAGACTTTCTGACGGTGCACGTGTATTTCAGGAAAAATCACTAAAAAAATTCCTAAACTTATTGCATGATAATCGATTCAGTTTTAAATTTTGTGATTTTGTCAATTTAATTATAAATTTTTTGACGATTTACTAATGTAGTCTTTCCAACCAATTCTGACTAGAAATTGCTAACGTGGATATTGATCATTCTAAACGGTAAGACGACATTGATGTGAACGATTTTTGTAATTTGAAAAAATTCAAATTTTCTTTTCTCTTCATTGCATTTGCAATTGGCGGAGGGAAATATGAAAAAAAAAAAAAGAAGAAGAGGAAAAGAGAGAAAATGGACGGCATCTAGTTAAAATTGACCGGAAAAATTACATGGTCCTACAAGTGAGAGGCAATATTGAGGGGAGAGAGGGAGGATGCTTTAGATGGTTAGATAATAATTGAGTATAGAGTTTTAGATACGGGAAATCAAGAACCCTAGACAAAAATGATTACAGAGGACGGTTCCTTCTCTCTTTTATTATTATTATTTTTTGCGGTGATATTTGCATGCATGTTTTGGAGAATCTGGCTCCCACAATCCCTCCATTCACTTCAAAATAATAATAAAAAAAAAAATAAACAAAATCGGAAGTTAAAATCAACAACTTTTACTTTTGTACTCACTATTAATTATGTGTCATCATGGGCTAAGACCGCTGACACGTATCAACCTCCCTCAGTTCTCATTCCATGTCCCCCCCCCCAAAAAAAAAACCAAAAAAAAAAAAAAAGATGGAGGGAAAAGAGCATATTGCAAAAATTAATAAAACCTTTTGGTCAATGGGTTGAATGTGAAGCTAAAAGCTCTGCATTATGAAGCCTTGTATTGAACATAAAACTAATGAACTTAGCCTGGAATTATAAACTAAGAAGATAATATGTTATAATGAAATTTTAGGAGGATTCACGACATACACAATACACCAAATTATGGTTATGAATGTGTTAATGATCTAAAGTTTGGAAAAATTGTTTAAAAAGTCCGAAATTTATTACATTTTTACCAATTTAATCATAAAATTTTCAATTGTATCAATTGAGTCATAAATATTTTCACTTTACCAATTGAGTCAATTTTAATAATTTTGATTGGAAATTATTGACGTGGACATTGACTGTTCTACGTGGTATGACTGGTACTGACATGGATAATTTTAATAAAACTTTTTTAATTTTCAATTTTTTTCTTCTCTTTTCCTTATTTACTCTTCACCAGTCCTCATCAATGGCCAACGGAGGTTGTCGATCTTAGGTGATGACCACCCTCATTGGCCCTGAGCAAGGGATGCCCGAGCTTGGACTGATGAGGGCTGTCCTTGCCCGATCAAGCGAGGGTCACCCTCGCTTGATGACGGTGGATGCTCACACCTGGCTTGGCGAGGGTAGCCCTCGCCTAAGGCCAGCATGAGGCCTAGTAATAGCCAAAGGAGGGGAAAAAGAAAAAAAAAATAAACAAGAAAATAGAAAAGAAAATAAATAAATAAATAATAAAAATATTTAGAATTCAATCAGTATGGTTAAAAAATTTACGATTAAATTGATAAAAAATTAATAAGTTTAGGAATTTTTAGATTATATTTTCTCTAAAGTTTAGCCACGAAGAACTAATGTAGTTTCAACGTCATGGGATCGGGTGATTCCCAATTATATGCCGGGAAACAAGATCGTCGGTATTCCCGCAATGATCTCTTCATGGGAGAGGGTGAGTCGCGGGCCCCACTAACTTCCTATTCCTCGATGCTCTTCGCTGTTTTATGCGCTGTCCATGTTTTTGTAGCGATTGTAAGTTGAAATTGATAGGTGAAGTAGGCCAAAACATGGAGCCTCCCTGGTTTTCTTGTGCGGTCCGTGCCCATGCTCGGACGGAGAATATGACTTTGAATGATGCTGGCGATATTGCGATCGATATTTGCCAAATCTAGTTACAAAGTGATGTGACGGATTGTGAAATAATCGAGTTGGTGGGACCCATTTAGGTATTAGTATTAGGTGCTTATCAAATATAATGAAATAGAGAGTAAAATTGAGAAAAAAGAAACCGAAATACAAGATTTGTCTTGATTCACCCCCAAATTAAAGCTACAGAAGATTCCGTTATGATTAGTATCTGTCACCTCTTTGTTATAACTTTCAATTACAAGAGAATAGATTAGTATCGCCATCATGAAGTGTGACTCGCAAACACAAAGCGGTATCCAAGTAAGAAACAATTCATGTTACGGTACAAATATCACGTGAAATTCACTAGAGAAACACGCCAACTTAATAGATCGCATATGATTGATCTGATACATCACACCGTAAATAGATAGAGTCTTACATGAGAATTTCGTGCTCAGGATAGGAGTGATGATCAAGCACGCAAAGGGACCACACCATCTCATGATCGTTCATAGAAGCCTCAATTTCATTGGCTTTTTATGTGGGATTTTTCTGAAGTTTCGTTTGTCATTTTCGTGTCCCAATCTGGGATCCCAAATGGACGGACGTGAGAAATGGAATCGCCAATTCAACGACCCTGTTCCTCGTCTTTTTGCTCGATCCAAGCCCATCGTACCATACGTAGAAACGAAATCGGATGTAATTGGAGGTCTGGGAAGTTCACTCTTCATCCATTTTTCATATGGCGATCCCGTGAGTCCATCCTTCGATTTTTGGATTTTTGCACGGTGGTACATCGAGGTCTTGGTTCACACCGATACGATAGGGTCGGATCATTCTTGTTGCCGTGTCCATTTTAATTTTGAATGGTCGATGATTCTGCCTACGAAAATAGCTTCGAAATTCGTCGAGGACGGCTTGTGTAATCAAGCTCTTTTAGACGGTTTATGATGGAAAAAAACCTTTATTTGTAGGCTAATTTATTTCAGGGAATAGCATATGAGAGTTGGTAGGTACTAATTAAAATTAATATTAATTAAAAATTTGAAGTCTAATGCAATCTCATTTGTTTTCGAAATTAGAAAAAAGAAAATCTTTGAAAAAGGAGCATATTCTAATAAAAAAATAAGCGAGATATTCCGTATGTAATAATTCTGATATTGAGCACCCAAAAAAGGAAAATGAAATATGTCGATATCACGTGATCTATAAAACGGACCCTCTAAATTCTTGACGTTCTTGTTTGTAACTCGTAACGTTGCAACATCCTCTTGGAATTATTCCATGATTGAGGCGACAAGTTTTCCTTGTGTTCATACTTATCAGCATCGTGATTTATGAAATCACTTGTCATCTCAATTCCTGCTTTTGGTTATGTCTTGATGCTCAGTGTAATAACTCAAAAGACAAACACAAAGGAGGAGCCATGCACCAAATGATTCTCTCAGTGATTCTTGTAACTTTTGCAAAAAGTACGTACTAATAGTGAAAATTACAGATCTTGATACATTTCTTCCCAAGAAAGAATCTAGAGCTAACCTAATTAATTTTTATTTTTATTTTTTATGGTTGAAAGTAAATATTTCTTTGTATGTCAAAATCTCAATATTGTACATGGAAGGTTCAAAATAAAGCAACAGCAAAGTAAAACAATAATGCATTCATCTCGTCAGAAAAGATTTGTCTCAGCATCAAAACCATGGCCGATTCTAAATCTCACATCATCACAGTAATTTCCTTCTCCAATAGCTACAGCTTGCTTAGTGGGCAGTGCATGCTTAAGTTTAGCTTCATCAACACCATCACCATATGGAAACACCAAAAATAGGTTGAATAGGCTCTTACATCTAAATCTAGATTGGGAGAGGTTATATCTCTTTAACTATATACTGTTGCTATCTCACTGGTATCACTTGCTTACACTTTTTTTCAGGAGCAACAAAATGAAGAGAATCAAGCCATAAAGTAATCGGTCATTAGCCAGAACCCCGGTCATTTTCTGGTTCGTATAATTATTGCTTAAAAGGAACTTGAAAGATCAGGAAGCTGACATCCTTTCCTTGACAGCTGATGCAGCTGCCCCATACCATGAAGCCACGGCCATTGCACCTGGATCCGGAACCGATTGGAGGTTTGCCTCAGAGATATAAGATGCGCGCCCAGCCTATACGAATAGTGTAATTATGAATCCACAATCTTTTACACAAAAATGTCAAGAAAATTGCATTGTCAACTATAAGTAGCATTAATTCCTTTGAGGTAGTCATGATGTTCTGTCAAAACTAAGCATTGATACTAAATCCCCGAGCATATTCTTCTGCACCTGAAATTAGAAAAGCTACACTGCGGATAGCAAACTCCGACATCTGAGACCTGAATCTAGTCAAGGTTGCTTATCGTGATATGTGAACTTGTGACTGATCCTCTTGCTTAAATTTTGATGTATGGTCTTATACTAATGATGGCCCTTGTGGTTTATAAAAGTCAGGATGCGATGAACAAATGCAAAGGTCAAGTAAGCCCTTATCATTTTCTAATCCAATGTCCAGTGAATCTGAAAAACTCTGCAAGAAATGGCCTAAAAGTTTTTTTGGCACCTTCAGATTTTAAGTCCTTCACAGTTCACACTTATTGAGTAAGATGTCAGATATCCAATTCAGTTGAGTTAATCTTGTCTACTAACATTATCTCTTTAGTTGACAACAATTGTACAACTCAACAGTCAGCCCCATGCAGTTCCAAAGATATGCTGGGTAAAGATCTTTCTTGCAGATTTAGTGCCATTAAGTAGGCGAAGAAGACAGTGTTCTGATTAATTATATCACCTGTGCTTGCATCCCTTTCGTTGACTCTGCTCCAGCCAATGCCGCGTCAGATGAAAGAACAAATGCAGTTACAGGATCCACGCCAGCATCCAGCTTCTGTTGATGAAAGAAATTTTAAAAAACCAAGGGATTGTACAGTGAAAATGTCAACAACAGGGGGCGAAACAGCATCGTATTTGTTATCAATGACCTCATGAAGAACTCTAGATGCTGGAATCAAGGCATCCAACATTGTGCGGTAACCGGCACTTGCTCCTCCATACTTACTGATAGCATTGATGCCAGCTTCAAATGCTTCGGCCCCTGAATCAAGAAAAGGAGTGAGGCCAGGGTCATCAAACATATCAAAGTATCAAAAGGGGAGCGTGATCTCACATTGCTTAGGTGAAATAGCACTCCCTTTCAAATTTGCACTTACAGCCTTAGAGAATATGTTGTATCTGTTCCAAAAAGGGGAAAAGGGGGTTGCACACTTAGTTGGAATACACATGTAAACATAATATCCGACCCTCATCTAAGAGAGAGCAAAGGAGAGTACATTACATGATCCCACTAGTTCCACCCATCACTCTCATGGATGTCCCGACCTCGTTTACTGTCTCTGCAGCATCATTGAGAGGATAGCTGGGAAGTAGAAGGAAACAAATAAAGCAATCAGTGCAAATATTCAAGGATTGGTGTTACCATCCAAAAGCTACTTATTTATTAGATAGGGTAACATTTCACTGCAACGGAAAAGTCAACATTTCATAATCGTGGCCTTTACTTGAACTTCATCAATGGCAAGAAGGAACAAGGAAAATCGAATTTCATGGAGTTGGATTAAGTTCTAATGGAACTCACTGGTTTTTCAAGTCCTCCAAAATAGCCGTTGCACCTTTAAACAACTGCAGAACAGGTAAATATTAAGCGGGAAGCCAAAAGGGTGGGAAGAAAAAATGTGCCAATGGCAAAGAAGAAGAAACTTTTAAAGGACTTACTGTTGACCCACAGTCAGCATCTCCTGCTTCACCATCCCACTCATTCAACTGGTCTTTAATATCAATAACTGCTTTTGCTGCTGCTTCAATAGCTGCCTCAAGGAGCAGGCCCTGTTTGCTCAGCTCCCGTGGCCGACTTGATGACTAATCAGAATTAAATCATAATCAATGAGCTTTGATCAAGGAGATAGTCATTGATAAACTTCAAGAAGCATATGGCCGTTATAGAAAATCTCAAACTTCCTATAGTACACAAATTACATACCACATTCATAGCTTTTAAGGAAGATGGCGGCATTGGAACTGGAAACTTTGGTGTTGGGCGATTCCCTGCACGACAAACCACGCTGAGCTCCGTGATTGCATTATAAAACTCATGTTGCACTAGTAATAGAAAAGCAACATGTTCTTGAAAGCATGCATGTCTTCACTCTGAAGGTTGGTACCAACATCAGTAAAGTAGTTTTTATTTCTTCTTGTTCTAATCATGAAATATAAGTACCAAGGAGGAGGAGGAGGAGAAGGGAAAAGCTTTAATGCAGACGCACCATTAACTCCAACAGGCCATGCCGGAGCCTTAGTTGCAGCATCTAACCGCTGCAAAATTGATTCATCTGCCTTCATAATAGTGATTGAAAACCCTGATAGAAACATAACGATCAGAACTAGTCCATCAAAGTAACAGCACATAAAAAGCGACCGACCTGCCATATCAAGAGAAGTCATAAATGACCCAACATATACTCTATCAACAGCCAATCCATGTTCTAGCTGCAGTTTAGTTACTGTTTTTCCTGATGCAATCATGAGTTCCATAATCGGGGTGGCACCAAGCCTATAATTCAGAAAGGAAAAGTGTAAGAGATGTTTAAAGCTGCAATCCCATTGTCTAAACAGAATCTAAGAACTTCATGGTTATCCAGTACACCAGAAGACAAAGGTTAGAGAGTAGACTCACCCATTTATCATAATAATCACCCTATTACCTCGCGAAATGGGGACATAGTTTGACTCCTGAGGAGATCAATCAATCAATCAGAGATTGTTACTTTATTTTAAACTCATTCTTCTGCCACATCCATCATGTGAAGAAATTTGCTAAGAGAGTACATAGAGTCATGGACAGAATATTCGAGGAAGAAAACGACTTGTTAAATGATGGATATAATAGTAAAACTTGCAGAACCATAACTCAAGCTGCATAAATGGGATCTTTTTCCCTAAGGTGTCGAAAAGTTCATCAAGGTATGTAGGACAAATTATGGCTCAAGAGAACTAGGAATGTCAAGAAACAATCAGGGAAAACTGTCCCATCTGTTCTTGAAGAATTGTTCTCTCATATCAAAAAATCGCCTGTTCAAGTAAAACAAGCCAATCCATTTTGCTTATAAAACAGAACTAAAGCAGAAACTAGTTTTGTTTAAGGTACTTGTATAAGTGGACAACAATGTATACAAGTACGTTCCATGTGAATATGTTAAGACATGAGGTCAAGGCATTTAAAACTTCAGTAAAAATAATAATAATAATAATATTACAGAAACAGAGAGAGCCCAAGGAAAATGATTTTGAATAGAGTTAGAAAAAAGGGATATTTACTTCACTTGATTTGCAACGAAATCCTTAGTACCCTAGTTAAAGGTCATACCGGTGACAATATTTTTGTCAAAACATGAGAAATCACCATGTCCACTGGCGAAATGTCAGCCACAGCCACACCTGGTTCTCCATGCTGTCAGAGAAGATTGTGCTATTTAGTCAAATAATTATATGGAGTCGAAACATAGCCAAAAGATTTCAGACAAGCACACACAAGAATGCTTGCATTAGAAGGGGACATTATAAAGGAGATGCTTCTCATGAATGATAGGGAAGCTCAACATAGCTTGAACTATGTGAGTAGTGGAGCCATTAGCCAGTATATCATTATCACTTACTTGTAAGCTTGTGTTTGCTGCATGGTCATAAATATAATGCAGAGAATTCAAGATAACTCACGATTCCGAGGCCAAGTTCCATCTTTCCCGGTCCTAAACGATTTGAAGTAGCCTGACCTGGTAGAGTGCAAACGGATAATGCAACACCCATCGTCCCAACCATTTCTGATGCACGCTTCGCCTCTGCCGCAACATCCTTAAGTGAGAGCCCAGCTGCGGCTGCAGCTCCGGCGACCTTATATTGACAAATGAAAGCAAATAATCATATCAGTATTCTTCACTTTCACTACTCATAAACGTAGAGCAAGAAGTGTGGAGTCTCTCAACAACAATGAACCATAGATATTGCCAGATGCATGAAAACTTCGGAAGAATAATCTGAAAGGGATGTCCTTCTGACTTTCTTAATTAAAAATTTTAAAACTTTCTACAAATTGATTTGCCAGAACAGGAGCTTCCTAGGTTAAAGATCTATTACAACAAGAAAATACGAGAGTTTTTTTAAGGTTGACGTAGTTACTCAAACAGATGAAAGTGAAAGTGGCAAAAATTAAGGATACAAGCATGGACCATGAGAAGGGGGGAAGGAAAAGATTCTTGTTTAGTGCCAAAAGGGACATTTAAAGCACAACCTTTCAGAGAGATAAAGACCACAAACCTTGTGAACTAGAATAGTCCCCGCCAATCCTCTCCTCCCGACTATGCCTCGCGGGGGAGGTAAAGCACAATCATCTCCGACAATCACCATCTGCAATAAGGCATAACCTTTTGACACCAGTCTCCAGCTTATGTTAAAATCACAATCACATCTGCAAGTAATTACAGGGGAAGTACCTCAACCATGTAACCTTCAGATTTAGCCAGCTCAGCAGCCAATCCAAAGTTCAAGCGATCACCTGTATAATTCTGCAAAAGGGAGATTGTAATCCTTCTTCTGTTAGATCTTCTGTTTTGGACAGATGTCATAGCACAGGGAAATAAGTACTTGTGGTCTATGCAGCTGCTAGAACTGCATAAACTCCCGGAATTTCTGTGGCAATAACAGTGCCGTTTACAAAATTTTTAGTTTTTCCCTTGTATACATAAGTTCACATGTATGCCAAAATACTCTATAAGGTGGTAGGATAAAGAAAAGGAAGTACCTTGACAATAAGTAGACACCCCATTGGACCAGTTACAGCTCGGATGCCCTGAAATATATACAATAGAGCAAAATGAATCTCATAGACAAGGAGACAAAACATAAAGCAAGAGATCCATGACATTTTCCTTGTTTAGTCATATAATCATGAGAAAACATACAGCTAGAACAGCATCAACTGGTGGAGAAGCAAAAACATCACCACATATTGCAGCTGCTAGCATCCCTTCACCCACGAATCCAGCATGAGCTGGCTCATGGCCACTACCACCACCTAACAAAGAAATAGCATAAATCATTGAACTGGAGATTCTTATGCATAAATCATGGCCCGCTGTTGAAGTCCATCACTTTCCTTCTAAATGATTGAACTGTAAATGAATTAATTGGGTAGATGAAGTAGAAGCTGTGCAGAATGAGGAGTTGCGAACAGATCAACGGTTTCTAAATGAGAGGAAAAAAAGTGTTTCTGAATACAGAAACATTGGCAGGAACTGAAAGATAACAACTATATCATGTCGATGCCATGGACATCACCGACAATATAAGAATTCAAGAAATTCAATGCGCACAATTAGATTCTAAACATTAACATAGAAATGCAGGGAAGACAACATTAACCTGATATAACGACCACCTTGTCATATGTAGCAGGTGAAACATCAGCCCGCAACACGACCTTCACCTGCATTTCCACCAATAGGATTGGAACGGTCGTGTGAGTCACTGAATAAACTGTGAGACTCATGAAAGAAGCATCCAAAAAAAAAAAAAATTACGAAAGTCGGAATCACCTCAGGAAAACCATCCAAGTACTGCAAATTAGGATAGGTTTCCACAAGACCCTCGATGAACTCGGTCACCACATCTGCAATTACATCAAACACATGTAACGGATACATTTCCTTTCTGTTTCCCTTTTCTCTTTTTTCATCCATGAGCGACACAGATAATTCATGTCATCGAAACGCTTAAATGCCGATAAAGACATGAAATAACAAGTCAAGGACAAAATAAAAAGATTAAACTCCCAAGATTTTAGCGACAACGTCATGCAAGATTACATCTTTCTGATTTACATCAAACCATGAACAGACCAAAGGCACCCAGGAACCAAAACGAAGCGACATGTCAAGAGGGCAGAAGAAGAAATCGTGTGCAAACCATCTGGGTCGTTGATGAGTTTCTTTGCCTGCGAAGCCATGTTTTCGCTGGAAAAGCTCAAAACTTCGAAGAGCGATGGTTCTGGTTGACTCAGCACCTACGCATCGAACAGTGACGAAGTCCCAGAGCAGGCTGTGATCGGCGACTATGGCTGGTTCAGATGTCAGTGTCAAACAAGCTACGAATCTCGATATGCCACGCGAACCAAGAAAGGAGGGAGACACCTCACTGCGCTTTCTGTTGGGTCAAACCTCACTGCGCTTCTTGAGTCGAGAGAAAATGTGGATTGCGTTTCTTTCTGAGCACCTGGGAAGCGCCTCTCGCTTAAATTTATGTGCGTCTTATCTCCATTTTTTTTGTTCTGCTTATCTGGGTAAAGCTCATGTCAGAATTTGTTTGCACGTGGATTGTGCTATTGAAGGGCAAACATTTAGTAGAAAATCTCAAGAAAAAGTCAGAGAATTCCTCTAGCTAGTTGAAAGCTAGTTCGCCATCGCTTGAAAAAGCGGGACATTCAATCGTATTTCTATTTAATTTTTGATGCACAAATTCAAGACCTTCTGTTCAAAATAAACCTCTCTAAAAATTAATTTTCAAAATAACTGTATCCTTCTCATACTAGTTACTTTAAGGCGTGTTTGTAACCATCTCAATAGTGTCGATTTCGATTTTTTTTAGAGAATCGGTTTGGGACGAGAATCGCGTTTGGTAAAATTTTTGTTAGAATCGGTTTGGGACGAGAATCAAGAATAAAAAAAAAAAAATCGATTCTCGTTCTAATAAAATTGAGAATGAAAACTCTTCTTCTTCTCTTTTCTTCTTTTTCATCGACCGCCATCCTGTGATCGCCGCTCGCCGCTGTCCGCCGCCGCCGGTCGCCGCCACCGGTCATCGCCTCCCACCGCCATCCGCCGTCCGCCGCCTGTCGCCGTCCGACGAGCTCGCCGGAGGCTCGCCAAGCTAGGGCGAGGTCCGGCGAGCTCGTCGGAGGCAAGCCTAGCCATTGGCAAGGCTCGCCCAACTCCGCCGGTGGCTAGGCGGGCCTTGCCTAGCTGCCGACGAGGGCCGGCCTTGCCGAGGGCCAGAACCGGCCTAAAGAAAAATTAGAATAGGAGAAAAAAAAAAAAAAAAAAAAAAAAAAAAAAAAGGGAAAAAATTATAAAAATTATAAAAATTATTTAAAAATCATTTAAAAATTAAAATAAATTGATTTAGAATAGAATCAATGAACACGGTACCAAATACAATTCTATTTCAGAATCATAAATTTCGTACAGTTACCAAACACGTTCTTTTACTTAGAATCAGTTCGAAAAAGAATAAAAAATAGGGAAAAAGCCACAAAAAACCCTGAACTTTGCCCAAAGTGACACATTTATCCCAAACTTTTTTTTTGTGACGTGAAAAACCCCAAACTTTTCAAACCGTGACACATTTACCCCATCAAGGGCATTTTTGTCTTTTTATTCTGTTTTTTCCTTTTTCTTTTTTATTTTCCTTTTTTCTTCTTCTTCCCTCCGCCGGCCATGGCGGGGCCGGCGGAGGGAAGCCGGCGTCCGGCGAGGGTCGCCCTCGCCGGCGGAGGGCGAGGGCGGCCCTCGCCGGCGACGGGCGAGGACGGCGGCGTCGGGCGAGGGTGTCCCTCGCCGATCCGGCGAGGGCGTCCCCGCCCTCGCCCGACGCAGGAGGGCGGCCCTCGCCGGATCCGGCGAGGGCGGGGACACCCTCGCCCGACACGGGCGAGGGTAGGGACACCCTCGCCCGACACAGCGAGGCGGCCCCGCTCCGCGTCGGCGAGGACGGCCCTCGCCGGATCCGGCGAGGGCGCGCCCTCGCCCGACGCAGCGAGGGCGCGAGGGAGGCCCTCGCCCGACCCGGCCCGAGGGCCGCCCTCGCCCGACGCCGGCGAGGGCGGCCCTCGCCCGACGCCGGCGAGGGCGGCCCGCCCGACGCCGGCGAGGGCGGCCCTCGCCCGACGCCGGCGAGGGTGACCTCGCCGGACGCCGGCGAGGGCAGCCCCGCCGCCGGACGCCGGCTGGCCGGCGGCGGAGGGAAGAGAAAAGCAAAAAAAAAAAAATGAAAAAAAAATTTAAAAATGAAAAGACCTAAATGCCCTTTAATTTTGGGGTAAATGTATCACATAATGAAAGTTTAGGGTTTTTTGTGTCACAAAAATAATTTGGGGTAAATGTGTCACGCGGTTGGCAAAATTCGGGAGTTTTTCACGTCATAATAAAAAATTTGGGGTAAATGTGTCATTTTAGGCAAAGTTCAGGGTTTTTCGTGGCTTTTTCCCTAAAAAATAATCATTTCTGATTAGAATTTGTTTTCGGGAACAGAATCATTACCAAACGCACCATTTCTCTTCTCTCTTAAAAATTATAAAAATAGTTTCTGATGTTTCTCACAATCTATAATATTTTTAGAATTAATCTATCATAAATAATTAAAATTCTCCATGTAATGCATCCATCATCCTGATAAGGTAAGCAAGGGGTCCTTGCTTGCTTAGTTCTTCAGCTAGCTTCAATAATGCTGATGCCACCAAAATTTACAGAAATGCATGGATATATAAGAGCTCTTATGATACATGATCGCCTAAATAAGCATAAACTCTTCCTTTAAATGCTCTTTCCAATTCGATGACCTAAAATTCCCTCGTCTGCCTGTGCAGAATATTAGGTTCAGGCAGCTAGACAGCGGAATATTCAGGATTGGACACAAGCCGGTTGAGTAATATTAAACATTTGCAAGCTAGTAGCAGAATATGCAAAGGAAGAAGTAAAGCCAAAAAGATAGAAAGATGCTGATCATAATCAGTACCTCTCTTTCAAGATTTCTGGTGGCTCAGTAGGGCCTCCTGCTTCCGCAAACATCTCTGATGTCAATGCAAAATCAACATAAGGAAGTTTGCTCCATTGGATATGTTGTGTTTCATAAGGACTTCAAAAGCCAGTTGTTCCAGATGAGGCTAAAAATGCCAGAAGCATTGTTGCTCTTTTTTGAAGCTTCAAGTCCTAAAAGTGGACACTAAGTGGAATTTTAATGAAGAGATGATTTTGTTCATACTATCATTAGTAGAAATTCTTGCTTAAAATACATATTGACGAAAAGAATAAATGAGCCTTTTGCTGATATAAGTGCGATGTCGATGTATATCAAAGCATTTATAAAACAAAGAACACCTGAAAACTATTCTTACTTGTATGCCACTTACCCTAGAAGATACACGATCTGCCAAGCCCTCAAGAATAAAATCAGATCCTTGAAAATTTGTCATTGTTTTGTCATTGTTGTAATCTATAGGAAAAGCACATTATCTAATTTTATAACTGCAGAAGAACGTGTCCAAGATTTTTGGACCTGCAGATAATGCTAGAAACTTAAATGAAAGATGGGGTATGAACTTATGCTAGCAAAAAGCACATCTACCAAGCCCCATTTCCAAGGTCCAGGGCTGAGGAAACCATGCTAATTAACCTCAATCTGATCTCTTTAGTCTCAGCAAACCATGCTTATAGAATGAAGTACAAAATTCCTTCTTTAGGAGTGTCGAAATGCTTTCCATAACCACTGAACATCCAAACCTATTCACTAGAAGTCAATTAAGTCAAGTCTAAAACAGAGTTAAATAATTGCTCATCTTGTTCTTGGCAGTATACATATATATGTATATAGATATATACAAGTTGCTCATCCTAAAATTGTTCTAGTTTTTACAAGCAGGTGCAATCAGAGCTTACTTTTCCCTGCCCTCATAAACACAGCCCCTTAGCAGAATCAAATTCACGACAGAAACAGCCTTTACCCTTACACATTCTCCAGTGTTCTTCTCGGACAAGTTGACGCATAAGTTCAGAGACAGAAACCCAGTCGTGAAAGGAGAACAACAGATGGCTCTTCATCAACTGAATTTCTGGATCAGAAGAGCTAAAGCCATGTGAACCATAGACAGCGTAAAATGTCTCATCGCAATTCACAGAAAGAGGGCGTCAACTGATATATTCACATTTGTCTGCAAAGCTCTTCTTGGATAGAAGTCCCTCTGCTAAGTCATTGTCCCTGAGTAGGGTGCACTGGAAAAATCATATTAAAGCCCATTAGCATCTAGTTATTGCTTAATTGACTTGAGTTAACATAACATCAAGGTACAAGGGATCTAGGCACCAATCATGTTACCGAAAAGGTATTTAATGTGACAAATACACTACTTAGGGTGCGTTTGGAAACACTTTTGAGGAAAGTCTTTAGGAAAATGCAAAGACCTTTGAGTTAAAGGTGTTTTCCAAAATGCAAATGGTGTTTAGTAAATTGTAATTTGAAAGCCCTTTGTGAAGCACATTTGAGTAAAATGGTGTTTGGGGGAATTACTTTGTAAAGGACTTTTGTGATAAAAAAAAAAAATTATTAAAAGAAAAATAAAAAAATTGACCTAAGAATGGGCAGCGGCCGCCGGCGATCTCTGGCGACCTCCGGCGACCCCGCCGACCCTCGAAGACCACCAGCAAAGGCCGCCCGAGGTCGCACGACGCCGCCGCGACCTCCGGCGACCCCGGATCTGGGGCGGCGAGGTTGCCCGACGCCGCCTCGACCTCCGGCAACCCCGGATCTGGGGCGGCGAGGTCGCGCGACGCCGCCTCGACCTCCGGCGAACCGAGATCCGGGCGTCGAGGTCGCGGGAGGACCTCGCCGCCCCGGATCCGGGTCGCGGCGGGGTCGCGCGACGCCGCCCGCGACCAGATCCGGGCGGCGAGGTCGCGCGACCGCATCGAGGGTGGCCGCGACCCCCGCCCCGTGATCCGGGTCGCGGCGACCTAGACCTTGCCGCAACCCAAATGGCGCGGCGGCGGTCGCGCCACCCCCGACGACGGTCGGCGGCGACCGCCCGTGGAAGAAGAAGAAGAAGACCTTCGCCGGCGACCGCTCGCGGAAGAAGAAGAAGAAGACCGTCGCCGGCGACCGCCGCCCAAGAAGAAGAAGAAGACGATGAATAGTGAGGGCGAAAACCGAAAAACGAAAATCAATGAGGATATTTTGGGAAGAAATTTTTTTTTTTAGCCCTTTACTGTTGAATGCCGAGAAAGCCAGAAAGCCAAAGCAAGGGAGAGGGTGCCTTGAGCTGAGGGCCTTTACAAATGCAAGCATTTCCCAAATGGGCTTCCAAAAGCAAGTGCCAAACACCAACACATTTGCCCAATGGGCTTTGGAGGTCCAAAGGACTTTGCAAAGTCCTTCCCAAACGCAGCCTTAGTAGTTACACAGGATGTAACAAATCAATCGAAAGTGAGATGCATACATTCATGACACCAAGTAAGATGAGATTCGTATCACATGGGTAATGGTAATTGGTCGTTACACCATTTCGTTATTGTTTGTAGTGTATCAATTACATAAAATATTTTCTTCATGTCGCCATCATATGTTACATGAAAAGGTATCCTCACCACGAACTTTTCTTATCAGTATATAAAACAATTTCACCGCAATGGTGGAAATAACGCATGAGTTAGATAGGCTAATAATTCCGTGAACTGAATGTAAAATGTATAAGCAACTATTAAAATGTACAAGCAAATACACGATGCTACCATGCATCAAACTACTGCCGGACAAGAGCAAGCAAACATCTGATGTCAAAATCGAAGATACTACTGTTCAGAAAACTGAAGTTAAATGATGCATGAGAAGACTCAATTATGTACTTTTCCCCACATTTCTTTTCAACGCCATGCTTCAGAATCAGGTGAAGTAGAGAGAGACAATATTAAACAAATAGAATTGAAGTGCTTCATTTCGATTTGAATCATGAAAATGGACCGAAGGTCTCCAAAAAAATCACGGGCGCCCTAAGTTCATTTAGTGTCGAACTCTCCGTTGGATTCAATATTAAGAATGCACGATGAAATTTGGTATCTTGGCCTATTTCCTCTGGCGGATGAGCCAATGAATTCCTGCCCATGACGCAGCGCAGAGTCCGGACGACATGCAAAACTTGCCCACGCCCGATACCGATCGACTGATTCGAGCACCAGGGTCAGGCGGTAGGTGCTTAGGCCAGCGGGGCAGGCACTCAAAAGGTGTCTTTCCCGAGCTATTTTTGAGTTTCCTGGGTATTGTTAGATCATATTCCATATAGAGAATATCAAATTTAGCCAGAGAGTATATGTCTCGTGAGAGTTCATATGAGGGTTAACACTCTTCGGTCATGAGTCTATTTTATGTATTTACAGTTAGGAATACAATTATGTATTTAAATTGCTCGATTGTGATTGTAGAACGTTAATAGAAATTCAGGCAGATCGACCCAATCGTCAACCCTCTGTTCATATGCTCCTATTTCACAACATATACAATGTAGTTTGCTTGAAACTGCAGATACATAGAACTGCAAGCTGGAGGTCAACTCCAATGCTTCCTATGAACAGGGCCCTTTTGTCTTCTCTTTCATAAAAACTTCAGCTGATCTTTCAGATAAATAAATACTGGCAAGTTGAAATTGTTTTTGAATCAGTCAGATTCCCTTCAAATGTATTGACGAGAAGGAACTGAAATAGCTTCCCTTTCCCACCTCTCTACTCTACAATTCAGCCACTCAATTATTTCCTTCATAATGGCTTCGCGCTCTGGCTCTGGCTCGAAGAGCAGATCGTGCAAGTGCCCTTCCAACAATCTGATTGTCTTGTCTGTGGCGGATGCTTCCTCGTAAAACTTCATGGAAGCATCTGGGTCGGTCACTCTATCCGCAGCGCCGTGGAGGACCAAAAAGGGAACTCTCAGTCTCCTGAGGTTCTGCTGCAAGTAGGATGCTATCCGGAGGATCTCGTACCCCGTTCTCACGCGGATGGATCCGGTATAGACGAGGGGATCGGAGTACTTGGCTAGGAGCGCTTCTGGGTCCCTTGATACCACCAAGCCGTTCTTATTCGCAGCCCCTACTTGGTGTCTCGGCAATAAGAGGGAGACGATTGGTGCGAGTATCTGCAGAGGTTATTACAAAGTCAGGGATGCATTTACTCATTTTCCAGAGTCCTCGTATAGTTTACAGGCCTGAAGAAAAGAAAGTATCTCCAGGGTCCTTACCGAGTGAATCGGGTGCGATGGCTGAACTCCTACAGCAGGTGAAGTTACCACAACACCTGATATGCAGGCTTCGACTTTTGGGTCGAGAGCAGCCTGTATGTGCATTTCAAAAGATGGGCGATTTACTTACGAGAAAAAGATCAGTAACCAATGGGGGGAGAGCATGATCCGCTGAAGAATGACACGCCGAGTTTTTCACGTTGCTCAATTTGAAATCTTACCTTAAGAATGATCGCGGCGCCTGTTGAGTGCCCAAAACAAAAACAAGGGAGCCCTGGATTCTCAGCCAAGACTCTTCCGATGAATGATTTCTGCAAAACAAGAAAAGAAGAAAAAAAGGAGATCGCATCACACTTCCTAAATTAATTAAAAAAAAAAAAAAGAAGCTTAATGAAGTGTATGAAATGGACATCATACTCACCAGATCACATACAGCGTCATCAAGAGAATGAACATAAGCATGCAACCCATCACTTCCGCCGTGGCCTGAGAGATGACGAAAGAGTTGAACAAAAGCGCGTTAGAGCAATAACAGTCAAATCTTTGAGGAAGGTATCTGTCAGTCATGACAAGTAACGTATGTTGTCGACTACACAGACACTCGAAACCTTGCGATTGTACAATCGCCTAGCAATCTTGTCATCCTCATGAGACCATTCAGGATTTTGATAGCCATGACGATTCAAAAACCCATTTTTCATCCACTCAAAATACAAACTACACAGATGCATCTCGCAATTGCAGACACCCAGTACCTTAATCTCCAAATTGACACTTGACTCCACCGTGAAGAGAGGGAGAGGAGGGAGGGAGATAGGAGTGCGAGATGGCATTTTCAGTTTGCACAATGTAGAACGTAAATGCAATGCAATTTCCGTCAAAGGTTTAACTTAAACATTTAGACAGTTTCTCCTCAGCTTAGCTTTTCAAATATTTGCGTATTCCATCTACATAATCATAGAAGTTCAAGGCCAGGCAACATTCTGATATTGCTTACACATAAGCAGAGGCTTCCCACCCAAAAGCATCTGAAATGAAATACTCATTTCCTGCATCCAAATATAGATGCATTGTTGATAATAAATGATTCTTCTCAATGTGCTAACTATGAAACATTTGAAATTTTTCTAAAAGAACATCAATAAATAAAGCACATTAGAATTATGTAAAGCAGTTCACTGTTTATGAAAGCAGCCATCTCTTGATGGGGGTTTTGGATATGTCTGCTTGGAAACATAATCATACATAGTGAACAAATAAGCAGAGGGAAACCAAATTGCTTGCATCTGACACTAAGAGTACGCAAATTCTGTCGAATTGCATAATTTTTGTAACACTGAAGTAAGTTTGCCACCTCATCACACACAGAATAAGCAGTGGACACAAGTAAAGAAACCGTAAGCCTTGAGCCACTCGACGAAATTAGAAGTTTGTTCATGCAAATAACACTCAACCCCTATAGGTGAAAAGGCATGTTAGTATAAGAATGGCCAGTGATGGTGCAAAACAATCAGGAAGTCATATGGCCGAAGTTTCAAAAAGCAACTGAAGTTAAGATGGAGTTTTGAGTGAAGCAGATCCATCATATACTTCCTCCAGAGTTGAGTCTCCTGTTGAAGCTGGTGTACTTTAAGGTGAACTTCAAATGTAGTTTCTGGATTTTCAGCTTATGATAAGCTGCTAAATTAACCTGTTTCCTGTCGTTCGTGCCAAGGAAGTGCGTTTTGTTTTTGTAAATGAGGACATCCTCCATTCCATAATCAGCTTCCAGTACAGGGTCACTAAAACAAATCAGAAGTAGGAGATTGCATAGAGTAGCTCACATTCTAGGAAAACAGGGAAGAGAGTCATGAACTGCAGGTTTCTTTTGACAATACAAAGAGGACAATTGGAATGTGAACATTTTTGTTCCCAGGAGCGAACTCTAACTTCGAATAAGCAAACTGAGACAGATTTGGACTCACCAATCCAATCCATTCCGTAAACGTTGAAACCATTGGCATTCAGCTTTTTTGCAAAATTACTGTACCTCCCACTGGCACAATAGATGGAAAGCAATCTCGATCATCAGGTCCAGAGATTCTAGCAGCATATTAACATCTGAGCTCGGGTGGAAAACAAACCTGTGTTCATTCAGACCATGCAAAAGAATGACCAATCCCCTGCAAGAACATAAGCACACTTTGTCATAAGAGCGACCAACACCAAATTTGACATGTATGTTCCAGGGTTAAATGAACACCGCAAGAAAACAAGATATCACACAGAAGAACATGCAGGGTATGAACTCACGTAGGTAAATATCAATGCGGAAATGTGATTAAGCAATCTTAAAAATGTTATCAATGCAAAATTCACACAATGGAATCTTTCTTTCCTGGTCTGACAAAATGTACATTCCACAGTGCAGAATAGACAAATCTCGATCGCCTATAATTTTAAGCAAATGTGAGAAACGTCCTTTCCCAAATTAATGTTCTGCAAAATCAGAACCGAGCAGGAAAATTTTGAATGAAAAATCTTAACAAAATAGGCAGCAAACCAAAATGCTTCTAGTTCACCTGATCTCCCCATTGACAGGTCTCCAAGATTGCGTGAACAATGCATCACCCCTCGCAGTCGTGAAAATTGAAAAATCCCTAATGATAGTTTCATCGCCATCCTGCACCACCCGCTTCTTTGCCATCGCTCTCCGCGCCGCCACCTCCTTCTCCATCAAAGATGACGCTGCCCTCCTCCACAACAGTGCCATTCCTGGGACCCTCACCATAGGCCCGACTTTCTGGTTACTCCCATTGTCGCTCTCACTCCTCTCATCCTTGGACTTCTCTGCTGCAGTCATCGAGACAAGAAAGACCCGCTTCCGGCCCCGGAATGGCATGAGAAGCATTAGGACGAAGGTGCAGATCAGCATCAACAGGCTCTTCAATGCGCGCAGCAAAAACAGTGCATTTACGTGCCCACTTGTGTGAGTCACTGCACAAACTGTAAGATTCACGAAAGAAGCATCCAAAAAAAAAATTATCACGAAAGTCGGAATCATCTCAGGAAAATTAAGTACTGCAAATTAGGATAAGTTTCCACAAAACTCTCCATGAACTCGGTCACCACATCTGCAGTTACATCAAACAGATGTAACAGATTCATTTCCTTTCTGTTTACTTTTACTCTATTTTTTCATCCATTAGTGACAGATAATTTCACGTCATCGAACCTCGTAAATGCCAATAAAGACATGAAATAGCACGTCAAGAAAAAAAAAAATATTAGCTCCCAAGATTTTAACGACACCATCATGCAAGGTTACATCTTTCTCAACTACATTAAACGTGAACAGACCAAAAGCACCAGGAACCACAATGAAGCGGAATGTCAAGAGGCAGAGGAAGAAATCGGGTGCCAACCATCTGGGTCGTTGATGAGTTCCTTTCCCTCCGAAGACATGTTTCTGCTGAAAAAGCTCAAAACTTCGAAGAGTGATGTTCAGGTTCACTCAGCACCTATGCATCAAACAGTAATGAAGTCCCAGAAAAGGGTGTGATCGGCGACTATGGCTGGTTCAGACGTCAGTGTCAAACAAGCTACTTCTGAGCACCTTTGAAGCGTCTCTTGGTTGATTTCTGTGGATCTTATCTCCATTTTTTTCCCCGCTTATTTGGGTAAAAGCTTGTGTAAGAATTTGTTGGCAGGTGGAGTGTGCCATTACAAGGAAATACATCAGAGGATCCTTCTGATGAAGTAATGTAGTTATAAGCTAGCTTGTTATCGCTTGGTACTCGCAGATTTATTTCCCTTTCTTTTCTTTTTTTTTTTCCCGAAATATCCCTTTCTTGAAAAGTGGGACATTGAATCATATTTCTATTTAATTTTTTATGCCCACATTGAGGACCTTTTGTCGAAAATAAATCTCTCCTAAAAATTAATTCTCAAAATAAATCTCTCCTAAAAAACTACGTTCCAAACCGGAGTTTTCACTGATAAATAATTCCTAAAATTGCATAGCCATCCTCTTCATACTAGTCACTTTATCTTCTATCGTAAAAAATATAAAATTGGTTTTTGATGTTTCTCACGATCTTTAATATTTTTTAGAACTAATCTACCATATATAGTTAAAATCTAAACATAAGTTACATGCAATTAACAACTCACTTTTCTTTTATTGATTTATTACTCCACGAATTTAACCTCTCATGGAGTTTATATCAAAAGTATTTATAAAAGTACTGCATAATTACTGAAGTGGCGTAAAATAAATCTAAGATTTATTTTACAAAAAATTAATCAAAAGTTGAATGGTTGACAAATAAATATGTTTTACAATTTGAATTGCAGAATTATTTCCTAATTACATCCAAATTTATGAATACATAAGAACAAAAATATGTTACCCATTATTTCCTTTACTTTTATTGCTAGTTAAGGTAAAATATATTTGAAAATTAAATAGCTCATAATATATCCTGTTGATTATATAAGCTTGTAATTATCTTAAGCATTAATGAGATCGAGAAAAAAAGAACTTATCAACAAAGACAACTTTTACCCCAGTGGCCACCCTTCCAACTTGGAAAGGGGAGGTGAGGGGTTCGAATCCTCACATTCGGTGGGGACGTATTAGTTTCAGGAGTGAGTTTCGATTCCCACGCCCTACAATGAGGTAGAGAAAAAAGAACTTATCAACAAAGACAACTTGAAGCCTTTATTTGTTGATAAATCTTCATTATTAACTCTCAGATATACAGCTTATCAATATATTTTCTGCTCCAAAATTTATTAATCATAACAAGATGTTTTGGTGATTAAATAACTTCTTTTCCATAGTTCTTGATTATAAACTATTTTGCTAAACAAAAATAGCTACATCGTTATTTAATTTTTATATTATACTTTAACTAAAAATAAAGTGGACTGTATATTTTCTTTTATCCATTAAAAGAAATAAGAAGTTAAGTCACACTTAAACTGCAATTTCTCATTTATCAATTAGATATTATAATATTTTTAACTTATTATTTAAATGGTACTATTTTACAATGTTTTGATAATCATATTCAACATAGGCTACTTAATTTTAAGTTGTATTTCAAAATACTTTTTACCTGTAGTTTTAGTCTAAACTTCATTAGAAATTGAATTAGTGGGCTAACAAATCAAAAAATTAAAAATCATTCTTTGATTGGGTGCAACATAATTTCGATTTTAATTGTTTATGATAATAAATATTGTGCAAAATATTTGATATTATCTTAATAATTGTAAGAGAGATGTAAAAGTGACTAGGATGAAAAGGGTTATGACTGGGTAATTTGGTGGGAGTCTGGGAGAGATTTATTTTGAGAAGTGCTTTTGACAGTAATCTATTTTAGAAAAAACAAAAGTCCAAATTAAATGGACCATTTGAGGATAAGACAAAAGTAGAGGTTGTGTGAAAGGAAATACACATAGAGGTTGTGTGAAAGGAAATACACATAGATATCTTTTATGAAGTAATTGGAGAATGTCTTTGTTCTACATAATTCAAAAGATCAAAAGTTCGAATTTTTTGGACATTATAACGAGGTGGGAATTCGAAATTTTCGGACATTATAACGAGGTGGGAAAAAGCTTATTTCGTAACACAATGTCTATTTGTAGACTATGTGGTAAGGACAAAAAAAAGACTCTAACGGGAAAGAGCCTAAACTATCCGCTAATTCCACTGAATTCACTCTAAAATTTATTCTTTATTAATAAAAAATGGAAGGACTTACATGAATCCTAGTCCCACTTAGAGCCACGGCTACAGCTCCCTGTCACAAGAAATGGAAGGAAACAAAGCCAACTTATTCATGTCGTTAAAAAATGGGAAATAAAAATTATTTAAAAATTAAAAAAATTTTAAACCTATTGTGTACCGAACGGTCGAACAACGTAATCAATTGGATCCTAAATATTTCACAAGAAATGGAAGGAAACAAAGCCAACTTATTCATAAACCTTTTTACATCGATCCTAAATATTTCAATTGGGCCAATTTATTCATAAAATTTTTTTCAATCATAAATAAATTTTTCAATTTAATTTATTTAGTCATAAACATTTTTAGATTAGTATCAATTCAATCTATCCGTCCAATTTTAGCTGGTCTAAGACCGACGTGAACGTCGACTAATAGTTGGACACCGATGTGATAATTTTCAAATAATTTTTTGTTATTTATTTATTTTTATTTCTTTTCTTTTCTTTTCCTTTTCTTTTCCTTCCTTCTTTGGACTTTCCTCGCAATGGTCGGCGAGCCTCCGACAAGGCACGTTGGCCACTGGGCGAGGGACGCCAAGCCCTCACCAGACGCCAGCAAGGGTCGCGACCCTCGCTCGGCCTTGCCCAAGGTTGCGAGCGAGGCAACTTTGCCTAGGGCTGCGGGTGAGGCCAGCCTCACCCGCAACAAGGCTAACCTCCCCTAGATCTGGGCAAAGCCACCTCGCCCATGACTCGAGGCAAAGCTGCCTTGCCCACGGCCCTCACACAATGGCCACCACAAGCCTCACTAGAGGCTCACTGGCCACTGCAAGGAAAGTTCAAGGAGGAGGAAAAAGAAGGAGAAGAAAATAAAATAAAAAAATCATTTAAAAATTATTATTTCAACATTCGGCCACCAACCAACGTCCACGCAAGATTACGGCCAAAATGGTTGATAGACTAAATTAGTATTGAAGTGAAAGGATTTAGAACTAAATTGGTCAAATTAAAATGTTTAAGATTAAATTAGTATTAATGTGAACAGGTTATGATTAAATTGATCAAATTGAACGATTTATAACTAAATTGATATCAATGCAGTAGGCTTAGGATTTATTTTGCTAAATAGTTGTTTTCTTCCAAACAAAATGCTCGGTAGCTGACAAAAGAATAGAGACATTCATTTTCAGTATTTGACAGAAGAAAAGAGTCAAACATTTTCATCAATTTCTTGAAGCAGGTTGTCTCATACCATCGGCTTTCCAGTTCCATTTGTCTAGGAAATCACTAGTTCTCTTCTTTTCAGGATAGTTTTTTCAACCTGTTTGAAGATCTTGCAGTGCACTTTCACCCTTCATATAGCATCAACGAAGAAACGAAGTCCAGCAAGAAATTGGTAAGCTTTCTAAATACATGACTGAACAGCAGAAGCAATCAATAGAGAGCAAAGAATTTTCTCTCTAACTAACGTACAATCAACTTCCTTGGCCATACAAATATCCACCATACAAGGATGGAATATTGCTGAAGAGGAAAAGCCCTTCCACTAAAAAACTGTATATATTTCGTATATGTTCTGCAACATCTCCAAGGGCATACTATTACTTCCAAAGTACCGGGCGGAAGATCTGCAACAGGACTGGTGTCATAAAGATGCTAAGAACTTCCTCAATCAGTGCAAAAGAATAGCACCAATGTTTCTCGCTAAAGCTCCAGTCCTTTTCACTAAGTAGTTTTATGTTCAAAATGCTGTCAATGAGATCATACCATCTAGCCACCCTAGGAGACTGACAGACATGCAGTCGGGAAAAAATCCCTGAGGCCAGTTATGAAAATGTCAGCATGAACAATCAGTGTCCCATGCAGAATCATTCTTATTGATTGCAAAACTTCACAGCATGCCAAAACAATGTTCTCCGTTGCATTGTCAGGGATAATTACATTTCTGAGAGCTTTTATAATAGCCAAATTAAATAAACTGACCAGCCATACACTACGGAGAACATGAACAAAAGCTAGAATCTGGAACCGACCAAAGCCTCTGCTTATGATCCCCTCGGCGCCAACATCATCCACCTTGATTATGATCCACTTAAGTGTGCCAAAACTCCCCATCTAATGCATCCATCATCCTGAAAAGATAAGCAAGGGGTCCTCACTTGTTCAGTTCTTCAGCTAGCTCTAGCTTCATGATGCCATCAACATTACTAAAATGCACGATTGTAGGAGGGCTCTTATGATACATGATCACCTAAATAAGCTTAAACTCTTCCTTTAATGTCTTTCCAATTCAATGACCTCAAATTCCCTCATCTGCCAATGTAAGCTGTCTTAGCTGCATAAACCTAATAGCTCTTTGGGACATCTAGTTTGCTGCATTAACAGTCAAGCTGGCCATGTCTCTGCTATTTGTTGACATTTGTAAGCTAGCAGCAGAATATGCAGAATTGGACACTAGCCGGTTGTAATATCAAAGATTCCCACATTAGTCAAGAGCAAAGACCCGTGACAGGGATGTTAAAGGACTAATAATCAACTGGTATTTCAAGAATAACAAGCTGAAAATAAAAGCAAGCACAAGTGCCTTCATATCTCAGATAATGGCACTGCCATATGACTAGGGTGTTAAATTTTAGCTTTGTAACAAATAAATCATCAAATAGAGAAGACTTAGGGAGTTTTACAATAAACAAATAAATCAAGCTACATGCAAAGGATGAAGTATAACCAAAAAGACACCAAGATGCTGATCATAATCAAGTACCTCTCTATCAAGATTTCCGATGGCTCAGAAGGGCCTCTTGCTTCACATCCATCTCTGATATCCATGCTTGCAAAGTTAACACAAGGAAACTCGCTCCATTGGATAGCTTGTGCTTCGTAAGGACTTTAAAGCCAGTTGTTGCAGCTGAGGCTGAAAATGCCAGAAGCATTGTTGCTCTTTCTTTAAGCTTCAAGTGCTAAAAGTGCACATTAAGTGGAATTTCAATGAAGAGATGATTTTGTTCATACTATCATTAGTAGAAATGCTAACTTAAAAAATATATTGATGAAAACAAGAAATGAGCTTTTTGCTGATATAAGTGCAAAGTCAATGTATATCAAAGCATTTATAAAATACAAGAACACCTGAAAAACAATCCTTACTTGTATGCCACTTACCCTAGAAGATACACAATCTGCCAAGCTCTCAAGAATAAAATCAGATCCTCGAAAAATTGTTATTGTTTTGTCATGTTGTAATCCACAGGAAAAGCACACTCTCTAATTTTATAACCGCAGAAGAAAATCTCCAAGATTTTTGGACCTGCAAAAATGCTAGAAACTTAAATAGTAAAAATGGGGTATGAGCTTTTGCTAGCAAAAAGCACATCTCCAAGCCCCACTTCCAAGGTCCAGGGCTGAGGCAACCATGCTAATTAACCTCAATCTGATCTCTTAAATCTCAGCAAGCCATGCTCATAGAATGAAGCACAAAAGGAAAGATCATGTAAACTACACATGCCATTTAATAGAAGGAACAGCAGATCTAATGCTTCCTCTTGGAAGCATAATCCAGATTCCTTCTTTTGGAGTGTCGAAATGCTTTCCAGGACCAGTAAACATCCAAACCTGTTCAATAGAAGTCAATTAAGTTAAGTCTAAAACAGAGTCATTTAATTGCTCATTTTTCTTATATATATATACATAGCAGGTGCAATCAGAGCTTACCTTTCCCTGTCCTCATAAGCACAGTCCCTCAGCAGAATCAAATTCGTTACAGAAACAGCCTCTACCCTTACACATTCTTCAGTGTTCTTCTTGGACAAGTTGACACATAAGTTCAAAGACAAAAGCCCACTCTAGAAAGGAGAACAACAGCATGCTATGGCTCTTCATCAACTGAATTTCTGGATCAGAAGCGCTAAAGCCCTGTGAACCAAAGACAGCGCAAAATGTCCCATCATAATTCACAGGAAGAGGGCGTCAACTGATATATTCACGTGTGTCTGCAAAGCTCTTCTTGGATAGAAGTCCCTCTGCTAAGTCATTGTCCCGGACTAGAGTGAACTGGAAAAATGATACTAAAGCTCATAAGCATTTAGATATTCTTAATTGAATCGAGGTAACGTAACATCAAAGTACAAGGCATCTAGGCACCAATATGTTACCAAGAAGGTATTTAATGTGATGGATACACTACTTATCAGTTACACAGCATGTAGCTAGCCAATCAAAATTGAGATGCATACACACATGACGCCAAGTAAGATGAAATTCATACCACATGGGCAAGTAGTGATGGGCAGTTACATCACTTCATTACTGCATGTAGTGTATCCATTACATAAATTACTTTCTTCATGTTGCCATCACATTCTACAGGAAAAGGTATCCTCACCACAAACTTTTTTATTTAGTAAATAAAACAATTTAACCGTAGTAATGGAAATAACACATGAGCTAGAAAGGCCAATAATTCTGTGGATTGAATATAAAATGTACAAGCAACTATTAAAACGTACAAGCATATACATGATGCTGCCATGCATCAAATTACTACTGGATAAGAACAAGCAAACATCTGATGTCAAAATCGAAGATACTATTATTCAGAAAACTGAAGTTAAATGATGCATGAGAAGAATGAATTATATACCTTTCCCCACATGTCCTTTACGCGCCATGCTTCAGAATCAGGCGGAGTATAGAGAGGGACCTATATACAATAGTGACCTGTTCCCAGGAAAAAAAAGGGGTCACCCAACATAATATAGATTAAAAATGCATCTGGGGAAAAATTTAACTTCAGCTAGAAAGACAACGGGGAAAAAAAAGGAGGCAGCTAAGTGCATAGCCAAACTATCAAACCAAGTTGCTTATTGTAACAGATATACAAGAATCGAGAAAGATGCTTCGCAAAATCAACCTCCCTCACCCATGAGGTAAAGAAGGACAACATACGAGACAAAACAACTAATCAAGATTGCTGAACCTGTGACTGAGAAGGCATAAAGCAACATATGGGATTTCCAAGTCAAAACCATGTTAAGATGTGACAAGAAAATATCCTTGCATGAACAAACAATGGAAAGTGCAGAGACCGGCCTGAAGGGATGCGAATGACTTATTACCCTCAAAGATTCATAAATGAGGGCATTATGAAAGAAAATATCCTGAGTTTGTATCACAACATACAAGATGACGACTCTTAGGGCTTTAAATAGAAAACTTTATTCAACAATTCACTTTCTAAATGACTATATTCTAATTTTTTCCCTTTTAAATGATAAATAAAGTTTCTATTAGAAAGTCCAACCCAAGAGCTTAAGGTGATAGATAGAGACATACCACATAAATATAAAGAGCATTTAGGACCCGCAAAATTTTGACTATGCACATTCACGTGGAATTTTGACCACGCGCATTAGCAAAAGGGATAGCACTAGTCCCGATACTATATTAGAAAGTTCAATTCAAAAGCTTAAGCCGATAGGTGGAGATAAACCACATGATCCTTTGTCAAGCAATATGGGACAATATTTCAACAGTTTCATTAAGAAGGTACCAAGAGGGCACTCCCCCTAGGCAAAAATGGCTTAAACCAGAACATATTTACAAAATTATGCACCCATCTATATATCGCATTCTCATAACAATACACCTTGAGTTACTCCATGGGACATTCAGATAGACCAACTGTGTAAAAGAAAAGCAAGGGAAAAAAAAAGAACAGAACAAGTAAGAAGTATGGAACACATGCAATTGTAACATATTTCAGCTACTTAAATTTTTGTTCTCCTACATCAGATGACTATCTTGAAATCATCATTTCTACTATTAAATAATATTTGCCTTCAGCATTTGCTTATAGCCTTGAATAGGAGTAAATCCTTACAATAATATTAAATTATGATAGAACTTAAAATTTGCCACCAAAGCAGTCTTCATTACTTACTCCGTCTAAACGGAAAAGATCAAATAGGGGTTGGATCAGGACTTCTAAACATTGTACAAGATACTGTCTCACACTTCCAATTTCTCAAATGCTGCTTCTCTACTTCTGAAGTTTGCACCGACTAAGAAAGTCTTGGTAGGGATCAAAGCTTTCTTGCCGCTTTAAGTACTGTCCTTTCAATATGTTGTAGATAGTTAGTTCCATAGACCCAAAATCCTGTTGACTAGAATTGAACGTCATTTTGATTGGGCATATATTATTGAAAATTTCTAACCCAGTAGCATCGGTGCTCTTGCTAGAAATGGCCTTAGAGTCAACAACTTTGGAGACCATATGAGAACATACAGGATGTGCATAAGGCTTAAAAGAACCTATGTGGTACAAAAAGAACGGTTTTTCTTGTTGTGATGCAGTCCAGGTCTCTTCTCTGTCGTCTGCAAGCGAAATGGCACGCTCATCATGAGCCTCAGGACCTGAGTCTGACATGGCCACTTTGGTAGCCACCTGCATAACCTCACCAAATTGCAGGCTAAGTTCCGCCTCTGAAGAAAGTCCAACTGATGCTTCTGAAGAGCCATCTCTGACCTGATGAAGTGTTGATAGGAAGGGGACAGGAAGCACAGGACCAACAAGAGCATCGCTTCGATGCACTTTATTTGACCACTTGTTGCTGCGGAATGAAGGTTCTCTCAAAATGAAAGGCTGCAATTGCACCATCTCTGGAACAACCAAGAATTCCAGAGACACTTTCTTCTGGTCCAAAAGCACTTCAAGGAATTCAGAGTAGCCAGAAAATGCTAAAAGTAAAAGCTCCGTGGACAAACCTGCACACTTTTTCCTCGATATAATCTCACCAATTGTAGTTGGTGAACGAATGTCGTCAAAAGACAATGCTGAAGGTGATCCAAGTTGGAAACCGGAACTCTTGAGCATTTTACACAAAGCTATGTGACAAGTGGGGTCAAAAGATTCCTTTTCTTTGGGGCAACTAGAAGTCTTTTCAATTTTTGATTCTACCACTGAAGCAAGATTGCCCTTTAAAAAACTGTAGAGGTAGTCAAGTTTCAGATACTTGAATCTTTTGGGGAACTTGTAATCGTCTTCCACCACTGAACACAGACCATTATCCATGAATGAGAGATTAACATCTTTCTGGCAACTTCTTTCAACATCCCAAGATTCCCAAGATGCAGAGTATCTCTGATATTCAAGCTTCCCAGAGGACATCAACCTGACAAGTGTGAAGCCACCATATTCATCGTCATCAGAAGCTGGTGAAGAGAGATCACTGCCTAAAATTCCAAATCCCAAAACCAACTCTCTTTTCCGTTGCCAATCAACCCATTGAGGTGGAGATTTCTTCCAGAATTCTTCTTGCAAAAGGCAGCTTCCAGAGCCACACTCGCGACCTGAAAGTGAGAGTTCTGAGGGGAGGCCCCATGCATAAAAAGAGTCACAAATCCCTGAAACTTTTGAAGGAGACGATCCTCTGGCATCAGGTAAAGGAGGCCCATAGCAGAACAGGCTCCACTCACAGTTCCAGAGAGATCCTAGTAGAATACAGAAACCCAATTTGGAAGCATGCTCATAGGTGTCTTGTTTAGAGTTTGATCTCAATTTGGACAGTTTAAACACGTCGATGTAGCAGGGCCTATCAAGACCATGGGACCATTGCAACACTGGCTTCAGCGGCTTACGTGTATCACACAGAAGTAAAAGCTTGTTTGAAGCTAAGGCAAAGTGAAAACCATCAGACCCGGCCCGAGAAAATGCAAGAAACTGATCCTTCTCTGTAGACGCATAAATACCCGACATCCCAATATTTGCTATGCAACGTACAATGCATTGCTCGGATCTAAAATCCACTAGAAAGACTGCATCCGATCGTGCAACGATCAAGATTTTCGGATGCCAGCTGAACTCACATCCTAACCATTTAGCACTCTTTGAACTGGCGGTATGATTCCACAAAACTCTCAACTGAGTACCTTTCAAGTTATGTTCCAAACCAACTTTATGCAAGATATGCTCGAGATCAAACAAATATATATTTCCATTCTCCAACAAAACCACACTCAATTCAGGCAACTCAGGAGACCAACAAGCATGCACAATAGAGCAAGTCTTGAAAACCTTACTACCCAAAAAGACCAACGCCGGTACCCCGGAATTTCCGCCCCTCCTCACAACAAACCAGTGCACTGAGTACATTGTGTATGCCAACAGATACCCGACACTGCTCGACGTACACTTCCCCGAGTCCGAATTGAGTTAACAACAATTCGGACAATGGAGTGATAAAATCTCTTCTTGGACCTAAAAACATCACCATCCTCACCAATCTTGACGTCAAACTTCCCATCCTCCACGGACAAAATTAAGAACCCAATCTGATCAGAATTATCACCCGTCGGGAAGAACGCGATCACCTCGCTACTGTCCGGGCAGCGAAGGAACTGGAGGCGGTTGTGCGCGAAGCTGGAGCCGCGTCGGCCTGCTCCGGGCCGAACGAAGCTTCGATTTTGGAGGACGCCGAAGGGGGCACCGGAGAGGTAGTGCTGAGGAATCTGGTGAGGGAGAGCTGAGGGAGAGGAGGCAAGACCGGAGGCGGAGCAAGAGAAGGAGAAGACAGGAGCTCGGTTCGAGAACCTGGCTTGGGGTTAAAGACCAGGGGACCCAGTTGAGAATTCGAGGAGGAAGGGTCGGACGCGAGGAGAAGTGGGGACTTGAAGACGGTGTTGATCGGAAACTTGGACTTCCATTCTTGGTTGAAGTCCATGGTCGTCCAAGAACTCTCAAGGTCCAGACATCAGAGATTTTCTTCTGGGCGCGATCAAGATCGGAACTTTTTGCCCACGGATCCCAGCACCGATGAACGGAACGGCACGGCGGCGATCGGTGGAAGAGGATTTTCCCGGAAGAGCTCGACTCCGCGGGAGAATCTCGATGCCGGTTTCTCTGTGCAGGGCGCCGCCTTTCAACTGTTCGAGGGATTGCGGAAGAGGCTGCAAACTGCAAGTACTTTGTTTTGCAACTCGACAACCCCTGTTAGGATTAGGCGTATATTCACGGTGATTCATGTTAGGATTACATTCCATTATAATTAGCACATCTTGCTCCTTCAATAAAACGCGAGCTTCCACGCTATCAATAGAGTATGAACTCGAATTATAAAAGCCCTTTGAAAAATAACAGAGCTTGGAAGTAGGGTATTTAATTAAATAGTGAAGAGAATATAGTTCTGATTATTTTGAATTCTCTCGATTGTATAAAAATATCAATTAAATGTAGTGCTAATAAATATTGACATCGGTATTCAACCAAAAGAACTATTAATATTGGTGGAAATGCCTATTATATTTTAGTTAGTCATTAAAAATTACTATTATAAAGATTAGTATCTCTACTTTCTATAACATGCAACAAAATCCTAATCCAGTTATTGTATGTTCTATTTAGTATTTCGATTTAGTTCGATTCTACTTATTCAATATTGTTACGACATATTTCGAATTTTATATATAAATGATACAATAATAAATTAAATTATGTAATAAAATATCAGAGATAATATAAAAAATAATAGAATTGAATTGTTTCACTTCGATGCGAATTAAGAAAATGATCTAAAGGTCTCAAAAGGCACCCAAATTTCGTTATGCTTACTTTTTCTTTTCTTTAACGAAATTTGCTTTAGGCTTTTCATTATATACCCTTGAAATATTTTAGAATCTCCTAGATATGAGAAGAATCTAGACTATATCTTGTCCAACTCATAGACAGTATCTTGGCCTAGTTCCTCAAGGGTTACCAAAAAAAAAGAAAAAGAAAGCATAACGAAATTTGGTATTAGGCGTTCTCATTATATACCCTTGAAATATTTTAGAATCTCCTAGATATGAGAAGAATCTAGACTATATCTTGTCCAACTCATAGACAGTATCTTGGCCTAGTTCCTCAAGGGGGTGAGCCAGTGAATTCCTGCCCATGATTCAAGGCCAAAGCCCCGACGACACGCAAAACTTGCCCACGCCCTATCGATTAATCGAGCACCAGGGTCAGGCGGTACGCGGTAGGCGCTTAGGCCAGTGCGGCCAGGCACTTGGAAGGCATCTTTCCTCAAGCTTATCTGAGCGAGTGTCCCAAAAAGAATATTCTGATTACAATTTAAAAAGCTCTTTTGAGTTTCCTAATTGTGGTTGGATCATATTCTACTATCATATATAACTGGCTCGTAAAAGTTCTCGTGAGGGTTAACTCTTCAGTCATGAATTTATTATATGTAAATAAGAGTTGAGAATACGATAAAATACGATTATGTATTTAAGTTGCTCAATTATGAGTGTAGAGCGTTAATAGTAATTCAGGCAGATTGACCAAATCCTGTATTTAGATTTTCCTATTTCACCGCATCTCCAATGTAGTTTGCTTGGAAAACCGCAGATATTAAAACTGTAAGCCGGAGTTCAACTCCAATGCTTTCGATGAATAGGGTCCTTTTTTCTTCTCTTTCATAAAAAACTTCGGCTGATCTCAGATAAAGAAAAGAACTGGTAAGTTGAATTTGTTTTTATTTTTTTTCTTTAGAATCAGTCAGATTACCTTCAAATGCATTGACAAGAAGGAACTGAAATTGCTTCTCTTTCCTACCTCTCCACTCTACAATTCAGCCACTCAATTATTTCCTTCATAATGGCCTCGCGCTCGGGCTCTGGCTCGAAGAGTAGATCGTGCAAGTGCCCTTCCAACAATCTGATCGTCTTGTCCGTCGCGGATGCTTGCTCGTACAACTTCAAGGAAGCATCTGGGTCGGTCACTCTGTCCGCGGTGCCGTGGAGGAGCAAAAAGGGAACTCTGACTTGCTTGAGGTTCTGCTGCAAGTAGGCTGCTATCCGGAGGATCTCGTATCCCGTTCTCACACGGATGGATCCGGTATAGACGAGGGGATCAGAGTACTTGGCTACGAGTGCTTCCGGGTCCCTTGATACCGCCAAGCCCTTCTTATTCGCAGCCCCGACTTGGTATCTTGGCAATAAGAGGGACACGATTGGAGCGAGTATCTGCAGAGGTTATTACAAAGTCAGGGATGCATTTACTCATTTCCTAGGGCCCCTGTACAGTTTGCGGGACTGAAGAAAAGAAAGTGTCGCTTGGGTCCTTACTGTGTAAATCGAGTGCGATGGCTGAACTCCTACAGCGGGTGAAGTTAGCACAACGCCTGATATGCATGCTTCAACTTTTGGGTCAAGAGCAGCCTGTATATGCATGCGATTCACTTGTGAGAAGCAGATCAGTAACAATGGGGAGAGATCGTGATTTTCACACTGCTCACTTTGAAGTCTTACCTTAAGAATGATCGATGCGCCGGTTGAGTGCCCAAAACAAAAACAAGGGAGCCCTGGATTCTCAGCCAAGACTCTTCCGATGAATGATTTCTGCAAGAATAAGAAATGAATAAAAAAAGGAGATTGCACCACACTCCGAAAAATGATTTTTTTTAAAAAGAAGGCTTTATGAAAGTGCATGAGATGGACATCATACTTACCAGATCGAATACGGCATCATCAAGAGAATTGACATAAGCATGCAACCCATCGCTTCCACCATGGCCTGAGAGATGACAAAAGATTCGAACAAGACCACATTAGAGCAACGCCAGTCAAATCTTTGAGGAACGTATCTGTCAAATTTCAAAGAGTTGCAACAAGTAACGTATGTCATCAACTACACAGACACCCAAAACGTCGCAATTACACAATCGCCTAGCAATCTTGTCATCAATCGGGTCATTTCTCAAGAACAATAACTAAGGGCCCTGATACTACCACTTGGATCTGATTAGACCATTCCGCATTTTCACAGCCATGACAATTCAAAACCCGTTTTTCATCCACTCAAAATTCAAACTATACAGATGCATCTCGCAATTGCAGACACCTAACCTAGTACCACAATCTCCAACTAGACACTTGACTCAATGTGAAGAGAGGGAGACAAGGGAGGGAGATAGGAGTGGTAGATAGCATTTTCAGTTTGCACAATGTAAAATGCAAATGCAATGCAGTTTCCGTCTGATAAATTGTCTAAGGTTTCACTTAAACATTTAGACAGTTTCTCCTAGGCTTAACTTTTCAAATATTTGCGTGTGCCATCTACATAATCATAGAAGTTCAAGGCCAGGCAACATTCTGATATTATGCTTACACATAAGCAGAGGCTTCCCACCCAAAAGCATCTGAAATGAAATATTCATTTCCTGCATCCAAATATAGATGCATTGTTGATAATAAATGATTCTTCTCAATGCAATAACTACAAACATTTTAAATTTTTCTAAAAGAACATCAATAAATGAAGCACGTTAGAATTATGTAAAGCAGTTCGAGTTTGTGAAAGCAGCCATCTCTTGATGGGGGTTTTGGATATGTCTGCTTGGAAACATAACTATACATAGTGAACAAAAAAGCAGAGGGAAACCAAATTGCTTGCGGGAAATGGATCACATCTGACATTAAGAGCATGGGAGTGCAAATTCTATCGAATTGCAAAATTTCTGTAACACCAAAGCAAGTTATCACCTCATCAGACACAGAATAAGCAGCGGATACAAGTAAAGAAACCGTAAGTCTCAAGCCAATTGACGAAATTATGACTTTGTTCATGCAAATAACACTTGACCCCCTATATTTGAAAATGCACATTTGTATGTGAATGGCCATTGATGGAGCAAAACGATCAGGAATTCACAAGACTAAAGTTTCAAAAAGCAACTCTGTCCTGACATTAAGATGCAGTTTCAAGTGAAGTCGATCCATCATATACTTCCTCCAGAGTTGAGTCTACTGTTGAAGCTGGTATACCAGGTAAACTTTATATGTAATTTCTGTATATTCAGCTTATGATAAGCTGCTAACTTAGCCTATTTATCGTAAGAAGAGTGGTTTGTTTTTGTAAACTGGGAAATCCTCCGTTCCATAATCAGCTTCCAGTTAAAACTGGGTCACTAAGACAACTAGAAGAACAAGGAGATTGCGTACAGTAGCTCACATTCTAGGAAAACAGGGAAGGAATCATGAACTGCAGGTTTCTTTTGACAATACAAAGAGGACAATTGGAATGCGAACATTTTTGTTCCCAGGAGTGAACACTAACTTGGATTACACAAACTGAGACAAATTTGGACTTACCAATCCAATCCATTCCGTAAACATTGAAACCATTGGCGTTCAGCTTCTTTGCAAAATTACTGTACCTCCCACTGGCACAAAAGGCGAAAAGAAATCTCAGTCATCAGGTCCAGAGATAACCAGCAGCATATTAACAACTGAGCTCAGGTGGAAACAAACCTGTGTTCATTCAGACCATGCAAAAGAATGACCAATCCCCTGCAAAAACATAAGCATGCCTTGTTATAATAACGACCAACGCTAAGTTTGTCATGTATGTTCCAGTGTTAGATGCGCAATGTAAGAAAACAAGATATCATACAGAAGAGCATGCAGAGTATGAACTCACCTAGGTAATTCATCAATGCAGAAATGTGATTAGACAATCTTAAAATGTTCTGAAAGCAAATTTCACAATATGTTGTGTTTTTTCCTGGTATGACAAAATGGACATTCCAGAAGTACAGAAATGATAAATTCTCGATCGCGTATAATTTTAAGCAAATGCGACAAACTTCCTTTCCCAAATTAACGTTCTGAAAAATCATTTCAGAACTCAGCAGGCAAATTTCGAATTAAAATTCCCAACAAAATAGGCAGCTAACCAAAAAAAAAAAAGAAAAAAAATTGTGCTTCTAGTTCACCTGTTCTCCCCATTAACAGGTCTCCAAGATTGCGTGAACAATGCATCACCCCTCGCAGTCATGAAAATTGAATACTCCCGAACGACAGTTTCATCGCCATCCTGCACCACCCGCTTCTTTGCCAATGCTCTCCGCGCCGCCACCTCCTGCTCCACCAACGACGACGCCGCCCTCCTCCACGGCAGGGCCGTCGCTGGGACCCTCACCCCAGACCCAGCTTTCCGGCTACTCCCACCGTTGCTCTCACTCCTCTCATCCTTCGACTTCTCTGCCGCGTTCGCCGAGACCAGAACGACCCACTTCCAGCCCCGGAACGGCATGAGAAGCAGTAGGACGACGGCGCGGATCAGCGCCAAAGGCTCTTCAACGCGTGCAGCGAGAACAGGGCACTAATTCGGCCGCTCGCGCCCGATGTCAGCATCAAGGTCGACGGTGACGACGCGCCCTGTCCTGGTTCCATCGCCATTAAAATCCTCGCGATTGCCAGTGATTTTTGGTCGGACGAGCGAGTTTCTAAAGATGGGTACGTCCTTTTGGGCCTGAAGTTGCCGACTTTACCATGAGGTGGAGGTTCTGTCTTGTGGGTGCGGATCGAAATGGTTGCGAACGCTGTCGTTCGCAACGAGACCATCCGAGAGGATTAAGGGATCGAAATGGAGGACCCCCAAAAATAACCGACCGACCGGAATCAAGGGCGGGGCTCGATTCAGAGCTTCCTGGTTAATCGGGAGCAGAGGAACCCAGAATTAGGAACGGAAACGATGCTCTCTTGCTCGACTATGATGACGGGTCCGCGCACGAACACGAAGATGAGAGCGGTTTCGAGATTGGGAAGTCAAGTTCGAATCGATTTCAGCCGTAATCCCGACGCTTGCAGCTGGACGGCTCTCGAGACGACAGCTGTCGGCGCCGTGACCAGAGGGCGAAACGGTGGTGGAACCGAAGGATCAGCACGGTGGCAACTGGCAGGTGTCGACAGGACCACGTCCCACCTGGCGAAACCGGTGACCTGTCGTCCTCGGCAAGTTGCAGAAAAGGTCAAAGAGGATGGATTGGAGGAACCGCTTGACACGTGGCTCCGTCTAAGCGTGGGACGCTAGCGCGTAGGTTACCCCCTTTCGACACGTGTCCAGTTTATGGGGGAGGTGACGTTTCTTATGCTCTAGTTCTCCCAGGATACGCCTGGCTGTATGGACCTAATCGACACCGTCCCATGATCTAATGACTATTATATGTCTGATTTATTATTGGTCCCATGAGCCGTCGACCCTCCCAAAATTATCATGGAATTTCTTATAACAGGCTCCCTTATTACAAAAAAATAAAAAAATTGAAAACATATGTACTTCTAAATAATTGCCCCATATTATCTCATTTATAAAAAATTAATTAAAAATATTTTTCTTATTTACAAAAATATTCAAACATAAATCGTTATCATCATTGACTAATTATTTCAAATAATATTCGAGAAGAAAAAAAAAAAATAATACAAACGGTTATTTTTTTAAAAAAAATTCAAATTATTTATTTTTCATAAAATAAAACAGAATTTCGTTATAAAATATTTCTTTTTAAAATGGAAAAATCTTTCGATTTAATTAATAACATAAATAAAATGAAATTGTTGCTGCAAGTTAGATGAGGTTTTCATTCGTAGGGTGGAAAGTCAACAAGATTATTTTAAATGGGTGATCGAGTGTTCAGCATGAGATTGAGTACACGCAAACCGAATGCTTGATAACTCCATCAAAGATTTGCTGTTTCGAATTTCTTGAGTGCTTGTAAAACGCTTTATTTCTATAATGATTAGTTACTTTTATCGAAAAATAACTCATAATAGTTTAGTACGATAGCCTATTTGATGGACGAGGGTTCTCTGTCCAAATGCTCCTTTGGAAAAAAAAAGCTTTGCCTAAAGTTCTAGAGAGATAAAGAAAGAGGGCCTTTGAATATTATTATTGAAAATGTTAAAGTTGATTTAGCCTTTAAGTAGTATGAAGAGAAGCTCATGGTGTACCCATCTTCTTTATATTAAACCAAAAACCATCCAATTAATTTACTTCTCTTCCTACCAAAACTACCCTTTTAAAAAAATTTACATAAAATTAACAATTAAATTCTACCCACAATCTAAGCACCGACTTGCTTTACTCAAAGAGTAACTACCCTCGCTCATTTCTTCCACTGAAAATAATTTGCTTTTTTTCTTTTTGAGACAACTCTCAATCTAGTATTATTTTTTCCTTTTATGAAGTAATTCAAGTACACACGCGTTTCAACAAAAAAAAACGCATATTGCACGCTAAACTCTAATTTAAATTTAATCTGTTTCATAAAAAATGAATAATTTGAAAAACATTATCCAAAAATGATCGTTGTTATCATATGAAATAATTAACCAATGAAAAATATTTTCATTACCTACAATAATTTATTTCTAATATTTTCGTGAACGATGAAAATATATTTCGTCATTCATTTTTATAAGCGATATAAAAAATCATTTTAGGAAATTTTTTTCTAAATTATTCATTTTTGGCGAAACAAACGAATTATAATTATTGCATCACTCCATAAATTAACTTTGTAAACTAGCACCAACCTTTTCTGTGGATAAGTTGAGCAATCTTATTCAAACACTAGAATACAGGTGAGTGTTGTCACGCTACAAACTCAGTCTAAAAATCCATCACGAGAAAAATTTTCTGGTCATAAGTAGAAGGATCAACTAAACAAATATACACCATTTCTCACTAATATCTTTGTGAAAATCACATATCATCTTTCTTGCTGGACGCTGTACATAAGTATTCATCTTATTCTATGGGTTAGGCAACATATATCTGTTCTTAAACTATGCATTACTCCTATGATCAGTCAAGACATAAACACTACAAACGTTCTAGTGACCACCTTTATCAAATGAGAAGTGGGAATAATATTGTCGTGTCAAATTAGAGTTATATCTAGATTATGGTCTTTTTGGGCTGTGCATTGTCCAAGACAAGATCTTCCTTCGTATATGTCCATGATGAATCTTTCTATAATATGTATAGCTTGCAGTTTATAACCTAAAAATAAGTTTAACTTCATCTCTCTCTTATATCGAGAGAGAGAGGGAGAGAGAGAGAATTATTAATCTTAAAATTTACCATCGATGATATTCCTAAAGATACTCTTGTATGATATTCTCGTTTACATAATTAGTTTTAAAAGAGTACACTACGTGCGTGCAATTACTTTTAAGATTAATTATATGATGATGATAGTGCCCCTAATCATGTTGACATTTGTGAAGAATGAGATCAAATGGCGATTACATATACATAGAAAAAAGTTGGTGACTTCTCAACGAATGGGTATTATATATAACAAGAGGGTAACTTTGAAAAGTGAAAAGCAAGGCAAACGGTGGTTTTGGCTTACTTAGATAAATATAGATCAGATATAACCATTTTAACACCAAAGCCCTCTTCTCTCTCAATGTACATGCGTCTCATTTACCATTCTATTTTTCAACTCAAGTCACTAATCCATGATGATTTTTGCATAATGAAGAATCCACACTTACAATTAGTTCTACTTGTACTGTTGATGAGATACGCGCACGAATCAGAGATAGAGAAGAGGTTTGCGTCGCTTAAGAAGTGTCCTAGAAGAACAATGCTGGAAACAGAAGTATAGATTGAATATAGAGAGGATTTTGAATACAATCCGTTTGTTAATAAGTGGTTGCGCTTTATCGGATGACTTCGAATCCATCTTTGTACCCTAAGGAAGAGAGAGAGAGAGAGAGAGAGAGAGTGAGTGAGAGAGACTAACCTGGAATCTCATAAGCTGGACAGAAGCAAAGAGAGAGAGAGAGAGAGAGAGAAAGGAGGGAGGGAGGGGAATGAAGCCTGGTCCGAGAGAATTCTCCTGAGGGATCGACATGGCCAGTTTAACAAATTTCTTGAGCCAGACAACATTCCCCTCACCCCCCACTTTGTCGGACTTCTCACTTCGGCCTATTCAGTGCCACCATTCCCTTCAACACAGCACTTATGCTACAGAGAGAGAGAGAGAGAGAGAGAGAGAGAGAGAGAGTTGTTAAGCCATTGTTGAGGAGGGTGGTCTTCCCTTTGAAGCTCAAACTTGGGGCTTGGAGTCTTAGCCGTGAAGCTTTGCCAAAGTTGAGTATGGCATGGTTACGCAGCTTTCTTCCTTTTTACAGCTCACCATTCTCTTTTCCAACTTTTCCCCTGGTGGGTAGCTCACGAGCGCACGAATCATCGCCCCTTTGCCTTACTTATGCAAAGTTCTTTTTGTTCCCTGAATTTGCGCGGGTACCCTTTAGAAACCCCAGTTCTGTATAGGGAAAAAAGGGAAAAAAAAATAAAAAATAAAGAGAGAAATAATTGTATCGGTTTATTTTTGGAAAGGCAAAATTACGCCAAAAGCGTTAAACATTTTAACCAATTTCAGTGACACGGGACACCGTGTTTTTGCGCGACGATGGTTGATTCATTCTCTCTTTCGTGTTTTTCCTTTGAGAAATGTGAAAAAGACAGTGACATCACCTCATGGAAGGTGACGGTCTACTCTTGACCACAAAATCATCTCCTAAAAGGAGAATGAATTTTCATCCGGTTTCTATGGAAGTGGCCTTCTTTAAAACATCAGTTTATTTTACCCATAATTATGCATAGTTATGCAAAAAAAAAAAAAATTCCAAAATCGTAGACAATCCTTCTGCGAGTTAAGAAAGTTTATTCTACTTAATATTTGTTAGATTGGAATTATCAAGATTTCTGCCATACTATAATGTTGCTAAAACATTATAATATATAAAAGCCTGCAAGGATAAAATCATTTACATGACACATTATAATGTCTGATATACACATTATAATGTTGATATACCACTCCTTATGTTTAAATGTTCTCACTCGAGCCTATCCTGGCACAATATTATTTATTCCAGTCATGATCACCTCATTTTCACAATTTCATAACGTGTGTTGCAAGCTTGTAGTTTTGGCGAGACTAGCTAGTCAACAAAAGCAACAATTCAAACTCAAGCAACATGGAATCAGAGGCGTGATTGGAATAAAAGGTGAATCTAACTCCCCACATTATACAATTTTACTTGAACAAAATTTATCTTTTACTAAGTTTCTATGCATTTTCTCATATTTCACCGTATAAATTCGAATGTATGAGATGTTTTGTCTCGCTTTTTAGGCTATGATTCTTCATTTGCCAATATGAAAACTATACTATCGTTATTTATGCGAAGTCCGTCACAAAGCTAGCAATACATTGTTGTAACTTTTTACTTCTTAAAATCAATTAACTTTTGCATTTCCCTTTTGAAAATTGTGCACGATATTTTTACCAATTAATTTTAGTGCAAAGCACGAGACCTAAAATAAATATGAATAACGGGTTTAGCTTTTGTGGTTTTATAGCACAAGGGCTATTTTTGAAAATTAGCTTTGGAAGTTTTATTTTCCAGTTGCCAAAATGAGTATAGCTAGCATAATGTGAGAATTGTGGTCACAAGAGCACTGTCACAAATTCAGTGTAATGGTGCTGTTAGGCTAGTTGCACTCTTTCCCGTTCATCTTTTTTTCCATTTATATTTCAATGTCATATCAAAGGTCTACTGAATGGTTCAATTGGCACCGATATGATAATTTATAGAACTCGCTGAAATTTTTTATTAAAATTCAGGGAGTCTTTACATTGCGTTTGGTAGTCCAAATAGGATAAATTCTATCTGGTATTTGACAATTAGCTTTGCATAGACAACGGTAGTCACGGGATAGCCGATCGAGAGGGCGATGGATAGAATGGCAGACTTAGGGCACTATGGAGTGTTGGACGTGGTGGGTTGAGGTTAAAGCAGCTGGACACAAATTTTCAATGTTTTTCGATCTTTTCGCAGGTTTCACCAAATGTACGATAGAATTTTCTATAATCTAAAAAATATTTTAAGAATATCTATTATATTATCTTATGCCATCCCAATTCGAATTCAGACATCCAAACACGATATTATTCCTTTGAAATACGTGCTCTTTGCTCTCAAAACAGTCGGGTTCGAATCAATCAATGCATTAGTCTCTTTTTGACTATTCAACTTTAGTCATTTTCTAGTGCTTTCATTGATGCATTCATTGCATATATCCGCAATCTGGGCAAGTTGTGCCTGAGGCGGCTTTCGAAAGAGGCAGATCCAACACGTTGGCTCAAACCCCTTCTTCACGATTAATTGCCAAGCCGATGCGTCGAGTCGTATCCATATCACTGCCCATCCGCCTTCCTCGACAGAGAAGATGAAAAGCTTCGGACCACTGGTGGTTAGTCCCTAATGATTTGGTCCGACTAGGGCTAACCGCTAGGGCCGTGCACATACTCAAATAAAGGTATCATATTATTTCGAGTGGCGGGCTTCGCGTGAATTGCGCATGATTCAATGATGGCAACAAGATGTACATCTACTTCACGTTCCCATCTCGATGGCAATGACTTGTTAGAGACAGTCTTAAGAAGCAAAGCGCAACTTCCGGTTTACAAGTTTCCATGGGAACGAAACGGTAAAGCCTCGACTGATGGAAAACAATGTCGCACTTTTGAGTGTAAAACACATGTCCGCAGAGAAGTAAGCAGCTAATAATGTCATTCATCTTAAAGTCATTATTACCGCCTAATTTTCATGACATGATCCACTTCGAAATTGAATTTGGACGGTGTCGTCTCGATAAAGTCAAGACTATAGTTAGTTCACTCGCCAATGGAAGCCTTCGCCTCCGTTAAAGGTGGTCCCCCTTCCCCCTCCTTTCACCACCTTCCTCCTCCCTTCTCCTCCGCCGTCGTCTTCTTCCAATCTTTCTCGTCTCAGCCGTCACCCCCTCTCTCGCTCACTTATATACTCCACCTTTTCTCCACCAGAGAGAGTCCAAACACTCTCTCCCTCTCTCCCACGATCACATGGCCCTCGTCCGCCACCGCCGGCAACTCAACCTCCGCCTCTCCTTGCCAGAGCCCTCCGACCTCCTCCCACCGTTCCCCGCCCCCTCCTCCTCCGCCACCACACCCCTCACCATCTCCCCGTCCGACCTCGAGACCCTCCACGCCCTCGGCCATGGCAACAGCGGCACCGTCTACAAGATCCGGCACAGGTGCACCTCCGCTGTCTATGCCCTGAAGGTCGTCCGCTCCAGCTCCGATGCCTCCGCCCGCCGCGGTGCCCGACGCGAGGTCGAGGTCCTGCACCGCACCGCCGACTCCCCCAACGTGGTCCACTGCCACGGCTCCTTCGAGGAGCCGTGCGGGGACGTCGCCATCCTCCTCGAGTACATGGACCTGGGGAACCTGGGGTCGGTGCTCCGGAACTACGGCCCGTTCAGTGAGTCGGACCTCGCCGACATCGCTCGCCAGGTCCTGAACGGTCTCGACCAACTCCACTCGCGCAAGATCATACACCGAGACATCAAGCCATCGAATCTGCTCGTGAACTCGAAGATGGAGGTCAAGATCGCCGACTTCGGCGTGAGCAAAATCATGTGCAGGTGCGGCTGCATAAATTCATACAAATCCTCTATTTTCATGAACGTGCCAAACCGTCTGTAAACATGTTGACAGTCGCATGCCACTGCAGGACGCTCGAAGCGTGCGACTCGTACGTCGGCACGTGCGCCTACATGAGTCCGGAGCGGTTCGACCCGGACTCCAACGGTGGCAGTTATAACGGTTACGCGGGGGACGTGTGGGGGTTGGGGCTGACCCTGCTGGAGCTGTACCTGGGCTACTTTCCGTTCCTGGATCCGGGACAGCGGCCCGATTGGGCCAGCCTCGTGTGCGCCATCTGCTTCGGCGAGATACCGAGCCTGCCGGAGCGGGCAAGCGGCGAGTTCCGGAGCTTCGTCGAGTGCTGCTTGCAGAAGGAGTCCGGCAAGAGGTGGACGGTGACGCAGCTTCTGACCCACCCGTTTGTGTGCAAGGATCCGATATCCGGGGCGTGAAGTGGTCGACCCGAATGAAGTGTCCAACATTATTCGGACCCTTTTTTTTCTCTTTTTTTTTCCTTTAGAGATTTTGATCTTGTACATAATGGGCGAATTGTAGGAATTACATTGTTTTGCTCTAAATTTGATTAATCAAGGTTCATGACAATGGATGAGCATCTTTTGCAATCCTCCTCTTCTTAGCTGGTTTAAGTTGTTTATGACGTGGTATGACTGCAGTAAGATTTAAGAACGTACAATTATCGAAACAGGACAATAATCAATTCACTACAAATAAATAAACACGTAAATGAAAAGGAAAACTTACCGTTAGACCCGAAATATTAAAGTTATTCGCATTTTGATCTGGGCAGAAGTTTCATACCAAACCTAATCTTAATTTGAAAGTTTCAAGAGCAAAATTGAAAGGTAAATACAAAAGTGAAACTTCAAAATTTTATTTTCTCACATTTTATATCTAGGAACACAGGCATTTGAATATGTGAAGACCCATTAAGCACCCAACAAGTCTTATTAACCAATTAAATTCAGACTATTAATCTTACATTACATATAGTGCAATTTGAACAAGTAATCTCTAACTTTTGAACTGGAAATCTCTCAACTCCCGAGCAACCGCGCTACCTTAGGGGTTACTTTTGAAAAATTTCAGCTTTTGTTAGGTGCTAGACTTTTATTGTACATTTTTTCCCAATAATGCCTTGAACCTAATTTTTATTTATTTTCATGAGCGACGAGAACCCGCGCCATCCTCAATGGCGCGAATTGTGGCTGCCTCCGACTTTCTATAGATATTTCTCTTCCAAATTATATCCTCTAAGTCCATGGACAAATCTATTTCGGCAACGACAAATTTTCAAATATACGAAGCATGCAAGCGTGGATCATCTTAATCCATGAGCACACGGAAGTAGAGTAGTAATTTACCTTCCAAGGATCGAAAGCCGTTAGAGACTCGGTCAATTTCAAGTTCAATTTGTCGGTCAGGGACTGCTATCGAAAGCCGTCTAGCCACGTCTCACCTTCGGAAGTGACCGGCCCACATATTTCTCTTTAAGTCGGCCAACCGTTTATGAAAAAGCTTGAAAAATATCGAATTTAATTCATAAAATAATGTAGCAATGTTTGGTTGGGCACTCAAGTACGACCCCATCGATCAAATTTTCCCGCTTGATAAGTTGACAAAACGAAACGAGACAAAAAAATGATAATTTGGCCGAAAGCCGAACAAAGACGAAAAATTCTTCAAACATGATGCTCCAGCCCTTCCTTTTCTATCATAATCTTGGCCCTTTAATGGAAAATTATGGGAGAGAAGGTAGTTCACTTTCGTGGGCAATCGTCCCGTGGCCCACCAAAATAACGAAACGAAGCATGTACATCGAAACGAAGTATGCATATAAATCTTCTGTCCTTACCCTTCGATATTTACGAGTAGGATGGTGAAAACAATTGAGATTGTACAAAATTTAATTTCATGTATATCACGAGACTTAGGGGCCATCTAGTTTGGCTTTTTGAAACCTTCTGCATTTGGTTTAGCAAAGATTTCCGATGAACTTTCAGCCCGCAGCCTCTTGGAGAAATGTTACCGGCCGTTTGGTTCAACTTTGCTCTTCAAAGTTAGCGAAAGTTTTCAACTTACTTTTAGCATTCCGCCGAATGCTGAAATTATTTTTTCCCTTCCAAAACTATCCTCACTAATTTTTCATATTTTTGATTTTGTCCCTGATTATTATTATTTTTAATTGAAAAAGGAGGCAACCCTTCACTGGATCGGCAAAGGGCTACGACAAGCTAGATCTGGCGTCGGCAGCCGTCGGCGAGGGTCGCTCGAGGTCGGGGGCACCTCGGCGATCGACCGCCGCCTAAGTCGCTCGCCCAAGGGCCCTCGCCCGGGTCTCACAAGGGTCATGTGATTCCGGCCATTGCTTGGGTCGCCACACGACCCTTGCTCGTAGTCGACCCAAGCGACGGACCCGGGTCGCACGGTCCGGGTCGAGGATCGCGTGACTCGGCTAGGTGCGACCCTCGTTGGGTGGCCACCCCAGCGGCGGTCGAGTCGCGCGACCCACCCAGGTTGAGTGACCTCCGATGGTCCTCGGGCCGGGTCGCGCGACCCCCTGGAGGTCGAGTGACCCCAATGGCCCGGTTCGAGCGGCCCCCTAGGTTGAGTGACCTCCAATGGCCCTCGGGCGGGTCACGCGACCCCTTGTCGGAGGTCACCCGACCTAGGCGGCGGTTGCTTGGTTCGCGCGGCCCCTAGGTCGAGTGACCTCCAGGCGGCCCTCGGCCTGGGTCGCGCGACCCTCGTCGGAGGTCGCCCCACCCAAGTGGCGGTCGCCCGGGTCGCGCGGCCCCGGGTCGAGCGACCTCCGATGACCCTCAACTGGGTCACGTGACCCTCGCTAGAGGTCGCCCGACCTTGGCGACCTCAACCGACGACCGCCGGCACCATATCTGGCTCGCCGATGGTCGTAACCCTTCGCCGGTCGGGCGAAGGGTTTAGTTCAATTTTCAAAAAAAAAAAAAGATATATAAATATATACATATATTATACTCATCAAAGCCTATTGAGAAAGTTTTTTTTACTAGACGCACATTCAACTCAAAATCCATTTGCAAAATTTTTTTACTAAACACAATTGCATTTCTCCAAATAGTTTTGGGCTTTTAGCATTTGTATTGGACTCAAAACCCTTGCAAATGTTGAACCAAACGCATTATAGCCTCAAAGCCCCTTGGAGAAATTTGGAGATGTTTAACAACCATTTTCAATGGGTTTTAGAGTGAAAATTACCATTGAGAAGGTTGAAAATCCAATATCGGTGGGGACTAGTCTTGGACGGAATGTTATTTCTAGAATTCTTTTCTTCCTATCATGCCCTCACTAACTTTTTCATATTTCCATCTTGCCCTCACTATTTTTAGGGTTTGTGGTTGGTCACTGACACCAATGATGCACGACATTGGTGGTGCCACTTGGGCTTGCCAGCTTGGGGTCGCGCGACTTAGGTGACCCTCACCAAGGCAACATGACCTTGACCAATGGCTGTTGCCGACAAGTCTTGTCAGTGGCTTTAGCCCTTTGCCACTAACGAAGGTTTAATTTTTTAATAAAAAGTGGAAAAATCGTAGCCGAAACCCTTTGTAAAATTTTTTTTTTATCAAATATTACTTAATTCAAAGTCGTTTTGGCAAATGAGTGTTGCAAAAATTTTTCTAAAGAGTTTTGGCTTTTAGTATTAATATTGTACCTAAAATCTTTTTCAAAGTGGAATCAAAGTCACCGTAATCGATGGCATTTACGTAAGCACGTTCCTCTGTATGCAGTTCGAAGAGGCGGATGATTCGGCGCAGCTTCTTGATGACGATCCGCCCATGAACGGAAGCGCATGGGGCGGGCTCAAAAGATGGGATTAGGACCGTGGGATTGTGAGTCAGCCTCGTACGTCTCTTCTCGATCAAATCGAAGTGATCTGGTGCATGAACGTGAACCGAACGTCACCACTCGACTTGCTTGTCGCCCGTGAAAGCGACATTAAAATAATCGTCTTTGGCAATGACACGTCAAATAAGGAGAGAAAAAAAGAATTTGCAGCGCACGCTTCCCCGTGAATGATGATAAACGTGGAGGCAGGATTGGGGGACAGACAAAATCATCCCTCTGACATTTTAATTGTGTCTACACAATAAGATCACCGAAGATGTAAATTTAAGACACATATGTTGTCTCCAATCGTTGATCATCGATCTCGATCTCGGTCATTTAAAGGGCCATTAATCCATCGTTTATGTGCATAACATCATCGGATCTTAGTCAGCTACTCATTAAATATCCTACAAAAAAAAAAATCTCTCTCTCGCCAAAAATCACCCGCCCATATTTAAATATCCCAAAATTAGACTTCTAAACTAGGGATGGTGATACGGAAAAGCCCAAAGTAATGTCTCTTTCTCCTTCAAGTTTACCTACTACCATACTAGAGTAAATATGATCTCCACCCAACATACACGTAAGGCTTTTAACTTACTTTTACGACATGATCATCAAGCTCTTACTCTTGAAGCTTGCTTCTATGTTCTACTCTTATAACATGAGATGTGTCCTTGTATATTGGTCAATTGTGGGCAAGAAGAAACGCAAATATCGGATCAATACTTCATTGGCTTTATCCCCCCCCAATCCTTTCTCTTCCCAACAATTGTCAACATGAACTATTGAGATGTATGTATAAATTATGTTAAAAAAGTCGCACATCAATTAATTGTTGTGGTGCGAAATAGTTAATAAATTATAATTGACTCATAACTCATTGATTTAAGTTTTTTAATGAATATGGTTAAGCTAAATATGTTGACAGGATTGGTTTTAGACTTGGCAATCTTCTTAGGTAAAGGTATTAGCTTTTGTTACTCACTCTCAACAAATGATATCGATATTTGGCGAGATTGATGTGATTTTATGGCGATGATGAAGGTGGGCCCACTCCCAATATGCTAAATAGCTTAAGGCCTTCATGGTTTGATCCGGCAAATTTTTGATGAATATCTTAATAAGAAATCTCATGACCAATGATTTCATGACCTTCATGGTTTGATATGGTGGAAGAGATGGGCATTTAAGTTGAGATATGTTGATGCCAAATGATACAAATTAAGGGGGAATATACCTAACACTAGGCATTCAAGTTGAGATATGTTGGCTTCAAAGGATACAATTAAGAGATAGTAGACCAAAACTAAGATCACAAGTGAGGGGATTAAGATGCATGCGAGAATTGTGTGGCATGAAGTAGTTAATATATCACAATTGATTAATAAAATTATTAATGAACATAAGTCCAATTAGATATGTTGATGAGTTTGAACTTGAGTTTTCTCTTGACAATTTCCTTAGATAAAGTGTGATATCCGAAATTTTCTTTATATGATATTTCGAATATATAATTAATATGCTAATTGTCAATAGGTATCGATATGCTCTTGAATACATATCAAATAATTTTCCAACATTAAATTTTATTGAGTTAAGTTTCCCTATCGTTCTATATCTTAGTGATTTCAAAATAATTTTTTGATTTACCAACATTTCAAATGAATATCGATATCCTTGTTTATTAACTATAATGCAAAATATCTACCCAAACTAACCTAATATCTCCATTTTTTAGTTAAATTATGCCATTTGTCACTACTTTAGTTTGGACAAATGTCTTAATTCTCACTTTATTGAATCCATTGGATCTAGTTCTTATTACCTCATGCATGACGTTCAAAGGAAAAACATGAAAGAGAGCATATTGGCATTACTCCACTTTAGTATTCCTTGTAAATTAGAAGAAGGATTGTCGAGTAACATACAAGTGCGGGCATTCCCAAATGGTTATTCTTGTCAATACTCCTTTTGATAGTCTAACTCGTGCGAATCAAATTGAGTCAATAGAAAAATAGCGATCGCCCACGTCAATCGTTGGATTACAAGGCACTCTTCATTGTCGGATTAAGTATATATAACGTTAATCAAGACAAAACAGCATCGTAGACCATACCGTATGATTGATTGAAGAATCTACATTGTTCTGAAGTAGAATGAGGAAAATTAGAAGAGGGATTGTCGAGTGATACATAAGTGAGACCCATTCCCAAATGATTATCATTGTCAATACTCCTTTCGATAGTTTGACCCGTGCAAATCGGATTGAGTTAATAGAAATTGAGCGATCACTGTTCTCACATTCATACGCATGATCCATCTATCCATCATGTATAGTCTAATCATAAGAAATTTTGCTACATTGCATTGATTCTCACAATTTGCTATTCAATGACTAAACGTCTACACATGTAACTATGCCAATATTTCCAATCTCTGAAGAAATGCATGACACCATTTTGGCAACAAAACTGTAATATTACAAATTCCTAGGTGATTGAAAAGTCAATTCACGTCCAACTAGATAAATTAGTCAACAATAGTGACTCCCTTCTACCGTACGTACGCACATATATCACGGCGATGTGTTCCACCGTCAGATCGAAGATATGCGACGTCAATCGTTGGATGATAAAGCACTCTTCATTGCCGGGTTAAGTATATACAATGTTAATCAGGATAAAACAGCATCTTAGACCATACCGGATGGCTGATTGGGGAGTCAACATCGTTCTGGGAGCAGAATAAGGAAAATCCGGTTGTTGCCTATTTGTTTAGTGTCGGTAATATGAAACCGAACCACGAGGAATCTTTAGCAGATCACGTTATCGTTTGAGATTTAATGACATCATCCAAAGGTTTCCCACTCACCATTCCAACCATTATTGGCTAACGACTCTGCACACATCAATCAATGGGCGAGATTGGGCAGCACCAATTAGTAATTACCCTCCACTCCGACCATTTCTTATTTTCTTTTAACCTACTTATTCTATAATAAAAAATGACTTTACCTCAACATATAATATGTTTCCTAAGTTTTTAAAATACCCAATGTGATCTATAAATTTTTTATGTATATTCAATTTAGTCCCTAAAATTACATGCCCCGAATTTAAGTTAATGAAAAGACTAGTTTTGGGACTAAATTAAATATATATCAATTGTTCATTGACTACATTGATAAATTAAAAGTTCATATACCATATTGAAAATCAGTATAAAGTTCATGAATCATATCAAATAAAATAAAAGTCTACGGATCACATTATATATTTAATGAAAATTTAAGGATGATTTATGTCATCAACCTTTTTATATTCGCCATTGTATCTACTTTATGAAGAAAAAGTTCAAAAAAAAAAAAGGCACGATGGATCGAGTCCTGCCATGTCCAACGCTTCCGAAAGTCAGATTCAGCGTGGTAATATCCGATTTTACGTCAATCATATTCTCCTAAATCGGGCACAGAAAGTATGGAAAAGATTGAAAAAAAGTGGGGTTCAATGAGCAACGTCAAACCGCGGAATAATCAAAAAGAAAGGATAGCTATCCGCTTTCCCCCACGCACATGCAGAATCCTCCTCCACCGTCAGCACTCCGCTCCGTCCTCCATTAGAATATTCAAAATCTCCAGCTCGAAACAGCAGCTACAAGACGCGAACGATTCCCCCCTCGATCCCGTCCTCCGCCCTCCGCCCCCGAAGAATATACAGCTCGGATTCACCAGCTGCAACTCCTCGAGATCGCTCGCCCCCGACATCGCCGCCGATGGCTTCCCTCGGTCTGAAGCAGCTCGGAGGCGGCCACCGCCCCGTCGCCGACGTCGCCGGGCTCCGGTGCCGCGGCCGGCCGGGCCTCGCCCCGCCGAGCAGGGTCGGGTTCCGGGTGCTGGCGTCCGGGGATCGGGCGGAGCCCGACCTCAGCGTCACCGTCAATGGACTGCACATGCCGAATCCGTTCGTCATCGGGTCCGGACCGCCCGGGACCAACTACACCGTGATGAAGAGGGCCTTCGACGAGGGCTGGGGGGCCGTGATCGCCAAGACTGTAAGTTCCTCGCTCGTCGGTGATGCCGGAAGTTCGTATTTTTTAGTTCGTCGGTGAGGTTAGGACTTGGCGATTGCCGAGATCTCGGGTTCCCTTTCAGTTCTGGAAAATCGGCCACCGTCGTTATCGGAGTATCTGTCTGAGGTTAGAATTTCGGGGAAACTGAGCTTTCCTGATGGGTGATTATGTGTTTCTGTAGATCGCTTCTGAAAATTTGCATTTTTGAGTTAAGGCTATTCCGTTATCTGAATTCCAGTTGGTTCGTCTGCTCTGCTGCTCCGTCGACCGTGTTTTCCGTGATCCGAGTCACGGTTGCTTCATCTGCTCTGCTGCTCTGTCGATCCTGTTTTTCCTTCAAGTAAAATTGAGTGGCACGTAAAGATTTAGTTTTGCTTTTGTGGGTCGGTATATAATGTTGTTATCTATTCTCGATAATGTATGAGCAAGTGTTTGCTTTCCTATGAGATGTTTGCGAGGTGCAAACTACTTTCGTTATACATCAGATGCATTTGGAGCGTCATTTGGGAAACCCTGTGCATGGACGAGGCATAAGTCGTGGTATGTTGAGGTTGCTCGGTGGATCTTTAGATGTTGACTGAATTAGTATTGATAATGGAGTCAGGAGATAGAGACTTAAGGCTGTTAACTTGAGGGGAAAAACAGAGCATTGAGGTTTCATGGACGTTTCTATCAGCAAGTGAACTTGTTGAAAGAAAAAGAAAGGACCTGAACTGGGATCAAGTGTGTTGATTGTCTTAAAAGTAGCAGAATGTAGCTGCCATCGTGGATTATCATATTCGTATCCTTTTCTCTTTACTCTTTGGACTTTTATGGAAGGGACTTTCTTGTGGCTTTTCTTCTGCTGTTTTGGCTTGTTGTTGGAAGAATATCTATTACTTTGAACAAATCGTGCTGATGATATTGTGTTCTTTACTAATTTTTTGTCCACCCTTGTAAATCATTCTGCTAGGTTTCCCTGGAGGCCGACAAAGTTATAAATGTCACCCCTCGATATGCTCGGCTACGTGCAGGAGTAAATGGATCGGCTAAGGGACAAATTATAGGGTGGCAGAATATAGAACTCATTAGTGACCGACCTCTTGAGACGATGCTTAAAGAATTTAAACAGTTGAAAGAAGAGTATCCAGATAGGATTCTTATTGCTTCTATTATGGAAGAATACAACAAAGCTGCATGGGAAGAACTCATTGATCGAGTTGAGCAAAGTGGAGTTGTAAGTTAAACTAGTATTTTTATATCTGTTTTTCCTCAAATGGCTAAATCAAGTTGATGACCTCTCCATCTAACAATATGTACCGTTTCTTTAGGATGCCATTGAAATCAACTTCTCATGTCCACATGGTATGCCAGAGCGTAAAATGGGTGCTGCAGTTGGCCAAGATTGCGCTCTTCTGGAGGAGGTCTGTGGATGGATAAATGCGAAAGCTACTATTCCTGTTTGGGCAAAGATGACTCCTAATGTTACAGACATAACGCAGGTTAGCTCTCAGTGTTGCAGATTCTGCGTTCAGTGAAGAATGAGCACTAGTGTCCATCAGTTATTGACGGAAATAACTGCTCGTCATTTTTAAAAGAGGAGAAGAAGGTGCAGGTGTTAGATCCATTGGGAGCCTGTTTATATTGTCATATAAGAATGTGCTCTCATGGCCACTTGATGCCTGTGTCTCTCCAATTTACTTGGTGCTTATACTCTGAATTAGTATCCCAGCTGTTTGATGCCTGTGTGCAACTGTGGGATGGTCAACCAAGATGATAAAAGGATTATTTTTCTGTGAGTGGTGGACTGCTCACCATGTAGAATTAAGAATTATAATTAAAATTGGCTTTTACTCTGTTCTTTTTTCTCTTGCCCTTACGTTAAATGGAGGACTTTTAGACTTAGGTTTAAAGCCTGGTAGGGATTACATTTTGTCACGTGATTATGATATAACTAATCAAATCATAGATCAACTAAGCATGTATCTTCATAATACTACTGCTTTAGTATTACCGGTTAGGTATTTAGGAATGATGTTGCATGAGAAGTCCCTAACATTGGGTATGAAATGCAGTGAAGTCATAAACCTTTCAATCCATGCAATCATCTAAACCTTTACTCATAAGTGCTATTGAGTCTTAAATTTTTTTAAATTTTTGCAATCATGTTTTGAACCATTATTGAGAATTGCATCGAAGTCCTAAATATAATATTAAAACTGTAATTTAAGGCCATCGCGTAGGCAATTCTCTATTACAAATAGGATCCTCAATAATGCTGATTGAAAGATTTTGACTGCATTTTTTTGAAAAAGTTTTAAGGATTTGATTGTATCCCTCGGGAGGTTAGGACTTCTAGTGCAGTGACATTTAGATTACACCACCACTATTAATAACCAAAAGTAGATGCATGGAAGGAGGGCATTCTTGGCCTGTAGATTGCAATATCAAGTTTGTGTATAACCAAATATTAGTCACGCTTTAACTTCTCCTTGATCTTGAAGCTTGAAACCAGTGATGACTTACGTGTATATTGATTGATCTTGATAATGCATCTGTTTGTTCTGCAGCCAGCAAGGGTGGCTCTAAAGTCAGGATGTGAGGGGGTATCTGCTATCAATACAATCATGAGTGTGATGGGAATCAATCTTGAAACGTTACGGCCCGAGCCTTGTGTTGAAGGGTACTTTTAACTCTTTTGCATCGACTACCTTTTTATTCTTTTTTGGGTATTGTAAAATGTAATCCTAAGTTTGATGTTTTAGGTATTCAACTCCTGGGGGCTATTCTTGCAAGGCAGTTCATCCTATCGCACTTGCAAAAGTCATGAGTATTGCAAAGATGATGAAGTCGGAATTTGATGATAAGGACCACACTCTTTCAGCCATTGGAGGTGTCGAAACAGGAGGTGATGCTGCTGAGTTCATTCTACTCGGAGCAGATACTGTTCAGGTACAACAGGGGATTAGCTATTGTTACATATCCTTGGAGTGTTTATAATGCAAATTTCACCCCCTTTTCACAGTGTCTGACTGAATTTATCAGTTAGTTCGTTTGTTAAGATTCCCTAAATGTTACCGAGCACTTCAGATAATGAGCTGGTAAAATTCTTTTTTGTACTCCTTTTCCTTGTTCTTGCTGTCCTCCTCCAAAGGGTAGGGTAAACCAACAGCATGTTATTCTGCAATGTCCTTTTCCACTAAAGCCAGGGCGGAATTGTTTACTTTAGTTGACAGCCACTAGATCTGCCGTGTGAATCCTTCCTAGTTGCTGGAAACCCTGAGTCTTTATTTGATCCAGAATGTGTGACCGAGCTTCTTGTGGGGTAAACTAGCAATGTATATTGCATTATTGGGGATCCTCAAGGCCTAATTTTTCATGCACTGGCTTAGATCAATCTGAAAATGAGGTAATAACTTTAAGATTGGGGGCAGGGACTACTGCTACGACATAATCCCCTTTGGATTGATGTGACATCTGTTACTGTCCATACAAATTGGTGTTTCAACCTTTTTCTGTTGAATGTCTAATTCTTTTATTATGCAAAAGAAGAGAGCTTCTCGTGTGAAAGCCACTTGGCGATGTATGTCTTCTGCGAACTGGGCAGACAATCATTCATTCGTGGTTTGCAGGTATGCACAGGTGTGATGATGCAGGGCTATGGCCTTGTCAAGAAACTATGTGCTGAGCTGAAAGATTTTATGGAGATGCATAATTTCTCAACAATAGAAGATTTCAGAGGGTATGAATTATTTGGGAGAATCAAATTTTCTAAAACCTCGCTCTAAATTCCCAGACGTGATGAAGTAGGGCAGGATTCTCACATTAATTTTTCTTTTTACCTCGTTGGTCTTTCAGGTCTTCTCTTCAGTATTTTACCACTCACACTGACTTGGTAAAAAGGCAGCAAGAAGCAATTCGACAGAGGAAGGCAGTTCGGAAAGGCTTGCAGTCGGACAAAGATTGGACTGGAGATGGTTTTGTGAAGGAGAGTGAGAGCATGGTTTCCAACTAAAAATATGAGGATGAACTAAGCCTTTCCTCGTACACCCAAAATAAATTGCAGCTTGAATTTGTAAAATGCATGTGTAGATGATGATGTTCGTTTTCTCTGTACGCTGCAATCAAAACTGATGCTGTAAATTGCGACTCATTTATCTGGCGCATCCCTGATTCTGGTAGAAGGACACCAAGAATTGACTGATTACATGAATTCGTGATGTTCATTTCATCTTACATTCAGTCAGCTCCAAGCCTTCATTAGTAGATGCAAATGCCAGTACATGCACTCTGCACGTTCAGATTGATTTTTAAAATAATACAACAGAAAGAACACAAAACACCGTGCTCGGGCGGGGCAGACAGACTTGGGAAGACCACGTCCGTGGATCATAAATTACGGCCCCATACAATTAAAATTCTTGAAACACACATGTAGTCCATGACGTGGAAGAAGAGCGAAGTAGCCAGAGCGGCCGATTCTTGTTATCCTCCGGTCTTCGAAACCACCTCTTTCCCATCGTCTCGACCAAAGGCCCTCCTGGTCTTGGGTCAGGCATTTGTTTATCCTGGAAGCCACGATTTAGATTAAACATATCAGCGATGAGAAATGTCACTGCCTTCCGGTTCTATGACGATTCTTACATGAAATGAGTGCATTTTCAGGGATCAAGTCCAATCATTTTTGGCTGAATGGCTTGGGTTCAAGGTACGTTCGAATATGGAGTTGTTTTTGAGGAACAAGTTGTTACTTATGGGGGATTCCAACAAGGTAGAAACTACCGGATTTTCATGCGTGAAGCTAGAAAAAGTTGTCCGCATCATCAATGACATTATCTTTTCAGGGTGGGGGATTCGACAAATTCATGGGTTAGGGAAGGGCCAAACGTGGAGCACAGATAGGTGGGCTCAACCAGCGAGTTAAGAGCACTTGTACAGGATCGCTAAGCGCTGAAGCATTGATATTCTTTATTTTCATTGTCAAAAAGTAAGTTTTAAATATTACTAACTAGAGATGTGTTTTTAGTAACATTTTCACATGAAAGTTTACTAGTCACGAGATAAGTAGTTAACCCCCATATAAAATCTTACTTTCTATGTGTGCACGTTGGCTAAATTGCATTGGTACATTTCTAATTTCTAATATTTTCAAACTTGCTTTTCCCTATCAAAGTGATTATCCGCTTAAAGAAGGTACGAGTTGCTAGTATGTCAAAAGTTACCTTTTCTCGTGAAAAAACTCACTACTCAAATAAATAGTCTTTCGTTAAAAATGCTCCACAAATATTTGTCAATCGAACAAACAAGATCATATGGTCATTTCCATTGGGGAGGCGATATTTCCACCCTCCTTAAAATTAAATCCACCCCCATTTTCACTAAAAAGATAATGTCGTCCTTAGTTTCAATCGCAATCTAAAGTGATAGCTCCAAATTTATTTAGTTTCTTTCTTTTTTAGCTTTCTATTTCTATGTGGGATTTAATTGTGATAATTAATATATCACATGCTTGTTTTTGTTTATGGCTTTTCGCCAAATGTGTACTTATTGCGATTTAAATAATAAAAAGTAGTCTTCTGTATTAATGCTCTTATAACAATTTATCTAGTGTTTTTTTTTTTTTTTGGGTAAAGACAATTAATCTATTGTTCATCCCTCTAATCTCAAAAGTTTACTTTCCTAGTATATATTTTATTTTTTAATTTCGTTAATCTAAAATATAAATCAAGTCTCTATATTTACTATATCAAAGAATTTGTCTTTTTTTTTCATTTCTATTGGCGAGATGCTTTAACACAGAGCATGTTAGACATTATAAAAGTGTTTAGAAAAGCACTAACAACATTGACATAAAAGGGTTATGTCCAATAAGACATCTTGATATTGTTCGTAAACACTTCGCAAATTATATTAATTTTTGTCATAACAAAATAATGAAATTTTAATGGTACTTTACAAAAATTCTTATTTTATGCAACGCTTTGATATAATTAGATTCCATCTTTTTAAGTTTAAAGAATGAGAAAGTAACTATGATATTGTCTTGGAAAAGCTTTAAAGATTTTTTTTTTTTGGTGGTTTCATCTGATCATCCCATAATATGTATATGTATATGTATATAACATACAAACGCTAAAAAATATTTTATGGAAATATGCACAAAAAAAATGTCAAAGTTTGTAAACACATGACCGTGTTAAAAAGTTATCTATGTTCAATTTTTTCTAGATTTTACTGGACAATTTATCCATAAATTTGCTTGACAATGTAGAAAATAAGTAGGTTCCTTCAGAATTTCTCTTTTCAATAAAACTAATCTTTACAAAAGTAAAATTAAAAAAACAGAAAACATAATGCCCCTAATATACATGGGATATCCACAATAAACAAGAACAAAAAATATGATATTCTTAGTTATGACAACTAAATCCTACATTAGAATAGAAAAACTAACAAAAGAAGAAAAGTACATATATTGGGGGCTATCACTTTAAATTGCAATTGAATAATTAAGGGTAACTTTATCTTTTTAATGAAAATCGAATGGATTTAGTCATGTAAATGGTGGAAATAGCATCACCCTTTCTATACTTACTATTCTCGTGATATGCATAATCAATATTTTAAAAATTAAATATTTCTTCATCAAACACATTTAAGAAGTGCCTTAGGGCAATGCGGGGTATAGTTCTTGCATATGAGATGATTATCAAAAAAAGTTTTAAACCTATTGTACAACACTTAATTTAGTTTGTAACCTTTTGATTGTTCCAATTTAGTTATAAACTTTCTAATAATATGTCAATGTAGTCAATTCAGCTAATTTTGGTCGGAAATCACTAACGTGAATGCCAACCGTTGGAACTAAAAAAAAAGAGAAAGAAAAGAAAATATAAAAATCAATAATAAAAAATTCATTAAAAATTTGCAAAAAAATTGTCTATATTAGTTGTTTGTATCACGTAAGACGGTCAACATTCACATTAGCGATTTCCTACTAAAATTGGTGAAAATAACTATATTAGTAAATCGTCAAGAAGTTTATGACCGAATAGTATAATTGAAAATTTTAGGATTTTTGGAGAACGATTGTCCATTTTGAGGTGCAATCCACAAACTTCACCCTACCCCTCCTCGGTTAACCGCGCTATCATATCTCCCCAAAGCTCATCAAGCAGCGTGGGATGGCGCTGGGGTAGGGACGTGCATTCCCTTGAGCTCCTGCTGGGGATGAGTGGTCCTGCTCGAGATGCGGCGACCAAGGGGGGACGACGGGGAAATAGGAGAGAGAAAGGTGGGAAAAGCTAGGGCTTTTGATTGAGTATTATGCGAGACACTTTAGTTTTCTGTATGAAAGTTACCACTGATGTGGAGAAATGCCTAACTACTGATGATTTGCAATTTACTTCATATAAAATTAACTGATCACACGAGAAAATTGCTAGCTAAAACTACGTTGTTTATTACTTTGAATGTAGAAAATCACTAAATCGGTAGAATAATTGCAATGCTCGAGTAAGAGTTAAACTTCAATGATAATAACGATTAAAAGCTTATTTTCCTTTTGCAGGGAGTTGGTTTTACTTTTTCATGTTAAAGTAGTAGTTACTTTCTCTGTGTTTTTTGTAACTTCTCATTAGGAGAAGAGGAAGTGTGAGCCTACAAATGGACACGTGATCTTTTAGATATGATTAGTAAGGGTGCGTTTGTTTTGTGTTTCTATTTTTTTTTTTTTTTGTTCCACGAAATAGAAATAGAAAAAACTATTTCTGTTCCAGGAAACAGTTTTTGAACAAAAAAACGCGTTTGGTAAAACTTGTTCCCGAAATAAATAAATAAAAATAGAAAGATGTTTAATAAATTTGTGTTCTTTTTTTGTTTCTTTTAATTTTTTAATATTTTTATTTTAATATTTTATTATTTTTTTCTTCCTTGTGGCCAGTCACCGGTGTCGGCCATGACCAGTGACTGGCCAACGAGAGCCGGCGGCCTCACCCAGCCACGGCGAGGCTCGGCCTCGCCGGGGGCTGACGACGCTCGGCCTCGCCGGGGGCCGGTGACGCTCCGGCAAGGTCACCGGCCCTCGACGGCGTCGCCGGCCATGGCCGAGGCCGGCGACCGGCCAAAGAAAAAAGAAGAAGAAAAAAAAGAAAAGAAAAGAGAGGAGAGAGAAAAGTTATTCTTAAAAATTGTTCCAGAAACAAGAAACACATTTTTCTTATTTCTTGTTTCTTATTTCTGTTCCAAATGTGTTCCTGGGAACAAAAAAATAGATTTGGAACAAAAACGCAAACAAACGCGTTTCTGTTCTTTTTTTGTTCCCCGAAACAAAAAAACAAAAATTTTGTTTATAAACAAAAAAAGAAGAACATTAACAAACAGGCCCTAAGCTTCCGGTAGGATAAATGACTAGTAATGTAGCATGTGGTGAACTGCTCAAAATGGTAAGGGAAGTAAAATTGCATCAATGGGCAGTTTTCTTGCTGCAGATGACAGATGAGAATTGAGAAAAAAGAGAGACTCACCAGATGGAGAAGAGGTGGAAGGAAGAGGAGGAGGTGGTGGAGCTGTGATCATGTCCTTGAGCTGAGAATGCATGTCGTCGATGAAATCCATGGTCTCCAGTTGAGGCTCTTCCATTGCTTCTCTCAACTCGCTTAGAACTGAGCAGTAAGCTTCCTGCGGGCGTCATTTGATCTGTCATCTTGATTTGCATAATAGCGCTTCTTCATTTTTCTCTTTTGGGTGGTTACTTCTGATATGAATATACTCGTCCCAATCTAACACAGAGCTACGTACGATCTGTTTCAGATCTTAGGGTTCTTAGCGCATGCTCGATGACTTAGTGCATGCCTCAAAGGGCTTGTCCCTCTTCTTCTTTTTCCCCTCTCTTCACTAAGTGGCTATATAAATGTCGAACTGCAAAATCAAGATTCTCAAGGCGACGTTCAAAACGTGCAATTTCAAATTAGGGTTAGTCTTTGCCATTAGTTGGATCTTCAAATGTTGTTTGTTTTCCTCGCATCATCTCTTTGGCTACGCATGTTTTCTGTGGACTGTCTACAAGCCACGTAAGAGATGGACATATAAACTCATACCAAGTAGGGTCAACAGATCTTAGGGAGATATTGGAAAAAAAATCTCTTGCTAGTCAGATATTGGAAAAAATCTCTTCCTAGGATCTGACTTTTAGTCACGAAACCTTAGAAAATTGATCAGAGGGAAATGCGACCTCAATGATAGGACAAGAACAGATTGATCCACAGCTAAGAACAGTACCTCGATTTAACCTGTCTTGAACGACTTTTCAAAGAAAAAAAAAACATTTACATTTGAGGTGCTTGAACAATGATACCAAACAGAGGAAAACAACTGGCGAGTGGTAAGTGAATTGGTTTTATTAACACGTCAATCAGTGCATTTGAAAACTCTGAACTCAAATTCCTGAATGGAGAACCAAACTACCATGCAATTCCAAATATCAGAGCTCATGTCCCTTCTTTATTTGGGCAAACAGTAAGTATTGTCGCTTTCAAGTGGATAACAGATGCCGCTTTCATCAAGCCCTCAGGGCTCAGTCACTCAAGATCAAAAGAAAAGCAAAGTGGTCAAATCCCACCACTGTAGATTTGATTTGACTCACATTTCAGTGCCCTCTCTCTCTCTCTCTCTCTCTGTCGCTCTGCACAATGTGCGCTGTTACAGTTCCGTACTTGACAGTGACATTACTCAAGATGAATGAAGTGGAAAAAGAGATGCCCTTCTCATTGATATGAATTTATATTGGGCATGGAAAGGTTGATATGGTAGAAAGTAATGTTTCAAAATTCCTACTTTTTGCTTGACGTAGTAATTTTACCCCCACATACCCATTTAAGTTTGTCACCCAAAATCTTTACGTCTCTAATATTACTCATGGAAAAAAATGTAATGTGCGAAAACACAGAGTTTCATGCATTTCTCTTGAGATGCCAACTAAAGACCAGTTTGGAAATTATGACTTTGGAATTATATTGCTCTGCAATTTTATGATCCAAACATTTCCAAACAATATTGACAATTATAAGTCTTGTTTTTATGAGCCATACTTTAATATATAGATCTAGTTTTTTTTACTGCTCTACAGTTTTATATTCCTTATAATGAATTTACAGATATAAGTTTTCATTTGTTCCTTCGAATGCTTTGCTAGTGTGATGATCCTTTATACAACCTAATCCAAGACAGATTCACTTGTTTGCTTTACCAAAGAATAATAATATACATACCGAAACGACACTGTCTTTTGCAGATGCCACGAAATAGTAGGGCTTGTAATTAAAGAACCAGCTTACCATAAATTGGTCTAAATCGGACTGACTCGCCGTGCTGATCTTGGCTTCACCATGTTGATGTTGGCGGAGGTGTACTTGTGGATTCATCATCATCTGGTGAGTCATGTCATCTTTGCAAGCTCCACCAACCTTCAAAAGAAGAAAGTGTAAATCCTCGACATATATAGATCAGGAAACGAAATGACATGATTCCGTGTAAATGCGTGTGTTTCGTGTGCGTGCGTGAGTGAGAGAGAGAGAGAGAGAGAGAGAGAGAGAGAACCTTCAAGCAGTTGAGGTGAGCTTGAACGAGCTTCCCATACAGAGGGTGGCTTGATATGCTTCTCTTGAGTGCATCATGATTTTCACACTGATCTTCTTCTCCCCTTCCTCCTCTAATTTCTTCATCTTCTTCTTCTGCTTCTCCTCCTTCTCTCTTCACATCCCTTTCCAGAACCTCACAACAATCGTCCCTCTGACCCTCCATTTCTTGAAACCCTCCTCCAAACACGACGACACCTACATGGACCCCGACCAACCCCTTAATTTTATACTAGTTGTTGTCTGAATGTGAGCGAATATTCATATCGGATGTTGCGAGATGGGACTGACCCATGCATGCATATCTTTGCAGCTCTTTAAATGCACCAGATCAGAAGACCCTACTGATGATGAAAAGGATGGGATCTGGCCTTCACTCACAACCCTGATATTTTTGTGTCTTTTCACATGTGTTCTTGAAAGGAACGCTTCAATGCGGGGACTGCTGTGTGTTCTCGAGCAACTCAATCTTTTGACAGTACAAGACTCCATATTTACTTCAGTACTCTCAATTTTAACTTTCTCAAGTCTTGTATCTTTCTCCTCCCACTAACTCCTCCCTCCCTCCCTCCCCCTCCCCCTGTCTCTCTCACACGCATACACCATCAAAAGAAAGCTTCCAAAATGGCCACTGTTCAATAATGAGGGGATGCTTGTAGTTCGTTTGCAGCTAAGGAGGGGAAACGGAGTACTTCAGTCCTCGTTGTTCGGATCTGGTCATGACCACATCACTATAAATGAGCAGTCGTTTATAAATGGTTAAAATAGCAGTGATTCCGAGTTCCGTGGTGGGACTTGCATCATTATGTGGCTGCGAATATTGACCGATAAAGTTACAATTCGACTACAGCAAGGATAATGGTGACTCCTTATCTTCTGCTTCTTCTTTTTCTTTTTTTTCCCCCTTTTGGGCAAATTGTTTTTGGCCTCTCGAGTTGAATTTATTACATTTCAAGACTCCATTTATCTTGTGAAAAATAAATAATTTAAAAATATGATTTTAAAAATGATCCTCTGTATATAGGGCGGTGCTTTTCCACCCTCCAAATAACTAAATCTACCATCATTTATAGTAAAATATTTCAATTATAGTTTTAGATAATGGCCTCACTCCTTTTTTCTAATTTTTTTCTTTTTCTATCTAGAATAGTTATCATAATTAAGAATTTCGCATGTATTTTTTGTGAATATTCTAATAACATGTTACATGTTCCCTGTAAACTTATCATGCTAACAATAAGGAAAAAAAATATTATTTGATATGATATAAAACTGAGAAGTCTCTCTGTCATGGATATTTAGTGCAAATTTATTGTTATTATTAGTTCATATTTTTTTGGCAAGTTTGGTAAAACTGAAATACAAGTGCTAAAAATAGAATTAAAACATTGTTTGATAATAATTTTTATATTAATAATCTCTTCCAAGAGATTTTTAACATTTTTTATTTTTAGCAAGATTCTAATTACCATGTTCATCTTCTACACAAACTAAGTAACCCTTCCCTTACTTACCAGATTAATTATTTTTTCTGCCTAACTAAATAATTTAAGTCAATTTTACTTAGGGAAAAAATCATCATAAACCTCAAATAATGTCTGATGCGATATATTTATACTAAACTTTTTTCCGTGACACCAAAAATCTCTAATTTATACATATGTGACACATGTATTCTCCATCAAGATTTCGCCAATGAACACTATTAAGGATGTGCCTATATGAATGCCCAAAAACAAAAGATGTTAACATGACATTCACATGACTTAATCGAAATAAAAACAGCATTATTTTAACTAAAAATCATCTAACAAAACATTAATGGATGGTAAATATGTTACATAGGTATATATTTAAAGTTTTTTATGTCACAAGAAATAATTTAGAGTAAATATGTCGGAGTGGATATATTTTGCGGTTTATAATTTCACAAAAGAGTTTAGGATAAATGTGTTACATTGGCATAATTTGTGGTTTTTTGTGGCTCTTCCCCTTTTATTTAAGATTAAACAAACTTAATTTCATTAAATGTTGAATTTTTAATTTTCAACACTTAATTGGATTATCAAACGGATCCCAATCGGCATAGCTACTTATATTCTAGAACTATGAATACTTTGTTCTTCATCATATGCAAAGATGCGGGGCGTTATTACTAATTATTTATAGGCAAGAGAAAAGATGTGGAAATAACACAGAAGTTATTTAAATTTTTTCTATTGTCTAATGTGATTCCTTTTATATATATATATATCAATCTAACTCCTACGCTTTTCCAAATCGGTTCAATATTTGGCCGATCCTGTTGGCTGACGTGAAGTGCCATCTCAATGGTGACTGGACAAGATAAATGACATGGACTGCCATCTCAATCCCATTTCTCCATCAAAGATTTGTCCCTTTTCTTTTCTATTTTTCCATTTTTTTTCTTCTTTGTCCCATACCTTCGTCCAGTGAACACCAAGAAAATACTTGAATTCAAGCATGTCAATATATCAAATAAAAGTCAATTGGGGTATACTAACCACTTAAACCAATGAGTTAATAGGCTAGTGAGGGCATATCAATAGCTTATCATAAGTCTTGTGAGTCAATTAAAATATTATCAATTACTTCCGTCACAGTTTCTGATGTGGATAGTTCTAATATAATTTATACATGCATTCTAATAATGACCATCAACTGCCTATGTGTGCATGTGTGTGTTCAACCTCCATGGAGGCATTGCGACCACAATTTGGCACCCAAATCAATCCGAAAGAACAGAAAGAGATGATGGGACTGGTGATGGCGGTGGTGGCCAAGGGGTCAATGTCAATGGTGATGTGGTCGTTTGGCCGTTGGCTTAGTTTGGCAATGATTTTGAGTCCATTGACGCCAACGAAGGTCCCTGAAATGATATGAGCGACATTTGATAGATATAAATTTAAAACATTACATACATAATTTATCGCCCTTAAGATCTAGTAGAAATGACTAGATGATTTTGAAAAGCTAGGGACTAGATTAGTATTAGGCCATTACTTCAGATAAATTGACGATGAAGGCGGTAATAGATTTATGACTTTTTGGTACATTTCCCAACCGATCGATATATTAACCCCAATGTCAAAGATCTAGTCATGTAACCGATCAAAATGCACTGACAGACTCCTCCTCTTCTTCTTTTTCTTGATGATAAAAATGCTCATTCTTATCGCGCTGAAATTTCATATGTCGTGGAAAGTCAGACCTCACAAGTTACTCAACTCAGATGAACCATAACGCAGTCCTCAAGTTCATATACATAACAAATACGAATTCCTGATCTACTTCGCTAAGAATCGAGAACAAGATCAGCATGTAAGTTGGCTCACAGGTGGAGGTGAATTGTTAAAAAAAAAAAAAAAACAATGGACCGGCTATATGAGCAAAGATAAGACCGAAAGATGGCTGAGAAAGGAGGGAAGATCGACCAACTACGGTCGTTCATGGCGGAAATGCAAAACCATGACAAAAGTAAACCAGAAACAGGTCCCATAAATCCTCGCATGAGCAGAGAAGGAGAGAAACTGCAGTTGATAAAGAAAGACGATAGTTATCAGAATTCACAAGCCTCGCCACTTCTGTATAATTTACTCCGAGCGGGCGACAAGTCTGGCCACGGAACAAAAATTTCCAATGGATGCAAGATTCAAACCCAGAATTTTCGCTTGGCATAGTTCATAGCAAGTACATAGCAGCAGAACATAATCATTATGGAGAAGATACATCCATTCTGACTCAATGTGATCGAGACTTCAAAAGGCAAATCCCTTGCAACAAGTCAATTTGTTGTTGCGACACAACAATTTTCATCATACAAAACAAACGATGTGTTTATCCAGAAGGACATTGAAAATGATGAATCAAAAGCATTTGAATTGTTATTTATTGACCCAATGCTCTAATTTGCACTACCATGACTTTTGCTCCAGGATGCAACAAAGAACTTTACGTTTACAATTTTTTATCTTCAGGAAAAGTAAACAATGATAGAACAGCATATAATCATCTCAATTTAAATGGGTGATCAACAGAATTACCAAACAGAAAAATAATGCAACCTTGCTCCAATATACAGTGGAAGTAAGGAGATGAAAGATTACTTGGTAGCCATCCCCTCACATATGGCTTAGCATCGCACCATCTCAAGCAAAAGCAGTCTCCCAATCATCAACTACATCGACCATGTCGTTGGTTTCATGAGAAGCTACATCACGCTGTCCTTCCAGATCTGAAGCACCTGTCAATTCCATCTGGGAACCAGCATTGGAGATGTTCCGAGCGGTTGCCGAAGCAGAACTTGGAGCTTCTTTTCCTTTGATGGTAGCAGAAGCGACAGACCACCCTTCATCATCATACCATGTATCATTCGCTACACCAGGTTCCTGAACTACAACCTTCTTCCATGAGCTGCTGCTCATGTTAGCAAATCCAGGCCCTCGCAATGCATTTGTGCCGAAGGTTTGTGCAGATGAGCCCCCACTGTGAAGAAATGCGACCGCCCCATAATATACCGATCCGTGATCCAAAGTCCTCATAGCAGTTGCTGCTCGAGTCATGTCACTGAATACAGCCAATGCATTCTTGTCATTCAACCAAAGCAGCTCACATTCTCCACCGAACCTCAGGACCAATGCACTCATATCCGATTCCCTAGGCAAGTCGAAGAAAGACACTACATATCTTGGATCCATATCCACCAAAGGGTCAAAGGTAGGTGGGTTCAGTGCATTTGCATTCACTGGGCCCTTGACACCAAGCACACGAGCCGGCGCTTTTGATTTGGGAGTGACGCAAATAACTGTAAAACATCTCTGCTCCCGACCAACCTCATGGATTGTGAGCTTCCACCTCTGTGCTATGAGCCTCAGTGCCTCTCTTTTTTCTTTGTGCATCGGACGGAACACATGGACCTTAAGACTGGCCGTACTCCCCATGCTCTTGCCATACAACAAGAATTTGCATCTATCCTCGACAGATAACACCCACTTGGGATCACGCCTAAAGAGGTCTGCCACCAACTCGAAGTTCTCTTTCAAACGAAGAGCATCCAAATTTGGAGAAACAATGTTAAAAGCATCCGCAAGGACTCGTTTCCGTTCCAACCTAGCACACTCATCATCACACATCAGCTTCCTCTGTCCAAGAGGGACCCTTCCAGAAGAGGCCTCCAAATGCTGCAGTGGAGGCAATTTTTGGATAAGAGAAGCTTCACCAACATGATTATTGTCACTCCCTCCAGCATCACATGGGACGTTTGCCTTAATCCGTGCACAAGAACACATAATTGTGACAACGAACTTGCATCTCACATCAGGACAAGGAGATGAGGGGTGACAAGGTGCTTTACATGTATGCCTACATGCCCTCCTCGGAGCACCGCATACTTGCCCACAAGAAGCCTTATGGTGGGCTTCATCTGGGGTATCGACGTCACAAGGTGCTGGGTGACAAGTGCGACCACATGCGTGCAGACCACAGCGCCTTGTCTTGCTGCATAGGTTGTTACACGTGATGTTATTAGTGCTCCCACAAGGTATGTTCCTGAGAACAACATGCCCACCTATGCACTCCTTCACCACAGGCACCGAGCAAGGAGGACAATCCCCGAAGTGGCAGCTGTGAGAAGGCGCATGACCACAAGGTTGGACGACTGAACAGGGAAGCGGACATGAAGGTGGAGGAGTACCACAAGGCAATGGAGGTGGGATAGAAGTTCTCCCACACGCACAGCTTAAGTCGGTAAAGATGCTTCGGAGGCAAGGAGGGCAATGCCCACTGTGACACAGCACTTCACATGAATGCTGTCCACACCTGAGCTTTTTATCACATACCAGAGTGCAAAAATGTCGATTGGTGTCAGAACTGGATTGAGGGCAGCAACGGTCGCTGCATCTATGCCTGCCGCAGTTCTTCTTACGACTGCACGGTTTCTCACATGTAAATATTTCATCCATCATCTTGTGGCATGGCACTGTACGTGAAGTCGAGCCACAACGGCACCTCTGGATCACAGGAACTAAGCAAGGTGCACAATCCCCAGCGTGGCACTTGTCTTTACACCGGTGAATTCTGCATATTAGGGGCTTGTCACAAGTCTCAGAACATGTTGGAATTGGCTCCAAACAACTTCGCCTTTCTTCTGGCAGATTAGTTTTCCCACAATAGCAAGTTTTGATCCTGCTAGGAAGTAATTCACACTCCCCGCAAGGACCGGGGTGGCAGATCTCATGGCATTTGTGATTGCCACAACCAAGCTCCTCTCCGCAAGTTGAACCACAAGAGAACACACCTTGTTCAGCTTCTAGTTCTCCTTTCAAATTCATGTTGCCACATGGTACAACCTCCACCTTCCTCTTGCAGAAGCAAGAAGAGTCGAGCAGAGCATGGCAAGGGTCGCAAGGGCCCACGTGGCAAGTCTCTTCACACCAATGGCGTCCACATTCAAGTGGCTTATCACACTTCTGTCCACAAGTAAGAAGAGACTTCCGGTCAGAGCATCGGGCCGTAATTATTTCTTTCCCACAAGGGCATGGCTGTGGCGGAGCAAATGCCTTACAAGGAGGGCATGGACCAGGATGACATTGCAAGACACAGACATGAGGACACAGATCCTCCTCAGCGTCATCGACACTTGAGGCCCGACTCTGCAATGGCTTCCCACAAGATTCGCCACATGAATGTGGCATCAAATAGAAATCAGAGGGCGGATCTGTCCTCTTCCCACAGAAGCATAGATATTTGATCTCATTTGAAGACATGAGCTGCACCTTCTGACATCCGGGGCACCGCCAGTTAACACCACCGTTCTCCACAGACAGATCAGAAGAGGTGGGTGCACGAGCCCACTTCCTCACACAGTTCAAGTGGAAAATGGAGTAACAGCACGGGCAAGACCAAATGGGAGCAGTTCTACGAATCATATCACAACATATCATGCATTCAACGGTGCCCTTCATAAGCTTCTCCTGGATTTCCTGGGCAAGCTGTGGCAAGTTCTCATCCTTCGAGCCCTTCCTTTCATCCATAACCGTCCTTTCATTGCCCCTCTCCTTCCTTTGTCCAATGACGCGACTCCGATGAAATTTTGAGCCATAACTGGCTCCGTGGCCCAAAGTACTAGTTGTTTCTCCATTACTCCCACTTAATTTCGAAGTGTTGCCTCTAAGCCAACTAGGACGATCAGAACTCACACTATCTGTGGAGGGGTTTGAAACCAAACTTGATGACAAGTTCGAAGTAGCAGCACTTGGAGATATTCCACTTCGGACCCACTCCTGAGGAGCAACTCGGGAAGGAAATCTTCTAGACCCTCTTCGATTTTCTTGGATTTGAAAGCTCATAATCTAGATATGCAGAACTGAGGAAGACTCCTATCCTCCAACAAGACAGAGCAGGACACTGCTATATTAAAACAAGAGACTGAGTCACAATCTTCTTTCGTCTAGTTGTACTCAGTATAGAAAAAACAAAATCACAAATTTTCAATGGTGGCATATCCTGCAAGTCGTAATTCATCAAATCACAGATTATACAAGAGACAATGCCAATCCATCTTGTTTGGAAAGTAGCAAGAAACATGAAATTGTGAATCTTTAACCAATTGATATGAGAGCAAGAGAATGTTGATGGCCAAATGTGAACAGCAATCGGTGTGATCAAAGCAGTCCAAGCTCAGAAAAACCTGTGTTGTCAAGAAATGATGTGTGGCAGCATTTTAAACACATCTACTACAACTCACCTTATCTTTTTTCTCCTCTAGTCTCTCTTCAACTACAATTCTTCTTCTCTCTCAACATCCCCTCTTATTCTCTTTCTACCAATCTCTGGTTCAATCAGTGTCGTGAAAGGATCATAACACCGGTCAACTAGATACTATCTTTCTATGCCAGCCTCTAAGTTCTATCGGCTTTCAGGGTTGTTCAGTACATCAAAAACCCCGCAACCGAGCTGACATGAAATATTCTTATGGAAGCAAGTAAAAAAAACAGCAGCAGCAGCAACAGCAACAATTACAAGAAGCAAAACCTGGATTTCAGACTTCCAAAATCTGATATAATATAGCAGAACAAAGAAAAAACGAAACACCCCCCACAGAGATAACGTAATCCTGGGGACATTTCACCAACGACCAAGTTCAAGAAAAGCCGGAACCACGTCATTACCCGTCAAGAATCCTGCAAGAAGACCCGCCTCCTCGCCTCCGATCTCTTCTTGTTTTTCCTGCTTTTCTTTTCGAGTTCTTGGAGCCGAAGAGGTGACTTTCTTACGAGTAAAAGATGAGAAAGCATGGGAAGGTCGATCTGGCGTATATATAGGTTCATGTCTGGGGGCGGTTGTCGTGCGGCTCGGCCTTGGAGCCGAAGGAATTCGGACCCACCAGTCCGCCGCCGCCGTCACCGTCACCATCACGCCGTGGCCCATTTTTTAATGCAAGTTGAGTACGTGGGGAGCACGCAAGAGCCGGCACAATGGACTTGGTCTTGGGCTTGCCATGAGCTTGGCCCATACGATGAAGTCTGCGACTAAGCGGCCCAGCCCAAAAGTCGGGCCCCTTTCCTTTTTCGTGCTAACTTAGCGTCGATCCGAGGTTCGATCTATGGCACGGGGTTCTCGCCATAGATCCAACCCTCTGATCTCGTGCGCCGGGACGATTCTCCAGCTGCTTGTGCCTCGTGATTCTCACCGGGGTCGGGCTAAAGACGATTGGGTCGTTCCATGGATTTTTCTTTCCTTTCGCCGCAATTTGCTTGAAGGGTAGCTTTCTTCCGCTGCTCCATTTTTACGAGCCGGGACGAGACGGGGAGCTCGGTATCGAAACTAAGAAGGGTCTCCCGGGATTTTGATTTTAACAAGGTAAAATTCACTTGATTGATTTCATCTATGTTACTAACTGTACTAACAAAAAAAATGTGGTTTATCACACAAAAGAAAAAGAAAAGAAAAACATATTAAAGAAAAACCCACTTCTACTATATTATTTGATTAAAACTTCAAATTAAATTAAAAAAAGTAAATTAAAAAAAAAAAACCTATAAATTGAAATATTTATAAAAAAAATTAGACTATGCACATGCTTCTCTTATTTGAAGTGAACATACCATTGAATAACTAAAAATTGTAACATGAAAAAAATTTAACTAAACCTAAAAAAAGCTCATTTTTTATTTTTTATATTAAAAAAAAGTATTGTTAAAACATTTTTATGCAATACATATTTTTTAACAGGTGAGCTTGAGCTCGCCGGCTCGTCACCGGCCGCCGCTAAGGAAGGAAGAAAAAAAAAAAAAAAAAAGAAAAAATTGAAATATGAAAAATAATTATAATTTTGATTTTTATAATTAAAAAACATTTTTATAAAGTTAAAAAAAGCCATGGGTTTAAACTTTAAAGTGGGTTTCCTTTTCTAATAACCCATTTAGATCCATTTCTTTTTGTGTATTTTAATATCCAAAATATAACCCGGATGATGACCCAGTTTTAGGTTTATCACATGAAAGGAAAAGAAAAGAAAAGCAAGACATATTATTTGTATCAAGTAGGGGTAAACATGATTTAAGTTCTAAGATTATAAATAGATGGTTAGATTATAAATAGATGGTTATTGAAACTTAGAACCTATAACAAGTTTTTATATTTTTCTTGATCTATATCTTTGTACGATCCTACAATATGCTCATTTTAGTACTAGCATAGCTAAAGAAAAGCCTTTGACATCCAACTTACCACAACATCAAAGCTAATTTGGTCTCATCCCATCACGAAGTGATGTTGTAGTTGTAATCTATCGTAAATCGATCAAAGTCAAAGAGTTCTAAGTAGTATTTATTGAATCGATAATTACAAGAACTTAGGAATAAACATCGAGTCAGACTTTGATGCTTGCCGATAATCACACTTCTCGTAATGAACACAATTGAGTTTATCTGAGCTGACCAAGTTCTTCTAGAGAGAATGTGCCGAATGATGTAGGCATATTCTAGGTCATTCATTCGTGCTGTTTCGTAAATTGCTTTGTGGATTGAAACAGATTTATGGGTGTTTTCGTAATTGACGACGACAAAATTGCAAATAAATCATTTTTGCAATTTTTATATTTCTTTCCTTTTGTTCTGTCCGTTGTCCAACATAATTTGGACATGTTGTGTAGCTCCATAAGAAAGAGAGAGATTGCCATGATAATTGAGGGACTTTGTTGAGGTACACGGTCGCACAATGGAAGTCCTCGTAAGCAATGCACCAATTTTCAATCGAACTACATTTTCGAGGAACTTTCTTATTGTTTAACACGAGTTGCTATCTGTGTCGGACAGATGGTCGTGGGACCCCAACACATGCCTAGTCGAGGCATTAACTAAACCAAAAAAAAACAAAGAGAGGTGCAATTCTATGGATACGACGTGTACCAATGTCGAGAAAAGGTTTTTCAACTCATCTAGAAACCTATACCAATGTCGAGAAAAGGTTTTTCAACTCATCTAGAAACCTATGTGATGGATCTGCTGATAAAGTGAAAACCATATTATATATTTATTCGAACTTAGTGGTGATAGATGGAGTTGATGACAATAACCCAATGTCGACACATGCATCAACTTAATCCACGAACTCATGTGCATGTTACCTGCTTAAGATGTGTTTTTGGCGTCTTTTCTATATTCTACTGGTTTTGATTCCACTTTTATATAATGTCAAGCTCCTAGAATGTGCTAATTTATTTATATAAATGAAAATCCCCTTCTATAAATAATTTGTTTTGCATATAAGGGTACATACAGGACCTATAGATTGAATTATAGAATTGTTTCACTGGAATTGATTTGACGATGAAATACGTTTCGATATATTGATGTTCCACTAGAATTAAATCGGCAATGGCAATGCTCTTTCAATATATAAGGATCAATGTGTGAATCTATGGGACGAAGAGTACTTCATTGACTTTAGAACAGAAAATAAAAGGAAAAGTGTTAGAAAAGTTGTAGACATTTTGTATTGGTGCAAATTTAATTTTAAAAAATCTTTTATTAGTGTCAATTCAGTCCTAAACTCTTTAACTTAGTGCCAATTTAAACCTAAATCTTCTATTTATATCAATTTAGTCATAAAACTTTTGATTTGGTGTCAATTTTATTTTAAACCTTTTGATCTAGTGCTAATTTAATCATTTCGGTTAACTTTGGCGGATATTGTAGATATGAATGCCGGTCGGCTAATATAGTATGGTCGTGTGACATTGACAAATTTTAAATTTTTAATAAATTTTTAATATTTTTTAAATTATTAATTAATTAATTAATTTTTTTCTTCCCCTTTTTTTTTCTTCCCCTTCCCAAGTAGAGGTAAGGGCCAGCGAGGCTCGAGTCCTTGCCAATTGGCAAGGGCGAGCTTTGCCGGCCATGGGCGAGGTGGAGCCTCACCCAGCTATTGGTGAGGGCTCAAGCCCTCATTGGAGTAACCTCATGACCTCGAAAACCAATTGGAAACTAAGGCGGTGCATGACAAACCAAAATTTTTGTTTCATAAATAATTTTTCTATTCCAAATTTGTTTCTGGAATAGAAATCCGTTTGATAAAATTATTTCATTTTTCTATTTTGAAATAGATTTTTGTTAGAAATATATTTGGAATATAAATAAAAGTAAATTTTTTTTACTTTTCTATTTCTTGAACAAAAATGAGAAATAAAAATTCTTCTCATCGTTCGTCCTTACTACGAATCGATCATCCATCCGTTGCCGTCGATAACCATCCATAGTTTGCCGTCATCGAATGCCAGCCGTGGCCGGTCGCCAGTCGTCGCCACCCCGGCTGCCGTCTGCCGGTCGTCGCTGCCCCAACCGCCAATTGCCGCCGCCGCTTGTCGCCATCCGCCGATCATCGGCCGCCGGTTGCCGGGCCGCCAACAACTACCGATTGCTATTCGCGGTTGCCAACTACGACCGTCGGTTGGCGTTGCCCGTCGCCGCCGGGTTTTTGTCGCGCCTTGTCGCTAGTCGTCGGTCGCTACCAACCACCACCAATCACCACCATCCAAAAGGGAAAAATTTTATGTCGTTATCAAACGAATTTCTATTTTGAGAATAGAAATTTTGTGTTGTTATCAATCAGTATTTTTATTTTGAAAAAAAAAAAAAATGGATAAGAACTCCGTTGATTTGCCCAAAGGTGAGGGGGTTCGAAAAACAGTATCTTAATATGTATTTTCAGGGGTTTCCGAACGGGATTCCCTAGGTATAAAAAAAAAATAGAAATAGAAAAAACTATTTCTCTTTCAGAAATCAATTTATGGTTAGAACGGTTATCATTCGCGCACTAAATCACCAAACCACAAGCAGGATGTTAAAGTGAATTTGTAAGAAGAGGCAATTTGATCTTTTTGATATGAGGCTTTGGCTAGAGATACGTAAATGATATTTGCAAAAGTAGAGATTTGCAAATGGTTAGTAAGTTAAAAATTAGATGCTTTTGGTATTTTTCCAAAATATAAATATGCAACGTTCATTGGTCCAACCACAAGTTTATGGTGCGTTTGGTAACGATTATGTTTCCGGAAATAATTTCTAAGTATTTTAAGCCATTTAGTAACTGTCTAAAATTTTTTATTCTGAAATAGAATTGTGTTTACCATCCTCAAAATTTCTACTCCAAATCAATTTATTTTAATTTTTAAATAAGTTTTTTTTTTTTACTTTTTTTTTTTTTTTCTTTTCTTTTTTTCCTTTCTCTCTTCTATTCTTCTTCTTCAAGTGGCCGGTCGCTGACCTCATCGGACCGTCGCCGAGGGTGGGGACCTCACCGGAGTGTGAGCCGACCCTCGTCGATCGAGCCTCACCAGCCGAGCCCTTGTCGGTGGGCGGGCGAGCTCGCCCACCCTTGCCGATGGCTGGGCTTGCCTCCGGTGAGTTTGCCAGACTGGTTACCAACGACCGGCGGACGGCGGACGGCGGACGGCGATGGACGGCAATCACGGCAATGGCGGTAGATGAAGAAGAAGAAAAAGGAAGAAGAAGAAGAGAAAATGGAAGAAGAAGAAGAAAATGACTTGATTCTTAGATTTGTTCTCGGAAACAATAATCAACTTTTTTTTATTCTTACGTCTATTCCAAATCTATTTCCGAGGAACAAAAAATTAAAAATTTGTTCTCGGGAACAAAAATTTTACCAAAGATTATGTTCCAAAACTACTTCCAGAAATAAAAAATCGGAATATGGCATTGTTGGGATGAGTTACCAAACATGTTCTTAAATGCTTGAAATCATCAAATTGCATAAGAGATTTATGACACGGTGGATTTAGACTATCGAACACTTTAAGATCCACTATCCTCTTATCCCAGGTCCTCAGTGGAGGAAAAAAAGAGCCCAAAAAGAGAAAAAAGATAAAGAAATATTTTAGCTCCAAGGATGTCATTTCTCGTAACTTTCGCGTGTTCCCCACTTGTGGACTTCTGCATTGCGTAGGTTAAGCTCCATTGACTTGACTCTAAGGCTCGATTTGTAAGAAGGGTTAATTTGATTTTTTCTAGAATTTACTTGGAAACGTGTGAACGGTATTTGCGGACGTAGAGATAAGTTGGTGATAATTGCTAAAAAAAAAAAAAAAAAAAAAAGTCAAATGTGTTTTGACATTTTTCAAAAACATAAATACATATGCATTCTTCAGGCCATTCGTAAATTCACATGCCTGACGACATTAAAACCGCAAAAGGAGACATCGACATCATGGATTTGGACCATTAGACACTTTAAGATCCACTAACCTCTTATCCCCAAGTCCTAAATGGAGGCAAAAGGAAAAGTACTCCCAAGAAAGAGAAGGTAAAGAAATATTTTCTTTTAGTATCAAAGATGCCTTTCCTAATAACCTTCACATGTCCCCCCACTCGACTCATTAATGGCAATGCAGATGTTAAACTCCGTTGACTTGTCTCTAAGGCTTCATTTTCGGTGATCAGCTTCCCTCAGAAAAAGAACATACTGAAAATGGGGGTTTTCTTAATCTGCAAAATACTAGTCAAAAGGGAAATGTTATCGAAATTAAGATGTGTGCATAGCCAAGAAAAGGGAGGAGGGCCAAAGCAGAGTTCCGGTCAGACGAGGCCATGGCGGCACGGTAGGTAGTCATTCGGTGGCACCCACCGCATTGATCAACACCTTCCCTTCATCATGAGATTGATGATCGAGATTCAAGGCCTTGACTTTAACCTACTAATTTTCTTGCTTTTTAGAATTTTCAACAACCCACTTTTATTTAATTTTTTATTTTATTAGGTTCTTGGATTCGAGTACGGCCCACGACGATGAATGATAATTCTGCAATTACCATTTTTTTAATCCTTATGAATTTCTGTATCCACTCGTGGATTACGAAAACGTAGAGTACAGCTCACCCGACGCTCCGATATTGACGCGCCTGCTTCCTTCCTAGTCTCTCGCCCCCCCCCACTTCTCTCAATTATAAATGTCGATGATTGCACAAAGAGAGCATTGATCCAAGCCTGCCCTTCTCTCTCTTTCTCTTGCTGAAGCTTTTGTGGGTTCGTCCTTGAAGAAGAAGAAGAAGAAGAAGAAGAAGATGTCTCTGCTCTCGGATCTTCTGAACCTCAACCTCTCGGACTCCACCGAGAAGATAATCGCGGAGTACATATGGTACGTTCCCTCGGATCCGAGCCGGGTCCTCCGTCGCCTTGCGATTCTTTCCGTTGCCCTTCTGGTGTTGACTGCTGAATCTTCCGTTTCTTGACGTCCTTTGTCTAAAGTAGAATCTAAATCTTGGTTTCCCATTAATCTTTTTGTTTTTCTTTTGGACCAGGATCGGTGGTCGGGTATGGACTTGAGAAGCAAAGCGAGGGTATAGCGATTTCTCTTCTCGGCGTTAAAAAAAAAAGAGATCCATTACTAGTTCACATGATGGTGTTGCCTACTTTACTGGATCTTGACTTTAGTTTCTGGGAAATTTTCTTGATCTTGTAGACTCTTAATGGACCGGTCAACGATCCGGCAAAGCTTCCGAGGTGGAATTACGATGGCTCAAGCACTGGCCAGGCTCCCGGCGAAGACAGTGAAGTCATATTATAGTATGTGCTCTCTCTCTCTCTCTCTCACTCGCCGTCCCTGTATGTTTTCTCTTCTGTTATTTGTACCATTCATAATTTGTTTTCTGGGGTATTGATAAGTGAAATGGCATATTTTGGTGTCTTGTGATAGTCCCCAAGCGATTTTCAAGGACCCATTTAGGAGGGGGAACAATATTTTGGTGAGCGAATCTTGGGAATCTCTTATCTTTTACATTTATTTGCTTCCAAACCGAGTTTCCATTTAAGCAAAAAGCATAGAACCTCTTTCTTTATTCGTCCCCCCCTTTAAAAAAAAATTAATCATGCGAGCCATATATATTTTCATATTTGAAGGTCATGTGCGATGCTTACACTCCTGCTGGAGAGCCCATCCCCACGAACAAGAGATTCAATGCTGCCAAGATCTTCAGCGAGCCAGCTGTTGTGGCTGAAGTGCCTTGGTACAGTACCCAAATTTTCTCAGCTTAATTACTTTTTAACCCACTGGTTTCAACACAACTCCAGATGCTAATGAGAACTGGGGATGAGAAACAGGTATGGGATTGAGCAAGAGTACACCTTGTTGCAGAAGAATGTGAGGTGGCCGCTCGGGTGGCCGGTGGGAGGTTACCCTGGACCTCAGGTGATTAGCTTAGAACCATGCCAATGCCCCTCTTTCATTGAAATAGCCTTGTTATATGCTTGTTATCTTTGTCATCCTCGTATGTGATTAGGGCTTTCATCGAATATGTTTAGCCTAAGACAATCCTCGCTTCTAGCAACTTCGGCTCTAGTTAAAGCACATTTTTTGTTTGGCTTTGTGCATCTGATAGGGACCGTACTACTGCGGTGTTGGAGCTGACAAGGCACTGGGGAGGGACATCGTGGATTCTCACTACAAGGCTTGTCTCTATGCTGGGATTAACATCAGTGGCATCAATGGCGAAGTCATGCCCGGACAGGTACACTTAACCTCGAGCCCTTCATAAAAAATGGGGAAAAAAACAATGAAGGAATTTGTCCTGTTTCTTGCCTGTGTTCTTGAAATTTCCAAAACTTTGTTGCTTCTGAACAATTTATCGTTATTGCAAATCTCATACCACGTTGGTAAATCTTATGATAGTGGGAATTCCAAGTCGGCCCTGCTGTTGGCATCTCCGCAGGAGATGAACTGTGGGTGGCTCGCTACATCTTGGAGGTACTTAAGAAAGAACCGTTTATTTATTTATTTATTTTTGCAATTAACACTTTTTTTTTTCTTTCATTGTTTTCGATGGAAGTTGAAAGTAACTCTTGATTTTGCGTTCTTCTTTCCTCATTGACAGAGGATCACCGAAATTGCGGATGTTGTCCTCACCTTTGACCCCAAACCCATTCAGGTCAACCCGGATTTCCCAAGATGATGTTCATATGCTTCATTGTAACATTTGTCTCTAGATATTGACTCTGTAAATTACTTCTTCTTTTTTTCCCCAAATAGGGTGACTGGAATGGTGCCGGTGCCCACACAAACTACAGGTAAATTTGCACATGAGCGTTGAATAGTATGAATTCCTTTATTGACTCTGTGCATAGTTTATCAAAGGAAATGGTATGTGCAGACTGTAGAGTGTAAGGTGCTTAATAAATAAGGCTTCAAATTTGAATTTGACCGTTGAGTTTTACAGTACCAAGTCAATGAGGAACGAGGGAGGATACGAGATTATCAAGAAGGCGATTGAGAAGCTCGGACTGAAGCACAAGGAGCACATTGCCGCCTATGGTGAAGGCAATGAGCGCCGTTTGACCGGACGACATGAAACAGCCGACATCAACACCTTCTTATGGGTAATTAAATTTTCATTTTGCATTCAAAATACTATGCTTTACCAATAGACCAGAGAATGTGGTAATCTTTTCTACTATGTTCGCTAATCAATGTAGATGCTAGAATAAGTCAATATAAGTAGCGAACTCTTCCGACCATTCAACAACTGTCAAGTGGCCAAAATTTGATGAGCTAAAAAAATGGTAGCCGATGTGAGATTATAAATCCCGAATAGTTTGGTTGAGTGATCAAGGTAGAGAGTTTGATGCAGTTACGTGCATTGGCGCAAGCTAGCCACGACTAAGATTTGTACCCTGAGCTAATCTCAAAAGTGGGTGTCTTATTACCAGGGTGTGGCCAACCGTGGAGCGTCGATTAGGGTTGGGAGAGACACGGAGAGAGAAGGCAAGGGCTACTTCGAGGACAGAAGGCCAGCCTCCAACATGGATCCATATGTGGTGACCTCCATGATTGCGGAGACCACCATCCTCTGGAACCCATGAAAGACCATAGACGATTGAGAAGCAGAAGAAGCCAACCACCACCGACTTGATTTTCTCCGAAATCAGCTTTGACGTGATCGAAAACAAGAATATTTGTTGGGCTTCTCTCCGTTTGTCATGTCCTTGTGGGGGAATGTTGATAACAAGAAAAAATTGTACCTCGTTCTGTTGCCTTTCTTGTTGAAGATTTGGTTGTCTTGTGTTAGGGTTAAATCTTAGTAAATTCCACATCGTGTATATTGCCGTGATGTCTTCGGACGTCCAGGCATTGCCCCGTACCGTTTGCATTTGTCTTTATGATGAATAAAGTCGACGACTGCTCGACGACTTAGCGTGTTCCCTTTTGTTTATGATCTGTTTTTGTATTGGGAAGATGAATCTTTTCTTTATAACATTCCTCGTAATTTATGAAGCGTTGAAAAGGGTGTGCAAATTGGAAGATGCAATCATGTGAAAGAACGGAACGAGAACAACATGGTAAACGCGGCGGTGGTTGGTAGGTGGAGTCACGATTTTGAGTTGGGGAGCACAAGTAATTTTCGTAGATACAAGCGTTCCACATCACCACCAGACTCGCCATGATTAATCAGATTCTGAAATTTCGCCTTGACGGGGATGGTTTGTACAGCAGTCCGACAACGCACAACAACCACAACAAGGTCAGCCGGTTCGTTTTTGAGCACATCGAACTGTCTCGACGGTCAATGTTACGTATAACTGAAGTTTGAAATGATGAAAGTAAGGGAGATAAAACGTATAAAAAAGAAAGTCAGGATGGTAAAAGACGGCGAAGGCTTGGCCAAATAATGATCCACACTACCATCCAACAAGGAACTGTAGCTCTCGTGACCTCGGGGGTCATCCTTTTCCACACAGAAAAATGCCAAAATTCAGATGGCGTTTGTTTCCCAAGAACTTATCGGATTTCTAGATTATCCCCCACAAAAAAGAAAAAATGGAGAAAGAGAGAGGATTGTATCATCGATTCTAAGGTGAGAATTAGGTCGAGCATCTAGATCTTTGAATCAGCCATTGGACGATATGGTGGCGTTTGTCTTGGGAGCTACTCTTCCACAAATCTCTACCTTTATGGCCACACACTCACCAACCCACCAACCCCACATGCACTGACAAGTCAATCATATCACTCATCCCATAATTGAATCTTGGAGCCCCCACCAGTTCAGAACGCTGGGAGAGAATCCCATCGTCTAGGGTTTCTTCAGTTCTCGATTCTTATCTTCAGCTCTCGATTCTTAGTCTACTGAAAAATTTTGAAAAAAATGAAGAACATATCTTTATATATTTATTCTGTCCATCTCCATCTCGAGGTAGATATCTGAAGAATAGTATACGAAGTTGAATTAGAAGAAAATAAAGAGAAATAGAAGAGATATCTCCGTCTCCAACTACAACCACCTAATCCTAGGAAAGGCAACACACGCATCTAGGGTTATCAGATGTTGACGTGAATGTGTGAACTGAATTCTGACCCCAAAAAAAACGTGTGAACTGAATCCTTTGTTCTAAATTTTATACCCGATTTTGTTTACTTTGAAATTGGATCATTTTTTTAAGGAATGAGAATCCTATTACTCAGCAATCATGATCCGGATTCGGTATCATCTCTCTTAGATCATTGGTCGATAGATTTTTTTTCAAGGAATATGCCTAGATCTATAACTAAATAAGACAATATTAAATCCATATAAGTGTGAGCGTTGCCTTCGGATTTAGTTCTCATCTTCCTCACATGATTTTCATGATTCGTAAACTATACTCGTGATTTACTTATGATTATGTATCGACTCAAGGCCGTGTAAGAGAGTGGAGAGCAAGAACTAATGTAGAATAGCTGACGAATGTTTATATGAGAACTTTTGAGTGTTATAAAAGTGGGCGGTCCTACTTACATCATAAATGACAGATCAGTTTTAAATTATCATAACTTTTTGAACGGGAAGGAGTTATAACACATATCAAATCAAAGAGGATTGAGAGATATTCAAAACTGCAAAGCCGATTTGGGCAATGCTTGATCTCCAAATTTGTGCATTCTCCTTGATTTCCAAGTAGTCAAAGATTCCAGGCGTGTTTTACAAATTTTTAGAACGTGTTTTGAAGACTTTCCCCTTAATCAATAATTTCTTTAATTTTGTTGTTTGATTTTAATTATTTGGTTGTTTCCTAAAGGGTAACCTCTATGTAAATAGGTGCTCAATACAATATAAACGGTACTTCATTATTCAAAATAGATATTATCCTTTAGAATACCCTTCCAACCATAGCTTCCTCTACGTCAAGATCATGGCATCAAAACAACACGTTCTGTGTGATCGACTGCTCGATACCTTTTGAGTTGAGTAAATGCACCCAAAGATAAATTGATCATCTAGAATCATATATCCCGTCGATTACTAATGCAAACTAGTCATATCAAAAACATTGTACTTGTTATGATAAAAAAGGGAAATTGTCAGTCGGTTCTAAATTTATTGTATGGATATCAATTCAATTATAAACTTTTAAATTTTGACAATTTAGTCCTAAATTTTTACATGAAATTCAAATATAGTCATTTCGATTAATTTTCGACAAAAATTACTGATGTGGCAGTCCATTCATCGCTATCTGTCTTATGTGGCACACCACCACATCAGCAATTTCTGACAAAAATTGATCGGAATAATTACAATGGAATTTCGTGCAAAGATATTACTAATAAATTGGCAAAATTGGAAAGGTTATGAATGAATTGGTATCCCTACAATAAGTTTATGATTGATTGCGTAATTTCCCCTTAAATTCTCATACAAGCCCCTTAATTAACATCGTTGGTCGAGGTGTTGAGAGATTTTCTATTTGGGAACTAGAAACCACCCATTCGAATCTCACCAATTGTGTGCAAATTATTTCGAGTCAGGATCACCGACATAAACCAAAGGTCTGAACTAAATGGATATTCCCTGGACCTCCACATCGGTGACCCTGAATTATCAAAAGAATTATACTCGTACGGCATATCATGACAAAGCTCCGTTACTCTCTCTTATTTGACCAAATATCGTGATTAAGTTGACTTTTCATAGTTTACGCTACATTATATTCATGTCGAATTTATGTCATGGCAGATGGTAGGTACCATCACCATACCACTACCTTTACACTTCATCAATCATGTTCATGTCCCTTTTCTTTTCCTCCTTTTCTTTTCCTCCTCTCATTACTCATAGAAGGCCTCAACCTACCTACGTTATAATGTCAAATTATTATGTACGACCTCCTATGATAGAGACCATGGAAAATCGGTGAAATGGATGAGAGGCCTTGACGTGCCGATGCAGCAACAAGGTGTTAATTATTTAGTTAACTTAGGTCTATTTCATGTTTATTTTTTAGGTGAATGACTTCATTGATTAGTATTTAGTGTTATCTACCCTTAGGCTTTTGGTCATCGTCCACGTCAGAGAACGCTTATCCTGTAGGCCACTGCCTAAAAAGCTAGAAAAAAAGTAAAGAAAAAGCAACGAGGACAAGTTTTGACTCAATGGGCTCGTTAGGATGGCTTGACCTATTCTCTCCCTATTTCTAGTGGACTTGGTGTCAGTTTATGTCCCCTGACATGCGGTGCCTCTTTTAGGGCGCATTTGGCAACCGTCTAAATAGTGAATTTTTTTTTTTTTTTGTTCTTAGGAATAGATTTGTAACATAAATTTATTTGGTAAAATTTTTATTTTCGGGAACAAATTTCTATTTTTTGTTTCTAAAAGTAGATTTAGAACAGAATCGAGAAGTAAAAAAAAGTTAATTCTTTGTTTCCGAGAACAATTTCAAAATCAAGCCAACCTATTTTTTTCTCTTTACTCATCTTTCTTCTTGTTCTTCTTCTTCAACCGCCACTATCCATCGCCGCCGACCGTTGGTGACTAGTTGGGCGAGGTCCAACGAGCTCACCGGAGGCTTGCCCAGCCACCGGTGACGCGAGCCTAGCCCGGGTCTCCCCCGGCCACCGATGAGCCTCGCCAGGTCGGGCCACCGACAAGGCTTGATCTCAGCGGGCCACCACGAGGTTGGCATCGCTTCGCCAAGGCGAGGCCGACCTCGCGGTGGCTCGGCAAGGTTGAGCCCCGCCAGCAATTGGGTGAGCTCGGCCTCGCTAGATTTGGGTGAGCGGCCTCACCTAGCTACCAGCGAGGCTCAGCCGACGAGGTGCAACCTCACCGAGTGCCAGTGACGCTCTGACGAGGTCATCGACCCTCGTCTAGCCGGTCGTCGGTCATCTCAAGGCCAGCGGCCAGCAAACCTTGAAGAAGAAGAAGAGGAAGAAAAGAAAAAAATAAAATAAAATAAAATAAAATAATTAAATAATTAAAAGACAATGATTTGAATTAGAAATTTTTAGAAGGGTACCAAATGCAATTCTATTTCAGGAATAAAAATTTTGGACCATTACCAAATTGCTTAAAATGTTTAAAAATTGTTTTCGAGAATAAAATAAAAAAGAATAATTTATTATTAGAAATTGTTCCCGGGAACATAATGGTTACTAAACGCGCCATTATTGGCCCATGTTCCCCTTCAATCGAGGTGGAGGTAATGGCCTCGAGGGATTCACCTGAGCCCGGCAAGATATGCCGGCCCCTTGCCAATGTGTGGATAGTGGCAAGCTCCCTCGTTCCTTAGCTACACTAACCTAATCCCCTTCTTCTTTACTCGATTTTTCTTTTCAAATTTTTATTTTTAAAATTTGTCAAAACATTTTTACATGTCTAACTACCATGGAAAATTTTACATATGGTGATAGGTCAACATTTAACGCTTCAGTACACATCTTCTATTATCTTTTTAAAAAAGGAAAGACTAACTAGCTTAGCCACCAAATTGGACAAAAAATAAAATAATCACCAAGGGTGGGTGCGCATGACAAAATTTCTGGAACAGAAATTGATTTCTCAATTTCTATTTCAGAAACCAAGAAGTTAAAAATTTTAGCTTCTAATTTCTTCTTCAAATCTATTTCGGAATAGAAATCTATTCCAGAAATAGAAAAATCAAATGCGTTACCAAACGGATTTTTTGTTCCAAACCCTGTAGGGGAATAGAGAAATAGAGAAATAGAGAAGTAGAAATTTTATCATACGCATCCCTAATGACCACCCTTCCCATATAGGAAGGAGGAGGTAGAGAGTTTAATTCTCCACCTTCTCACGGGAGACTAGGGGTGGAGATGTAGTTTCAAGTGTGAGATTCAACTTTCACGCTTTGTAGACCGAGGCCACCCCCTTCCATCTTAGGAGGTGGGGTTTAAATCCCCACATTCTCAGGGAGGATTGGGGTGGGGGAAGATTTCATTTCAAGAGTGGGTTTTCCCACGCCCTACAAAGGAGCGGCAAAAGCGTTTTGTAAAGGATTACAGAGGACCGACAAAAAAAAAAAAAAAAAAAAAGAAGCAAAATAAAAGTTTTAAAATGAGTTGAGAGTTTAGAGTAAGACAGACAAAAAAATATTGGAAAAAAAAAGTTGAGGGTCTTAATTGAATATTTAGAATAATTTAAGAACCTCTAGCAGCTTTATTTTCTAGAAATTGTTCAACATTAAGCCCATCTCATTATGTGGAAAAAAAGGGGGTATAAGTACATTGAAATCCACTACTTCTTGGGCTTGAAGTCCACAAACAGGCCCATCGTTTCTAGTCTCGACCTTTTGCACGAGACGTGAGCCCACACGTTTTTGAAATCCCCCCGTTTTTCAAGTGAGAGAGGGTGTGCATGGTCGGGTCGAATCTGTTTGTATTTTGAAGCCAAAGCAATGGCAGATATACTCAGATTTATTGAGGTGCGGACGGACCAGGTAGTCCGATTATCCGGGTCGGAGTCAAGCGGGCATTGAAGCAAAAGCAAAGACAAGGAAATTTAGAAGAAATTATAAAGCGGAGAAATTAGCAATAAAATTAATGACTTCTCTTAGAAAATTGGACCAAGTTTGATTGAAACGAAAATCCTAGGATTGGTTCCAAGGTTTGGTATTACCCTGGAACCCCATACTCCAAAGCCAAGATGGGGAAACCAAACCGATCTTGACCTATTTGCAAGTTCAAAAAAATGGGAACCAAACCAATTCTTCCAAAAATCAACGAGAAACAAAATGAACCTAATCGGTTTCCGACTTGACCTTGGATCATTGCTCGCCGCTAATGATTCGTCGACAAATTTAATATACAAAGAAGTGGGCCGCGTTCAACTCTCAACAAGAGAATTCATCGTATCACTACATATATCGAGTTTATTAATTACTTTCAATACGACTGCCATTATTTTGTAAAACAAAGATGCGATTATTGGAGGATCTAAGATTCCCTTTTTTGTTCTTTCTTATCCACGAGGAAACCCACTTGAAGAAATCTTAACCAATAGCCAACGACACCCCAATCGAATCTGCTACCTTTTGCGGTCAAGGCATACGCGCATGTCTTAGAAATTCAGACCTCTGACTTTGGTTAGTTTAGCTCTTGTTAAGTAACCTGATTTGATCCCGGAACGATGATGTCTTAAGCAAGCACGCGAATGATGGCTACAATTCGGATATTATAATCGCACCCGGATGATACAAGAGGAAGCATTGAGCGTCGCGAATCTGTTATTCATCAGTAAAGTAGCCGTGAAGTTACTCCATCGACAGGGAAGTATGATTCCAGGAATGATTCTCTTGCCCCCGCCACAGAACTTTGAGGAGACCCACCTTCCACGTAGGCCCATTTTTTGGACCTCGTTTGACGATCGTGATTGGCAATTTGACAGTCCATTCGCGAGGTTAATTCGAAAACCCAGTTCTTTTCCCCGCAATCTATTGCTCTGGCCGTGAAAATTGCCCTGTCTAGCGCTCGAAATTATTCAGGAACAGGGATCAGGTTTGACCCTGTGTTTTGCACTCGAATTCCGTGTTTCAATCTTAAGAGCCGAAATCTGTAATTCGACTTCGTTGCTGAGGGACGGAGGCAAGAAAGTAGCCCTGCTTTTTTCATGATTTAGCGAGCGCAACCGAAAGGTAATACGATTCTACGAAAGGATAAATCGAATATTGCAGAAATCCCGATTCATCGTGTCAGAAGTTGAAAGAGAGATAGGGTAAGAAGAGAACGGTATGTCTATATTCCGCCATAGTATGTACAGAGTGGTCAAAAAACAGGGGAGCAAGAAAACAGAGGAACTCTGTATAACCGAGGCAATAACAAAAAAATTGCCACCAACAAAGAAAAGCCCCGTCTTCGTCGTCATCATCATCTACAAGTATAATATCGCATCTACGATCACCCCCGACACCCGGACCCGGATCAAGGATCTCCAACGGAGATGGGTCGTCCGGCCCCCAGGCCCAGCGGCGACCGGGAGCGCTGCCGCTTGATGACCTCCCTGGCTCTGAGGACGGGCCTCATCTCCGGCTGGACCGTCGAGCAGTCCACGGCCGTCGCCTCCGATTCCTCCTTGATCTTCCTCACTTGGCTGTGAACCGGGAAGCCCGCGTCGCGAACCACCATGTTCTTCTCCTCTGTCTCGCCGCCCCTGTTCCCGTTTCGGCTGCGGTCGTCGTGGTTCCTCTGTTCCATCTCCTCGGGTCTCTAAAGGCCTCAACAACAAAGACACTCTCTCCCTCTCCCTCTCCCTCTCCGTAGAAGTCCGTTCGAAGCTTGTGATGAAAGGAGGTTGAGTGCGAATATGGAGTCCGGGGAGAGAGAGACGGTCGGGGGGGATTATATATACGAGGAGACGTGGGGGAGAAGAGATAGAGATTTCCCGCAACTCCTCGGATGAGCTCGAGACGACTCTTTTGGACCACCTTGACATTCAACGGCCATCATCCTCTGTTCCCTCGTCCCACCCAACTTAACCTGGTCCCCCCACTCTCTCTCTCTCTCTCTACAGGAAAAGGAAAAGTCACGAGGAAGAAGTCCACAGGATAAGACGTTGGAATAGCGTGTACGATATGAACGCCTCTGGAGAAACGTCGAACCAAGAGGAAAAAGGTGTGAACAGAGAGCCAGAGGTGCACATTTTGGGGTCAAAATTGAGGAATTCAATAAAGGAGAAATAGGTTATACCAAAAAATACCGACCCGCCGGACAGCGATCCGGTCGGGCTGACCAAGACCCGGCCTTTTTATTATTTCGATGAATTATTGATATCGACACCATCCATTGGAATTTTCTTGATCTTAGCATGTAAGGACTAGAAGAAAAGAAAACTGAGAAAAGACCACGGCCAAGGTTTGATCCTTAATTGCTGAATTTGTCGGGGCAAGAGAACGTTCTGAAAAAATTAATATGGGAAGAAATTTCGGGTCTTAGGATTTTATCGTCGAAGGGCCCTCCATCAATGATTTTTCAGACTTTGAATCTTCTTTCTTTGATTTTTTTTTTTTGGTTTCTGACTCAATTAATGAGCTTGATCATTTTCTTTCCTGTTTCCAAATTCAACACTCTCCCGCCGGACCCATTCACTCACCCATGCCCACCTACTCACCCACACCCACCCACCACATCGACTTTACTATACATAAACCAAATCATAACAAATATGGGTTTGAATGCCACAAGATGAATATTATAAACTTTATTCAAAGTACAATCGGATTATTTAACAAAAAAAGGAAAATCTCAAAATTTTCAATAGCGAGGGATTTTTTCCCTTCATTTTGAATGTAGCCTCTTCAACTCTATGCAACACCTGCTTCCGAAATTTCGCCAAAAAAATTAAAGAATAACTTTAGATATCGATACACTAAATGGTAGATATGGAAAGTTAGTATTTACGTCAAATGATAGACTTTAAATGAGAATTAAAAAAGTGAGATACTTCCAATGAAGATTACGGCTATCATTTAATAGATCAATCTTGTAAATCGAGTTTAGTATACTAAATATCCTTAAACGTAGATCTCAAGTTTCGTTTCACGATGCTTCCTTTCCAAGGCGGAAGGGGCAATCCTGAAATTTCGGGTGACTTCGGTGGGGCGCATGGGGAAAAATGGAGGGTGACGTGGCATTTCGATACGGCATGGCGAGAGAGGGACGGTTAAGTTAGTTAGTGGGGGGGCGGGCAAGCGGTCAACTTTGTCATGCGTAAAGTCACGATAAGCACGGCCACGTGGCGGGGCGACCCACCACGGCCCCGCGTCTCAAAACCTCTTCCTTCCTCGCGCTCGGCAAACCTGTCCCGGCCACGTGGCGGGTCATTATCGAGCCGCGTGGCGGTGTCGTTCGCCAAACACCAATGGGGGTGAGTCGCCGATGGGGGAAGGGAAGAAATCGGCGACGCAATTGGTTGTCGTCGCTTTTTGGTAATTCGTAGGTAGTGACGAATGGGGTGGTTCGGGGCTGCGAAACGGCTTACGTCACGATTGTTCCCCGAGCGGGCCTTCACTATCTGCTTTGCTTTTGGAACTCGATGTCCTCGAGGAAAATATGGAATTGATTCGTAAAATATTGATAGGAACTAATTATCATTGAGGTTTTTTTTCCCCTTTGCCAAGATTCCATCGAGTTCTCTCACGCCATCCCTCTTTATTCAAAGAGATCACGATCGTTGTATCATTGCACGTAACCACAATTGTTTCCATTCAAATCAATGTACAATGAATGAACTGTTTGGCAAAATAAAAGTGTGGAGAGAGAGGGGGGGGGGGCTTTCTTGGGTAATTACAAATTATTAAGCTACCATAATGATTCCAATTTTAACTTTCTCCATTTTGACAGCCTTATTAATAGAATGGAGAAGATTGACTTGGTCTCTCTTCTTGAATAATTAGACACTATTAAGCTATCATAATGTCCCCAATTTTAACTTTCTCCACTTTTTTACAGCCTTATTAATAGAAAAGGAGAAGATGGACTTGGTCTCTTCTAAATGGTTAATTTTAAGTATGGAAAACTACGTAACCTATTTGTTTCACAATCCATATTCATCTATAACTCATCATATCAAACATCATATCAAACGTCATGAGAGGGAATTGTGTAAGAAGCAACTTACATATGCCATGAATTATAAAAAAGCCCACAAAGGAAACCCTTTTTAAACACGGGATGGGTAACAGGCCCAAACAAATATACAATGTAATATATAATTACAAACTTTGGTCAGTCACTTGAATTCAAAAAAGAGACCGGCTGCTTTTATATGTGAATTAAAAGAAAAATAGTGCTATGCACTTTTTTGTTTTGTTTTGTTTTTGTTTTTATTTTTGTTTTTGTTTTTTTTTTTTTTTTTTTTTTGTTTTTTTTTTTGTAACAAGGAGAATCTTACGTAAATTGCAAATGCACAAGCACCTAACTAGACTTATTATAATCAAGTAAAAACGCGATGCAAATGCACGAACAAAAAGACTTTGATATTAGAAGAAATACAAGCCAAACTGTCTTCTTACTCGGTCAGTCCTTCGCATCTGGATCAAGCACGTGAATTGCCAAAAAGAATCGATTCACGTGGTCGTAGTGAATTCGAACATGACCGAGAGAGGGCGTTGACTTCAAGAACAGCGCGCTCCCGTGTGAACACGGAACGTGAGAAGCAAGTGGAACGCCTGCGAAAGGCCCCGGATTCTTCGAACGGAAGACTCGGGAACAGCAAGGGGAAACCTTAGAATAAGCAAAGTCAAGCTCGCGACCAAATCAAAGCACGCAAACTCCGTAAGAAAAACATCGAAAACCTGGGCGGATGCGAATCGGTCTGCCCAGCACGCGTCACGAACGAAGCTGAACTGCGAGTTCCCACGAGGGTTCTTGGGGGCATTCGCACTGTCGGGGTGACGTCACCTGTTCTTGCGCTCTTCCGGCCCGATCTATAGCTCATCGGTCCCGTCTGTCTCGCGCTCTTCGGCCCACCTTCTCCTTTTCTTGGATTTCGTACGCGCCGTGGTTAATCGATGAGAGGGATCGTGACCGAGGCCCGTAGATGCAGGAGGCGCGCGAGCAATTATAGGCATTTGAGCTGTCGCGTTTAGACCTTATAGGGCTCGATCGAACTTGGGCCTTTGACGACGTGAATTGGCATCATAGAGTCGAATTCCTTCAAGAATCACGGACTTTAAAGCCCAGGCCGGTTTGATTCGACCCACTTTTCAGCTCATGACCCGGTTTAGTTACCCCAAAAATGGAGCTTGAGACTTGATCTTGATGTACCAAAACTTGATTGCGTTTTCGACTAATCGTGCCGGAATGTTAGAGGCGTTGTGTCATGATTATTGATGCATTTGATTCCGGTGATCAAGTTAGATTTTGCATGCATTTGACATTGAACTTGAATTGTCTCGAGTGAAGTTTTTTTCCCTATAGATGAAACTCCAAAGCTGAATTCTAGATGGTTCAAACGCAATGTCAACGGGGAATGAAACCCGAAACTAATCAAGGAGTTCGGCGAACTTAAAGTAGGGATTCTCAACTAGACAGGTTACTGTGACAGAATCCCAAATCAGTTTTTGAATGATGATATTTGAGGGAAAAATGATAGAGATGGAGACCATATTTTGGTCGAATAGGCCAAGTTTGAGATTTTTCTTAATATGTTTCAAATTTGAGGCGGAAGTTTATCATAATGTGTCTGGAAAAGAAGTTACTGATTTAACTTGGAATTAAGCGAAATTTTATGGCCCCTGTATACAAATAAAGCACATATGTGGGATTAGGTTTGAATTCTCGGAAGTAGCCACTTGTCTAAGTCTATGAGTGCGTTTAATTCAACATTTTTTGAAAATCTCTAGGCAAAATGCAAAGACTTTTAGTCAAAAGTAGTCTTGGAGAAATGCAAGGTATATTTGGTAAAAGATCCATTGTAAAGCAATTTTGGGTTAAGTAGTGAGGTGAAAATATTTTTATAAAGGGTTTTGGCTGCAATCTCTCTCTCTCTCTCTCAATTTTTAATTAAAAAGACGGTGAGTCATATTTGGCGGCAGCGACTGTTCAATCTCGAGTGACCCCCAACTAGGGCCACCTGGGTCACTTGACGAAGGCAACCATCATTTGGGTGGTTGCACGACCTCATGCGACTGTCGCGTGGGTTGTGCAGCCTCACTGGCCCTTCATTGGTCAAATTCAGTCGCGTTAACTCTCACCAACCACCCTCAGGCAAAGAAGATGAACAATAACAACAAGGGGCAAAACCAAAAAATAAAAGGATTGATGAGGGTAGTTTTGAAAGGAAAAAATCATTTTAGCCTTCGTTTTAGCATTTCTAAGATGTTTAAAGCTCAAAGTAAAGTCCCCACCTACCTTGAGTTTTTAGACTTCCTAATGCTAGCTTTCACTCCGAAACCCTTCGAGACTGATTGCCAAACACCCCAAATTCTCCTCAGGAGCATGCAAAATGCTTAACTAAACACATCCATACTATTATAATTAAGGGGTAACAGTCACTATCAAACTCGAGTGAGACTGAATAAGTTTACAATGTATAATTATGAGGATGTATAGCTTAAAAGTAGATCAAAATGGATCAAATAAGTCAATTTGGACCAGACCACTTTCGACTCGACTTGACATACCTGTTTGATAGGTTTACGTTTAACTACACAATTGATACTTAGTGGTTTTAATAGATAAGATAAACAATGGACAGAACATATGTAGATTCCTATACAATGTATCATGATTTTCTTCGTGAAGTCATATCCCATCAAACACCATGCTTGCCCATAAAAAGAAAACCATAGTGGGATTCCTATAAATAATGGGGCATAAGATGCTTATGGTATCAAATTATCCATAAATTCTTTTAGTATTGCTCGCCTACTAAAAAAAAATCGAATTTGAATTGTAAAGAAAGGGACATGAAGGGCCACTCGAGCTGTGAATATCTATAATGATGCGTCCAGTCCATACAGGACGAGTCAAAAGAGCTCCAATTGCATTTATTCCCAATCGCATCATGCAATTGCATGATGGTGAGAAAGAACAAAAGGATAAAGAAAAAGGTAAGTGCACGTCCATCAACTTTTTTTCTACTGTCGTATGTTTTATATTCTTGCCTTTTAGTTTGTTTTTTCCCTTATAGCCTTGTCTCTTTAATGATACCAAAAAAAAAAAAAAAAAAAAAGATTTCCAGAAAAGAAAAAAAAAAGATATTTCTTTATGCCCTACTTTTTGGGACATAATAATGCAGGACCACATAAGTGAGGACGAAGGACGATTCTTTTGTTTCATGGGCAACTTGCCAGTGGTTGTTAGTCGTGTATGTAGTTTCGCTTATGACCATCGACTTGATATGATATTATTGATATTAATTGACAAGCATATACGATATTGGAATAAGGTGAACCGAATAAGCACATTTGCCAAAGAATGCCCTCTCCTTTTTCTTGCCAAAGTAAACATGAAATTCGACAATTTATTCGTTTTCTATTGCCATAATATTAGAATTTTTCCGCCACCGTATCGGATCAATTAGACTTTTATAACAATTGGCTGTGATCGCATAAAATATCATGTTTTGCTCGATGGCTGCTGTTGTTAAAAAAAAAGCAAGAAAGCATATAATTAGCTCGCCTTGACACGGAGCACTTGATTATATACCGATTTGATCTTTGCTCAAACTCAGCCGTCCGCCCCTAGATCCGTCGTAGTTGACCCTATAAGAAGTGGTCAGGTGCATGCTCTAGCAACTCATGTGGTCAGCGATGACTTAAAACATGTACTAATCAAGAATCGTGCACGCCAACGCTAGATTGCTATCTCAAGAGGTTTAAGGGAATTTTAATTTGTTCCCACGCTTCTTCTTTTGCCTTTTCGAGTAGTACATTACATGAAAGAAAGAACTAATAGAGGTCAAAGCCTATGCAGAGTTCGGCGCGCTGCGTACGAATCGCATTGACAAAAACATGAGGCTAAGAGTCACTTGCCGATCTTTTGAAAATAGGAAATGAGAAAAGAATATATAAAAGTGGAAGCACAAATTGGGTATTTGGCAGTGATGTTAATAGTTAGTGAAGGAAAAAAGGCACAAAGAGATGAGATTGTGATGTGCATATGAAGAACGTATGATACGCGATATGTGAAATTTTTGTATATTTCGATATATGTCACAATTACATGAGCTTTTTCTTTGTCGAAAAGAGTACATGAACTTATTTATAAGTTTTATTGACGATCATTTAAAAATCTAAAATAAACATAATATCGGAGGATTTGCATAATCACGAGAGAGATGGAAATCAAGATATATCGCTTTTAATATTCGTTATTATCTGATCCTCGGCTAGTGGAGAATCTCTTCTTCTTTATTACACGAGCGCATTCCATCTGAATACATTTCCACCCCCTCACAATCTAATCTTTGCGTGTTGTAAGCGCGGGGACTAAGGTTATAAAAAAGTTGGTCGTTGCTTTCTTCCCGTTGCACGAACCCTAATTGGAAATGCTCTTATGCTTGACATGTAATGGAGCAAAACCGGAAAACATCTCGGAAAAGAATAGATGGGGTCGTCACAAGACGCAATCACTGACATAATCTAAGTCCTATCAATTGCCCATCCTAATCAACTTCAGTTGCTGAAACCCTAGCCCGCGAGGCGAGGACTGACATTACTCAGTGCGGGGGACAACACAACACGAATTCGATATGAAATTTCACAGATCAAAACATCACGTTAAGCACAGAACGAGCAGATGGCGACGGGCTCCGTCACCTTCCTCGTCATCGGATTCCCGACCCCTGCTCTGTGGAAAAGGGAAGGCACTTTTTATCGTTTCCGTCTGCTTTTAACCGGATGGGGCCTCTCTGGCCATTAACCAAGTCTTTCTGTTGGTGGGTTGGGGCGAAAGCGACGGAGATTGGGGGCGAGGAGGGAACCCGAAGAAAGCCGTGGCCATGTGAGGCCAGTTGTTCAGCAGAAACCTGGTTTTTTGTCCTATTGATGTGGAGGATCAATAGATAATAGCACAAGTAAAGACGAAAAGAGGGACGACGTGACACGCCAACGGCTTCGGCCACACGCAGTAACTATCATTGGTAACAATCATGATTAGCGTTGACTTGGATGCGCCAATTGGGTCGATGATCATGATATCGCGTGAGGTGAGAACTCTCCATCCGCCAGTTCTGCTCGTGTCTCTATCTCCACCATGCGTTTGCGTTTCGGGCAATCAGTGAGTTTGGACACAATCACATCCTATGTACATCCTCGGTAGGAAGTGGCAATCGTGTGTGTTGGGCCGTAACACTCCCGGCTTGTTTCCCACCCGATGTGATGGGAACAGGAGCTTATGACGAGAGTTGGAGAGCTTGGATAAAGATGCGACTCCCACCGAGTTTTTAAAATGGCCAATGGGAAGGGATAAATCAGGTCGCGGATGAAATGTGGAGTATTGAGCCTGTAAGTCTCGGATGATATGATCACTCGATGAATGTTGAGATGTCGATATTATAAATTGTTTAGTCGAAGCATTGCTTGAATGGGTAAACGTTGCGGTTGAGTGTACTTTCCCGCCCCCATCCTTTTATCAGATGACAAAAACACGTGCGGTTAGACTAGACTCGTGAATATTCGATCCGAAAAAAGACTTAGACTCGAGAGTGACCGACCAAAAAAAAAAAAAAAAAGACCAGACTCGAGGGTGACCGACCAAAAAAAAAAGAAGACCAGACTCATGAGTGAGTCAACATACTCGACACTTAAGTAATTGACAAGTGAATCCGAAATATCAACTCAAATAGAAATTGAGCGGAGCAGATGAGATCACGAGCAAGATGCAGTGTTCATTACATGATTTGATGCGATTGATGGGCTCGCCACAACGGTGGCCCGCAGATAGCGACCGTGCTCACGACGGGTGCCCCCTTGAAAAAAAAAAAAAAAAAAAAAAAGGAGCACCACCAATGTTAAGAGCGTGTCCATCTAGAAAGAGAAGGGAAGCGTGGGAGCTCGAGGCAGTGAAGAGAGAGAGAGAGAGACGGGTCAGCCCAGAGAGTCGTCGTTCAGTGGTAAAACGCTGAAACCGCGTTGATGGGATACCGCGGAGGGACCGAGTTGGAGTTTGGAGTTGGAGTCGGGTGACGCACACGACGACGCGACCGCGCCCCACCTTTTTGATCCGACTAGAGTCTAGAGAAACCGAGTGCTCCCGCGCCATTTGCTTTATTCACTGTCGCTCCTTCCCGCTCGCTTGCTCTCTCCTGTTCCACTCCTGTCTTCGACAGCGACGTCCCTCACGCGTCCACGTCCCCCCCTTCCGTTGGATAAGCACCACTCCTCCCCACGTCCGTCCTTTCCGGCTTTTCCGTCCCACTCTCCCTCGCCTCCCGCGTGTCCCCCACCCTCGCTCGGATTCTTTTCTGTCTGGTCTCCTCTCTCTCTCTCTCTCTCTCTCCCTCCTTTCTATGTGATGATAAGTTGACTTACTTCCATCTTTACCCGATCTCGTTCCCGGCTCGAGAAGTTGAAAAGGGATCGAGGCAAAAACATTTGGGGTTGGGGTCGACGTCGGTGTCGCGATCGCCTGATCGGTCAAATATCAGTTGAGATTTTCTATAAGGTTAATCTAGCCTAAAAATGGTCAATTTCGAAAAATGAATACTTTCAATGTTAATTTAACTCAATTTACAACATTTATGGTACTTTGAGTTGTTTCCTTTATTTATTTATTTATATATTTTATTTGTCTAGATTAAGTAAGGAAGGGTTGTGATTGGGATGTTTGAACCGAAGCTTTCATGATCGCCTTCTCTTCGTGGAAAATGTTGAAATTCGAGTATTCTCTCCACTTGCACAATCAAAACTAAGAGCAACTTGCAATTTGTTTTCAAGCAACGCATTAATTAATCGATTACATGTGACATAATCTCTGTATTGTCTTCTCTAACTAAGCAAGTACAATTTAGTAATTACCCAATCTAATGAGGGTCAAAGGAATAGTTGCACTTAATAAAATACAGATAGACTCAAACCTTCGTATTATCTTTTACCGTAATATCATAACAAATCCCTACAATAATTAACATTAACATAATAATAACTTCAGTTGGATGGAAAGATAAAACATTTCATATCATCTCTTACCGTGATTCAAATTCTTTCCAAGATGGAAATATCGAATAAAAAATTCCGTAACTTTTTCAATAAATGATAAAAATTCTTTCCAAGATGGACAATTAATAAATGATAAAAAAAAGTGCAACTTCTAGTGGAGAGTGCGCAATCAAATTTTTTTGCTTTTGCCATTCTATCTCACTAGAGCTAATTTGATTCGTAATACTAAAGTAATACGTGCAATTAGGACTCAGATGAAATTTTTAAATGAGACAAAATTCAAGTCACGACTTAAATATATATGAATAGATCTAGAGAGTAATGACAATTTTTGGTTAGGCATAATTAAGAGAGAATCACAACTTTGACATTCGGAGCAAAAAATTCCAAACGAGCAACCGTTCGGGATGGAGGGAATCTTTGCGAGTTTCAACTATTGCGTCCTAAAACGTTAACCGTTGCATTCAATCGCCACGGCACGCGCGTGGACTCTTCCTCCTCACTTGCTCTCTGTTTCGTCCCACCCCTGTCCTCGATCGAAATCGAAATTTTCTATAAAAGGGAGACTCGAGAGAACTACTCACACCCAGCTCCCATGGTTATCCACATCCGTTACGGGAATAGAGCTGTTAGCGAAGTTTCGCTGTGGAGAGCTTTTCTGGTTGTCCCAAGATAGCAGAGGAGCGTGGCGTGCCTCCTATTCTCCATCGGAAATCCGGGAGCGAATCCCGCCCGAGGTTCGCCGTTCCTTCTCGGGAAAGAAGGGAGGAACTTTCGGGGGAGGGTGAGAAATCCCTGCCGCTCCGCTCCGGTCGCCATGGGTCTGTTGCTTTCCAAGAACCTCGTGAATTTCCTCGTCTCCTTCTCGGCGAAGAAAGGCCCCGTCAATCTCTTCCCCGTCCAGATTGAGGACGTGGTCTCTCTGGTCTCCCGCACGGGCAGGCACTTGCAGCGCTACGAAAAGGATCGTCGCCAAGTCGTCGGGTGCGTTCCGGTTCCTGGGTGCTTGCGTTCGCGTGTCAAGTTTTGATTTTTAATGGAGATTTAATCAGCCCAGGGGAAATGGAGAACTGGGTATTTGCCTGATGTGCTTTGTAATAGGCAAAAAAAAAAAAAAATTCGTTTTTTCCTTTTTGTGTGCCTTCGTAACTTGTTGCTGACTTTCTTTTGGGGATGAAACTCAAATTTTTGACGCGTTTCTTCTACTATTGACTCCTGCAGATGCATACCCTACAGATACAGGAAGACTGATCAATCATCTGGCGGTGGGGATGAAGAATTAGAGTTTCTTGTTGTCAGTTCACCGAAGGGCCAGCGAATGATGTTTCCCAAGGTACTACAAAAAGTCTTGAAATTTACCACTGTTAGAATGACGGCCTTACCCATTTCTTGGTAGCTGCGTGATTGAATCTCGGTAAAGGGAATTGAATGTTTTCGCGTTGCAATGTGACTACAGGGAGGATGGGAACTAGATGAGACCATAGAGCAGGCCGCTTTGCGCGAAACAGCAGAAGAAGCCGGAGTAACGGGCACTCTCGAGGTTCGTATTCGTAATTTATATGCGGACAGCGATGGTGTTTGGTTCGATTTTGCTTTATGAGTGCTGATCTGGGGTTTGAAAATTGCAGTGTAAATTGGGTGAATGGCGATATAAGAGCAAAAGCAATGGCAGCTTTCATGATGGCCATATGTTCCCTTTACTCGTTAAAAGCGAACTCGATTTTTGGCCGGAGAAGCACGTCAGGCAAAGACGATGGGTACGTATTTGCACGGTGGTGCACTCTGTTTGACTATTGTTTTGGTCTGAATGTGAATTAATTGGCAATGGCAACCATTCGTCGGAGATGGAACGAGCCCTAATCATGGATTTTTCTGGCACATTGCAGGTGACAGCTGACGAAGCGAAAGAATTGTGTCAACAGCTGTGGATGAATGAAGCTCTAGAATTATTCATTCAAAGATTGACGCAACAAAAAAATGGGCAGGCAGTTGAAGGACAGCGTGCATAGAATGTGTCTCGTGGCCTTCAAAATGCTTTGAAGATTAGAATCAGCCAAACTGTAGATGAGAAGGCTTTGTTCAAGAGCCATGAACGCAAGTTCTATGATCATCGGATTAAAAAAGTTCCATGATCATCAGATATGAGGAATATGAATTAGGATGGATGGTGTCCCCCCCCTTCTTTTCCCCCCTTTTTTTTCGTCATTTGAACCATTCCTTGATTCTTTCACCATCTTCAACTTCTAGTGGTAGTTTCAGAGCAGTGCGACCAAAGAAATTGGTGGGAGATCCCATGAAATGTGGATCTTTTTAGGGAGAATCTTTGTACATGTACAGAACTTGCCCCATTCTTTAATTCAATATCATTTAATCTCCTGATTCTTTATTCCATCTGCACGTTCTGTTGTCTTTCTTGGGGATTCTGTGATATTCCATCCACGTTGCTTGCCGGTTGACTCGAAACAAATGATGCAGTTTGCATAATTGAACACGAGGAAAAGCCAAGGGATCAACCAAGGGCGCAACAACTTCTGTATGTGCATGCCGGTGATCTTTCTAAAATGTCAACTGTCTAAGATTAGTCGTTAATCGCGTTGGACTCTGATAGGGGGATTCAAAGCTGAAAGGATTCAAAGCTCAAAGGAAAACGACAATGAATTCCACTTTCTCTGTAAATGTAGATTTGACTAAGGAGCAAGTATGAGATGATTGACATCCTTACACGGATTTGTTTGCGGTTAGCAATCAGCATTTGATATCTCAAGGTTTGATTTTTATGAGAACTTGTGATTCTTGTGGAGTTGACATTCAGCTACCTCGCGAGATTTCTAATAAGTCAAATTTGGAAGATGGGTTATACATATAGATGAAGCATAATATTAACATAATTCCAATTCTAAAGGCAAAGTTCAACGGCGAGTTTGACGAAGTGTGATTTATGCATGCTTCGTCTCTTAGAAAAGGAAGTTTCTCAAGAGGGCGCGTCTCATATTTCCCTGCAGAAGCTGCAAAATCTCAAACAAATCGTCTTATTAGGTAACCGTCCAAGGGTTTGACATGAGAAAGAGCAACGAAGTTCTTGTTTGCGAGCTGTCATTGTGGCCAATGGAGGAGGGTTTCGACTGCGTCGTTGAGTGAAATAACTACACCCACCAGAAGACACTTCATTACCAAATGACCGGTGGAAGATTTTTCTCCGAGTATTAGTGTGGATTGTTTAAAGCGAATTACTGAGTGACTGGTTCTTGACAGCTCTATTTCTGTTATTTTGGTAAATCATAGGGAAAATGTCACAAATGATCCATGGACTTCTACTTAATGTGTAATCTCGTCCCTAAGCTTTCGATTTGCTCAATTTGGTCCATAAACTATCGATAAATGTCCGATTTAGTCCCCGACTATTTGAAAATTGACCAATTTCATCATTCCGTTAGTTAAAATTAACGGAATTTGGCTTTTTTTGGTCTTTTTTTTTTTTTCTCTCTTCCCTCCGCCGACCATGGCGGAGGGAAGTCGGCATCCAGTGAGGGTCGCCCTCGCCAGTGTGGGCGAGGGTGGCCCTCGTCGACGTGAGGGCAGCCCTCGTCGACGTAGTAGGCGAGGGCCGCGTCGGGTGAGGGCCTCCCTGCCCTCGGCGAGGGCGCCGATTTGGCGAGGGCGGCCCTAGCCAGCCTAGGGTTGCCCTTCCCTCCGCCATGGCCGGTGGAGGGAAGAGAAAAGAAAAAAAAAAAACAATCATCACTTAACGGTTTGAATGGAATGACTAAATTGAACATTTGTGTATAGTTCATGAATCAAATGAAAGAAATCGAAAGTTTCAGGGACGAGATTACACATTTAAGTAAAAGTTTAGGGATTATTTGTGACATTTTCCCTAAATCATATCGTGGATGGATTTAGATAAATCAATAGTTCTTACAGATCTTGTGATCAATCGGTATCAAACTAGTGGGAGTCGTATCTGTTTTTAAGGCCTACATAGACTGCACGTAGGATTTTGTGAAAATGAATTATTAGAGCAACACAGAGAGCTTCAGAGTGATGCTATTCTAATTTCTGTTTTTGCTCTCCAACAATCGAATTTCGGTATCGCTCATGGGCAAAAAAGGAGCACTCGAATAGTTGAATTCTTCTTTCATTTCATATACACGTGCTTCTTTCAACCCCAGGCTTCTTAATCTCTTCAGCTTCTAGTATCAGTGCGTCCCATTCACGAACTTCTTAGAGACTTGCTTGGTTTACCAAGTTAAACAGAGATTCGTCTCTAGTGAATCTGTGCTTTGCACATCTCCCGTTCTGCGGATGGTCTATATGAGAAGCCGCTCGGCACAAGTTATGAGCATCATCTCTTTCTGCTAGTCGAATTGCTCGCTCACGGTATTCTCTCTCCTTCAAAATTGGTGATATCCTTCGAAACGTGAGATGGTTACAGGTAGAGGTGTCAAACGGGTGGGTCGGGTCGGGTCGGATTTGGTCGGGCCATTAATGATCCGACCCAAATTGACCCACTAACTCATTTAACCCATTTATCTAATGTAAATTTTTTGACCCATACCCAACCCATTTAACTAAACTTAAGAAAGCTTATTTCTTTTTTAATAGACAATTTTTATAATTTTTAAAATAATTAATTTAAAAATCGAATTTTTAAATATATTTTTAAATTAATTTTTATTTTTTAAATATAATTTCTTTTTTTTTTTTTTTTTCTTCTTCTTCTTTGGCCGGCCGCTAGCCACGATGACGGCCGGCGGCCGGCCACAGGCAAGCCTCGAGCTCGCCCCGGCCGCCGACGCCGACAAGCTTGAACTCGCCCCTCATCGAACGTCGGCGAGGCTCGAGCCTCACCGAACGATCCGGCGAGCTCACCCCTCGCTAGATCTAGCGAGGCTCGAGCCTCGCCGAAGCCGGCGAGTTTGAGTCTCGCCTGGCCGGTCGCCCGGCCATCGCCGTGCCGGCGACCGAAGGAAGAAGAAGAAAAAAAAAAGGAAAGAAAAAAAAAAAATAAAAAATTATAATTTCGGTTTTTATAAAAAAATATTTTGTAAAGTTAAAGAGAGAAGAGAGAGATTATGAGGTTTTGGGTGAAAATGGGTTTTAAATCCAACTCATTTAAGACCCACTTAAGACACACATATTTTAAGTCTTTAGTTGTTAAATCCATTTAACTAACTTCTTCAAAAAGCAAGTGACCCATTTTGCCACCTCTTGGCTCTAGTTACAGGGGAGAGACTAAAGAGAATCGATGTCTATATTAAATGGACGCTTAAAAGAATGAAAATTAGTCAATTTGTGCAGGCAGCATCTTGAACAGATTCTGAATATTGCATTTCAGGATGCGTACTGCTTACTTTGTGAAAGAGGCCCTTTTGGAAATGATCCTTCGGCTGGAGCCGTAGAAAGGTCGGTCAGAAAGACTCGAGGTCACTGACAATGCTAAAGATACAATGCATAGAAGTACGTAAATGTTGAGGCTCGCCGCAGATTTATTAATGAGAGCGGAGAGTACTTCCTTTCTGTGACATTGTCTCACATGAGAAGTCAGTCACTCCTCGTGGATATGGTAGGGGATTACAATCTGGGATGCTTCAGTATAACAGGTGGTACATAACAATGCAAAGCATAAGTACGCGGTGAAGGAGCCCAAAAAGACGATGGAGATCGCCTGGCGAGGGGGCTTTTGCATCAGATTGCTGAATGTTCTATTGTTGATTTAGCGATTCTGTATGAACTTTATGTTTCTAGAGAGACATGAATGGCTCCGTTTGGTTACCTAATACTCAGCAGTAGGAACAGCAAACCATCATGTGCTTTGTTTCAATACTGTGAACCTGTGGCTGCTCACTCAATCAATGTGCATTAGGTAAAGCTCCGATGGTAGAACGGATGTGGCCCTTCAAGGTTAGCCTGGATGGCCAACACCACAGTTCGCCGTGTCGGGATCAAACCCCGAGTCAATCCAAACCGTCACAATTTGTAGAAAAAGACCTTCTAACGTAAGGTGTGGGGAGCTTTAATCACGTTGGACACCCGGACCAATCAATTGGCAACAATTACTGCTGATATTAAAGCCGCACCGTCCACGCTGTCCCACCACCTTCGAACGAACCCAAGCGTATTTAGGTTTCTTTCATGCGATGCATCATGTCCACTCGAAAAAGATACTTATCCTTGTCTTGAAAGTGAGATGTAATTCAGACGAGGGGTGACTAACACTGCAGGAGGTCGTAGAAATGAGGAAGAAAAGCTTGATTTTAAGCTCAACTGTCCCAACCATGCTCGATATACTCTTCTTTATGTAGGTTCAATTACATAGATCACCCATTGAAATGATGGCCCATAAGCTTTTGGATTTGCTTTCCGACATACTTTGTCGTGCATGATTGAAACGGACTGGATTGACGGAGAATTGCCACTTTCCTCTCTGCGGTCCATCTGCTCTCTTCTGAATTTTAAGCGGGTCAAGCGGGCACACAAGAGAAAGACAGCATAAAAAGTTGGCTCTTTCTTTCGTTTTCTCTTCCTCGCTTAGGCCTGATGGGTGGACTCGACTTGCTTTGTCCAGCCAATTCAAATCTTCCTCTTGGGTTTTTTCTAGAGCGGGCGCTCTAGGTGATTTTTCCCTTGTGCCTTATATCTATTGCATCAAATTTGGATCACCCAAAATGGCGGACCTCAGGAGATCTGACAGTCCAAACTGAATTTAGCATGCACATGCTACATTCGTGGAATAATTGCTCCCATTATAAAGAGAACATCTTAGATTAACCGCAAAATTATGTTGAAATAAGTTCTAAAACAAACACTATTTCTAGCCCGTCTTCCTTTACGTCACAACCACCTTAGTCACGATTAAGAGACCTCAATTTACACAGTGAGTTCTAATTCAATTCAATATAAATGTAATCAATTAATTAATTGAGCAATGGAGTATAAAAAAGCTTAGGATTATTTTTGCGGGCTAATTTTTTCCTTTTTTCGCTTAGAATGATCCTTGTAATTTTACTTACTTCAAAAAAAAAAATAGATAAATTAAAAGACACGATAATTAACTAAAAAATTAAAAAAAAAAAATAGATAAATTCAAAAAGACACGATAATTAAAATTTATATTCTTTTTTTTATTTCTTTTAATTTTTTAATATTTTTATTTTATTTTATTTTTTTCTTTCTTTTTCTTTTTCTTTTTTTCTTCTTTTTGGCCGGTCGCCGGCCTCGCCATGGCCGGCGACCGACCCGACGACCGCCGGCGGCCCGCCCAGCCACGGCGAGGCTCGCTGCCCCGGCGAGGCCGAGCCCTCGCCGTGGTTGGGTGAGGCTCGGCCTCGCCTTGGCGGGCGAGGCTCGGCCTCGCCCAGATCCGGCGAGCCCGAGCTCGCCAGCCCACCGGCGAGGCTCGGCCTCGCCGGGCCACCTCCAGGCCGGCGTCGCCCGGCCAAAGAAAAAGAGACCGGCCAAAGAAAAAGAGAAAGTAAAAAAAAAAAAAAAAAGAGAAGAAAAGGAGAGGAAAGAGAAAATGTGTTTTAATTTTTTGTTAAAAAACAAAGAAATAAGTTTTTCTGTTTTTTGTTTTTGTTTCAAAAGCTGTTAGAACAAAAAATAGATTTAACGCAAACAAACGCTAAGTTTCGTTCTTTTTGTTTCCTAACAAAAACACAAAATCTGTTTAAAAACAAAAAAAAAGAACATTACCAAACACTACCGAATGATCCTTGAAGGGTAAAAATAACCCACGCGCCTCCGATAGTTGTTCAAAATTGTTTTTTTTTTTTTTTTTTTTTTTTTTTTTTGCCTCTATAGGAAGTAATTAATTACATAAGAAATACCAAAAAGAAAAAGAAATGATGAAGATTCGACAAAAACATACATTATTATTAAACTTTTGTCTTTATCATTCGGTCTCCGACACATTTGATATCAGGAAGAAAACAACAACAAAAATATTATATTTTCCTGCCTTACACATTTTTATTTATAAACGAGATACCTCCTGAGGAAGATGCGATGATACTCAGAAGCCATTATACAAATCCTCCCCCAAAATTGAACAAGATCCGGAATTTTCTCCCATGAACCGAAGTAAATTTTATATTTGATGCCATTCGATTGAGAATCAATGTCGTTTTTTGAGTAATTTTTTGCCGAATCATTTATTAAAATAATTTTTTATCAACTAGCGTCTCAAAATACTTAATAAGAAATATCTAAAAATTTATGATGTTAATTAAAGATATACACAAAAAAAAAAAAATGAGGCACCGATTTTTTTTTTTTTTGAGTAAGTTTGAATCGTCCATCACCCAAATTAATGAATTGCTTTATCTTAAAACATTAGATTACTTACGGTTCTCCATTTCCTCACTCTCTTCTCACCAAAGGTACAAGATCTCTCTTTCCATCTAGCCTTTGCTTAAAAGATGAAACGGATAGCTAAGCAAGACCTCGTGACTTTAAATAGAATTTTTCCTAATTTCACATTATAATTGATTAATCTCGTGCTTAGTTTCATAATATAGACATTGATTTCTATGTTTAATGATAGATTCTATGATAGGAATTGAGCTTCGGGTCAACAGATCTTAATTGATAGGGCCATTTTTATGTCTAATAATAGTTTTGAAACGACGGTGTAAGTACGATGATTCAAATTCAAACCGACCTCGCATGAGTTTTCTCCTATTGAATGATTCTTGTTTACACTGAACAGCAGTTGATTAGAAGACACTCCCTTGCGGAAACTGCAACCGGGAGAGACCACAAAGATGAACACCTAACTTTTCGGCCAAAGCAAAGGATGAACACCGTAAGCATTTAAGGCTCACGAACATGGAGTTAGGGAGGGGAAAAAGATTGGGAAAAAGGAGCGAAAAGCACTGAGCAGCTCGTGTAGTTGTGTGTTTGACTATCGGTGCAGCTGAAGTACGATGTCCAGCTAGGGTTTCTCTTTAACTGCCCTTTTAATGTCGTTATCTGTCTTCTTCAAATCTGCCCGGACTTCTCGCCCCCGCTCTCATCCACAAAGCACGCACGGAGAGAGAGATGGGATGCAGGAAAATGCAGCTCTTTAGTCCTCCCCACTTCCCTCTTTCCGCTCACTGAAAAGTTTCAGGAACTTGGTCCCTTTCCATTTCTTGAAAGAGTTTCTTGTTCTTTCCCATTTTCTTGAAAATGCAAGTGCGCAGAACCCTCCTGGTCGCGCTCGCCATTGTCGCCTCGTTCTTGTTCCCCGTTACTGGGCAAGACCTTGCTTCGGACAAGAATGCGCTTCTCGCCCTGAGATCCTCGCTCGCTGGCCGCACGCTCCTCTGGGACGCGAGCCAGCAAAGCCCCTGTTCTTGGGCAGGCGTCCAATGCCAGTCCGGCCGTGTCACGTCTCTTCACTTTCCCGGATTTTCGCTCTCTGGTCAAATCCCCGTCGGCATTCTTGGCAATCTGACTGGGCTGAAGACTCTCTCGCTCCGGCTCAACGCGCTTGCTGGCCAAATCCCTCCAGATCTCGCTTCTTGCACCGGCTTGCGCAACCTGTACTTGCAAGGTAATCGGTTCTCAGGCCCGATCCCTGAGTCTCTGCTGGGTCTACGCGAGCTCGTGAGGCTCAGCCTTGCCTCCAACAATCTCTCTGGGGAAATTTCTCGGAGTTTCGGCAACTTGACTAGGCTCAGGACTCTGTCCCTCGAGGATAATTCGTTCTCTGGGTCGATTCCTGCTGAGCTGAGCCTGCCAAAGCTCGATTCGTTCAATGTTTCAAATAATTTGCTTAATGGGTCAATTCCTGATGGTTTGAACAAGTTTAGTTCGGCTTCGTTTCTGGGTACTTCATTATGTGGAAAACCACTTGGTCCATGTCCTCCGGATGTCCCTATTCCTAGTGTTGGACCTAGCGTGGGTACGGGGGGTGAGAGTGGTGAAGGCGGCAAAAGGAAGAAGCTTTCTGGCTCTGCTGTTGCCGGCATTGCCATCGGTTGTGTGTTCGCTTTCATATTCATTGTCATATTGGTGATATTCTTGTGCCGCAAGAGAGGTAGCAAGAGAACGAGGTCGATTGACATGGCAGTGCTTAAGCAACAAGAGATGGTGCTTCAGGGCGAAAAGGCATCTGGGGATGCCGATATTGGCGAGTTCAATGGCGAATACTCGGTGGCGGCTGCTGCTGTGGCTGCGATGACTGTACCAACTGGAAGGAAAGAAGTGAATGGTGGTGGAGCAAGAAAGCTTGTTTTCTTTGGGAAAATGGCGAGGGCCTTTGATTTGGAGGACTTGCTGAGGGCATCAGCGGAAGTCTTGGGGAAAGGGACATTTGGGACTTCTTACAAGGCGGTCCTGGAGATGGGAAACATGGTTGCGGTGAAGAGGCTTAAGGATGTGAACATTGCAGTGGGGGAATTCAAGGAAAAGATTGAAGTCGTGGGAGCGATGAATCACGAGAATTTAGTGCCTCTTCGGGCTTACTATTACAGCAACGATGAGAAGCTTCTTGTCTACGATTACATGCCCATGGGAAGCCTATCTGCTCTATTACACGGTAAGCAATTCTGTTGCTGAATGTCCCCTTCAGTTTAGAGTAGTTTCTACACGTATTATCATGATGAGTCTTATGATATATTTGAGGTTCATTCCTGGTTTAACATGAAAAAAGAGACATTGCAGGGTAGTTTCAGGTGTTTTTATTTGGATCATAAGCATCGCCACATTTCTGTCAGTTTGCCCAACTGTTTGCTTGGATTGTTCCACAGATTGAATGAGTTCCTTCTGGATGCACGAATTAACCTAATGCCCTTATTTTCTTTTCAAATTTAAGCAGTTTTTATTTCCTGTAATTGGTTGGAAGCAATATCATGTGATCAAACTCTTTGATGACCCTGTACATTCCATTCCCAAGATTTACTTCTACTCTAATCATTCTCGAAAAATCATTTTCCCCACGGTGTTAATAGGAGATTAGTAAAGTTTAGTAGTACAAGGAAGAATGACAATTTTTTGCTTCCATTACTCAATCTTTTGCACTGTTATTCTTGACTTATTTTTTGAAACTAAATGCTCCAGGAAACAGGGGGGCAGGAAGAACTCCATTGAATTGGGAATTGCGCTCCATTATTGCCCTAGGAGTTGCCCGTGGCATCGAATACCTGCATTCTCAAGGACATCATGTGTCTCACGGAAACATTAAGTCGTCCAACATTCTCCTCACTAAGTCCCACAATGCTCGCCTCTCCGATTTTGGCCTGGCTCACATTGTCGGCCCCTCGGTAGTTCCCACCCGTCTCGCTGGCTATCGTGCACCAGAAGTCACGGACCCTCGCAGAGTATCCCAGAAGGCTGACGTCTATAGCTTCGGTGTGTTGCTCTTGGAGCTTTTAACTGGGAAAGCCCCGGCCAATTCTGTCTTAAATGAAGAAGGCATCGACCTTCCGAGATGGGTTCAGTCCGTGGTTCGCGAGGAATGGAGCTCTGAGGTTTTCGATCTCGAGCTTCTTAGGTACCAGAACGCAGAGGAGGAGATGGTCGAGCTCCTGCAGCTGGCCATGGATTGTGCGGCTCAGTATCCTGACCAGCGCCCTTCAATGCCGGACGTGAGGAGGCGAATCGAAGAGTTGTCTCGGTGTAGCTTGCCCGATCATGGACTGCAGCCTGATCAGGTCGATGATGTGGAGGTCACGTCTTCTCACTGAATTGCTCAGGACTCACCACTGCCGGCAGCCATGATGTATGGTCTTAATGCTCCCGACTAGCGTGTCAATATACTCTACTTAGGTTGTAAGAAGAAGCCGATCTTTAAGCCTGCACTTTCTTGAGAAGGAAAATTGCATCTCCCCTACTTTACCTCTGGCCTAGTCTACTGTTTTTTCGGTGCTTCCCTTGTGGTATGTGTCATGGATCTTGTAATTATGACTTCCGCTTTTGTTTTTGATGCATATTCTTTGCAAACCTCTTTCTTTCCCTAGCAGAGTCATTTAAGCAAGTGGTCTTGATGTTTTCCCTGTTGAATTGGTCCCCCAAACAACCTATATCTCTCTCATGCTTACCAAACTTGAAGGCTGAGTGCAGGGTTTTGATTGATTGAACACGGAGAAATCTTTGGCCGGCCATGATTGTAGAGTGACTGCAGGCATGTCTCTGTTTGCAGCTAAAGTCGTTTTCGGCTAGCTGAAGTGTCTCTGAAATGGTTACATAAAAGCTCGGTTTCGCTTTTTTTTTTTTTTTTTTCGCATTTCTTTGTAGTGAACTTCAAAAACATGCCACAACTTTGTTGGAGTCTGATTGATCCGTTTCACCATGGTAAGATCCCTTCACGACATTCTTTCCGAGTCAGGCTGGCTCGAATTGATTGCTTTTGATTGTACAGCTGGTTAGGGTCTACAAAAGCAGATGAGCTTATCATGAAAGTAATGTATAAAAAGCTCCTTTTCAGGACCAAACTTGTGCATTTAAGAATCTGAGGATTGTTGCTGTAAAGTCGGCAGACATCTTTCGGTCCTCAAATGATTGTCTGGACTCTGTTCCCTACCCAATCGTCAACGAAAATTTCTTGAAATATGCTTCTCTGTGCATGTTTTAGTCACTACTCAGTGAGTGCGATGTGAAGTGAAATTGGATCATTAAATATGATAGGTCTCATTAAATACGATGATTCAGATGCACTTATATTCAGTAATTTTTAGAACTTTTTCTTTGATCTCCAGATGATTGCGCCAGCACATTCACAATTTCCACATTTTCACGTCAAATAAAAGCTTGGAGACACCCAAAATATCAATACTAAAGGTCCAAAGTAAATTTTGACAACTTACGAATTTATTTTTTTAGCCTCCGACTGAACTTGATCCGATGTTTTCGATGATGGGTCACCACGGCCACTAGCTTTTCTTGCAGGGTCTAGCAAAAACTGCAGGAGTCATTGCCCGCATTTTGATTTGGCTTTTGGGGAAAACTTGGAGAATTGCAACGAATTTTAGCTTGAAGTGTTTTCATAGAAAGTAAAGATAATTTGGTAATCGGTAATTGAAAAGTGCTTGGAAAACAACTTTAAAGAAAAAAAAAGCCATTTGATAGAAATACATTTGGACAGTCATTTTGTGTGATCAATTTAAATTTTTTAATTTAAATTTGTTTAAAATTAAAAAATATCAATGACCATAACTTTTATACTTTCGCATTGAGAGTAATGTAATAGACGTATTAGCAAATTTATATGTAAAAAATTCAAATCAAAGCGGATCTTTCTCAATTAAAAGAGAATAATTTTGGGATAAGTGCCAAAAAAGTCCTAAACCTTTTGTCTTTGTGCCGATTTAGTCCTAAACCTTTTTTTGGTACCGATTTAGTCCTAAACATTTTTATGTTGTGCAAATTCAGTCTTTTCCGGCCAATTTTGGCCGAATTTTTTGATTGGACATTGATCGGCGATGTGGCGATCGGCGCGACGTGGAGAACTTTTAATAATATTTTAATATTTTAGAATTTTAGAATTTGTTTTTTATATTTTATATTTTTTTTTTTTTTTTTTTTCCCCCTCAAATTTGGCCGGTTGCCGGACCTTGGCAGCGGCTAGAGGCGACGGTTGATAAGGTCGACCTCGACCTTGTCGGCCACCTTGCGGGATTTAGCGAGGTCGAGCCTCGCCCATGGCCAGTGAGGCTCGACCTTGCCAAATTCGGCGAGGGCGAGCCTCACCCACCCGACGCGAGGCCGCCCTCGAGGCCCGAGTAGCGAGCCTCGCCCTCACTGGATCTGGCGAGGCTCGAGCCTCGCCCATGGCCGGCGAGGGCGAGCACCACCAGCTTGACGTGAGGAGGTGGCCTCGAGTTGGCCTTGTGTCGAGCCACCGGAAGCTTCCGACCAGACGATGAGCTCTGCGTGCCGTAAAAAAAAAGCCGATCGGCGCACTACTCACCGAACTCGGAATCGCGCGGACTGCGCGGGTTCCTCTGATCGGGGAAGGATCACTCCGCAATCGATTGAGACGAAGCATCTCGCATCTTCAGAGATGCAAGGGATGCGGAGAACGGGAGGATCGCGAAGCAGAGGGAATCTCAACGGTCACGCGAGAGAGAGAGAGAGAGAGAGAGAGAGAGATCTTCGATGGCACGTGGAGCTTGTCGTCTGGTTGGAAGCTTTCGGTGGCCCGGTGCAAGGCCAACTTGAGGCTGCCTCCTTGCGCCGAGCTGGCGAGGCTCGCCCTCGCGGGCCATGGGCGAGGCTCGACCCTCGCTAGATCCGGCGAGGGTGAGCCTCGCGGCCATTGGCAAGGTGGCTGGCGAGGTCGAGGTCGACCTCACTGACCATCACCTCTGGCCGGTCATCGAGGTCCGGTGACTGGTTGGAGGAAAAAAAGAAAAAGAAAAAAGAAAAAAATTTCTAAAATATTAAAATATTATGAAAAGTTGTCCACGTCAACGCCGATAAACCACGTCGCCCGGCCGGCATCCAGCAAAAAAGCAAAATTGGCCGGAAATGATTGAATTGGCACAATGTAAAAAAAGATTTAGGACTAAACGTAAAAAAAGGTTTAGGTTTATGACTAAATTAGCACAAAGAAAAAAGGTTTATGACTTTTTTGGCACTTATCTCGAATAATTTCATTATAACAAACATGGTCATATATGTCCTGAAAAAAAGAAATTCATTATCCTTAAGAAGAACAAACCTTCTCAACCATTTCCTAAGCTCATGGCTATTTGATCATGTAAACATGCTATGCTAGAAGATGCATTATCATTTGAAGAACTTGATTCCTCATTTACTTCATTAGGGTCAATTGAATAGCCACAATCGGGATCCAAATATGCTCCCTCAAAATCTGTATTAGTCACGACATTTCTTTATATATAATTGTGTAAAGCCATTGATGCTATGAAAATTTTCTATTGCTTTTCATATGGATGACTTGCATATTATCTAGAATCTTCATTTAAAAAAAAAAAAAAATACCTCAAAGGCTCGTTCAATTTTTTATCATAACAAAAAATGGGCATGCTCGAATGCTTCTCAATTACCCATAAGTATAGGACCTCATCTACAAATGATATATAACTACTTTATATGACTCCAAATAATTGTGGGATTTAGATATCCAACATCTACCAAATAATATTTACCTACACAAGTATAATGTAAATTTAATCAGCACGTAACACATAAGATATATTTGGAAAAGTATTTGGTGCCAGATAAACATATGCCACTTAAATATATTGTAAATTTAAGAAAAAGGGTGTTACGTAAGTCAGATAAAGAAAAGGCAACAACCTAATTTTAGCATCTCGTGGGGGCATCACGGCACTAAAACACTACCGTTTTCATCTGAAACTCGTACTACGGTTTCCGGTAATTCATTCCATTAGCTGAGATATAGCAAGACATGTACACGAATGCCATTCTACCAACGAAGCAAAAACTCATTGTAGAAGCAAAACTTGAGAAAAATTATAATTATAAACCCTGTCCAACTTAGCTCACGAACAACTTCTGCAGAATCCTTCAACACCAACAGAAGTCTCAACACATTCAATCCTACTTTGACAGCAAAACGGATACTAATGATAATAATTTAAGGAAAAAAAAAAAAGTGGGGGCGATGGTGGAGACAAATCAGAGGGACTGACTGAGAAATCAAGTAGAAGCAATTAAAAAATATTGATAGCCGAAATTGGAAATTCTAACAAGTGTGTGACGTGAGATGGGGAATTGCAAATTTTCAATAAACCCAAGTCTACTATCCCAAAAATGTCACCATTTCAAAGCAGGTCTGAAACTACCTTGAGCGAAAAGTCTTGAAAGATAGTTGGAAAAGCTTTTATTTCCCAAATGGGTTTCTTGAAAACATTGTCAAACACATTTGCATTTGCTAAGGGTATTTAGAGGTCCAAAGAACTCTGCAAAGATGTTGCCAAACACATTCAATGACTGGTTCATCTACTTTTGCCATGTTTGCTCACTCTCTCGTTCATCTCAAATCAAAGGTGGAGAAGAGTCTTAAGACTAGCCGGAAAAGACCTTGTTACAGCGGCGGTGGAAGCTAAAATCACTCTCGTTCTAAATGGTAGGCACAGAAGAAGCAATCAATCTAGTCTAGTTTAAAAAGAGAAAAAGAAAAAGGTGTCCATGTGTGGTTGGGGGAAGATGGATGGATGGATCATATGGATCAAGAAGTTCGATCGATGTTGCTCGCAGGCCTGAGCCTGGCCCCATCTCTGCTTCAAAAGCCCAAAAGTCAGTGCAATAGATCAAAGCGTCCAAAAAAGCAATAAAACAAATTATATCACGCTTTTTTCTATTATTGAAGTAAATCTCATGCGTTAACTAGTGAAAAAGTTACAATGGTCATAAATATGATCTCTTTTCAACTAATAAAGTAAAATTTTGAATTAGAATTTTTTACGTATAATTTTCATATCAATAATAAAAACTAAACAATGTCAAGACTAGCTTGTCATTTTCATAATCATTTCCCAAGAGTTCCTGGTCTTATTAGAGCCGGGGCGAGCGGTTTTGTCGACAATTATCCATGCAGTCGATTTGCTTAATCATTGCATTTCATATTGGACAACGATCCGTGCCTTTTCATGTTTTACAAGATCTTCCTCTTCTTTGGTCTTTTTCATTTTTTATTTTTAGAATAAGTACATTAGAAGTTCTAAGACTTATTACAAGTAATTGAATCGTAAAACTTTAAAAAGTACAATAAAATCCTAAAACTTGTGACGAAAGTATGATAGAGTTGAGAACGATTTGGCATCTTGAAAGGCAGAAAAGAGCGCATATGGTCTTCACGCAAAGAATGAGGGGTTTAGGGCTCATCTCATATGTGGAGCAAGTTTGAAAAATGATCTTAGAGTGTCTAGGGTTGGGCCAAAAGGGTATGTCTCTTGACGCCTTCTTTTTTCTTCTCATCGGAGTTATTTCACAAAAACTTGCCATAGTAAGAAAGAATGGGGGAACAAGCACACTTGGAGAGCGCAGTTTGCAATAGCTAATGCTATTCTTATAGTTCCAACCTTTACAATATTCTGGATTGTATCATGGCCCTATCCATTCATTTTTTTCTTAAAAAAAAAAAAAAAAAAAAAAAAAGAGTTGCACATCTTTCCGAGGCCTAGGGAACAAATAGGCACAGGGAAGAGGGAGAGGGGGGCTACGAGCCCTCTCCCGTAGCTGTTCGCGGACCACCCATCCCTTCCTTCCCTACGCTCGACTTGGTGAGGTCCGATTAGATCAGATCTATCAAATGAAGTGAAGTGATAGGAAGAGAAGACTTCTGGTGGGAGATCTCTATTCATTACACCTCCTTGACTAGTAAAGGGAAAAGGGAAGGGCGCTCTCGCGCACCAGTTGAAGGAAGGAGCTTTGGAAGCTTACCAACAACCTATCAACTCCTAACAAGTTGCTGGATCGAAGTAGGACACTCGCCATCTGCCCACCAGCAACAAGGGGGTTCAATTCCCCTTAAACGCGATGTGGCGAAAAGATTGATTCAACAATAGATCATGCCTGCATTAAGATTTAAAACTTGTCATCTACTTTCAAAAAATGTTCGGAAGAGAGAACTTACAATAATACAACGCAAAGGTATTACTAGTCTTATGTTGATGTGGAATAAACCTCGAATGCCATTGTTGGAATGGAAAATGGCTATTCTTGCGCTATTGAACAAAATTGATTTCTTTCTAGAATGACTTTTAGCCTGAAGATGGCCCGTTAGTCCAAGGATTATGAGCCTCCGTGCATGCTTACTCCTCACCAGGCAGACAAGACAAGAAAGGAAGGCTATTCTCTTTAAGGCTAAAGAAGTGCCCTCAACCGTTGGCTTGCTCAGACTGCTTGGCTTGCTTCCTTGGACTAGGGACCGAAAACATTCTCTCTTTCTCTAAGGAAGGCAATGCTGGCATTCAGGAGTGGGAGAAGGCTAGTTGGCTGGCTAGCTTTGTGGGCCAGTTCTCTCACACAAAGTGATAGAGCAACCGAACTGGCTTACCTTACCTACTATAGAAGTGGAATAATCACATTGGCAGATGCTAGAGCTGGAAAGCCGCGAAGCCTGCCTTGTGACTAAAGCCGATTAAACGGGTGGGTTGGGTCGGGTTTGGGTCCCACATTAAATCGACCAATTAACCCATTTATGACCCATTTATACACAATGTAAATTTTCTGACCCATACCCGACCCAACTCATACCCAACCCATACCTAACCCAACCCATATTAATAAAATATTTTCATATTTAACCAAATTTAGAAAAACTTATTCCTATATATATATATATTTAAAGATTATATTACTAAAATTCTTCCAAGCTTATTTCTTAATGGACAATTTTTAAAATTGCATTGCTAAAATAGTTTTATACAACACAAATTTAATGAACAATTTTTATAATGTTTAAAATAATTATTTTAAAAAATCGAATTTTAATTATTTTTATTTTATTTTATAAATATACTTTTCTTTTTCTCTTTTCTCTTTTCTTTTTTTTCCTTTTTTCTTTTTTGGCCGGCCGCCGGTCACGACGACGGCCGGCGACCGGCCACGAGGTGAGCCTCGAGCTCGCTCGGCGTCGACGAGCCTCGAGGCTCGCCGGATTTGGCAAGCACGAGCTCGCCTAACGCCGGCGAGCTCGAGGCTCGCCCGGATCGGCGAGGCCTCCGCCTCGCCGGATCCCGGCGAGCTCAAGGCTCGCCGGCGTCGGGCGAGCTCGAGCTCGCCCCGCTGGAACTAGCGAGGCTCGAGCCTCGCCCGATGCCGGCGAGCTCGAGCCTCGCCGAGCGTCGGCGAGGCCTCCGCCTCGACAGATCGGCGAGCTCGAGCTCGCCCCTCGCCGGAACTAGCGAGGCTCGAGCCTTGTCGACGTCGGCCGAGGCCTCCGCCTCGGTAGATCTAGCGAGCTCGAGCTCACCCGACGCCGGCGAGCTCGAGGCTCACCTGGGCCGATCGCCGGCCATCGGCGTCTTGGCGACCTGAGGAAGGAGGAAGGAGAAAGAAATAAAAAGAAAAAGAAAAAAGAAAAGAGAAAATTAAAAAAAAAAAAAATATTTTTATAAAGTTAAAGAGGGAAGAGAGAGATTATAAGGTTTTTGTTGAAAATAGGTTCTCCACCCAACCCATTTAAAACCCACTTAAGATCCACCTATCTTAAACATTTAATTGTGAAACCCATTTAACTACTTTTTATCAAAAACAAGTGACCCATTTATGACCCATTTATTATTTAAATGGGTCATATATCGTCTATGACCCATTTTAACACCTCTACTTGTGACATAGCTTCCTCATGTTAGGTTGTAGCTAGTTGGGCGTCTAAGAAAGACCTATATGAGGACAAACTCTTCATATGATAAGTAATTACACCCTTGTTTGTAGACAAAGCTGATTCAGAATTGTCTTCCATTCCAAAGCATAACTTGTATCCTAAAACATTTAAAAAGTACAATTAAATTCTAAATTTTTTTAAATTGGTTAAATCAAGCTTTCCGTTGATTGCACTTTTTGAAATTTTTAGTACTCAATCAGACTTTTGAGATAAGTTTTAGAATTTAATTGCATTTTTTTGAAAATTTTAGGACTTTATTGAACATTCGTGATGAGTTTTAAGACTTGATCGTATTTTTTAAAATTTTAGAACTCAATTGTATTTTTATAAAAATTTGAGGATTTTTAGGACGCGTTTGATAACGATTATTTTGGGAACAATTTTTTATAAGAAATGATTTTTTTTATTTATTTTGTTCTCAAAAACAATTTCGAGTAAAAGAACGCATTTAGTAACTTCCCATAATTTATGTTCCCGGGATAGAAATACATTTGGTAAGATTATTAGATTTTATTTATTATTTATTATTATATTTTAATTTTCCTTTTCCTTTTTCTCTTTGGTAGGCGGCCCAGGGCTGGGTGAGGTTTAGTGAGCTCGCCAGAGGCCAGCCTGGCCACGGTGAGAGGCTTGGCCTCACCTCGCGTCGGCTAGGGAGGCCGTGCCACAGTGAGGCTTGGGCCAACGAGCCTCGCCGTGGTTTGACGTCTCCGGGGGCTAGCGACGCTCCAGTGAGGTCGTCGGCTCTCGTCTAGCCGATCGCCAGCGCCGGTCATGGCCAAGGCTGGTGATCGGCCAAAAGGAAGAAGATGAAGAAAAAAAAAAAAAGAGAAGAAGAAAGAAGAGAGAGAAAAATAGATTCTAGAAATTGTTTTCGGAAACAAGAAATTATTTTTTTTTTACTTCTTATTTATGTTCCAAATCTATTTTCGAAAACAAAAGAATAGATTTTTTGTTCACCGAAATAAAAATTTTACCAAACATGTTTCTATTCTTTTTTCGAACAAAAAAACAAAAATAGTTGTTTCGGGGAACATAAAGAAACTTTAACAACAAGCCCTTAGCACACTCATCCCTTTTTATTTTTTATTTTTTGGTTCTTCTTTCAAACTCCATGTGGCAGTTTTATATGCGGTGATTGGGCGTTGATATTTGCTCATAAGAAGGTTTGCCCTATGAGGGGAGTGGGTGTGGGGGGACCTTTTCCTTTTCATCTTTTTTGATCTCACTTGTCATTTTCTTTTTCTTTTTCTTTGCATTTTTCCCCCTCTTGTGCCGCCCACATGCCCATTAAATTATTTGGAATAAAAAATTCGATCATAATGCGAAAGGTACTTTGAATCTTTGTCACGTTGTCAACTTTGGACCACGAACGGAGATGACTTGAAAGGGAGAGGGAGAACGTGTAGGAAGGAACCCAAATGTTGTTCGCATCAAAAAGAACAAAAATCTTTATAGGTTCATGTCTTATTTGGCCTATAAGATTTGAACCTTTTTTCTAGCAAATAAAAGAATTTAGTTCCACACCTTTTTCGAGATAAATTTATTACTTCCTCTTTATTTTATTGTGCTTTGTTTTTTTTTTTCTCTTTCTCCATTTGGATGGAGGACAAGAGGTTGAGCTGTCGCTTTGAATGGACGGCGATTTTTCTATTTGTTTAGCAACCCCAAGATGCCCCAAAGGATGGTCAGAAGAAATTGGTTTTATCTAATATAATTGGGAAAATCTTGCGGGTTTAGACCGTGAATATCTTTAATGGCCTCAAAAGTAACTAGCCCACTAGAAAAAAAATATATATTCATAAAAAAAAAAAAAAAAGCAGTGCAATCTCCATTCTTTTAATACGAATTGCTTTTGATTTTGCATGTGCAATTGCCACCTAAAGTGTGCAAGTGAAAGGACATTCACATGGGCTTTGTGAGAGTGATTATTATAGTAATGGATTAGGAATCTTGCTTCTCAAGTAATGGAGGCAACATTGACTTCTCTATCGTTGGTGTATGCACGTTAGTATGTAGACTTCAATAGAAGCAATGTAATCTCAGCAATGTCGGTTGCATTTTTAGCCTTAATTGGATCGGGAAAGACCATTAATATATAGACGATGGATGAGAAGAGTTTTAGGAAATTCTTATATAACGAAACATGTGAATATATATATAGGAGCGATGACGTCTTGGAGTTTTTTGTTATTTGTTTTGTCGATACGGATGGAGTTGTGGTATGATGTAAATTAGCTGTGCATAACATCATGGTCATCTCCCTTTTGATATGATAAATTCCGATAGATTTCTTTTTGCATTTATTATTGTCCATATGTCATATGTGCATTGACCTAGCTAACAATAATAGAGGCGATGTTATAGAGTTTGCAAAATTGTTCTTTGAGAGCCGGTAGCTGTTGAATTACAAGTACAACAAACCTATCTCAAATTTTCGTGGAAACCTTTTGAGCTATTGTTTTATTTGTATAGTTGGTATTCATTATTTTTTTTTTAAATGCACATGGATTCGACGTCCTTTAATTACATATCGTACCGTATAAACATAGGACAAAATAGTAAATTATGAGAGAAAGATAAAAGAAAAGACCGAAAACTGTTTCATTTATATTCTCACGACACACATTATTATGTGTGCCTGATCCACAAATTCATATTGTTAGGTGTGATTGGATCTATTCTAGAGCATACCAAATTCAATCCATCGTATCCATACAGCCTCGGCATTTTCTTCATTCGTGACAAAAATCTTAACCAATCATAACTTGCCACGTGTGAAAATTAACATAAAAAATCAACAATCTTAGCTACATCCGATACACGAGCCTAATTCACATGGAATGTCCGATGAGGTGGGTTCCGCGTCGGACCCACATAATCTAACGATAGATGTGAGCCCCGTTCGCTTGACCCGAGCACACCTGATCTTTGCTCCCTAAAGAGAGCAACGGGAACTTGAGTTTCACGGTGCGTTTCGCACGTGGTTGGCAACTGGGAGCAGCCGGTTGCCTCGACCGGAACAGCCAGTTAACCAACTCCGACCAACCAAATCGGTACCGATCCGACGGTTCACATCTCACGAGGACAACGCGGAAAAGCAAAACGATTTAACTCTTCTTCTTCTTCTTCTTCCTCCTCTGTTCTTCACTCTGTTCTTCGTTGCATTCCTCTGCTTCGCTCAAGCAGCCGAAGCGGCAAAAATCAGATTTTTTTCTTTCGCTATTCAGAATTTTCTTTGCATTTCCGGAGATTTCCGTGATCCAAGAAGAGAATTTGCATTAATTCGGCGAGCTTTATCATTGCGTCGTGGAGATGGAGAGGGATTTCCTGAGTTTGGTTTCGAAAGATTATCGCGTTTCTGCGAAAGACGAGAAGGGTGGTGATGAATTTGCAGACCCAAGTACGCCTCACCTTCTCTTTCATCTCTTTTTCATCTTTTGTTCTGTTTAGCTCTGCAAAGAATCTTTCGATGGGTGGTTGTTTCCTTGGCCTCGACTTTGATTGTCGTCTGAATGTTGTCAACGAGGGTAATGTTGAAACGCATGGAGCGCTTCGAATTCCGTGAATTTTAGCGAGACCTTTCTTTCGCTTAAAGGAAAATGTTGTTTGCTATCTTGAAGTTTATGACTCCTGCGAAGATGCCGCTGAGCGAAACCAAGATGAATGCGACTTGTTTGCTCACCATGTGTTTGCGAATAGTTCTTGGAGGAGAGTTTAAATCTGTAAAGTGATGTCTTTTTTAAGTTTATTTTTTAGCGAATTAGATGGAAGTTCTTGAATTGGTCAAAAGCTGAAGTTTATATAAAGTAAGCCGACGTGTTCCAGACTTCCAGTGGATTATGTTTTTTTTTTTTTTTTTTTTTGGTCAGTTTCCAATGGATTATGTTGAGTTCCTTGTCAATTTGACACTCTTGAACTTGAAATTTACTTGAAAGAATTTTTAAGTACTTTTTGACTTATGTCTCGATTAAGGAATAACTCGGAAGTGAGGCTAACAACTCATTGGATTTATAATATGCGCAGCACCTAGCAGCATCTCTTGCACTGCGTGAGATGCACACATTGCTTACTGACAATCGATGCAAGAAATTGAAATATCGCTTGCCAAACGTCGTTTGTTGTTATGGCTACAACACGACATACATTAAAACAATAAAAGACGGAGCAACGTCCAACGGAAGCGTGTTCCATTACCTTCCGCCTTAAGATAACTGAAGATGAAATTTTTATTTATAGATATCCTACCTTTTGTCTCAGTCATAAATGGGGTCGCAGAGAGATTTCTCAGAGAAAACTTGCCTAAAAAATATGTTCGGGCGCAGTGTGCAAGCGTCGGTGATCCCACAGGGTAGGTGCAAGCATTCATTCACAGAGTGGGTGCACCTCGGAACATGTTTAAAGAAATTATCACTTGTATTAGCTGCACTTGATTTCGATATCAGAAGCGTTGGAATTGAAGATGAAGCAAAGTTTGGACTTTTTTGAGGTGCTCTGCTCATTTTGTTGAGGATGAGGAATACGACAATATGGGGCCACAATCATCACGCTTTTTGTGTGAGAAAATTCTGGATAAAGGCTAAAACGTGTGCTATTTAGGTTCATCCGTGGGTCAGTCAACCGAGTCAAGTAGATGAATGTCAGATTGTTCTCCATTTTGAGAGTTGGTTGTGGGAACTATTTATTTTACTTGTCCTCCCATCTCTCTCTTGACACCTGGGATTCGCAGCTTACAGAAGCCCTTCATTTCTAGCCATTTATTTTATATCTGGGTAACGTGGTCCAAGCTATAAAGTATTTTCCATGTGAAACTTCTTTGCTGCTATATCTGGCTTTGGTGAAGGTGGGTTTAAAATATTGTGCTCTGAACATGTGCATCAGTTGGTGATGTGTTTCTTTATGTCTCATGTGGTGTTCTTTCTTTTTTTTTTTTTAAGTAGGGAGTTGCAAATTAGTATTTGTACTTGAATAGGTGCCCGGCATCTCTGATAAAATAATATGTGGGACTGAAGAAGCGATCATATTTAATGATATAACATGCTGCAATTCCAGTTGTCCAGTGCATTTGAGAAATGCACTTTCTATCATAAGCATTTAAAATGAGATTAGGAGGAGTTGTGCCTGGCTGGTTACCACCTATTCCTGTTCACTAGATAAATCGTTCCAGTTCCAAATTAACTAGAGAAGTTGTGGAGACCAAGGGTTCATGCAGCGAACCTGCTCATCAACATCAATTAAATAACCCACAAGCTTCGACATGAGTTTTTGGAAATGGTTTTTTCGAGCGGAAGGACCACCCATGCCAGAGGTCGTTCTCAATATTCTTTTTGCTTTCGCTCTTGGTGGAAGATAACCGGAATTGGTTATTTGCGGATTTGGCAATCAGCTCCATGTTCATGACCACCTTTTTATAGTGCATAATTATATCGCTTTCCTTCCGGGTCATCTCTTCTTTACGATTATATTCTGCATGCTCATCTCGCTTTATCATTAGTAATATAAAATCACTTTGACAGTGCCCATTTCGAACCTTTTCCTTCATGAACAAGAGCATATTTCCTTTCAAATGTCCTTAAGCACCTCTGGTTTCTTTTGTTTTTAAGCCTACATAATTCTGCTATTCCTTACTTGGATTCTTAACCCCCGGAGGAATATCGCAACGGCAAGAAAAAGTTGAAGTGTGCGTGTTTGACCGAATATATCTACAGTCTTGTTGTGAATGCTTGGCCTGTGTTCTTCCGTCTTTGCTGATTTTTGGTGATCATTTAAAGGTTCGCAGATGCAGTGGGCTTTCTCAAACAAGGTTGCTGGCTCTTCTCAGCTCCTATCTTTCAAGGCGTCTGGAGAGGAGAGGCCAAAGAAAATTATCCATGATTCACAAACATCTTCTGGATCTATGACCACACAAATCCCAGATGTTTCAAGCTCTAAGTGGAAACTGCAATCCAGAGAGCCCCAGGTACATTTGTCCGCCTCTGCCTCTCTCTCTCTCTCTCTCTCTCTCTCTTTAAATTCTATAATTTCAGAGTTATTTTCAAGCCGTGAATCACTGGCTTGCGTTGAAAATCACCTACCTTTCTGCTTGCAATACACAATTACAAATTGTACTAGTTTGTATTGTAATAGCATAGACATGCAGTAGCGGTAAGGTACTCAAGTCCCGAAGGTGATCTTAACAGTACCTTGAGACTGTATCGGAACATAGAATATTTCTTTTCTTTCTATCGGTTATTTGTGCTAACTTGCTTCTTTCATTGCAGACGAGCACAATCGATGACAAGAAAGCACTGGAAAAATGTGCTCTGCCGATCTACCCACAGCAACACCTTAATGGGATTTCGGTCCATTATCCCCAAGAAGTTAAGATATTTTCGGGATCTAATAGACAAAATAAGACTGCCTCTCTTCCTTCTAGAGCTCCAGCTTTTCAGTCCAATTTCTCCTCGGTTAGGGAGAATATGGTTTGTTCTACAGTCAACTCACAACCTGTAGGCGGAGTTCCAGTTCTACCTCCCGTTTCTTTGCTTCCATCCACAAGTGCGACCGTCGGTTATACTGACTATAGGTAATACTTTTATTTAACTGAGGGAAATCTTGTATTCCTAAGTTGCTGAAAACTTGATCTAGACAATGAATTGCTGTTGTAATGGCAAAGCTTTGTCCAAGAATATAGGCTGAGTCTCTTTTTCCTTTCTCAGGAGTGTTTCAAAACCCCCTGAGATGCCTGCTCAGATGACAATCTTTTACGCTGGGTCTGTGAATGTTTATGATGATGTATCTCCAGAGACGGTACTTATACCTTTTCCACCGTCACTTTAGTCACTTCTTAGATTTCAAATGTGTCGTTAATTGATATTTTGCTTTTTTTCATTGTGTTGTCTGTCCAGGCTCAGGCTATTATGCTGTTGGCCGGTAATGTGGCTCGCAGTAAGACTCTTGCCACAACTCAGGGTCAGGGTCAGGGAGCAATATCAAGAATTACTACAGATGAATCTTCAAGGGAAAATCAGCCTCAGAATATTTCTGCATTTTTGGGACTTCCAAACCTTGTGTCTGTGACCTCCCGATCTGAATCTCCATCAGGAGGAAAATCTTCATGTGACAATGACACAGCGACGATGAAACCACTAGGATCTTTTGCTTGTCCTGTTAACAAATCAGAGACCTCCAAAGTCATTACGCCCATCCAACATGGTGCAGCATCTTTACTCCCAACTGGTAAAAGCAGTGGTCTATGTGCTTCTTCATTTCCGATGTAATATTTTTTTGTTATGTGATGGAACATTGTTTTGCAGTTGCTTTGCCTCAGGCTCGTCGGGCGTCTTTGGCTCGATTTCTGGAGAAGCGCAAGGAACGGTGAGTAAAGAGTCCTGAATTCTTGACGTTTAGTCATATTTATTTCTCCATTAAGATGAGATAATACAAATAGTTGAATTACATGGTTTCTCTTCGATTTACCACCATAGTAGGAGATGTCAGAATAGGATGTACCAATTGATGGTTCGCGCATATCAATTGCCCGAAATCCCTCTTCTAGCTTTTACTAACCCCTGCAATGCTATAAGAAATAATGAAAATCACTGATGTGTAGTCCTATGATCAGGTAATGGAGGCAAATACACCTAGCTTAATTGGTTCAACAAATAACAATCTGTCTTAATGCACTGTTTGCCTTGAAAATGACATCGACAGAATCTGTAATTCCTCGAATTGCTTTTACAACACCAAAGACAAGTCAGCTCAGAATGTGCTCTTTAGGAAAACCATTCTGCACATTATTAAAACTAGACCCAAATAACTTCATCATGTTCATGTTGTCGCTAATGTAAATGCTTCTTTTGTGCTTTATTCAGGGTGATAAGCTCATCCCCTTATGCCGTGGACAAGAAATCGCCCGACCGTAGCACCAGCACGTCGAACGAAATTAGCTTTTCCATCCTCAACTCATCTGTTCCTTCTCCACAGTCAGTGGCCAAATAGAAACTTGTCGACGGGAAATTTTTGGAGAAAGCTGAAGCAATCACACCTTTGATCCGGGCTCAGTGTTGTCGCCAACGAGTGGTCGATCAGAAGCCATTCAGCTTCTCATTGTTGCAGCCTATTATCTTGTATCCCCCTGTAGCAGAATAATCCATTCTATTCGCTTGGATTGCGAAAAACTCGGCGTAAGTTATCGCCAAACGAGTCACTGTACATCTCTAGAATTCAAAATTTGGAGAGTAATTTCTATGCATATGCGGCGTAAGAGGTTGGAGATTTTAGTGAGATGGAGTCATTGTCAAATCATCGCTGTCGAATTATCAATCAATAAGGGTCTATTATCTGATTGACGAGGGAAAATTAAGTAGTATAAAAAGAAAACCCTTTCGACGTTCGATAATTACAACCTCTCCTATTCACATGCTATATTTAAAACTCAAACATTAATATTGTTACAACGGAAGTCGCCCTGTATATTCTGCTTGAAATAATCGAAAAATGCTAGAAACTTTCAAAGGCAAAAGAGGCCACACTGCATGCAAAATGGAGTTGTTAATAGTTAGAGAAACCTGAGAAGCTGATGGCAACCGTCTCCGGACAGAGAAATCTTAGGAACAACACCAACGCGAGGAACCAAAATCCTATTCATAGGAAGGAGGCATCTAACCAATATAACCGCTCTCCTTATTAAAGATGAAGCCCTTAGAGAGAATAAGAAAACAATTCCTTTCTTTACGTATCTTCCTTTCGTGTTCTTCTCTTTCCTCTTCCTTAACAGTAATCGATCATGGCTTCCAAGTTTCTCTTCCCATTGCTCCTCTTGTTCTCTTCATGGGCCGCTCGAATTTCTTCGGAAGGCCTCGCGGATTTGGTCACCGGAGCGAGTGCTGTGGGTTCGGCGCCATCGTGCGTGCAGAAGCTGATCCCGTGCCAAGCGTACCTCCAAGGGACATCGACACCGCCGGATTCATGCTGCACTCCATTGACGGAGTTGGTGACCGGGGATTCACAGTGCCTGTGTCAAGTCTTCAACGACTCTGATACGCTGAAGAGCTTGGGAATCACCCAAGCTGGGGCTCTGGCTCTCGCCAAGACTTGCGGTGCCAATGCCGACGTTTCGGTTTGCAATAAGGGTGATCAACGATCAATCTTTGTTATTTCATTATAATCTTGGATTCTTGATACCTTGTCGAACCATCATAATTTGAAAAAAAGAAAAAAAAATTGAGAGTTTCTCCTGGACGAGGATTTCTTGATCGCAGGTTCTTCCATAAGCATTGCCTTTTTGTTTCTAAAGATGGTCATTCTTCATTTGTTTGTCATGGTTATTTTGAGACGGGGCTGTCTGTACCGGCATGAATTTTAGTGGCTGAAGCTTTTGCTGCAAATGATGTTTTAAGTTCATGCGTTTGTCGCTCCGAATTAACACACCTCACAGATATTTTGCTCGCTCCTTATTTTGCTCGATTTAAACCACATAGTGACTGCAACTCTTCTTCTCCTCTCCTCTGATTTGCAGGAGCAGCGACTTCTCCGACCAGTTCATCGGCAACTCCTGCCGATTCACAAGCAACTCCTGCCAATAGTGAGTTCCCATTTTTTTTCCCTTTCCATAACATATGCATCACTTTTCTTCACGGGGCTTTCTGCTGTTGACCAAGAGCTTCCATCCGCAGCTGCGTTGCGTTGCATTGCATGTCAGGTCTCCCATTTTTCATGAAGCTCTGCATCGAATATCTTTGTAACTCCAGAGCAGACATTAAAAATCAACTTTTGCATAAAAAGATCCGGTTGCTTCCTAGATTTTGTCGTTTAAATCAACTTCAAAGAGCATTAAAGGGAAAGGAAAATGTATGCAGTAAGCTACCGACAGCATTGTACAAAAACGCAGCGCATGGTGCAGAACCCATGGTCTTATCACCTAATGTTTCTACTTTGGCTATATGAAACAGGCTCTAGCACAAGAAAAGCTAATTCGACTGCTGCAGCTCCCGAGAGCCCTGCGGACAGCGGAGCAACTTCTCGTCTTGCTGGATCTGGAGTTGTCGCTCTCTGTTTCGCTTTAATCATATCAAAGCTCTGATAGTTTCAAACTGAATCTGTCCATGAAGAGCTGCTTCACTCGGCTTTTATCCGTTCTTGCCTTTTCTTTTTCTTTGTAAACAACGAGCTTCAACTCATTAACACAAATCCGAATGGTTAACAACCATGCTCTTTCCTTATGTACTGAGTGCAAACCCAATTTGGAAGAAATTATGGTTGTACCAAGCATGACGGCTTGTCAGACTCGCTTGGCACAGGAAAGAGGACATTTTAATACAAAAGGCCACGACAGCCATGACAAATGCAACGCAAAAGCCTATCCTTGACTAAGGTCAAGACGACTAAATCCGACAGACTCATAATTTGTGAAAACACAGGATATGCGATGCAGAGAAAGCTGAATTTTCACTATCATTTCCTGTGACTGTACAAAATTTGTACATGAGACAGCTTGCTCGTAAAAGAATACAACCAAAGAATGATAAGACAGTAAACAAATTATGGCTCACCACACAAAATCAAGCAAAAGCACCTCAAAATAACTGGGAAGAACGAACCTAACCGAAAGAATGAAATGAATATCAAAGCAAAACAAAGGGAAGAATTACGATTGACTTCTTATGAATAGAGGGGAGCCCGTCCCAGCATGAAGTGCCTTCAACAACGCCACAAACTGAAACAGACACGTTTCGGAGGACCACTTGAGCTTCCATGACAGAATGCCTGAAGATAAGTTCCCATGAGGAGTTGCTGCAATCTTACTGTGAGCTTTTGTTGACGGCCAAAACTCCCGTGCAGCACGCTCAAGAACTAAGGTCACACAGTAGCTGACCCCACTTTCAATGACCTGAAACCGATGTTTCAACCTGACTTTGAATAGGGAACTAAACAAGCACATGCATGTGACAAGCAACAACTAGCGTGAATGGAAAAACATCGTATTAAAGGGATGATTCGCTTAAGGGACTGAAGGAATAGGCAATCATCATGGAACATATGGCTAAATCACTGGACAAATGCTTGTTAATGCTAAAGAGTTTTTCCAGGAGAGAAGAAATACCATCTCGGACACATCAGCAATACTGCAAGTTGACACTAATGAGAAATAGGGGGGCGAGGACGAATCTCTGGAAAGAGTGCCAAACAGCCTGATATCCTCGATGCATATGAGCAACTGACCTCGGGTAACAAATAACGATCTTGAAGCCCATGATTTGTCTGTCAGGTTTAAAGTCAACTAACTGTAAGAATAGCGGAAACTAACAAAACCATCTAAGATCTGCTGCATATACACAGAAGCTGCTAGCTCACATCACAGTTGCATCAGTACCAAGATCTTTATTTTCAACTTCTTGGCACAAGTTATAAAAGATTCGCTCTCAGAAGCATGCGAAACCCAGAGGTTGAATTAGCAAACATAATTCGACCCCAAAAAAAAAAAAAATTAGCTAGCATAATCTACGAATCACAAGGCACTAGCTCTTCCAACTTTCTGCTAGTAGTTTCAAGTGTGGAATCACCCGGACCTTGATCAAGGAAAAGAAGATATGTCTTTGGGCTACAAAGACACTCAGACTACTAGAAATCAAAATTCGAATCCTATTTGATTGTGATAAAGAAACGTATTTCCTTTGTTGGATGATTTGTTCATGTCTTAGTTGTAAATCATGACTTACTTCTACTAATTAATAAATGTTCTAACACTTAAATTCCCTTTTTCTCTTTTTGCAAGTCACTATTTCCTATTCTAGAATCTAGTTCTATTTTTCCTAACAAGAGAGACCATAATGTATAAGAGTTCACAACATCTAGAAAGGAATTGCAAAGCAACCACAATACTAAGAACAAACCTTTGATTTTGTCGTGACAGAAAAGAATCATCGAGTATTGGAATATGTTCACTTTTGTGCCTCCACCTACTTGCTTGCTAAATAACTCAAACTGCACTGGCTCCAAACTGTCATTCAATTTTACAAGAAACCACAACCCATCACCACATAGTATATACGAAAAGATGTAAAGGCTACAAAGCTGCTAGGCCATATAAACTATGGACATATGGACATGGATAATATGCACGAATCTAAGTCATGCACAACCATGCACTTAGACCGAAAAAGGCTTGACTTTCAAATTAACACGCACATTAGTACAGTTAGGTACCTCTTCAAAGAACACTTTGTATCAAGCACATTGATAACTCCCAATGTTTCAAGTAGTAGTCTTGACTTATCAATGCTCCTTGTGATGAACAGGTACCTTGCTCCAGTATCAATGCGCACCCTGCGTGAATCAGAGAAGATGTTTAGAGAAATAATTGGTTCGATGAGAGCAATTCTTTAAGTGACAAAACTCACTAACCTCACAATTTGGAAGCCCATTCCAATTGAAAGTTCTCTAATATCTTCAACTATGTGGCAACCCAGCACACTCAAAATAGTTCCTGCAAGTTCCATCAATCTGAACTTCAGCATAACCTGGAAGAACTAGATGACGAATTGATTAATCAAGGTTTATCACGAGAGATGTAACCACATTGTTACTGTTACTTGAAATACCCCACCTGAACCATCGAATCTAAAAGCAATCAGAAGCACATAGAGGCGGCGTTCACTGCTTCGCAACAGAGCCACTTCTCTGTATTAGAGGGGAAAAAAAAGAAGGGGTAAAAAAGGGAAGCATGAAACCGCAGAAACTAAAACATAAGTTTCTTACTATCACCGTCTATTACATAAAATCAAGATACAGACATACGCAATGGGTGGCAAAAATAACAAACATCAGAATAGACTAAAAAGAGCAGAGAATATTCAGACTAGACTCAAATGAGCTGTAATCACAATCAGTTTGATTGTAGCATCCAATTATTCGCCAGATCCTTGCTTCAAAGCAAAAATTAATAGGTCTTACGAAAAACTGCTTGAAATATACAATAGACATACTGCCAAATGGGATCAGAGAACAACTTTTCAGAAGAAACCAAACCGATAGGACATGAGCAGCTACAGAATGAATGAACTACCAAAAAGCTAGGAAAAGCAACTAATCAAAGCAAAAGGCTCACTAAACAAGTCAAGAAAACAAGTTGAAATACGGATCTATGGACAACACCTAAAGTTACCTCTCTCTATAAATGGATTCTTGCTCCAGCACACAATCACAACGAAGGTATTGCTCGCAGGTTTCATGGCTTCCGGATGTTGCAACATTCATGTAAAAGTACTGCTCAATAAATTCATCAGTCCCTCCTGTTAAGCTTTTTTCCCTAGCAGTGGCGGTGTCATTCGTTTGGGTGCTAACGGCGTCCCATGCCTGCTTCTCACGAACTTCCTCCATGTCACTCCCTCTAAAGATTTGTTTTTTTGGTCCATCTTCTAGACTACTAGTGTCCGTAGGACCACCTGAGGCTGATGGTGCTCCGGACTTGTCAAATCCCCTGCTCTCCTCTGACAAAGCCACAACTCTTTTCATAGGCTTCCTTTTGCTTTTGTGCTTCTCAGACAATTTAACCCCTTCATTGACTGACTCAAGAATCTCACCATCATCATGATGAGAACCAGAATAATATTGCACATCAAGATCGAGAATCCTAGATGGTTGTTTAGCTGGTACATCAATAAAAGATTCACGAATTTCACCTGTCCCTGGAGATGGATTTTTTAAGTCATCACACTTCTCCTCAAAGCTATTGATCAAGAAATGTCCATCCACTTTAAAATTTTGGGGCCCTCCATTCAATCTCTTATCCACATCAGACACCGATGTCCCAAATTCAGTAAGGTCATCTTCACTGCAACTGGTAGTATCCAAAGATGCTGCGGAATAGGAGTCAGCAGAAAGTTGCAGAATTTCGTCTACCATGCTGTCATGGCGCTGCAGAATGTTCTCTTGATAATGAGGCGGAGATCCATGATAAGAGGAGGACGAACGTCTCTCTATCGTGTCATCACCAGAGGGCACAGGTATGATTGAATTTGCAGCCATTTGCTGTCCATTAGCAGCAAGTTTATTGTAATGTGAGCCTTTGGTATGCTTAGACCCATGGTAGTTATGCTCATGAGTAAGATTTGTCCCTCCCATGTCAAGAAGAGAAACACCACCAGCGTTTACCACTCCATTGACCTGATCGAGGAATCGATGCCCATGTGAAGGAGCCAATGATCTATCCAATTCCAAATTATTTGTGCTGCTACCATCTCCTGAATCCTGAAAAGAATTTGAAGTGTATCTTGAGTTTTCACCGTGATGCCACTTTCTGTTTCTAGAATCAAACTTCCCATTCTCCATCAAAATCTCAGAAGACTGGTCTATCCACTCCTTGAACTCACGCAGCCAAAAAATGGAACGCTCTTTCTTCATAAGCTCCGCTCGATTCATCAAATCAACAATCTCAGCCTCATCATCACCTCTGACAGTTTCCTCTCTGCTGGATACCTCATTTTCACATGAGATGGTTTCATAGTCAGAGCACATGTAGATGCTTTCTTCCTCACTTTCGATAGATGCAAGACGAGATTGCTTTTTCTGCAGAAATAGAAGCAGCATTCCTCATATTACATTTTAAACCTGTCAAAAAACCAACTGCTATACAAACATTCCAAACCAAAACCAAGAAAATGATTCAGTGCTCTAATAGAACTAGTGAATTGACACTCAAAGATTAGGCAAACACAATTAAAAATTTATTTTCATTTACTTTTCTTTAGGTACTCTAATAAATCCAACTACCAAGAAAAAGTCATGTCATTATCCTGAAGAAGGTCTGCACTACGGCTCAGTACAATCAAATGCAACAAAAATGCTAACTTGTGCTAGAAACTCAAATTGAGGGTACTAGCTTCTTCCCCTTATCCTTTTGCTTACAATAGGGGTATTCCAGGACTCTTCAATCATCCTATGAATCCCCACTAACCTGGCATTTGCCCATCCCATGCACACCCGAAAAACTAACACAGGTCTGTGCCCCTGGATTTGGATCCATGGGAATGTGCAAGTGCGATAAACGGTCATTTGTATTCTTTTTCCCTTATAAGAGTGAAGAGTTACTGGAGTTAACTTCACAGATTACCTACCTTTTTCCTGTTGATGCTACCCTCTCCCTCGGCATCATCCTTTGCAGGCGAATAAAATCCAAAGCTTGCAGGCCTCTTCTGCCTAGCGGCAACAAGAATCTGCCTCTTCCAATACTCTCTTTTGCTAATTCCCATGTCATCTAACTTCAACTAGAAGAACGGGTAAATTTAGCTGGACTGAGATATAGACTTTAGTATAATTAAACCAATTATATTATGGCGAATTTATAAAGATTTGACTTACTTTATCTGGATAGGTGAAAAAGCTGAACACTTGTTCTCGATACCATCGGGCAGAACATATTGGATTTCCTTCCAACCACAAACTTAGCAATGAAGGAAGGCCTGTAAGTACCTCTAGCTCTGAAAAATTGGAAATAACATTGTAGGAAACATCAAGCCCTTCAAGTGACTTCAAATTCTCAATCCCATGTAATGTCGTTATAGCATTGTTCCTCAAAACAAGTTTTACAAGATGGGATGTGACCTGCATAATCCAATGACATCCATGTATCAGTCCAAAGTTAATTCCTAAATGGAAAAAAATCGAACTTGCTGAAAACACAATTAGTAGATAAGCCACAAAACAGAGGTAGCAACACAGTGGAGAAGAGAAGCATTGGATTATTTATGTAGTGGAGAGGCGGACAATAAATTTACATTTAAACAATGAAAGTTGGATGTACAAACTGTGTATGCAATATCTCTAGCTGACATGATGATTGTGGTTCCCACCAATGCCTTATCTTTCAACCTGGCATCAACTACCATTAAGACTGCCCGCTTCGAGAGAAGAGGCTTCCACCACTTACCTTTACATACCAAGCAAATTCTGGTGTGCACTCCACATATTTGTTTAGTAAATTCAACAAACTAGCTACCATATGTACTGTAAAGTTGATGTACCAATCGTTTCCCCTCCCAACAATACTACTATAGCTTCGGTAGCCATGTTATTTTTGAGGGACCAATCCAATCTTTCCACGCAGGCACTGGCTATGGAGAAGCTGACGTCATTGGTACGATTGACCAGATTGGTTTTCAAAACATTGACCTAACCCTTTGGAATGCCCAAAGACATTGAGGGAAAATGGACAAGTTTTAAAAGATACATGTCATCTGCACAAAAACCTGTATGTCACATATATCTGCCAAGACCACTGTTTACTGTTAAATAGAAGCTAAGGACACTAGGTCAGTTCTTCCGTCATGACTAAAGGTTCCCCAAAATCTTAAGAGGCACCAGCCCTAAAATCCACATGTTGTTAGCAAGAGAAGCTCCACATTCCTTTGATCTCACTCAGCTATTCAGAAAGGTGCGGATAAAATTGGCATTGGCTTAACATCAACTTTGCTACAGCAATCATTTTGCTCCCACTTAGAACATTCTGCAACTGACATAATCATGGTTCCCCCAACCCCCAAAAAGACTCCAAAAAGGAAATTAATCAACATATCAGGTCCCGAATTTTTATATTAGAAGCACAAAAGGCCACAATAGAGACCAAAGAGATCCGTGATACCTTTGATGTGCCCCTGAAGAACACATCCTGCTTCACTGAAAAGCTTAAGAAGAGCTAACAACTTATCACAAGATAACTAATTTTGCCATTATATGACCTCTGAATACAGAATAGCAAATTGGAAAGCACAAGAAAACTATAAGAGCATCTTCAAGCCATTAGGAGCAGAAAGGAAAGACAGACTTTCATATCAAATTGTGTATCCGAAAGCTAAAATATATAATGCAAACGATAATCATAGAGCAGTATTTCAATTTGATTATAACCTTCCCTACCTCAGTAAATGACGAAATTGTTCTCAAATTATTGAATCCAAGATCGAGGTGCTTCAGTTTCATGCATTTCCGGAGATTACCCAGCTTTGAGAACTTGTTTCTACTAAGATCAAGGGTTTCAACTGCAGGAAGAAGTTGCAACGACTCATCCATCAAAACCAAGCCATTGCAAGCACATGAAACAAACGATAAGCGGTTCCACTGGGGAGAGTCCTTTATCTCAGCAATTCTACTCGCAAAAACATGCCGTAGAGCATCCTATATTTCAAAAGAACAGTAGATTATTAACAAGAATTTTTGCAAAGTTGGCATTGTTGAATATTTCACATAAAAAGTCATGTACACAATCTTGTTATTAGGTTAATATTCCACATATAAAGTAGTCATAAAGTGTTTGAGGGAGAGAGAGAGAGAGAGAGAAGCTCACAAATCAAATGCCACAGATGAAAAGGCATATTCAGATTGAAGGAGGTGGAGCATTTATATTCTCTCTCAGGCAGAGAGTCCAAACGAAATGAAAACACCTAAAAATCCGTTCCTTAAATTTTTCAAACCACAGTTTAGCAGCAATGAACCAAGAAACTTATTTAATAAAAACAACCATTTCTCCAACTAACCGAACAACATCAGTATTTGCTTTCTTTGCCTTTGAAAAACCCAATTATTAACAGCATTAGCCAGTCGATAAGCATTCACGCCAATCACAGTAAATACTACTCTTTTGGTTCACACTAATTCCACGGACACCTCTACACATTCAACTTGGTATAAAGACACCATTTCACCCGTTACCTCCCTTCATTCAAATTTGCATGAGGACACCATCTCTACCGATTTTCATTTAGTATGACCCGTCAACAGCATTTAAAGCAAAAGGGCAAGGGAAAAAAATAACACCCAAATGAAGACGACCTTTTTCTTAATCTATAATTAACATTACTTAACCATATGGTCTATTACTTCTTTCTCTCAAGAAACCCGAACTTCAACATTTTACATACATGTTCTAAACATGCAAAACCAGACTGAAGTTAAAATAAAACAATGTAATCGTGATTGACATAAGGAGAGCGGCCTATATGAATATATAAGAGAAAAGGGGGTGGCATGGATCTACATGGCATTAACTTTAGTTTCTCATCCACTTCTACTAAAATTCAGCCAATTTCCCCATCTAAAACAGCGCAGAATTAACTGATGAGCAGAACCAAAATCAGCTATAGACGTAGAGTGGAAAATGAAAAACCCGGCACTTGAGATCTGAGCGAAAAGGTCGAGAGAAGCGGAAGATGGCACAGAACTCACGGTAGAATTGTGGCAAATGAGCTTCTCCAGAGTATGCCGTAACTCTAGCAACCCTCTGGCGGCTGACGTCGACAAATCACAACCCCTCAGCTCGAGGAACCTCAGCCGCCCGAACGGGAGAAGCGAGAGCGGCGTCGGATCCCGGGACTGAGGCGGGAGAACGGAGACGACCTTCAACGAAGTCAGGAGGCGCAGAATCCTCCGCAGCTGCTCGAGGGCGCGGTGATCCCCGAGGTCGGAGACGTACGCCCGGAGGTAGTCAACAGGAGCCCCCGCGAGGAGGCGCTCGAGCTCGTGCAGGGACTCCAGCCTCGACTGCACGTAGTGGAGCCCCACGGGGTTCAGCTTGAGCACTAGGGTCCCGTCGATCAGCGGGCCGGCCTGCGCCTCCACGAACCTCACCAGCCTCTCGAGGTAGCGGTCCCCGGTGACGATCGCCATCCGGCAGGCGCGGGCCTCTCAATCGCGGCGGTCTCGAGGGAGGAGGAGAGGGCGGCGCATCTGGTCCGGGGCGGCCACACCTCCGGAAGCGTACGGCGGAGGGGGGGAGATCAAGCCTCTTCCGATGGCGCTCGGCGGCGGAGAAGGCGCGGCGAGGGAGTGCGGAGGGGGGGACGGTTGGGACGAGACGGCGAGCGAGTTAGAGAGAGAGAGGAGATGGAAACGGCCATGGAGGAGCAGAGGGGAGAGGATTGTTAATAGGTGCTAATGATTGGTTACTCTCTCGGTGGCCTTTTTTGGTTCCTTTTCTTTTTTATTTTTTTTTTTTTCCTTAATCTTGATTTTTTACATCGGGAAGTTATAATCTCTGTCGAACGAACGGGGATTTCTGCAGAGTCGCCATTTCTCGAGACACTTGTCGTCCCCCTCTTCGCGACGCCACGGCAATGATTTCTTTTTGGTCCGACCTCGTTTTGCGCTAAATCTCCTGATTAATTCCCCTTCCTTCTTCAATTTTTTTTTTAATTCCGTCGTCGTCGTCGTCGTCGTCGTCCCCTTCGTTTCTCTAGACTTTTCTAATGGGATTCTCGCCTCCCTGGCCCCGATGGTGCTCCATGGCGTTAATCTGATGCTTGAGAGGAATCATAGGATGCACAAGTCGAACTTGCACTTCCAAACTTTAACATGAAAAGGCGACATAAAATTTTATAGTCAAGATTCTTGTGAAATCTGAAGTTTCATCAAGAATTACAAATCTAATTGGACATCAACTCCTAGAGGAAAGCCTAACAAATTTTGCAAATTTCTAACTATTATCACATTCGTGAGTACCGAAAGAAATTGAATGCTCAGTATATGTTTGGATAACACGTACTTAGTTGGAAAGATTTCGAAACGTCACTTTTCAATCGATCACTCTGATTGCAAAGAGATACACTTGCCCAAAATAAATGCAACATCCTCTCCTCCTTTTCCATGAGGGGTCTATTATTGAGCGGTCCGGTTACTGACTATTTCGGTGGCATTAGGGGAAGAAACTTCAATGATCCTGCTCCTCATCTGGATTTTTTCAGAAGGAAAGAACCTCTCAATAATGATGGATTTGATATAATAAGGGAATGAACAGACGGATGATGGGTACTTGTCACTGCTACCATTCTTGGACTGCTATCATCACGTCAGGTCCAAACACAAAAATGGGAAAAGGACCTTTGCTTGCGCCTCTCGACCTTACATTGATGTTTGTTGTCGTCATGCATGTAATGAGACTTTACAGGCATTGGGTCAATTTTCGCTTCATCACGAGGATCGACACTGCTGCCAAATAACAGAGGCGCATTCGATAAAGTTGCACCCGCAGGGTCCCTGCAACTGTGGCTGTTTTTTGTTTGCATTCGGCCTTACAGAAGAGAAAGCACCTCATCTTGCTTCCCTCGTTTGAACGTGCGTGGGGTTTCTCTAGGTTTCTGTTTCAATCTTCGCGTTACTGGCGATTTGAAGTTGGTACTAAGTTGGATTTATCGACCCAGAGTAGGCTTGTTCATGAAGAAAGCACTGGGAAAATCATCGTGTGTAAGCAACAATCTTTAGGAAACTTTCGCTACACATTAACATGGGGGAGGCAGACTTGATGGCCGTACTTTTATATACATATGGCGTGTGCACTTCAATTGACTTGCTCGCCTAAGCGTCTCTTCTCTTCCTCCACTTGCTCCAGCAAAGCTTCGAGCTCAGCTTCCGTCAAGCTCTCTATGCGCTTCTGTAGAACCAAAACAAGCCCGATTGAGCGTTACGAAGGAAGTAGACAGACCCGAGAGACTACATAAAGAATAAGAAGTATAAAGAAGAAGCTTCAATATGCAGGTGATATATCCACTGCTCCTGAAAGGACATCTAGCAGTTAGATTACCACTATGCACCAACACGAGATAAACTGGTTTCAAGCAGAACAGTATAATCAACAACTAATTCCTAGAAAAGAGACCCTGCTAATTTTATGTAAAAAAATTACTGTCAATTTTATTCCCTTAAAACTGTAGATAGAGAGAGAGAGAGAGAGAGTCAGTCGCAAGAAAATCCCAAAGCAAAATTTCTCCAATTCACCAAGACTGACCTTGTCTTTCAACAAAGCAGCACTATTTCCATGAAGCCGCAAGAGAACAATTCAAAGAAAGATCTCGCCACAAACAAGAATAGTATAGTCTACAAACAGCAGAACAAGTTCTTTTCCACCTTAAGGCGAGAATTTATGCTACCATTTCTCTTGTAACGTGCAATTCTCGGCTGAACAGATGAAGTCCATGAGGAAGAAAAGGTCAAACTTTTGAATTCCAAAGAAAAGGAAAGCAAAACTTCCAATTAACTGTTAAGTGAACACCAATACAGTGTAAGGAAGCTCTCACACATGATAACAACAACCCCATGCCACTAGATAGCATCCTTGTACTGGCAAATTCAGAATCAACTGCATAACAGCTCCCTTGGTCCAAAATATTTGCTTCTACAAGAAGTAAATGGTCATAGTCAAAATAGCGTTGGATCCTTTACCTCCATGACCTTGTTTTCATAGTCACGTAGTTGCTGAGCATATGTCATTTCCTTGTTTGAAACCCTAAATATATAAGTGGATATCCATCCAATAGTTAATCCCAACACCAGCACTAGCTGGACGACGTTCCCTGCTTGTAGAGGATCAACTCCAGCAAGCTGCATAAGACACCATACACCAACCATTAGATGGTGACTTCCCATCTTAGTGCTGTTCTCTGACCAAATAACAAGCTATAGCAACCAAGGGGAAAGAACAAAGAACTATACATACTATTGCAGAATGCTCAGTAAGACCATTCAGATTCATCTCACACCGGACCATGCAATGACTCGAACAAGAATACATAAATCAAAAAGGTAAGCTGTCGTCCTTAGAAAAACCTTCAATCAAATATGAAAATCCATTGGGGAAACTGTTTGTCTAAGTGTCTATGTGCATACGCATCAAAGCTGGGCAACAGAAGAGTAGCCGAAATTTCAAGGTAAGAGAAAATTGAGAGCCACAAACTACCTCCAATCCACTTTTTAAGCCAACGCCAAGAACGGTGACTCCAACTCCAATCAATAGAACATCCTTCCTGGAGTATCCAAAAGGAGCCTGCACATGGATTAACGGAACACACAGCCATTAAAAGATATAATGATGAAAACAGCAACAATAACAACAAACCAAGCCTTATCCGAACAATTTCCAAAAGATAGTAGTGAATTATTAAAGCATATGTCACATAAGCTTGCGAAGCTTGTAGTGAATGCTTAGTATCACCTGCAGTTCTAAGTAATGTGAGATTGAGTAATATAAGACCCATCACTAAAGCCAGACAGTTGTGCCATTAGGTAACCCCTACCCAACTACATGGGGGAAAAAAAAAAAAAGAAACCCAACTTTCATCACCATCTGACAGTAAAGGAAATATAGCGCATCAAGAAATTTAATCTGGCAGCTGGCGAGTGAAAGTGAGACATTCTAAGAACAAACAGACGTTCATCATGATTCATACCTTGCCCTGATCAGAGGAACCCTCACTAGCATTGCCAGAGTCTGAGGAACCACCACTTCTGGGAATTGTAAAACTCGTCCTCTTAGGCATCATCCTGCCCAATCCACTTCTGGAGGAAAAAGAATGTCTCTCCACGTAAAAGCTTCTCACAGAAGACCTTCCTGTCAAAGAAGAAGCATAATGAGACCCTCACTCTCTTTTTCTCTTCTTCTTTTTTTTTTCAACAATTAAAATGACTACAAGAGAGGACAAAGGCCTAAGTGGGCTTAATGGCGGAAGCCTACTCGAGCACACAAGATCGGCCAAGTGCTTACAGACGCTCGGTCTCTTACTCTGGTCGAAAGAGTGAGTAATGGAGACAGACCCAGAGTTTAAATGTACTCAGAAGGTTCCTCGCTAACTACAACACAGGGGATAAGCAACGAGAACAGCCCGGGAAATGACCGGAAACCACTAAAAGCAAAGTAAAGAATATCTTCCAACTGAAAATCCTCTCATCTAGCCAGGCACGAACATACTCCGCCATAGAAATCACGTCTCCAGAACCTCTAGTTCCAAAGAAGCTGAACGTCACGCAACGATAATTCACAACGGCAAGCGAACGGCTGACAAGAACCCGTACAAACGAAACTGAATCCGTCATAGCTTCACGGAGTGTAACCCACCAACTCCAGAACAAGCGGAGCACTGACTAAATTCACCCACCTCCGAATAGATCATTGGGTGCTCTCACATCACGACGCAGCGACGGGAGAGCTGAGGCGTCCACCGGCGGCGAGACCGGCCCGTCTCTGGACAGAACTGCGGCGTTCCAGCTTCCACGCAGAGGAAGAAGAAGAGCCATCGCTTCAGATCCTCCGTCGACGCCGCACGCGATCGGATGGAAGCTCGTGAAGCCGAATTGAAGAGACAGAGAGAGTCGGTCTCCCGCACTCCGCGAACTGAAAGATCGCTCGACTGACGCGATTGGCGAACGATAAGAAGCACGTGCATCGCACGCGAGAAGATCTTTTTGCTCGATTTAAGGCCCCTCCTTTTGCCACGTCACCGAGATTAAGGGAATGCGCACGCGAAAAACTGAAAAATCTTGCTCCGGAAAATTTTGACAAGTCTTGCTATGCCGACTAATGAAATTATTCTATTCTCGAAAATAATTTTTAATTAAAAATATTTTTTTATTCTATTCTCGAAAATCATTTTTAATTCTATTCCCAAAATAAAATTATATTTAGTATCATTCTCAAAATTTATAATTAAAATCATTTTCTTTTAATTAATTAATATATTTTTTTTTTTTTTTCTTTTCTTTCTCTTATTTTTCTTCTTTAAGTTTTGGTAGGTCGGCCGCTAATTTTGGGATGACCAGCAACCAGCCAAGCAAGAGTCGCAACCTCGCCGGAGCATTACTAGCCCCTGGTGAGACTATGCTTCATCAGCCAAGCCTCATCGATAGTTAGACAGGCATCACTCGACCAAGTGAGGTTCACTGGTGGCCAAGGGAGGCCTGTGCAAGGCCCACCTAGCTAGCTTGCCCAACCGATAGTCAACAACTGGCAGCAATGGATGGCAGTGGTGACAATGGTTGATAGTGGTGGTGGTGGACGAAGAAGAGAAAAGAAAGAAGAATAAGGAGAAAAGAAGAAAAGAGAAAAAATAAGTTGAATTGATTCTAGAATTGTTTCCGGAAACAAATGATCAATTTTTTTTGTTTCTTCATGCTATTCCAAATTTATTATCAAGAACAAATTTATTCTTAAAAACAAAAAAATTACCAAACGAATTTCCGTTTCAAATTTATTCCCAAAAACAAGTGAACATAATATCATAGTCTCACCAATTCGTAACAAGGCCTTAATGGCATTTTAAATTAGACTTCCAAATCCCTAATGACTGTTAAAAATCCTAATATAGGTGCATGCATGATTAACGTCCCGTTGAATCTTCAACATCATTAAAAACAAATCTGCGACATGTCTTCTGGGATGATTAAAATAAGTTTAAAGATATTAGTGAGACAAAGAGATGGCTACAGTGATGCATTCCATTATAAAAAGGTTCAGAATCTTTTGCGGAAATTGTTCTTTAATAAATTTCACGACACTAGCGTCAAACTTGATCTTTGGGTAACCAAAATTTGATTTCCAGAGGAAGTCAACGGAGTAAGATTTGGTAGTCGAGAGTAGTTCAAGAGCAAAAGATAGCCTTGCTCTCTTCGTAGGAGTAGAACTTTTACGACGACAAGAATCCACCTGGTTTAGATGATAAATTTACCAAATTTCATCATACAAAAGACACGCACAAAAGCGCATAATGCACGTGAAACTTCAATTTGTATGGCTTCCTTCTCATGTCCTGTATGGTAAGGATTCGTTTCCCTAAGCTCGTAGAATTAGTGGTCGGGATCTCATTGATGGGCGATGTCCCGTATATCTAAACGTCACGCCATGGATGTTCACAAGCGGAAGCTCTGCGAGCGCTATTCGGCTCAAAAAATGGTTGACCAACAAAGCTCGAGCTTGTTAGCTTCATCGTAGCCCCCAACCATGGTTTCCCCTGCTTCTTTCTTTCAAAAGAAACTGCTGCGCGCCTTTCTTGTTTTAAACAGATGAACTGCTAGTTTCTCCAACAGTTGCCCGATCCATTCAATTTTCCCCATGAACGCCCGGTCGTTGTTGAAAGCATTCTCCCCTACCTTTCAGCTAAAATCACGGTACCATCATGGACCTACTTTCCTAGATTTGCAATGTCTGAACAGTAGTTCGCCGCAGTAACTTCAAGGGCCACCTTGCTTCTCTAACGTGTATATAACAGAGCAGCCATCTGGTTTGTAGCAACCGAAGTTTATTGGCAGAGGCGGTAGCTCCACTCGCTCCCAAGTCTTTCCCGCAACAATTGCTCCTGTACTCAGCTGAGCTTATCTGGGTTTCCTGCAATTACTAGAAGCAGGACTCCTGCCTCCCAATGCACAAGACCAGTTTCTTCTGGGCCAAGGAAAATCTTCACTGACCAACACAAAATGTGAACTACGTCAACTCAACACCCACATGAAAAAAACACAGAAAATTGTTCAGCAAGGGATGATCAAACTGTATTCAGTAATAATTCCTCCCTTTCAACATATTCTTTTATTACTTGTAAGGGCATGTTCTAAGAGCGCAATTGATAACAAGACATTCCAAAACTGAGCTTCTTGTGTGCTCCAGAGTAAATTTTGCAAATTTCACTGTGCCTACCAACACCCACTATGAGACTACGGAAAAGCAGTTGCCGAGAAATGTTTGCATAATAGGCAGTTAGCCAGACTTAATTAGGGTAAAGCAATCAGTTGCAGGCAAACTTGGTTATAGCCTTACCACAGGTTAATACAAGCATAAATGAATGCCAAGTCCAGTTCAGCTTACCATCCAAAGGAGCGTGACCGTAGGCACTCCACTTTCAGCCCCAGCTAAATCAGCGTAGAAGATTATCAAGAATCTAATCTGTAGCTTGAAATGCATAGATTTCTGAAAGCTTCTCATGGGATAGTAATGGAGTTGAGGGGGCGACTGAATTGGAGTCACCCAGGCTTCTGTACGATTCTGTCCAAAAAACACGGGCTGGTGGTTCTATTTGCACATTGCAGAAAATTATAAAACGATTCCTTTTGTCAACAGATGTCAATGTTAACAGATTCCTTCGGCCCTGGGAGAATTTGAGCGAGTTCATCGCTGATGCCCGGAAGAGACAGCTTCAGACCTTTCGATTCCATCTCATTATAGATCTGAAGACACTTTCCTCTGTCACCTCTCTCGAGATAGCTTGTAATCAGCATCTTATAGAGGTTCGCGTTTTCGGGTAGTGAAGGAGAATCCATATGCCTTAGATACTTCTCAGCTTCGCTTAATTTTCCACATCGGCAGAGGCTACTAACCAAAGAGGTGACAACCATTGATCCACAGGGCAATCCTCTGTGCTTCATCTCATAATAGATCTTGAGAACTTCATCACCATGGCCTTCTCTCGCATGGCCAGAAATTAATAGGGAGTACGTGGCTTCATCTGGTGAGAACCCATTATCCAACAGAAGGGTGAGCATCTCGTCGGCCTGCTTCACATTACCCATTTCACACAGCTTTGCTACCATCTCATTGAAAGCCAAACACGTAGGAGACAGTCCCATATCCAGCATTTTCTTACAGCAGCTCAAGCTCTCATCGACTCTCCCGGACTTGGCCAACCCCTCGATGAGAAGATCGTAAGTCTCAGCATATGGTTTCAGACCTTTGTTTCCCATATCTTCCATCAGGTTCTTTGCTTCTTCAACTCTTCCAGTCCTGCAGTATGCTCCTATAAATTTAGTATACACAAACGAGTTTTCATCGAAACCTCTCTTGAGCATTTCTTCATGAACCTTCCATGCAGAATCTATATCCCCAACCATAACCTTGGAGTAAATAATCATTGAATAGGCAATAGTATCGAAAACCATGTTCTTTTGCAACATCCTCTTCAGCAACACCATCGCATCGTCAATTCTACCTTCCTCGAGAATCCTATGAAGCAAGCTGGCATTAACAATAACCGAAGGAGCGCATCTCTTCCCATGGATCCTGTCCAACATGTCCACGAACATCTGCAGTTTCCCTTCCTTACACAACGAATCGATCATAATTCTGGTCGTCGCTTCGCTCGGATAAGTTCTCCTCTTCATCATATGCTCATAGATCCTCCAAACGAGAGGATTCCGATCAGATTTCTGGATCACATTGATCAAAGTATTGAAAGTCGCGAGGCTCAAGGAGAACCCGTGTTCCTCCAAATAGCAGCAAACGTCGAACCCGACCTCGAACATCCTCAGCTTGGCGTAACCCTGTACGAGCAAATCGAACACCAGAGGGGTACCAAAAGTGATCTTATAGCAATCCAGCAGCGAATCCGCGACGGAGAGCTTCGAAGACTCCCCGGCCCTTCTTTTGAGAACCGATTCGATCAGCGCCTTCGCGTCCCTGACCAGCTGGCCCCGGACCAAGATGTTGATCGCCACGCAATACGACCGGATCCCGTGCTCGAATCTCCGCTCCTTCGCCGACCAGTGGAAGAACCCCAGGGCGCATCTCGCGTCGGCCGGCTCCTTCAGTTCCAGCAGCACTCGCTCGACGAGGGCGTCGTCCAGCGCGAGATGCTCGAACTTCCGGTTCAGAGCGTCCCAGCTCCAGCCCCGCCGGAGCGAATTCGACAGCGCGACCACGATCGCGTCGGCGTTCGCCGCCGCTTCTGCATTAGTGTGCGCCCGCCGAGGCGCGTCCCGCGGCAAGCGAATGGAAAGGTGGCTCGGGGGTTTGCGAAATGCGGGGAAGCGCGACGAGACGAGCCTTCGCAGCATAGCCGCGAGCCGAATTCGAGAGCTCCGGGCGAGAAGGACGCTCGGACGACCACCGGAATCCGCGATTTACCTTCCGACGACAGCACCGCACGCCATGTCGAATTGCGATGATGAAGGTTCGGCGAAAGGGTCTGCAGAAGTGAATGCAGAGTATCTGTTTAGGATTGCTCGGATGAAAAGCACGTGTGTTAGCGCAATTACTTTCTTGTTCAATCTCATTTTTTCTACCCTTTTTTATTAACTCAGTGTTATCTCTTAATTCATGAAAATTATTTGGCCAAAGAAAAAAACTGGTGAAATTTAGTTCACTGTGATCATCTTGTTAGAAAGGCACGCGTGCAATGTGATTTTTGCTTAAGTGAGCTATTTATTCAATAATGATCAGACCTTATTGGTGATATAGAGTCCTACCATAATTATAAAAATAAAAATGTGATGCCGCCGTTAAACTCGACAACAACCTCGTCCTAGCTCTACTCTCTCTCTCTCGGCAACCTTTGGTGAGCTATTGGTGATATGGTGGTTGGGCTCGACATGAGCTGCATCTAGTCTAGGAGAGTGTGTAGGTTTCTAGGCGACGATGATAGTCCAAATGCCAGATCAAATGGTGGTGATGAAAGTCGAGTCGAGTCTAATTGGACCGGCAATAATCATTGTGGATCGACCGACAATTACAAAGTGCACCATGCTATTTTCACATGGGCTCGAATGGCTCGAAACTATCAAAACATGTAAATTACCCAATGACATTGACTAGGAATTAGCACAATAAGATTATTGGCGAGCTCTTTTCCCTTGCACAGGGCATAAGACTAACTTTGGGAGTTGTACAATGCACCGAGTTCCATCCTCTCGATGCTTTTGTGGGTTGGACAGTAGGGGGACCAACTGAATACGCACATGAAACTGTGTCTAGAAGAGGCTCTTTTCGAAGAACAATGTGTTTATGTAAACAAAGCGCCTGAGATTTTCAAGACCATGGGAGACCCCATCTACTCAAGGGTACCCATAAAAAGCTTTTTTTTTTAATCGAAATTTAGGGCCCATCCGTTTAAAGGGAATTGTTTTTTATTATTTGATTTTTCGATGTTTGGACAATAGAAAATTAATCGATCTAAGGAAAGTAAATATTAATCATTTTCCTCGAGAATGATTTTCATGAAAAAAATAATAATATTTTTTCATGAAATTTTCAATAAAACAAACATACCACTAGTGTCTTCACCGTCATTTGATATCTCACCTTTTCCTTCACTTTTAAATGTTAATAACTCTTAACGGTATATTTTGGAAATTGATCATGTAGAAAGAAACTTTGTTATAAATTCTACTAGGTTAAACAATGAGAATTGGGATCATACTCTAATAAATCATTTATAATTGTGTTGTCAAATGTTATGATTTGTATATTGGATAATATATGTTTTAAAACTACTTCTAATCAAGTGAGACAGGCTTTCTAAAAACTATTACACTAACTACAACATTCATTTAGTAAAGTGGTCATGAGACTGCAAAATTCTATTTCAAACTACAATTGCTACAAGAAAAGCGATAGCAGACACGCTCAATGTCGATAGGGTTATTGTAATTTAATGGATCTCATGATATACAAAACTATTAAGTTATCAGTAGACTTATATATTTAACATACTATAACCCGGATATTTAGAAAGTAGAGAAAAGATAATTTGAGCAATTCGCAAATCAAAGAAGTGAACTGACATGAATCGTTAATGAACTTCGAAGAACATTTTTCCTGAAGAACTCAAAGCTTGATTCAGCTTGTATGGGTCCCGATAATTTTATGAAGTTCGGACCAAAATAGGGCACAAAGTCAGATTGCAACATGTTTAGGAAATGACATTTTGGATGCCTAATTGAACTAAAAAAATCATGAAAAAATTCCATGTTATAGTTAAAAATGTGGTCTAAAACTTTTAAGAAGAATACTAACTTGAATTATTTAAGGTTAATATCCGGAAAAATCTCAAATTAGTATACGTGTGACAAATTTATCAAAAATTAATTTTGGACCACAAAAATTCCAAACTAATACACATTTAATAAATTTATCAAAAAACATTCGTGACAAATTTATCCTCTGTTAGTTTTCATTAAATTTTACCGTTAAATTATTAAATTGAATGACACGTGATGGGTTAGCTGGTGTATCGATTTGAGATTTTACTTTTCGTTTGTCACAATTGTGGTATCAATCCAATTTAACGGAGGAGATATATATACCAGTTTAGGATTTTTAGTTATCGAATAAATTAATTTGAAGTAAATTTATTATAAATATATTGATTTGGGGAGAGTTGAGAGTCTTCAATCGAAGAACGAACCCTAAATTGGGGATTGGACGCGAACCACGGTGCCCAAAGCGGGAGTCCGGACGGGACCAATCCAAGTGCCCTTTCTCTCCACCGCCTAGGTTTCCCCTTGCCACCTCTTTACATCATCGTTTTTACTCTCTCCCTCTCTTCTTCCTCCTCCCTTCGGTTCCTTCTCCTACTCGACAACAACTTATCTCCTCTTTCTCTCTCTAGCGCGGCGGACATGGGCGCGCAGTCGGCCAATCTGTGGGTGCTCCTGGGGCTGGGCATCGCCGGGATTGTGCTGATGACGAGGAAGCTGAAGCGCGCCGTCCGGGAAGACTTGGGCGCCTTCGTCCGCAAGCTCCAGCTCCTCCCCCCTCCGCAGCCCGCCCCTCCCAAAGCTCCTCACCCCCTCACCGGCCTCTCCTTCGCCGCCTCCGACGTGTGCGTGCCTCCTCCCTCTCTGCTCCTCACTCTTCTTTTCGTCGTCCCCGTCGTCCTCCGTCGTCGTTTCCGTGCCTTGCTGGAGGAATCCCGTTCCGCCGATTGTCGACGATCGTTCTGTTTTCGTTCCCCGAGCGTTTCTCGCTGGGGCGGACTTGAAAGTCGAGTCCTTTTGCGGTGGCGGAGCGAATTGCGTAATGATGTTACGGAAGTTTCGTACTTTCGGAGTCGGAATTGCGTGTTTTATCTGAATGTTTCGATAACCAGTCGCGTCCTTTTTCTTTTGTGCCTTTTGTCTTCATTCGATAGTTCCGAGTAGAGTTGCTGACTGAACTTGTTTGCCTTAGTATTGATGGACGCTTGAGAGAGGGAAAGAGTGTCCATTGATTTCCCCGGTCTAGTAGCTCTTTTTCCCTCTTCCTCATTGGGATGGGAACTGGCATTTTATCATCCTGCTTTCTGTGAATATTTGTATTCAACACGAAATTGACTCAGCCTGCTTTTATAAAATTTCTTATTCCTGCAGTTTTGATATTGAGGGATATGTGACGGGTTTGGCCATCCTGACTGGGAGAAGACGCACGAAGCGGCTGCTCGAACATCGACAGTTGTATCCACGCTTGTTGAAGGAGGTGCTACTTGTGTTGGGAAAACTGTTGTTGATGAATTGGCGTTTAGGTATGAACCCTTTCAATCATTCAACTGTTACCATCTAAATATGTGCTGTTGAATATGATCCCCTCATGGTCCAAGGGACTCATACATGTAGTTTTCTATGCTAGTTCATTGAGCAAAAGACTCTTTTTTATTTTTTCCCCCTGAATATCTTTTTGCCGATTTAATTACCTTGCCTCATGCCTATTGTTTCCCAGTATAAGTGGACAAAATAAGCATTACGGTACACCCACAAATCCTGCAGTGACTGCACGGGTACCCGGTGGGTCCTGCAGTGGAGCTGCTGTGTCTGTCGCTGCTAATCTTGTTGACTTCTCTTTAGGTAAGATATACTGAATCTTATTGATGGCTTGCATCCGCCTTTCCACTTGTTAGTCTTCCACAGGGGCATTAGCTCTTTTTAAGCCTGATACCATTTCACTCGTTTCACGTTTAATCTGGCAATTGGTTTCAGTAACGAATGCGGGAGTGATTAGTGAAAACCAGTCAGAAGTTTGAATTGTTTAAGATAGGCATGCGTGCTTATGCTGTAAATAATGTTTTGCTGAAAAATTTATTTGGAAAATGCAACCTGTAGGATAAGTTTCATCAAATGCTTCTTGGTCATTGCAGGTGTTGATACTATAGGTGGTGTGAGAGTGCCAGCAGCATATTGCAGCATCATAGGCTTCAGATCCTCACATGGCACAATTTCGAACATGGGAGTTCTACCAGTCTCGACAAGTTTGGATACAGTGGGTATGTGTGTTTTTGTGTTGATAATTGCAAATTGTGCGTATACCTACATTTGATGTCCATGGTACCAGCATTTACGACTTTTTTTGATGGAGAGAACTCATACATGACTATGCACTTGGGAACTAAAGAGTGGGAATGTCTTATTCTTTTCAATGAGTTGCCCTACCTAAGAGAAAGGCTGGAGCATCGGTTAGGGAGAAAACATATGTTGATTATATTCTATAGAAATGTGTGACCGCACGAAAGCTGAACTGTAGCATTCACTTTTTCTATACACCTGAATTGAAGGATATTAGAGTGGTTTGCTTTCCCCGGAGCATTGTTCATGTATAAATTATTTTCGGTTGTAAAGGTAATGAGATCGTGAAAATCTCTCTCTCTCTCTCTCTCTCAAATTCATTGGCTCATTGTTGGCTTTACTGTGAAATTGCTATTGCAGGGTGGTTTGCGAAGGATCCTTCTATTCTGCGCCGAGTTGGCCATGTGCTGCTGCAAGTTCCATTTGCAGTTCAACGTAATCCGAGACAGATGATAATAGCTGATGATTGTTTTCAGTTGTTAAAGATTTCTGTAGACAGGGTTGTTCAGGTGGTTGTTAAAGCAACAGAAAAGCTGTATGGAAGTGAGTCCACTGGAAGAATGGTTCAAGTTCCTCTTGATTCATTAATTTATTTCTTTTCCTCCACAAATTTTAATGAAGTTCATACTTCTTAGGGCAAATTTTGAAGCATGAAAATCTGGAGTCATATTTCAATTCTAAAGTTCCAAGCTTGAAAGCATCTCCTGCCAAGAAGACTAATGGTGATTTGAAAAGATCTTCTATTAGAGATCTCGCAGAAGTTGCGATGTTTGTTCAAAGGTAAGTTTTATTCATGGGGGTGTGGGTTCGTATTGTGTTTGAGTTGAATTGCTTTTTGGCATCTGTGGGAACCATGTAGATTCACAGTGTGAGACCAACTTGTCCTTGCATTGCCAATTTATGAAATGTTATTAGTTTTAGTACCTAAACTTAGTAGGGCCCTTTCTGTAACACAGGCATGAATTCATTACTCATCATGAAGAATGGATTCATTCTGCAAATCCTGTTCTGGATGCTGTCATCTCAAAACAGTTGCATAACATGCCACAGACAGCAGAAGTGGACATTGAAAATTGCAGATTAATTAGGAATGAAATGCGATCAGCTATCAACTCGCTGTTGAAGGTGAGTGCTTACATGCTTGAAACATGAAGAATTGAATGCATGGAAATTGCATAACTGTCATCACTTGTATTTTCTGGTAGATGACTCAGCCTGCTGGTGTGGACTCTGAACTGTCAAAATAAATAGAGCATACTGCATGTTGTTTCCATTTACTTTGTGTTCATCGGCCTGTCATTCAGATTCAAGCAGCATAAATAAGTTTAGTTCTTTCATTATCTGTTATATAAATTTTTTGCCATTTTGTATGATTTTTTTTTTTTTTTGGTGTAAATGATAGGGAATGTAAAATGTACATAAAATTGACTTCACCAATCTTATATAATCTTTCCCCTCCTTTTTCCCTCCATCGAACATGATTGTGCTTTTAGAATCCTTTTCCCTCCCTCATGGTCCTCCTACCAAACTATGTGTAAGTGTTTGGCGAAGAGTGAGTTTAGAGACTGCCTTCATATTTGAATGCCGCCATATGTAAAAATCACATTCCGTTACTTATTTCTATCCTAGAAAATAGCACCTTTAGATATCTGCATGTTTAAGTATCAAATTCGCTTCTGTTATATGTCTGCATGTTAAAGAATTGATATATTTAGGCCATTAAACAATGAATTTTTGTCAGGTGAAGGAGCTTTGTACCTTTTAATCTGCCTATTGTTAATAGGACACAATTTAATTCATCTTTCTTATAGCTATCTAAAATTCCTGAGAATCTTATCTTTTCTCTATATAGGCAGAAAAATCCTTTCTTCACCATAGATGTGTAAGATAATTCGTTGGACCGATTCTCAAGTACTTGAAATGCACATTCAAATACATCAGCCTTCAACATTGGGGTTTGCATGGAGTCAAATTATAATGCATACAGCTTTACTTTTGCCGTATGAAAAGCTGTTTTTTTGACATGCACCAGTTATCTATATTAAGAAAATGGGCATCCTTATATTTATGCTGATCCTTTGTCTTATACCTTGTGATTCCTAATTTCCATCCATCTCCTGTTGGGCTATTGAAAAACTTACTAGGCTATTGTAATTCGCAGAGCATAAATGAGCTTTTCTTTTAGCAATAACAATTCTATAGCATTTGTTTGCTTTAATTCTTTTGTGATTTCTTCATTATTGTAAAGGATGATGGAATTCTGGTTATTCCTACCGTTGCTGACCCTCCTCCAAAACTTGGGGGGAAAGAGCTGCAATCAGAAGACTACCAGAGCCGTGCTTTTAGTTTGTTGAGTATTGCCAGCGTATCTGGCTGCTGTCAGGTTCTCTCTCTCTCTCTCTCTCTCTCTCTCTCTCTGTGCTCAGCTAAGGACCACACTACATCACGCACAATGTCTGACCCTAAAGAATGTTATTCGGCAAGTTATTTCTATATTTAGTTGGCTTCTATTGGAAAGATTGCTTTGAGATAGTTGTATACTATTTAGTATGCTTAAACCTTCTCTCCATCGTTTTTCTCGTTCAGGTCTCAGTACCCGTGGGATTTCATGACAAGTGTCCTGTCTCTGTGTCTCTCATAGCAAGGAATGGGGGGGATCGATTTTTATTGGACACAGTTAATGCCATGTATGCAACCTTGCAAGAACAGGCTGACATAGCCAGCAAGTCAAAACTGACAAAAAATGCTGTTACACGGGAAGACTCAGCTGAAATTGCAAAAGAGAAGGTCAGTTCAAGTTTTCTTTTTTCCCTTCATTACAACTTTTGAGGGGATTGTGAGAAATGCGAGAGTGAATTTGTCTCCAATCATGAGTGAAGGATACTGTTGAATCAATGCTTCTTCTTGCTAAGGATAGAGGCAAGGGAAAAGGAAAAGGAACAGTAAAGATGTCAACCCAAAGGGTTTTATATATGACTTCTGGTTATGTATTTGAGTAACTGTGAGTGAGTTTTGTTGTGCAATTTTTCTCTCTTCTTGAGATTGTTGGAACAATTGAGTACTGGAAATTTTGGGTGATGATGCAATATGTATAAAAAAACATATCGGTTCATATGTTTGCTTAATATTAAGTTCACATTAATTTTATTGCGATAGAGAAAGATGACTAAAATACTCTACTCTGATGTGAATCTACATTTGTGCCTCCTGTTTTTCATTTTGAATCTGACCATCTTTTGTGTCTTCTCTAGGGAAACCAAGCCTTTAAAGAAAAACAGTGGCAGAAGGCAATTAGTTTTTATACAGAAGCTATCAAGCTAAGTGGCAATAATGCTACATATTACAGTAACAGAGCAGCAGCATATCTAGAACTCGGAAGGTACCATCATGGTTGATGTTAGAGCTTTGATATGTATATATCATGTCTTAGGATACTGATGTTCTGGTAATATTTTTTATTCTCTGATTTTCAGTTTTCTTCAAGCTGAGACAGATTCTACAAAAGCCATCAGTCTTGATAAAAAGGTAACCTTCTTCTTGAGAACAGTCAGTGTAAAGCTCAGTGATAACGTCTTAGGCCCTGCTTTTCATGTTTCTGTTAGAATGATGAGAGATGCAGTGTTCCCAAGATGTAGTTGTGGAATATGCAAGATGAAATGAATGAGTTGGAACACTGGTGTGCTATTGATCCCTGTGTTTTATCTAAGGGGTTGGTGAGTTTCTTTATATGGCATCTTAGAGAAAACTTTGTCCCCCTCCTTGTTCCTGGAATAGGAAATTCCAAGGATGGTTTGTAATATCAGAATGGTAGTTCCTCCTAGGTGGTTTTGAGGCAACCTTGTCCTTTAAATTGGTCGTCTTGTGGAGCATGGTCCCTTTATTCTGGTGCTGGGAGTCTAGATCTTTCCGAACAGCCACAGCAGGATAAAGGATAAGCAGTTATAATGTGGACCAACTTGCATAGTCTCTGGTGACGTATATAATGAAAAGTAGAAATTATTATTGTGACTTTGCACACGACATCATTTTTGTGGGCAGTAAGGTTTCTAGCAAACGGAGATCCTGGAGTTTTATTTCCTGTATAAATTTGGACACGATCAAATTTTCTTGATCCTGAGACTTTTCTATATTTCTTTCCTTTCTTATGGGTGTGAATGCTTGTGGAGATCCTACTAAGATGGACAAGTACTTTTCTGGTTGCATATTGAAGAGTCTTATAAAAAGTTTCTGAGTTTTGGGTCATGTCTAAAATCTCCAGAACATAAAGGCCTACTTACGACGAGGCACATCCAGAGAGATGCTTGGCTACTACAAGGAGGCAATTGAAGGTAAGCAATGGATCTCATGAGGTTCTATTTGTATTGCTGATTTAATCTAAATGCTAAGTAATGTTTGGTAGCCATTAGCTACAGACTGAGTAAAAACCCTGGAAACGCAGGCTGTTATTTGGACTGACGTGTTAGTCTAAATAATTTTGTCAATCTAAAAGGCAAAAATTTAGTGTAAAATAGGCAAAAGTTTAGTGTAAAATAACATTTACTTAAGGGGAATATTGGATTTTAGATCTTAGAGGAATATAACATGTGATTGAATGGGTAGTTTTGTTACTTGGACCAAGTAATTTCATCATTTTGCAGCAAAAAGAAAAGAAAAGAGAAGAATAGGCCACTTTTTAACATAATAGCTGGTTCATGCCAAGTGGTTTGGACAGTCTATTAGGATTATAGAAAAAACTGAATGTTGATTCACTCTAGTCAAATGCTCAATACTGTTTGAATGACTAGAGTACACTATAGGGCATCTTACTAGCTAATTTTTGATGTTGCGGCACTTCTCAGCTGTTTATCTCTGGTCCTGATGACTAAAGGTTTCTTCCTCTTTGCTGTCTGCAGACTTTGACTATGCGCTGGTTCTCGAACCAACAAACAAAAGAGCATCACTTTCTGCTGAGCGATTGAGGAAGTTGTTTCTGTAGTATTAAACTGGTCTGGCCAAGCTTCTGGGATTTTTGACGCGGGGTTCTTATCTTGCATCCTGCACCAGTTCTATTTTGCATCGAGGAATCCAATTTGCTGATACAGCCACCCGCATGCACAGTTCATCGGTTAATCTTTGAATGCCAACATTCTATTCAGCGTGATAGGTAGGAAAGATGAGAACCATTTTTTCACCCTGATGGTAGAGTCAAGAGGTCAAAAGAGGATATACGTTCTTGAATTCTGGCTCAGCAGGTCTTGTTCATGTCGAGCCAATTTGTATGTATGGTCCAATTTTGTTTTGGTTTATATATACTACATTTGAGTTCGTAATTCGAGCTGTGAGGCAAGATCTTTGTTTGCTCATATAATTAGTTCTTACCCTGTCAAAATGGGTCTTGTATCCAAATTTGTATAAGTGGGTCACATATGAGTCACGTTAAATGTGAGGACTTTACCTTAACAGGTCCTAAAATAAAAGGCCCCAAGTAAATGGGTATAAATGCATTATGTTTTGTGATCATAGGATAGATGGGACCAATCTGAATGCAGAACATAAAGTTGAGATTTTAAATCCATTACTGGTAATTAGTCATCTTTGTGTATGTTCAAGGGGAAATACAAAAGTGAAATTCAGAGCTTTTCCTGGGTTATAAAATTAAAAAACGTATATTAATCACCAGATATATGTCGCCAACCAAACTATTGAGATTAATGTCTTGAATTTGAATGTGATTGATCAAAGAGTCAGAACTCATTTCATGATTATTTCATGATTTATGGATGGCCCGGAACCTTAATATTACTTGAAACTACATCTATTTCATGACTTATGATGACTTAAGTAGGACTTTCATCACTAACTTCATGCCTTGTCTATGTCTTGACCCCCGAGCTCTTAAGCTAACTCAATGGACCAGTTTATGGGACCGCTCAATTGTTAACGACAACAATTTGAAGAGAAAAAAATATTTAGGTATGAATCATTAAATTTGTGTTGCATGTTAAATTTGTATTGCATAAAATAGACCAATTTGAATTAGACCATTTTTCGACCTGACCCATCCATTGACAGGCCTACTTCTCATAATTATTATTGAACAGCTTTATATCGTTTTGCTAATTAACTTCGTGTCTTCTGTCTTCACTGCATCTTAATTAATTACCCTGACGGATGCCTCCACGTTTGACACACGCCTCTTTAAGATTTTCACAAGCAGCCTTGTTTTCCTCCTTTTCTGTTCTTCTTCCGATTAATGCATCGTCCAGTATTTAGAATAAATTTCAGTTGTTTTAAAGGTGGATTTTCTTTTGACTCTGCCGTAAGTATCTAATCTTATAACCCCAGTCATGAATTTATTTGCTCTAAGGAGACAGATGAGTTCACTCAGGGGGCGAAATGAATCAGCACAATCGAATGTGTAATTCCGAGTTGCTGAGTCCCTATCCTATTGTCAGAAAATCTGCCTGAAGCATATGATTTGTCTCAGCATTAAGTTTCTCAAGGAACCATCCGCCTTCCAATGTTGACGATCATCCCAGAAATAATCATCTAATTGAAAAGCTTTCGTTTGAGATTTTCATCTTAAAGATGTGCATCATTTCTATCTTTAGACGTGACAAAGTGACTGTGTTTTCCCCTAAATGACCAGAAAGCAGGCGTAGGCCATATAAAAGTGAGTGATGTCTTGATGGATTCATCTGAATTAGGAAAAATGAAGTGATGCTCTACATTGAAAAGGGATACCGGGGTAAGGGTTAAAAACAAAAAGAGCAAACAAAAATCTTCAACTCACCGAAGAAGCAATTCATCCTGTCCATTGCCATGTTGTAAGCCCAGCACAACTCATCCAAGGATCTTTGAGTTTGTTTGTCGTCACTCGCAATCCATAAGCTCCTCCAGTTGTTCATCAGTCCACTGCAGGAGTGGAGTTCTCAAACTAAGCTGCTGCTGCTTCTGCTTCCTCATTCGATCTACACTAACGCCATCTTTATCGTCAGAAACTTCCGCAATGCCCGACCTTGTGTCATTGCGCTCAGTGTTTTCTGATGTAGAACAATCCATAGTCTCACCACCCCCAGCTGCCCTAAATTGGCTTATCTCATCATGTCCTGCTGGTGATGGTTTGTTAACCATAGAAATGTCACGGTTTCTGCTAGTTTGGTCACTGCAAGAGTCAGTCCATTGTACCCCTCCAGCCTGTTCGTACTGTGGACAACCAACTGTTCTCTCTTTCGTATTAGTAGCTTGCTTTAAACCACTCAAGATTCCCTCTATTCTCCCCCTTAACTGGGACGATGCTTTCTCTTGCATGCTGGATTTCTCCCGAATATCTGCCAACCCAAGTCTTAATCAGTAAAACAATGGATGTATTAAAATGCTTCAAGAACTTAAGAGGAAGTATTGTGTCTACCAATAGAGCATATAAGACTGAAGACCTACCCAAACTGGAAGAACATTCTTTAGCTGGGAGAGAACAATTCTCTTTTGATGGAGGTCCACTGTCCTTAGAGATGACCTGTGGGAATTTCTTTTTTTGTCTAAGTTTTTGAAGAAATGCAGAATCAATTTTCACAAGGTCTTTCGAACATGTTAATTCAGACTGAAAGTTTGTTGTCAATAAATAAGATAGTTGAGATCTAGAAAGCACTCTCCCCAAGTGGTCCACAATCTACCACATGAACTGAGAGTGGCAATAGCCAGGGTATATAGTGATTCATGACATAAAACAAAATCATATTAACAAAATGCTTACTATGCCATATAGATTCTAAACACTTGCTGAGTTAGCATACCTTTATGATGTTGTTCAAAGTTATGTTGAGATAGCAAGTGCAGCGTGAAGGTGAAAACACCGCAACCTGAAACAAAGCACCTCTATGAGCTCCTTAGCAGAATAATCAGAAACATAAAAATAAAGAAACTCGAGAAGCAAAAAGCTCCATCTAACTACCATATATTAAAGCACGTAATAAGTGATTGTGATGCATTCAAGAAAATCAAATAATATAATAGTTACACCAGTTTAAATTTTTCGCTAGTGTGAATCATAGAACCTTCTGAAGAATTAAAACTGAACCAACAGATATCTCCTTCGCAAAATCCTTCTCTTGCAGAACTTTGCGATGAATAGTAGCATCCACTGTAGCTGTTGGATCCTGAAATATTTAACATCACATTCATAAGTTCTATATTCTGCCTGGAAGCCATCCCAAGTACACCGGAAAGCACGTCAATGTAAGTAGTATGAACTGGGTATACCTTAAGTGTTGCCATCATATCGCCAAGGCCATTTGGAGTGCAAGATTTGACAATTGCAACAACCTAGTCATATCCAAACGACAATCAGACAAATAATGATTCCAACTTGTTAAAGAATTAGCCAAATGTTACTTGATGCAGCTGTCTGTAAATCTTCCTCTCCACAATACATGAAAGGAATGGTGGCAGTCTGTTTGAAATTTCTTATTTTCACTTTTCACCAGAATCAAAAGATCAGCTTCCTTAGTACTTTCAAATTTTCTCGTACATTTCACCAAGAAATGAACTTTCCATTTCAAGTTCTAAATTCCGAGATTTGCTTTGCTTTAGAACTAGGATCGGGTGGGTGTGTTTCCTGTATCCTATCATGGCCCAAGTTTGACATAGTCAAATTCTTCTACTCCATTTGTTAAAATAAGCCAGTAGCCAAATCAAATAAATTGTCAAATAGCTATTCCTTGCTCGGTTTTCCTCCATTATGATTGCATTTATCAAATCGAAAATCCTAGCATTCATCTCAGCAATTGAAGTTGGATAAAGAATCTGAAGACCTGTGACACTTTATCAGGGACAGTTCCTCTCTTAATGGAGCACAGAGGCGTCCCAATGGCCACTCCATCACCATCCACCAACCCTAACAATAGAATCAACCAGCGAAAGCATTACAATCTCACCATCCAACAATTGGAAAACATAAATCCAAACCCACAAAATCGTCATAGTCACAATCTCAAAAACCGACAGTCAAAAACCCCCTTAACTCGATACCATAACCTCAATACCTTGCCGCCGCACGAATTCCACCGCACAAACCCAAGGATCGAGCGTGAAATCGCCATCGTCCTCATCCCCATTCTCCAGAGCCCTCCTTATATACTCCTGCGTAGCAATCGGAGTCGCGCCCTCCTCCTCGTCGCCTCCGGCTATTGGAAACCCCTCCTCCGACCTCCGACCTCTCCGCCGCATCGCCGCCTGAACTGCTCCCGCCGGCCCGGGTATTCTCCGCTCGCCCTTCGCTTCTTCTTCTCTTCCCGGCGGAGATTCGGGAGGAGGGGGAGAGGCCGGGCTCGGGGACCGAGGAGGGGGTTGGGAAGCTAGGGCCGGTGGGCTGGGATGCGGCGACGGGGGTTGGGAGGAGCGGCGAGAGCAGGGACGGAGAACGGATGAGGAAATCGGGGGATCGGTTAGGGTTTGGCGGCGCTTGGGGGGGCGCCGGAAGCTGGAGAGGTCGGAGTCGTCGACGTCGAGCGCTTCCCACGGCTCCTCCTCCATCGATCGCCTCCTTCCGTCGAGCTCCGACGAGGAGACGGTGGGGTTTTCATCGTCATGTAAAGGATCGTGCAGAAAGCGCGGGAAAGGGACCATCTTTATTCGCCCTATTTTCACAAAGGTCCCTAACTTTGCGCGGTTTTGTCCATTTTAGCCCTTAATTTTGAAACTTGTACAAAAGATGCACCAACTTTAGGTTTTTGTATCAATTTCAGGCACTGTAGTTAGTTCTTGGGGGAGAATCACACGACTGGTTCATAAACTTTAATTCAATATATAATACAATCCCTAAATTTTAATTTGTTCAATGTAATCTATAATCTTTTAGTATATATTCAATATAGTCCGTAATGTTATTCTTAAACTTGAATTTATGGAATAATAATAATGAACATTTTCACATAATTCATAAACTATATTAAACATGTCAAAAGTATAATGATCACATTAAACAAATTCAAAATTCAAAAATCACATTATATATTAAGTTAAAATTCAAGGATTACATTGTACAAATTAAAAATTCGAGGATTACATGGAAGTGAATAATAAACATAACTATAAATTTTTTTATCATATTTAATCTACTAATTCATTAAAAAAAATATATAAAATTTAAGGAAAAACACGAGGAAAGAGAGATACATAAGTATAATTGTTTGTCTAAATATTGGAAACAACACTATATATATATAGTTATTAGATAAAGTGTTGTCTTATATCTAATAGTATAAAGCAGATGAAACAGGACAATTTGATTTGATGACATGTTCAACAAAAAACCAAATATAGCAATCGTCTCCTTCGCGCTTCATGACTTCCAATCAAACTGTATTTCCACTCAAAACATACAAAAAAATGTCATCCGATCGTTCCTCTTCTTCTCTTCCAGGAATTTCGGTCCTCCTCTCTGTCCTCTCTCTCTCTCTCTGGTGAAATTTATGAGGGAAATGTACAGCCATTTCCCCCATTGTTAAGCCTGCTCAACCCACCTAAAGAACAAGGGTGGGTGGTGGTGTTTGTCTTCTCCGACGAACCCTCAAGAAACAGCCAACTTCGATCGCACCTTACAGGTATACAATTCCTTGCTTACATGGGAAATATTTCATAAAGAAAAAGAAAAAGGAATATCAAGGTAGAGAAAAGCTTTCATCTGTTTTCAGATTTCCCGTTGTATCTTATGTATCTTGATGATTTCAGTTTGACTCCCACATCAAAAGGATTCAGTGGCTTTTAGCGCTCTTTTGCAGGGAGATTCTTGGGAAGCATGTAAGGAAGGGTAGAGAGAGAGAGAGAGAGAGAGAGAGAGAGAGAGAGAGAGAGAGAGAGAGAGAGAGAGAGAGAATGTCGTCGTCCCCATCAACACCACCTCCCTCTAGAACATCTCTCATGGAGACCTTGTTGGGTCTCCTCAGAATTCGCGTCCAGCGGGGTATTAATCTCGCCGTTCGAGATGTTCGCACCAGCGACCCTTACATCGTCATCAAGATGGGTAGACAGGTGCTGTCATCGTTGTGTTTCCCTCTTCTTTTCTTAATCTCCCGTATTCCATTGCAATGCCAATTATGTTCGTGCGAATAAGGTAGTATCATCGTTAACCTGTTGTAAATTAACATGTCAGAAAGTAATTTTGCTCGGTGCGATAGGTTAAGAAAGATGAGAATTTGTATGGGAATGCATGGCCCGAATGAGAAGCAGAAGGCTTGTGATTTGAGTAGTTTGCTTCATTTTGTGCGAATGCATTCATTCTTTTATTATTGATGACCTTTATTTATCTGGACTGAAGGAAAATGTTCCCATGCAGAAACTGAAAACTCGAGTAATCAAGAAGGATGTTAATCCAGAGTGGAATGAAGATCTCACGCTCTCTGTTTCAGATCCTGATATTCCTATCAAACTGGTAAGACCCAAGCCTAGTGGCTCCAAATTACATTGCACGAGACCGGTTTTCTCAGCATTTCAAAGGTTTTGATAACTTGCATATGTTGCCTTTTAATTACCAATGAAATGTGGCCGGGAACAGATAAGAGTAGTCAATTTCCCTTTCCCTTTTTGGATATGTTGCTCTTATTCACATGAGACTCGATGTGATCAGGTTTTTGACACGATATGAGGACACCTGCGAACAGCTATGGACAAACACATCTGCATTATTTCTTATCTGAATACTCCAGGGGCACGAGCATAGAAGCCTGGCCATCTGCATCTTTTTACGCATGCTTCTCCATTTTGTTATATAATGTTGATAGTAGCAAACACATGATTAAAAAATCCGTATGAATCTTCACTAGATGATCAGTTTGGTTTGCACGGTGGTCTTAAGAGATAGAACCGAGTTGTTCCGACAAATGAAACATGCAACTTCAAGAAACATGTTGATGCCACCAAAAGAACCTCATCGGACAGCATAACTTTTGATACATCCTTGCGTCTTTCTTTTTCTATGTTTGAGAATTAGGCATTTGCTGTGCTCTTCTTATAAATGTTGTGATGATGAATATCTACTAGTCAGGTTCGCATGAAACGCCGTAAGAACAATACCTTGTGGGTCAAATAATCTTGTAATGCTACCAAAAGTCTGTTACCTCCTTGACCCCCGTTGCAGTTCTTAAAGATCCATACTTTTTTCCTCGCTTTGAAAGTTGACGGAAGTTGAACAACAGGAATCAATGCGTTAAGCTGCATAAAAGTGGTCTGCAGGACATGTTGGAGTCTATGTCGGTTATGGCCCAATCCATCTCTCATTTTTTTGCTTGATTTTGCAGACGGTTTACGATCACGACACGTTCAGCAAGGACGACAAAATGGGGGATGCGGAGTTTGACATCAAAGCATTCATAGATGCCCTGAGGATGGATTTGCAAGGTCTCCCGAGCGGCACCATAATATCCAGAGTACAGCCGGGTAGGACTAACTGCCTCTCCGAAGAGAGCTGCATCGTATGGAGCGAAGGAAGGATCGTCCAGGACATGTGTCTCAGACTTAAAAACGTCGAATGCGGAGAGGTGGAAATCCAGTTGCAGTGGATCGACCTTCCCGGTGCCCGGGGTCTATAGAGAGATTCTTCGACGGACATACTATTTTGAGGTAAGGTTCAAGCGTTGGACCGCTCGGCGTCCTCTTGTAATCGGATCTCTACGATGGATTGTTTTGCAGTAATTCATAGAAAGGCCAAAAAAGGGCAGCCTTGTATGTACTTGATTTTGTAACCCGCATCTGCATAATAGCAGGAACGAGAATCACTTATCAGAAAATAGCGAAAATGAGAATTCGGACACGTTTTGCTTCTCCGGCCAAATACAGCGTCCGTCTTTCCATCATTTGCCGGACAAGGAAGAGTTTGCCATTAGGTTCTGCTTTCCTGTTTTATTCAAGGGACGAAATTTGAACATTTATGACGAGGTTGACGCTCCTTTCCTGCTTGCATTGTCTGTGTTCTCGCAGCATTCCATCTAGTCATGTGATCACATTATCAGACATTGAATCTCGGGTGCCGATGAATGACTCATCTCTCTCCCTCTCTCCCGTCGCAAATTCGCGACTATTCACTTCTATCTCTCATCACGAACTCTCCGTCTCTTGCTCCCTCAATTCATCGCGCTCATCACGACCCCGATCACCGGATTCGCCATCCAAAATCACGCTCTAAAGTCGCCGCAGCTTATATGACCATTTATTCTTAAAGCTAATGATCCTAAACTGGTCATATATGGAGAAGCTAACGAAAATCGCCGTAGCTTTTGGACAAAGGAAAGAAAAAGGAGGGAGAACTCTACATGCCTTGTCTCCTTAGCTTTACTATTAAGAAACTCCAACCTTTCAACAGCAGCACGTGTGCATGGCCGGAATGAAAAGACAATAGCACGTGTGAGGAACAAAATATTGGCTGTCCTCAGCCCACATTCGTCCTCGTGCTTTGACAACAAAGGGCCCTTTTTCCCCTAACGTAATAGGGTTGGTTACATGAATTCTCGTATTACATTAGGCTTTGTTTATGTTGGCTTCCACGCATGCGCTACGCAGGCAATTACTTTTATGCACTTTTGTATGAAATATAGCCTTCTTAATTTCACATCTGGAACTACCTTTTACACTTTGGATTGTAGAAGTAGTACGGTAAACATCCATACAATCATTTGTTATTGTTAGTCCTAGGTGGGTCAAGTCGAGAATGGTCTAGCTCAAAATGACACATTTACTTCATTTTGATCAATTTCCATGTAATACAAATCTAGTGACTCATAACAAACTAAACTCATAGTTGACCCAACCCGTATTGCTAAAATATTTATATATTTAATCAATTTAAGAAAATTTATACTCAAATTGAGGTGAGAGCATAGAATGAGCCAATGCAATGTGGAGTGAGGGAGAAAAAAAGTGAAAAATGAGTCATAGAAATGGGTCAAGTCTAAGTAAATTGTAAAACTATTTAATGCACATATTAAACCCATAAAGTTGGGTCTAAACTTATTTATGGGTCATTCGCTGAATATAATTTTTTTTTTTTTGTCGGTCTTACTCTACTCCTATTCTAACGCTCACTCTCAGACTTTTGCCCTGCCTCCTTGCAGAGCGTATTTGGAATATGAAAGTGGACGCAGTAGAGTAGTGGTGATTAGTGTACCCACTTGTAGTGAAACTAATTTATGGGGGGGAATGGCAATATCTATATTATCAAGCCAAAGTGGCCAAAGTAGTGGTGATTAGTGTACCCGCTTGTAGCGAAACTAATTTGCGGAGGAAACGGCAATATCTATATTATTGAGTCAAAGTGGACATCGTCTCACTTGTTTGTTTTTCAAAATTACGCATGCATAAAAAAGTTAAGACTATCCTCTTTCTTTATCAAGTCACCGCCCAATTCACACATCTTTAATAAGCCCAATTCACACATCTTTAATAACGATCTATTACACATCCACTCAACTAGATAAATACTCGATTCCTTAAAAAAAATGAATCCTTTCTCTTTATACATTGAACCACCCGCGATCAAGTGCCCACATAGCACTTGTACTCAAAAATTCAATTATTTTCAACACAAATAGAAAAAATTCAAATCCTTATTCTATTTAATGGATATCTTTCTAATTTTAGTGCGTAATTTACCATGATAGCCATGATAATTTGTCGCATTTCGCTTTATTATAGGACCGTTATAGTCATTTTGGAGGCGAACATCCACCGGCCAAAAGATCTGCCCTAATTTGCCGGTAGTATCTCTGTTTGTACTATCGAGCGAATGCGTATATTCCAAGCACTCAAATCTCATTTGAAGATTAAGAATTGATTGGGGGAATGTGCCACCACCTTTTCATAAACAGAAGAGCCCCTAGCAACATGCCAAACGAAAACCTTTATAGAAATCCCCAAGCCATGGAACTCACAAAAAAGATTGGGGTTTGGTGTGGTTTGGCAAAAGAGATAAGGTAAACAAAGAGCCAGTAGAACCCTAAAGAAAAAGTTAAAACTGAGATCAAGTTCATGGCCCTTCATACTCTTTGAAGACCACGAAACCCCCTCTTGCAATCTGTGCAAGTAAACAAGAAGGGAGTGGGGGAGGGGTTGGGCGTGGGGATGGTGCTACTGTCTAGGGTTTTGAATTCCAAGAGGGTTTGTGAACCTGACACGCCAATCTTTGTCTCCTTTCCCCTTCATTCCTCGCCACCCTATACCATCATTAACTTTAATGCACGCTTTCTTGTGGTTTTTATGACTTCTAGGAATATATTTATATTTACATCGTGTATCGTTCACCTCCTTCCGAGATTTCAGCCAATCATTTCTTGCCATGTCACCTGTTTTCTTTTCAATATTTCAGAAAGCGTGCGTGCCCTACTCTTGAGGCTCGCTAGGGAAGCTGGAAGGAACTTTCGTTCCTTCCTCCCACCCTCCCTCGGGTTGGTCATTTGAGAGAAGGGAAATGTTTTATATCTGAAAAGTTCAATGGCTTTCACGTGATTACGATAAATTGGTTGGTGACTTTCCCTCTTAATTTCGTAATAGAAATTATATGGGAAAGCATATCTTAAATTTACGAACCCGTTTGTGCATATCTTATTGTTTATAAACCGATAATTACTAACATCGAAATGTACACTGTCTTGATCGTGAAATACTTAAACGCATCATGTTCATGGGCATAAAATAAAACAATTCGCGTGCACAAATAGTAACTCCTCATAAAGAACTTTAATGATGAATGACATTATCAGCACAAATAACATCATTCCAACACCTTTAGTATTCTCGGTCTTGCTCCCCTTGATCTTTTGGCAGAAGAGACAATCCTAAGATATTGATTATCGTTGTTAATCATGATGAGACCGAGCTTAATTAAGTCGAATCATTGTTTAGTCCGATTTCATTGACAAATAAGCATGCTGCTAGTGTGTTTAGGGTTAGGCAAAAGTAATTATCTTTTGCCCACCACGGGGGCGCGAGGGAGAAAGGAGTCAGCTTATACTGCGGAGCGAAAGTAGGGCTTTTGCCAAAAGGCAAAGAAAGTTATTTCAAACTTTTTTCGTGGGACAAATAAACATTATCAATTGAGAATATTTGCTCTGTCTGATGTTGATTAAGACCCCTTAAATAGATTGCTAAACAAGCAACGGCAGCCTCAATTATTCACGAAAAAAAGAGGGCTACATAGCTAGTGCTCCGTACCACCACCACTTTATATCTGAACTCAAGAATTAGTGCAAATTGCACTATAAATGATTTGGGGTTTAAATATAGCATAATGAACCTTTATTAAGCACTACAAAGAAAAATTAAGAATTACCCAAGATCAGATTTATAGGGTTTAATTATAAAATAACCAATTGGAGACTAATGCCTAGTTTTGTATCGCCGTCATTGTAGATGGGTGGGGTTCAAAGAAATTGGAATTTGATTAAAGAAATCGAATGGGGTTCGTGAAATTGAAATCCACGAACAAGGAGGTGGGGTTTTCTTGAAGGCTTAGAGGTCAGCCATTCACATCATTCGCCTAGGCTCGAAGCGAGGAACAATAGGCCTTTTCGGCAATGTCTCCTGATTGAGGCAATTTAGTCCACTAATAAGGCTGCCGAGCATATCTCTCAGCTCCTCCTCAGCGTTTGGTCGAAGTCCACCATGCACCATACGCCTACCTTGATAGAGATTTAAGATCAAATAAGGTAAAATGACGTGCAGGAGACATTATCACACGCACCTGATGTATGCATTCGCATCCATTTAGACCATTGAATTCAAACCGATTCTGAGTCTGTGGATTACGTAGTGGAATGGGGCAAAGTTAATCGATGTCGCCAATTCATGATTCCCTTATGTCATTCCCGACAAGCTTTGTGAACGGCCTTGTTTTTTTTTTTACTTCAAGAGACACGCTCAAGATTGGACAATCGAAAACGCATCAAGTGCCCAAAAGCAAATGAAGACTTTGTGAGCTTAACAGGACATGTTGAATGGTCCATTTCAAATGTTTGCCCGAAATCCTGAGCGCAAATTTTTAATCTCTATGGTCAATATTTCTAGTAGCCATGATTATCCCTATACGATGCATAATTTTCAGCCCCGTGCTCTTGCTTCTTTTGCTACCGTTAGGGTTATAGATTTTTATAGATGGACTTAGTCTATTCTTTCTGCTTTCGCTTCTTTTTTTATTTTAGTTTTTTTCCCTCTAAAAGTTTACTTTTATTGCACTTTTCTAGCTCCAATTCCAAAATGTGTCTTTGCATTCCAAAAGCAATATGAATCGGCAATGAACGCTTTCATGGAAATTACAGCAATTCGCGAATCTTACTCATGAGAAAGATATGGAAGAGAAATGGATATTTTCCTTTGAAAAAGTTATAGCTTTATGTTTGGCCATACATACCATGTCTACATATATGTCGCATTTATTTGATTATTGTCTGACAGATTTACCAATGCTTCTAAATGCATTGCTTGACTATTTTCATCTCTTCAACTAATTCTTCCACAGGGTAATTAGAAAATCAAGCTTTAAAAGATGAGCAAATTTCCTCTCAAGGAGTGACAGTTTCGACTGGCCAAAAAAAAGTAATGAACTGAGCCATTCATCGTATAGAAAATCTGTAAAACAGAAAAGGAAATGGTCCCTTTTGTACTTTATGCATGGCGAATGAATCCATCCGCAATATTCTCTTCTCAATCGAATCTTTTTTCTCTAAACTTTTTGCTGCCAATTGGTCCATTGACAGCAAAAATGGACACTTTGGAAAAAAAATACAAAATTGATGACAGCTTTTTTCTTTTTTCTTTTTTGTTAGCAAAAGTTTAGCAGGAAGGGAGATTACCCCATACCAAGATGGGATTTACAAATCTTATATAAAAGGGGACTGTAGATAGTGAAGTTCGAATCTAAGCATGATATGCAGAATGTTCGTACATCACTAGCTGAGCCGACCCACTAAAAAGTTGATATATCAAATCGTGTTGTCCATTAGAATGATGACTTATATTCAAATACGCAACTAGAATTTATCAGTTTACTTGCTGCAAACCAAATACGTAAATTCATCTCATATTCCTAGCATTATTTTATTGAAAAATACCCTTTTTACCTCGAATCCAAACAAAGCTCAAAACAAATAAGAAAACAAAAAAAAAAAACAAAAACGAGATAATTAAATAAAATAAGTAAACTCTGGAGCATGCTTTGGGGACTGCGAGTGCAAGCTTGCTTTGCAACTCTCAAAGCTTTAGAGGATACTGCAACCCAAAAAATATAGGGCAAAGAAAAAGGGAATAAAAAGAGGGGGAGACTCTGCACTATTCTCTGCCTTATTACTCCCAAAGCTCAAGAACCAAAACACATGCTCTCTCCCACTTTTCAAGTCACTCCTCATCATCACTACCACCACCACCACCAACGTCTCCTTCTCCTTCTCCTCCTCCCTCTTCATCTCTTCTTTTCCAAGCCCATTTCGCAGACCCCTCCATTGATCCCTCAGTCGATCTCAGGGTGCTAACTGAGCAGCAGAGATGATCACGGCAACCGACTTCTACCACGTGATGACCGCCATGGTTCCACTCTACGTGGCCATGATCTTGGCCTATGGCTCGGTCAAGTGGTGGAAGATCTTCACCCCGGACCAGTGCTCCGGCATCAACCGGTTCGTGGCCTTGTTCGCGGTCCCTCTCCTCTCCTTCCACTTCATCTCCATTAATGACCCTTACACCATGAACTTCAAGTTCATCGCAGCGGACACGCTGCAAAAAATCGTCGTCTTGGCAGTCCTCTTCGTGTGGGCTAAGTTGAGCAAGAGAGGCTCATTGGAGTGGACTATCACGCTGTTCTCTCTGTCGACTCTGCCCAACACGCTGGTCATGGGCATTCCTTTGCTCAAGGGCATGTATGGGGAGTTCTCCGGGAGCCTCATGGTCCAGATTGTGGTGCTTCAGTCCATCATCTGGTACACTCTGATGCTCTTCATGTTCGAGTACCGAGGTGCAAGGATACTCATCTCCGAGCAGTTCCCGGACATGGCAGGGTCGATAGTATCGATCCATGTCGACTCCGACATCATGTCGTTGGATGGAAGACAGCCTTTGGAGACAGAGGCCGAGGTCAAGGAAGACGGCAAGCTCCATGTGACAGTGAGGAGGTCCAATGCTTCAAGGTCAGACATCTTCTCAAGGAGGTCCCAAGGCCTGTCCTCGACCACCCCTAGGCCCTCGAACCTGACCAATGCAGAGATTTACTCACTCCAGTCCTCGAGGAACCCCACCCCCAGAGGGTCCAGCTTCAACCACACCGACTTCTATTCCATGATGGCCGGCCAACGGAGCTCCAACTTTGGCTCGGCCGACGTCTACGGGCTCTCGGCATCGCGTGGCCCCACGCCGAGGCCATCAAATTATGAGGAAGACGCTGGGAACAAGCCGAGGTTCCACTACCATGGCCAGGGTGGCGGTGCTCACTACCCAGCCCCAAACCCGGGAATGTTCTCGCCAAAGAGTGGCGGAGGCGGCGCTAATAATGTGAAGAAGCCTAATGGCCAGGCTCAAAAGGGTGAGGATGGTGGGAAGGATTTGCACATGTTTGTCTGGAGCTCGAGTGCTTCCCCAGTTTCTGATGTGTTCGGAAATAACAACCATGATCAGTTCGGAGCTAATGAATCAAAGGACGTGAGGCTGGCTGTTTCTCCCGGTAAAGGTAAATGAAAGCTTCATTACCTAAAGTTTAGAAACCTTTTTCATCCTTCGGTGCATCTTGACAAACAGTTCCTGTGTCTTTGTGAATGATGCAGTGGAGAATCACGGAGAGAACCAAGAAGAGTACTTGGAGAGGAACGAGTTCAGCTTCGGCAACAGAGAGAACGTGACCCACGAGGCTGAGAAGGTGGATGATGGGAAGCCCAAGGCAATGCCTCCAAGCAGTGTAATGACCAGGCTCATCCTCATCATGGTATGGAGGAAGCTCATCAGGAACCCCAACACATACTCAAGCTTGATTGGCCTCACTTGGTCCTTGGTCTCATTCAGGTCATTTCATTATCTCTCTTCTTCACTACAACAGCACATTTCTTTTTCTGTTTCCTTTTGGGATATTTTCAGTTTTGTTGCTTGCTGTTCTTTTCCTCTTTTTTTTTTTTTTTTTTTTTTTTTGGGTTCTAAAATTCTAAGACCTGCATTAAATGGGCTTTCATTTACTTTCAGGTGGCATTTGGAGATGCCTGCAATTATAGCAAAGTCCATCGCAATACTGTCAGATGCGGGACTTGGCATGGCCATGTTCAGTCTTGGTCAGTACTTATATATAACAGCACACTCAGTACCTGTACTTGCCACATAAATTCTCTCTTAACAGCTTTCTTTTCTCTTCTTTTCATTTTATTTCACTTTATTAGCATTACCTCATTATTAAATTATTTGGAGAAAGGAAAAACAAGCGCACACACTGAAATCATTGACCAAATGCTGCTGCTATCTTTACTCGCTAGACACACTCAGCACAAAACACATTGTACTTTACTTTAGCCAAGTTCAGATCTGGCTTAGGTGGAAAATCCTTCTCAAATGAAGTGAATTTAATTCAGTTCTTGAACTCAAGTTGACGAGGTAGACTGAACTTCAATTTGACAGGTTCGGTTCTCCATTGTTGATATTGCAATTGATGAACCGCATAATTTTTAACCATCTCAATTATCTGTTTAAGTAAAACAAACGTCCGAATGGTAAAACGCCCAACTGCTCAATTCGACTGCTCGATTTGGGTGTAGGCTCAAATGGGCTACAAGGATGGTTTTTCTTCTTGACCAATCAAGAACAAACAACATTCGCGTAGAGATTGACTACGGGACTAGGCTTATACACACCTTGATGTTGCTTGACGTGTGCCCAAATACTAAAAGTGGGTGTGTGATGAATAGAAAGGCGGTGTGATCTTCTTTATATATATATAAAAGATGGTGGAGGTGGTTATGATGAAAGGTGTGAGTGTAGTGTCATCAAGTTCTGATCTTTCATTCGGTGATGTGATTTAAATTTGCAGGGCTGTTCATGGCATTGCAACCGAGGATAATAGCATGTGGGAATTCTGTAGCAGCTTTTGCGATGGCCGTGAGATTCCTCACAGGCCCAGCTGTCATGGCTGCTGCCTCCATCGTTGTTGGCCTCAAAGGAGACCTCTTGCACGTTGCCATAGTCCAAGTAGTCTCTCTCTCTCTCTCTCTCTCTCTCTATCCCTCCCTCCCTCCCTCTCCTGCTTCCTTCTGACACTACCAATCCTACTTCACTGGATATAAGCTCCAAAACTGGTGCTTTTTGCTGTTCTTTGTAATTGTTTTTGCTTGCTTATTGAGCTAGCTAGATGGAAAAGCTCCAAAAACTACCATGCCACCCTAAAAATTGAAGCTTTAGTTGCAGATAAGCTTTTTTAGTAGTTTTTGCCTTTTCTTGTCTGCCATATTTGGTGTTTTCTCATTCAAGTAGCAGAGCTCGACCCCATCATCTGCCGTTTGCATTTGAGGTTTTCTTGTTGGAGAGGGATTAAATTAATGGTTTTTGCCAATAGCAAAGTTCTTGCTGGACATAGGAAATTGACAAGCAAAACCAAACAAGAGGGGATCTTTCTTTTTCTTTTCTTTTCTTTGCCAAAATTTTATTTGGGAGAAAATATATGAAGGGTTTTTTTGGGAAATTATAAAAGCAAAGAGTCACGTCTGTCATAATTATTCCTAGTCCACTTAGCAGCTTTTTCAAAATTATGACTGAAAAAGCAAAACCCTAAAAAACTAAAAGAAATCTGGGGCAATAATTAACATTACTTTTTTTTTTTTTACTGCTTTGAAAAAAAAATTTACAGGCAGCTCTTCCACAAGGGATTGTCCCCTTCGTCTTTGCCAAGGAGTACAGCGTGCACCCGGACATTCTGAGCACAGCGTAAGTACTCAATTAAAAAATTCATCAAAGCCTTTAATTAAGCACTAAATTTTTTCTCTAATAATCTAATCTAAGTTCTAAATTGTGATTTGCTGTTTTGGCTTGTGTCCCCAAAATTTCAGGGTCATATTCGGGATGTTAATTGCTTTGCCCATAACGCTCGTCTACTACATATTGCTGGGCATATGAAGTGGAGCAGATTGGACATGGTGGATGGTGACCATCTATGGGAAGTTCGATGTGGCCATGTCGGGTTCCATGGAGGATATGGCAAATTCAGGAATTAGTGGGGGAGAAGGGAGGGTAGAAGGGGGAAGATAGAATGCTTAATGTTGAAATGCGTTAAAAAGGGGAAGTTGTATAATCATGATCTTGGTAGTCAAAGGTAGGTTGAAAGAAAAGGTGGGGTTGATCGCTTAGATCACTGTAATTTTTCCTTGATTTTCCATTTTGCATGCAGACAAAAAAAGGGAATTAGAAAAATTTCAAAAAAAAAGAGAGGGAGAAAATTGATTAAGAAAAGTAGGCGATGTGATGATGATGCTCCTGATGTTTTTACACTTGGATAATTACTGCAGGAGCGGTGAGACTTTCCCTCTCTTTTCCCATTCACTTTGCTTAATTTTGGTTAGCCATCAAGGGCAAAGGAGGATAAGCATGAATGGCTCTTTTTCTTAGGCCTTGTTTTTTTCTTTTTGGATTACACCCTTTTGACCCTTTAATCCGTTAGAGACCTAAAGAAGATTTTCATAATTATGACGACATGAAATGAAATCGCGACCATTGTAAGTTTTTGTAATCACAACTCATTTGTCTCAAGACACTCGGAATAAAGTATATGTCAAAAGATCGCTTTATTCTCTTGCTTGGAAAGTGAAACGACGGTCAATGGAGTGAAAATCGAGTAAAAATTATATCTTGGGGTCCACGCTCACCAATTACCCTCACACAAGGTGAATTTGAATAAGAAAATGTGAATTTGAAGAAACACTTAGGCTAATCGGTTTGCTAACAAAGGCCAAAGGAGGATAAGGATGAGTGATTTCTTTCTAAAGCCAATTTTATTTATTTATTTCGTATTAGAATCTATTGACCCTTTAGGCTTTTAGTTTTGATCCTTTAGAGGATATCCTTAATTATGGCAGACATGGACCGGATCGATCGCCACTACGATGAGATGCAATTATTCTTTTTTATTTAGAAAGTGAAAAGATGTTGATAGAGTAAAAATCAAGTGAAAATAATCTCTCAGCTCCACGCTCACCAATCACCCCCACACAAGAGGTGAATTTGAATACAAAGTAAATTATACTTTTCCTACTAGTTGATGAAGTAGCTCCCACGTTTAGGCCTCGAGAGATATCGATGGTCATTTGAATTATCAAAATCAAGCATTAACATGAAATGCATCGTGGGTTCTCTCCATTCACTGTGAAAGTGCTTTCCATGTGATGAAAAATGAGCATTACCAATTGAGAACGAGGAGCCGTTCATCCAATAAAAGGCATTAGCTTATATGGAGACGTTGTCTGTGGGGGATTGGAAAATAGTAGGGATGGGTCACCAAATGTCTACATTAAGGTGCTACTTTAGAAAGTTAGGGTAAAGGCATACTTTATAGAATGTCTCTTGATAGTGCGAGAGCGAGAGAGAGAGAGAGGGTCCCCCCAAATTGGAAGATGGAGGGGCTTGATTTGATGTGGACATATATCGAATATCTTGGAGGCATTAGTCACCATCCTAAGCTTCTCCTCCCCTTTCTTTAGGTTGTCCTTACTCTTTTATAATGATCCGCATAGTGTTTCTTTCTCAACTCAATGCGATTTGATTCCACTTCGACCCCCTCCCCTCTTTCTTTTGAATCTCGAATCTTTTCTGTATGGACCGAATGGCAGACCGACTCTTAGGTGAGATTGGAATCACTTGGGATCCACCCAATTCAAGAGTTTGTGCACTATGCTATTTGATTCCTCTCTTGGTTATTCATCACTTGCAAAAATAGGGTTGGTTCGATTATTCTTACTAATATTATAGCTAACTTTGTTAGGAAATACCTAACTCATAGAATGTCTAATAAAAAAGATTAAATTGATAAGTGGAGGAAGACCACACATATATATAATATATAAACCACATAGTCAAAGCCATGTAGGATATTTCAACAAAGTTCACCAAACCTCAATCTTCTCTTCTTCTTTTTCATCTAAAGAGGGTAACTTTCGTGCATTGGAAAAATCACCAAAAAAAGTCATCAAATGTCAATTTACTCCTAAACCTTCTAATGATTGCTAATGTAGCCCTTCTAACCAATTATAACTAGTAATCGTTGGTGAGGATGCCAGCCAGTGGCACCATGGGTGCTAAAGGGAAAAATTTGCAATTTTAAAAAAAGAATTATGGATTTTTATATATTTCTTTTATTTCTTTTCTTTTCTTTTCTTTTTTTCATTATGACCAACGTGGACTTAGGCCCTCGCCGGCCACAATGAAAAGAAAAGGAAAAGTAGAAAATATAAATAATTGAGAATTTTTTTAAAAAATTATTAAATTACCTATGTCATTATTAATCGTGTCACGTTAAGCAATCGATTTCCATATGATCATTACCGGACGAAATTGGTCGAAATGACTATATTAACAAATCGTCAAAAGATTTTAGGATTGGATTGATTAATGGATAAAATTAAAAGATTTATAATTAAATTAATATCTGTATAATAAGTTAGATATTTTTTTTTTATGGTTATCCATCCTTAGCTTACGTCCCCAATCCTCATGCTACTGGGGTTCCTGTCTTGTTTCAGGACAGGACATCCACGTAATCTGCGCTGCTATCAATGGCGTACACGTATCCCCAGATGACGTTCTCGCTTATGTACGCTTGATGAAGAAGATCACTACGGATATTTCAGGAGCATTTCGCCAACACCCCTCCATCGGCCGTGATCCATAAGTCACCTGTCCAAATCCGCATTGCATGATATGAACGTAGCCCCATATGTGGCTTGAATGCCACGCCGTGCCACCTTGCATCGTTTCTGAAAGTGACAGACAAATTGCTTTTCCATTAAAGGCCTGTGGAAAACATGTCGACTCGAGCGTCGGTTTCAAGTTAATCGTGTTGTGTCGGGTTCGGATTCTTTTAAATATGGAATTCAATGCATGCCAAGAAATCATGTCAATGGATAAGTTGAAAGCGAAAATTTTATAATAGGAAAACAAGCAGGAAAAAAAAAAAGGAATGCCCGGATTTGAACTTATCGAAATGTGTTCTCACATCACATTAAGGAATCGTTTTCTATGATAACTTAAACCGTCAAGAAACGAGCTTGTTGTGATATGTATATCCATGGTAACAAAATCTCCATTAAAAAACTACTATGTACATATTATAATATGACGTGACCGGTCTGATCCGTCGATGATAAAAACCCGGGTTCGATTATTATGTCTCCCAAAAGTTCATGAATCTTAACGAACTTGCGGAATGATTCGGACAGTGACATGAAAGGCCAGCATACAGCGCACGTCGATGTGATCGCGGATCGGTACAGCTTCGGACCGGGACTCTTCGACACGAACGCCAGCACAAAAAGGAAAATAAAGAAAAGAAAATTGGGGGGGAGGGGGCGAGTGTCGCCATCGATGCCGGGCGAGTTCGCGAGCGAAATCATGGATGCCGTTGGCTTTCGAGATCGGTTTGACCGAGGGAGGGGAGCAAAGCGTGGAGATGATGATGAAGGGTCAAGATGCTTCTTCATTGCTGGGGCGGAAGAATCTGAAGCTTCTCTTTGCGCTGGTGCAGCGCTCGTGCCTCTGGCTTTTGAAGATTCTCCAGCATCTTTCGTGCTTGGCCCACGTTTTATTTCTTTCTTTTTTTTAAGTTCGAACCCAGCCTAAGCTGGTAAATCTCGAGCTGATCGATTGTCTCGCCGATCTCGCGGGTCGAAATCTAGGTCGGTAGCCTGAATATGGGATTGTTTGCACTTCACGGCGAGAGAGATTGGGACTATGTCGTGTGTCCGATTCCCGCTCACATGTTCATGTCTTAACGATTGAGTTGGCTCCTGTGGGATTTTCTACACGTGTAATTTTTCTTTTTTATCAACTGGGAAATTCGATTTTTATTGAATTTTTTACGTTGGGATCTTCAAATTGAAAGATGAGAGAAAATGCAAAGGTAACCCAATACTTCTAGACCCCATAAATTGTTAAGTCATTTGAAGAGACGTTTTAGTTGACCCTCGCGTGATGGTTGCCGAGGCGTTGCAAGAGCCTCGCCCGTGGCAGAGGGCGAGGTGTGTAGACCACTTGACCAGTCAAAATGAATCATAAACTTATTTCTTAATTCATATTTGATGGGATGGATTGTCAATCATATTTAATAAATTGGATCTGAACAAGCTAAATGGATCAATTTGAATCTAGCCATATATAGGTCTACTCACCGCTTTTCCTCTTGAGGAACCACATAAACCTTAACTCATCTTTTAACTCGCGATATCCAAATTATCGAATAACAGGCCTTGTGTGAGATTTGCTTTATCAACAAGTCAAACCGCCCTAATCTTTCTGGGGACAAATGATTGACTTTCCCTTACAATTGCTATTATATTCCGGGGCATAAACTTTGAGCCATTGTCAAAGTTAACCCAGCAAAAGGTCAAGCCAGTTAACATTTTTCTTGCTTGCTAGGTGATATTCAACTACCTTTACAAATGCCTACCATCTCCGTGCCCAGTTGTAAGCATCACTTGTGTTGAAATGAGGAAGCAAAGCATCTTCCCTACTTTACTTTCAAAAGCATGGAAGCAAAGGCTGAATCAACATCGATTTAAGGAATATAACTATAGTCTCTCGAATCAAACAATTCAACCATGGCACATAGTATCGCCCGCCTAAATCTTTTTTTCTTTTTTTACACCGATGGCATATACTGTAAAACTAAAAAAAAATTACATAATTTTTTTTTCAGGTGGATAATTTAAGGGCATGGGTGTACAGCATCGTATGCAACTGGGAAATGAAAGAAGTTCTACAAACGTCGTATAGAACGAATGGTTTAATGTGCACTAATGTTATTGTCCAATGCAATATGAATGTTATTAACATAAGCTGAGCACGCACTTGTCTGGTGGGAAGCAAATTATTAATTCCCCCCTCTCGCCCCTCTCCTGAAATTAAAAATGATAGGAGCAGAGAAAAATACATTTTCTCCAAAATAAAAAAATAAAAAAATAAAAAGAGAGAGAAAGGAAAGAGGGGAAAAGTGAAAGTACGTAGGATACATCACGCCAAGCAAATCGGCACAATTCGGAGAAAAGAGAACCCGACCGCGACCGCGACCCACGTCAGTGTCGTCTTTATCACACCACTGATGCTAACTCCAGCGTTTCACACTCTCCGATTCTAGAGATAGAGAGAGAGAGAGAGAGAGAGAGTCTGACGTTTTCCCTTCATGTCCCCCCACTATGAGATGTCGGGTCGGCCACTGCACGGACAATAATGATAGACCCCTCCTCTCTCTCTTTTCTCTCTCTCTCTCTTAAAGCAGATGTGTCCACATGAATGTCCCGAGGGGCATGTGTGAAGAGCGAGGGAGCTTTTTGCAGCGTGTGGGTGCGTGCTTGTTTCATACGTTGTCCATTCTTCTCCTCACTGTTTTTGCTCCTCTGAATTACAAGAGGAAAGCAAACCGAACCCAAAACAACGTTGGGCTCGCGATTCACTTTTCAAAAGCAAGTGTCGGGAAGCCCGACCGAATAGGGTTGAACATTTAAGTCTTGGACTGAACCGTGTGGGGCTTGGAGAGAGAAGTTTCTGATGGCTGTCCTGATCGTTTGGGCTTCAGGAGAGAACTTACCTGTTGCTCCGTGCCGAAGCTTTTGAATATGGTCCAAGTTTCCGCACTTCAGGCTTGTAGGAAAGTCGGAAATCAGCATGATCGATTGCAACTGACCCTTTTGGGCTTTGTGGAGGATATATTCTTATGGGGCTGCCGATCGGATACTGTAGATCTTGCCGCTTCCCTGCTGGTGAACCCATCTGGCGTTTCCACCATGAGCATGTCCATCCAATTATAGGCCTCACCACACCTAATCCAGATAAATTTGGAAGTATATCATTTCATTTCCTTGAATCTTACTCATTGCACTAAAGTGAATTTAGAGCGAAGGGAACAAGGGCTTTTGATATCATATTCAAAGGATGGTCTATTTCACATCCATCAAATAGGTGGATTGGATGAGGTCGAAGGTAGTCCGACTCAAATTAATTCATTTAACCTGTTTGACCCAAAAAAAAAAGAAAACTTGTTTGACCCATTTCCATGTAATACAAATTCCGTCATTCACAACTAACCTGACATACTAAAACACTTCCATATTTAATCAAACTTAGGAAAATTTATACCAAAGTAAGGAGAGAGTGCAAAGTGAGTGCGCATGGGAACAAAATGAGAACTAGAGAGAATGAAAAGAGAGTTGTAGAAGTGAGTTTTATTTGTGATCCCATTTAACACATATTTTGTTTTGAGCTTTATCATTTTAAATCCATTTATGACCTATTTAATAAATATAATTAATCCATATAATAACTCGGTTCATCAAATATGAATTAAGAAATAGGTTTATAAACCATTTGACATATCTAAGTCTATATATATGTTTTACTTAATTAATCCTCACACATCACCATATCATACCTAAGAAAAATATAACGGTTTATCATTGTTATCACATATCCATTTTTAATTGGTTTTAATCCCCATGATGGTGTGAGAGGATGTACGTTGGCTTTGTAGCCATGATAGCTTTAATAGTCAGTGACGAGACACTGTACAAAGCACTAATCGACCTAGTAGGAAGCTTTAAATCTTTCATAATCTCACCTCTGGCTGTGGGAGGTTCAAAGAAGAGACGGGAAGTCCAGGGTGCGTTTGTTTGTGTTTGCTTGCTTTTTTTTCGGCAACGTAAGAAATAAAAACTATTTCGTTCCGGGGAACAGTTTTTGAACAAAATGCGTGTTTGGTAAGAACTGTTCCTAAAATAAATAAAAACGAAATATGTTTGGTAAATTTATGTTGTTTTTTATTTATTTTAATTTTTTAATGTTTTTTTCTTTTTATTTTTTTTTTTTCTTGCTTTGGCCGGCGGCCTCGCCTAGCCACGGCGAGGCTCGCCGACCCCGCCGAGGCCGAGCCTCGCCGTGGCCGGGCGAGCTCGGGCTCGCGAGCCTCGCGGCCGGCCAGGCGAGCTCGGGCTCGCCGGATCCGGGGAGCCCGAGCTCGCCCGGCCCAAGGCGAGGCTCGGCCTCGCCCAACCACGGCGAGGCTCGGCCTCGCAGGGGCGGGCGAGCCTCACCCACGCCACCGGCCCCTCGTCGGCCGCCGGCCATGGCCGAGGCCGGCGACCGGCCATGGCCGAGGCGAGCGCGGCCAAAGCAAGAAGAAGAAGAAAGAGAAGAAGAGAAAAATTGTTTTCTTTGTTTTTGTTTTAAACAAGAAACAACTTTTTTTTTCTTTGTTTGTTATTTTTGTTCCTAGAACAAAAGCGATTTTAACAAAAAATGCAAACAAACGCTAAGCGTTTTTTTTTTTGTTAAGAAAAAAACGAGAAAATTTGTTCATAAACAGAAATAAAGAACACAAATAAACACGCCCCTAGCTTCCCCAATGGTCCCCTTGTTTCTAGGTGAAAATTTTTCTTCCTCACCTAAAAGGAAATACCTCCAAAATTTTACATGCTAGAGTTTAGACGAAATAAGTTAAAAACTTATTTACGTCCGCAATCAAGAAAAGTGTATTTATGACAAAGCAACGGCCATCGTCTTGGTACGTCCCGACGCAGCGCCCTGCTCCGCAGTCTCGGCTTCAAGCGAAAATCATGCGACTGAAACTACGATGTTCGCATCACCCAGGAATCAACTGCCCCTCTTCAGGTTCGCTCATCCTTCGCTCTTCTTGGCACCGCCCTCGCGACACCGTCGCCTCCAATCCACTCATCCGCCGCCGTCGCCGCCGCCACGAGAACCTACGTCCCTAGAACACGAGCTCGACCGAGTGTGCGTATCGGACCGGTCGTTCTGGACCAGGAAGATACACGATCTCTGCGCCCACCACCGGAACGTCGACGCCGCCCTCCGCCTCCTCGACCACCTCCGCCTCCGCGGCTACCGACCCGACCCGCTCAACCTCAGCAGCGTGGTTCACGCTCTCTGCGACGCGGGCCGGTTCGAGGAGGCCCGCCGTCGGCTCGTCTCCTTCGTTTCGTCTGGTTATGTCGTCCCGGACGAGCGCACCTGCAACACGATCGTCGCTAGACTGCTCGATTCTCGCGACCCACGTGGCACGTTGCGGGTCATAAGGTGTTTGGCTGATGTCAAGCCCGGGTACGTGTGTTCCTTGACTAATTTTAACCGCTTGATTGATCAGTGGTGCTGCATTTCGAGACCCAATTATGGGCATAGGGTGTTTCTGGATATGAAGAACCTGGGGCATCGTCCGAGCTGCGTTTCTTACACCACTTTGATCAATGGGTATTGTAAGGTGGGTGATGTGAGGGCTGCACAGAAGCTGTTTGATGAAATGGTTGAAGAAGGTATAAGGCCCAATTCTTTGACATATAGTGCGTTGGTCGGTGGTTTTCTTCGACGGCGAGATGGGGAGAGGGCAAGGGAATTAATTCTCAGGCTCTGGGAGGTAATGAAATGCGAAGAGGACTCGTTTGTGAGCAATGCTGCTTTTGCGGATCTTATTGATTCTTTGTGCAGAGAAGGGTTTTTCGATGAAGTGTTTCACATTGCGGAAAGTATGCCTCAAAGCCTGAAAGCTGTCGCGGAGGAGCATGCTTATGGGCAGATGATAGATTCTCTTTGTAAATTCGGAAGGCATCATGGAGCTTCAAGGATCGTCTATATAATGAGGAAGCGAGGAATCTCACCGAGTTTAGCATCATACAATTCTATTGTTCATGGGCTTAGCAAGCAGGGTGCTTGCATGAGAGCTTGCCAGCTGCTAAAGGAAGGGATCGAGTTTGGTTACTTACCCTCTGAGTATACTTACAAGGTTCTGGTCGAAGCTCTTTGCCAGGAATCTGACCTTCCCAAGGCAAGGGAAGTCCTGCACGTTATGCTGAATAAGGAAGGTGTGCAAAAGACAAGGGTCTATAACATTTATCTGAGAGCTGTCTGTCTCATGAATAACCCAACTGATCTCTTAAATGTGCTTGTTTCAATGCTTCAAAGTAATTGTCAGCCCGACGTTATAAGCCTTAACACAGTCATTCATGGGTTTTGCAAGACTGGGAGAGTGGAAGATGCTCTAAAAATTTTACATGATATGATTACCGGTAAATTCTGTGCTCCAGATGCTGTGACATTCACTACAGTTATTTCTGGTTTGCTGGATGTTGGAAAATCCCAGGAGGCTTTAGACTTATTACATCATGCTATTCTTGCGGAAAACTCTAAACCTTCTGTTGTGACATACAATGCAGTTCTTCGTGGATTGTTCAAACTTAGTAAAGGAAAGGAAGCGGAAGATATATTTATTAGCATGAAAAATCATGGTGTTGCGGCAGATTGCACGACCTATTCTATTTTAATTGATGGTCTATGTAATTGTAATCAAGTAGACAAAGCTAAGAGGTTATGGGACGATGTTATCTGGCCGTCCAAAGTGCATGACAATTATGTTTATGCAGCCCTACTCAAAGGAATATGTACATCAGGTGATCTGGACGGGGCTTGTCATTTTCTTTATGAACTGGTAGACTCTGGGGTTTCTCTGAATATTTTTTGCTACAACATTCTGATTGATAAAGCCTGTAAATTAGGTTTGAAAAGAGAAGCTTATCAAATTCTTGGTGAAATGAAGAAGAATGGCCTGGCTCCTGATGCTGTTACATGGAGGACTCTTGACAAATTACATAGTTGTGTGAAAGTGCGATCTTACTCTGAGGATTTGTCATCACAATCTGAAGGGAGTCTGCCTGAGTTGATCGGGGAAGAAAGGTTTAAGTATTCATGATGTTATCGGGAAAGTATTAAAAAAGGTTTGCCTGTTTGGCATAAACACATTACTGGATCTCTTCTATTCCCAGTGTTTACCTGTGGAAGTGTCGTTGAAGCAACGTGATCCATCTGATGCCAGAGAAATGGTATAATAAGATATCGGTTCTATGACCAGAATTGTGGCTGCTAGGTCACTGTGCTTACTTAAAATGAAAAAGAACTGATGTATTATGGGCTGATGGCCTTTGCTTTTGGCATATTAGAAGATTTAGTGAAGGAACCTGACTTCTTTAACTCCATTGGCTTCTGTGCCACCTTTCTTGCGGAGGAAGTCTTGCACCAATACAACTCTAGCTGCTTCCTCAACTTCCTGGGGTTCAGACTCTGCTGCTGTCATCTATCCACTAACCTTGCTCGAGCAATTAACCAGTCCTTCTCTAGCATCATGTATGTGAAATGATTCTGTCCGTTCATTCTCATTCTCACAAATTTATGGTAGTCAACCTCTACGATTAATCACAGAAGGTTGATTCATAAGTGTTTCTGGGGTTGACACTCTGCTAAGCTGCATTGTGATGGAGCTGACATCATATATCTCCGATTTTGCTGAGCTTGATCCTTGAGATGTATCCAGGAACCTTTTACCAGTGAAGTCATGCTTAATTGTGGATCATCTCAAATAAATTTGACTATTTTCTTTAGGAACATGAAATTTCACCAATATGTCAGAAGGGGAAACAGTGCAAGAAGCCAGTCAATGATAAAATGTTCCATTTCAAAGCAAGAGTAAACGTAGGCAGCAAAGGGATTTTTGTGCCATTTATGGCAATGCAGGTGACACATTGCAAGTCAATTTTTTCTCAGCAACTCAGATATATATAATCGATCAGAAGAATTTGACTTGCTCAATTTTGTGTACATTGAATTTAGCCATAATAGTGCTGAAAAGAGCTGGGCTTGAAAATCTGAGGTACTTAAGTACTTGTCTAGTCTGATGTCAATGATTGGCTGCTTTTCCTTGTATAGACAGATACTCTTCTATATGCAGGTCCAACAAATTTTACAGTTAATTAAGTTTGTCATTAGTGCATTTATCGATATCCCTCCTGTACAATGCTCTTTTGTTTGGTTCAACATCGTAGCATGCGTAGTTGCATTTAGGCAGGCTTTATGAATAACACAGAAACTACAGTTACAAGCCAACGAGTGTAAGAAGCCATGCGTAATTCATCAAAGCCTTTCTCCTTGCCTGCTTTCTTGTGTCTGTAAATCGCATCTCTTATGCTGTAGGAGTTGCTTTTGGCAATATATACTTTTTGATTCGAGGACCTAATGCCTTACTTCCATATAACTTTTTCGAGGCGTGGTCTTAGCATACATAGTAGCACTACGTCTGTGCTGGAACTGCGGAGTGCGGACTACGAATTGAATCTTGGCACCCTTTTCATGTGGCAGGGTCCCCCAGCAGTTCTCCTTGGGGCTGGCTGCTCGTTCCAGGCTGCTCATGTAGTGAACAGCACGCAGTGGCCTTTGCCTAACTGCTTGTGCGCCGAGCATGCCAATGCATTGGTCCGCTTACACCCGCCTTGCGTTCGATGGCTGTTACTGAGAATAGCAAAGCAGGTAAGTATTTCAGTATCGCCTCCATTTCTTTTGACTTCTTGTTTTTGATCCTTAGGTGCAAGAGGAGAACGTTCTCCTTAATTTTAGTTGTATCTGTCCTTATTCATTTACCCCATTTCCGCATTCAGTTTTGGAATTTATGCTATGAAAAGGATAACCAAACCTTCTTCATTGTCCAAAAAATTGCTACATATCGTCAAAAATTTCATGATGAGAAAATATTAGGAAAATGATATGAATGGTACCTGAATTTTGGCCTAATATGTAATATGGTTTGTGGACTTTTAATTTATTTAAGGTGATTTTTAAACTATTAATAAATATTTAATATGATCATTTTGTTGGACGTTATATGATGACATAAATTAGGGTGTTAACCTAAGAAACACCGACACTTTTCGGAAGCTTTCGTGTCGTGTCCGACATTGCGACACGTGTTCGACGCGCTCCGACACGCAGTCAACGAGTGTCGGGAAATCCGACACGTGGTCAACTTTTCCCAACACGTGAGTTTGAAATTCTGACACATGATTCTGACACGCACGAGGTCAATTTTAAAAAATTTCAATATTTGAGGGGTCAAAATATAAATATATGAAAAAAATAATGAAAATAACAAAAATAAAGGGGAAAGAATAAAATTCTCACTCTTAAGTTTCTCACTTATAAGTTTTGACATTTCCGTGAGTGATGATGGAACACCCCCCTTCTCGCCGACGTCGCTTTGCCGCTCCCACAGATTTAAAGTTGTGATTTTTTTTTTTTTTTTTTTTTTTGCTTTTTTTGCCTCTTGCAGGCATCTGAGTTATTTCTTTTGATCTATGTCATTAGCTTGTGAATTATCTCTTACATTTTTCATGGCCAATTTAGTTATTTCCTTTTTCTGAGTTCTTGTCTTAGATTTTCATTTTTCTCGAACCTTGTTTTGCAGAGGAGCTCCAAGCCAGTCTATATCATGAACTTCAAACTCTGTCTGGGACTATAAGAAATCTCACTAATTTCCGACAAGTGTAAGAAAACATGACTTGTTCCTTCAAATTTACTCTTTTGTGTTTGCAATTTTTGAATTTCTTATTCAATCTTTGTCAAATTAAAACAATTAATGATATTAAGAAATGTTGAATTGATATTTTTAGTATAAATTAATTCTATGCTATTTTTATTATTTATTTTTGCATTTATATATAAAAATATATATTTAATATATAACGTGTCGGAATTTTCTATTTTTTGAGAAATAATGTGTCGGCGTGTCCGTGTCGGTGCAATATAGGTGTTAACTTGTCTATCACTATTTGATTATGCAAATTATGATATTATAGTTTAAGATGAATTTCTCATGTGGATGATACATGTAAGGTATTTATGAATTATTTGTATCTTTTTCTCAAAAAATTATACAAGTTGTTTTAACTACAATTTTAATATTGGGACAAATGCACAACTTTCAAAAAATATAATCATATCTTAAAATTTGTCGAATTAGTAGAATCAAGTCTTTCCGTTAATTTCGACAAATTTGGCTAACAAAAAATACTGACATGATTTTTATTTTATTTTCAATTTCCTACGTCGTAATGATGTGGCTAAAACATGAAAATAAGGGGGTAAAGCTAAGTCATATGGTCTAAATCTGATTTTTTTTAATTAAATTGAAAAATAGGCTAAATTTAAATTATAAAAATAGTAAAATTAGACCCCCCTTCGCCGCACTTAAGCCGGAAAGGGCTAGCTTTTGTTCATGGTGGGGTGATGGTCAATAGGGGTCGCCACCCCTTAGCTAGTGATCGGCGAGCCCTCAACGAGAGCGGGGCAATTGCAGTAGAATTAGACAATAATAATAATAATGCGAAGAATCAAATAACGTGCGATCCCCATCCATGTGGCAAGCATCGAGCCACGTGTCACGAGGAGGGATGGTGATGGCGGATGGGGACGGGGATGGGGATGGGGATGGGGATGGGTTGGTTCGACCCGGAACTTTCAAGCACAAGAACCGACTCGCACATCTTTGGTCCATGAATTTCAAGATCAAGACCGACCCAGTCTCCCTGGGAACTGGACCGGGATTGGTAGAGTTGGGCCGGTTCAGGGTTGGTCCAGGGTTAACCCTGGACCGATGCTCACCCCTAATGGCATCCCTAAGGGTCAATGGGGGTTGCCACACCTTAGGTAGTGATCGGCAAGCCCTTGATGAGAGCGGGGCGATTGCGATGATGTGTAGTTTTTTTTTTTTAATAAATTTAACTTACTTTTTAAATCTAATTCAAATAAAATTTAGCTAAAAATCAAATTTGAACTAAAACGATATCCATTTTACCCACACGGGATAGCTAAATGAACAAAAAAAGAAAACCATCTTAGCATCTTTCTTTCGTCAATAAAAAGGAAGAATTGGATTGCATTAATTTGACTGATTTTATTATTTTATTATACTTTTAAAATTTTTTAGAAGTTAACTGAATCATGAGGAATTTTATAATTTCTGGCGTATTTATCCTTAATATTTAATTATAATTAAAAGTATTTTCCGGGGACGCGTGCACCATTAGTATTATTTTTATTTTTTTGGTCGGTACGTGGACCATTATTTTTTCTTTTTTTTTGGCCTTTACGTGGACCATTATTGACGCGGTGCATATCTGATATTTAATTCGACGCGTTTCCACGTGTCTAAAGTGGACAGGTGTCCTTTCAAAAGAAGAAGCTCTGACTTTTCGGTTGAATGGGTTTGCTCCTTTTTTTTTTTTTTATTTTTGGGTCGGTAGATGTACTTACTTTAAATGGCAGCGATTGTTCTCGCATCAAATTCCACCACTCTCCATCTTCATCTTCATCTTCCATCAGTTTCCGAATCGAAGCTCCACGCTTGACCATGGCGTCCAAGCCTCCCAGCCTCAGCCTCAAGGAGGCGAGCGAGCGCGACCTCCAGAAGGTCTTCAACCAGTTCGACGCCGACGGCGACGGCAAGATCTCCCCGGCCGAGCTCTCCGGCGTCCTCTCCGCCACCGGCTCCGCCTCCTCCCCCGCCGACGTCCGCCGCGCCATGGAGGACATCGACTCCGACAAGGACGGCTTCATCAGCCGCGCCGAGTTCGCCTCCTTTTGCCGGTCCGGCTCCTCTTCCTCCGAGGCGGAGATCCGCGACGCCTTCGACCTGTACGACCAGGACAAGGACGGCCTGATCTCCGCGGAGGAGCTCCACCTGGTGCTCAACCGGCTGAGCACCAAGTGCTCCCGCCAGGAGTGCGAGAGGATGATCCAGTCGGTGGACAAGGACGGCGATGGGAAAGTCAACTTCGAGGAGTTCAAGACGATGATGACGGATTCGATACCTGGTAACGGTGGATCTGTGGCCTGAAATTGGATGATTTGGGGATTGCCTTTTCCCACGCCGTAGAATCTCACTTGAATCCACCTTCTTATATATCGTCTTCTTACCTCCTCGTGACTAGTGAACTCGTATGCGTACGGATTTTGCATCATGCGTGGAAACTTATATCGATTTTCATCCATCCGCTGTCATTTACTTGTGCCATTTAGAGCAATACGTGTCTAGCATCCATTTCGATCCAACTGTTTCGGCTCAGTGTTTTCGATTCGAAGCATGAAGATTCAGCAGAATCTGAATTAGATTGCCTTTTTAAGGCATTTGATAAAATCTAAGGGTGTCGCGGGCTGAGTCGAGTTATGGACCGATTGTCGGTTCCATAATCACGGTCCACTGGGCTTAATCGCTTTTCATCCTCCATTATTTTGGGTATTGAGCTGGTAATATTCAAGCTGCACCTAATGGCAGTTGCTTAGCTAGACGGTGCCACTAACTGACTGGGGCAATCGGCTATTAGAGGAAATAGCTTACCGTGACAGTAAGGGAGTTTTTCTTTTTGGTCGGAAAGTGGGGAGTCCAATCGATGAAAACGTGGGGAGTGCAATGATTGATAGCCAAGCCAATAGAGTAGTGGACATATTCATATGGTCCTCGCTAGCGCTGTCAAACAGAAGGGGACAAAAAAAAAAAAAAAAGAGCCTGGGCCAAACCGAAAGTTTTGAGTTTGGGCACTTTCAGTTTGGGCCGGGAATGGTATTATCCGGTGCGAGTAGAGAGTTAAAAATCCACTTAGAATTTAAGTAGTACCGACTCGCTACACGACACAATATGTCGACATGTCATTTAAAAAAAAAATAAAGAATTTTAACACGTTGGGACATGTTGTATATTAAATATATATGTTTATATTCAATCAAATTAATTTGATTCAAATTCATAAATAAATAAATAATAAAAATAGCCTATGATGAATTTACACTTAAAACATTAATTCACAGTTTATTGATATCATTTATTATTTCAATTTAACAAATTCAATTACATTCCATTCCAATAATCCATGAAACTTGAAGAGAAAAAAATAAACAATTCACATTCCACTATTTAATTTAACATTTTATAACAAGTTGAAAAAGAAATTTATATTTTACCATCATATATAACAAGAAGTCTTCATTTCCTCCTTTATCATTTTTATTTTTTTTTTATATATTTATATTTTGACTCCTCATTTATTGAAATTTTTTTAAAATTGGCCATGTGTATATTAAAATCACATGTGGAATTTCGAATTCACTTGTTGGAGCATGTCGGGAGAGTTAATCACATGTCGGATTTTTTTCACACTTGTTAACTGCGTGTTGGAACATATTAGTCCCATATGTAAGAAGTCGAAGGGGAGGACAAATACGAGAGGAAGAATGAGAGTAATTCTCTGTATTTCTCTGTATTTACTCAATATACATAAGTGATCTTATATTACAAAGTATATGTAAAAGGAAAGGAAATGAAATAATCTACAGATTGGATCCGATCTTGATTTATTCAATTATATCCTCAGATTTGATCCTTGTATATCTTTCTATGCTTTCTAATATTTCTGCGTATCTTCTAACACTTCCTCTCAAGTCGGTGGCTTGTAGATATCCAAGACGCCAAGCTTGCTCAAGAGATACGCATGCTGTCTTTGACATAAAGGTTTGGTGAAGACATCTGCTGGTTGTTCTTCTATTCCAATCCCTTGTGTCTCGATCATCCCTTGTTGGATTTTCTCTCAGGTGAAATGGGAGTCTACTTCTATATGCTTCGTTCTTTCATGCACGATAGGGTTAGATGCAAGTTTGAGGGCCACATCATTGTCGCGGAATAACTTTGTTGGTCCTCTAACCTGTACTCCAAGATCCCGAAGTAACCTCTCAACCACACTATTTCACATATGGTTTTGACCATGACTCAATATTCTGCCTCTGCTGAAGATAATGAAACAGTTGGTTGTTTCTTCGTTATCCACGAAAGTAAAGAATCCCCCAATTTAATACAGAAACCGGTTATGGATCTTTTGCTCATTGGACAGGTCGCATAGTCTGCGTCACGGTATGTGGTCATCTTCATGTCACATTTCCTAGAAAGAAGAATTGCAAGTCCAGGACATTTCTTCAAGTACTTCACAACTTTTAGTGCGGCATTCATATGAGATTGCTTTAGTTTGTGCATAAACTGATTGAGTGTCTGCACGGCATAACTTATGTCTGGCTTGGTCATAGTTAAATATATGAGCTTCCCAACAAGTTTTTGATAGCCCAAAGGATCTCTGAGTATGGGATCAGCTTCCTAAGATAGTCCAGTATCATAATCGGCTGTAGTCAGTTTGATATTTTGCTCAATTGGTATTACAGCCGGCTTACATCCCGACAATCCTTCTTTTGAAATAATTTCCAATGCGAATTTCCTCTGGCTAAGAGAGATTCCTTGGTTTGATCAAGCAATTTCGATTCCAGGGAAATACTTTAGCGAGCCTAGATCTTTAATGTGGAAAGTATAATGCAAGTATTCCTTAAGACCCTTAATAGATATTTCATCATTGCCCATAATGAGTATATCATCTACATATATCATCAAGTAGATAGATGACGTACCTTTAGTCCATATAAAACCAGCATAATCAAATATGGACTGTTGAAAACCGACAGCTATCAGTGACTTAGCAAATTTTGCATAACACTATCTAGAGGCTTGCTTGAGTCTGTACAAGGATTTGCGAAGACGACATGCTTTATTTTCCCCTTGTCTCCGTAAATGTTGTGGTACTTCCATATAGATCTCCTTGACTAAATCTCCATGAAGGAAAGTATTGTGAACATCCATATGATGTAATGACCAGTCTTGAAAAGCCGCAACTGAAAGAAATGAGCGAACTGTGACGTCTTTGGTGACCGAGGAGAAAGTTTCGTGATAGTTGAAACCTTCTCTTTGTGTGAAACCTTTAGCCACTAACCGGGGTTTGTATCTTCCAATCGATCCATCTACCCGATATTTGATCTTGTATACCCATTTGCATCCGATTGCCTTGCGATGTGAGGGTAGGGTAACAAGATCCTATGTTTGATTATCCATTAAGGCCTTCAATTTTGCCTCAATGGCTTTCTGCCATCGTGGATCAGTGCTTGCCTCATCAAAGCTGGACGGTTCTCGCTCTTCAGAAATGCGAGTGATGCAACATCTATGCTCTAGGGATAATTGATCGAAGGAAACATAAGAAGAAATAGGGAAAATAATACCTGATGAATTTCGGACTCCACATATGTAGTCTTTAGTTTAGGTAGGTGGCCGCGTGGCGTGACCAAAACGTCTGGGAGGATCATTCTCGGAAGATAAATGATTATCTGAAGTTTCCATAGGATGCGAATCTGAAGGAGGCGAATCTGAAACTACCTTATCATCCTGCCTTGGATCTTGAACCTCCATTAAAGGTGTCATGTTGGTAGTTGATGTAGAGAAATTCCTTGTATCTAGTAATGAAGGAAGAAACATATAGCCAGAATCTTCAATTTTGTCCTCTATAGAAGAAGTAGGAGAATGTCCTATCTGATTGCTGCATTGTTGCTGAGTGGCAAATGAAAAAATAGTTTCCTGGAATAAAACGTCCCTGCTGACGGAAAAGTCCCCTATAGATGGATCAAAGACCTGGTATCCCTTTGTAAAGTGGGATATCCCATAAAAATGCAATGGCAAGCACGAGGACCCATCTTATCCTTAGGTCCTACTATTGTGGCATAGCATAGACAACCGAGGATTTTCAGGTGGTCCAGGGACCCATCTTATCCTTAGGTCCTACTATTGTGGCATAGCATAGACAACCGAGGATTTTCAGGTGGTCCAGGGCGGGCTTCTTTCCAAAAAGTACCTCGAAAGGAGATTGTCCATCAAGGATCTTGGTCGGCATACGATTTATTAACTAAGCTGCAGTCAATACATAATCCCTCCAAAAATTGTCTGGAATAGAGGCTTGAAACTTTAAAGCCCGTGCAACTTCCAACAGGTGACGGTGTTTCCGTTCCACCGCTCCATTTTGTTGTGGTGTATAAGCATATAAGCTCTCATGTAATATCCCTTGTGAGGAAAGAAGGGCAGCACATTTATGATTGAAAAATTCTTTGCCATTATCTGTCCTTACATTCAAACTGGGTTTTTGATTGAAAAATTCTTTGCCATTATCTGTCCTTATTCTTTGGACAGTATTCCCAAACTGGGTTTTTGATAGAGAAAGAAATGTCCTTAAATTGGACACAACTTGACCCTTAAACTAAATGAGAAAAATCCACTATCACAGTCTTTTCGGGCACCTTTCTCTTTTATTTCGAAAAATGTTTTGCAGGAACTTAAATTGATTTTATTTCACTTTCCTAACATGTGAGGTGTTAAATGCGGTGCTCATGCGCAAACCATCAATTTAACACCCAAGTAAAGCAATTAAATAATGCGAACTTACCTCAAAGCAACGAAAGCATCTGCGTTGTTAGATCAAAATTCACATCAAGAATCCTAGATATGATTTCTAATTAACAAGCAATCACTCAATTTTTTTTTTGTTTTCATTTATTCAATGAGAATCATGCGATGCAATGTTACTAATCTAACATAAGTTGATATGACATGGTAACATGACCTAAACTAAATGACATGAGTAAAGGTAATTTCTAAAGAAATGCAATAATTAAATATGCAATCTAAATTAATCAAATGACCTAACTCTAATGACAGGCAATTTCTAATTAAATGAACTTAATAATAATCACTAAATGACGTGCATTTCATGAACCTAATTCTATATGACGTGCACATGAATTTTCTATTCTAGAAAAATGCAACATATTCTAGAAATTGAAACTAATTTATCCTAAAACAAATTTTTATGAAATTCGAAATTAAGGAAAATGCAAAATATAATTATCTAGATTTAAGATTCTATCTAGTTTATATTAAGGATCGAGTCGACTAAATCCTAATTTAAACTAAGATATTATCTTAACCTAGCAAGTTCTATCCTAAGATGCAAAAATCAATCTAGACTTAAAATAAAACATGCAATTTATTCTAATATGCCATGACGTACAAATAATGCCTTAATTCCTAATTTTCTATGAAATTCGAAATTAAAATTAAACATGCAATTCAGATAAAAACTAACATCCTAAATGAGTGCACTTTTTCTTTTTCTTTTTCATGACTCAAAATAAAATTCTTAATCTAAACATGCAAGATAATAAAAACCTAATCTAACTCAGATTTGATTTGATTTTTTTTACGAAAACAAAGTCGATTCAAATAACATGACAGCACATCCAGTAAGATAAGATCGATATCCATAAATTGACAAATCATATCCCGCGCATGGGATTGGATTGGTCAATTTCAAATAAACCGCGAATCGAATCTCGGCGTGAGATCAGTTGGCGATTTTCGTGCGATTGCGAGTCATATTTCGGGCACGAAATCGGACTGTCAATCGTATGCACGTTATGAAATTAGGGATTAATCCCTAATTTAAAAAGGCTACTCGAGATTACGGATCCGATAAAGATATCGAAAATTTAAATAATGTGCATCAATGATATTTCAAATAAGGAAACAATATTAAAATAGATAAAATTTTTACCTATCCCAAATATTTGCTTCCAAATTTGGTCTTCGAACGGCGGCAAGCGTTATGCGCACAGCGACGATGCTCCACGGCGGTGTGATTGGCGGGGGTGCTTGGCAACGTGTCGTCTATTCTTCCCTCAAAATCTGTAGCCGCCACCCTTCTAACCTCTTCTCAGACTACTCGCCAGAAACTGTTCTTTTGCTTGCATGAAATAAAATTATAACACCTGTAACGTTACTAGCAAATCTGGAAAAAACACCTAAAAGAATAAAAAACCACCGAAATTCTTATGACTCCTCTTGGACCGTAGACTTCGGAGCGAGTGGTGATGTCCAGAGAGCACACTTGCGCTTGAGTTTGGCTTTTGTGGATGAGCCTGGTCAACCATAGACTCCATTGTCCCTCTGCTACGTCCACGTATATGTGTCCATGTGTTGTAGAATGCAAAAGTGGAAAAGACGTCAATATGGTGATGATCAAAATGTGGGATCATTTATGAGACTATGCTTAAATAAATAAATAGAAGACATGGCGAGATTTTAATCAAAGAAGAAGCCAAGGCGTGAATCGCATATCCCATTCTGCATGTGTCGTGTTCCCTTCACGTTTCTGTGCTGAGCGGGGGTTCATCAGGAAGCAGCAAGCGTCTCGGGGGAAAATTGCTGGCGCCAATGTGCTTGGTTCATCTCAAGGAACACTAGGCTTCGTCAATGGGGGTTAGATCAGATCGGATTTCGCCGAGGGGGCTCCAAGAGGAACGTCTTGCTCGTCGCGTTGTTGATGTCGCGGGAGTTCGTTGGAGGACTGGAAACTGGACGGGCGATGAGGAGCGCGAGTGGCAGTGTTCAATCGGAGAGCGACGTTGGAACCAGCGTGCGGCAACAACACAGGCACAGCGCCAATCAGGGAGCAAGATGACGCAGGGGCAGGGGCGATCGTTCCTTAACTCTCCAATCTCGAGCCTTCTCTCTCTCTGCTTTTGTGTCACACTTCTCTTTTTATTTGTGGAGTCCGTGGGGCTTTCTTTCGTCTTTATGCGGACGGAGACCAGAGGATTAGACAAAGAAATAATACCACGGATCAAGACAGACTTACCTTCTTGTCTTTTCCTTGGCAATTCTCTCTTCCTCCTCTTTTCTATTACGAAGCCCTCTCTATTTTTCTCTTTTCAATGCGGCCATTTGTATCAATATGTGTGGCCTCTCAAATTGTTCCCCCCTTTGTCTTCCTCTGGCCACCCTTCTCTCTGTCTCTCTCTATGTGTGCTTTGGAATTGTGGATTTTTTAATGTGACCGCCAGCTATTCTTTTCACTTGCAGTCTGGTGTCTTTTGCTTTGACCGAGTCTCAAGCTTCGCTCAATCTCTTGAAGACCTCATCATAGCCTCCCTTCGGCGTCCGAGACGTGCGTTGCCAACAATGTCTCAATTGCAGGTTTGTGGACACCTGGGGAGGCACGGCTGCAATTTCGAAACTTCCATAATCGTCGCCAATCGTCAAGCGAGAACTGGGCACGGCGAAGTTGATGGACTGCGAGCGAGCCGTCAATGGCATTGAGGAAGGAGGCGCATCGATAGATGGGGATGAGCAGCGAGAGAATTTTCACTCTCCCTGTGGAGAACGTCGGTTCTTTTTTTTGTGGCCGTATGTGTCTATTGTGTGGCCCCCCCAAAACCCTAAGCAAACAAACCTATTTATAGGCCACCGATTAGGTTTTCAATTTTTTCGAATCGATATCCATGATATTTGTTTTGTTGAACGCAATATCACTTTGCCCTATCCGAAAACAATTCATCATATCTCGAACAAAAAATTCAAATTTCTATTTTCTCACGAGATAATTTCCGATCATTAAAAATCGAGCTTGGGCCAATTTGTTCGCTTCGCGGGCTTAGTCCGGTCTTTCAATTTGCAGCTCAAAATCACCAATTTGAACCTATCCACGGCCAGTTCAATAAATAAATGCGAGACATGCAAACTAAAAATAAATGCACCTAAATCTATATGCTATGCAATTAATATATATATATATATATATATATATATTTTTAGGGATAAAATTAATTCCTAATTTTCTATGCAATAAATAAATAAACTAAATCGCCAAAATTTAGGTGTCAACAATCATCCACAATGGTAAGAAATAATCGAGACCCATCATAGTTTACTGTATGATAAGATCCCCAAACATCAAGATGCAGTAAGGAAAAAATATTTTTTGAACGACTTTGGCTCAAAGGAAAGGGACTGAGCGATTGCTTTGCAAGCAGATAAATTTGACATTAAGGATAGGGAAAAAAAGAACTATGACCCATTTTGGAATGTAAAAGAAAATTTCTATCATTAGTAGTCAAATTATACAATGATTTCTTATTACAAGGAAAATAATCAAGATTATTGGGCAAGCGTTTCCAAAAAAATAATTGTTTAGAGAAACTACCCCAGCCCATCAGTTTCCCAGTCGAAAAGGCCTGAAATAGACAAGTATCGGCATTGAAAGAAACTCGACATGAATTTTCCTTACAGGCTGAAATAAGATTAAATTGAAAGTCCGGAATATAAAGAACTTTAGTGAGAACAATATGGGAGTTAAGGGTGACTGTCCATGTTGTAGTAACATAAGCAGTATTTCCATTTGGCAATTGCATAGTAATAGGATCATCTAATTCTTCATGAATATCAGAGAATAATCCTTTATCACATGCTATATGGTCACTGGTTCCCAAATCAATAATCCAGGTATTTTGAGATATAATATTTGCCAGGCAATAAGAAATACTTGTAAAGCTGCTTCCCCTTTTTTGGACATCTAATTTTTGCAATGTCTGCATTAGTTGCTGATATTCCCCATGTGTGATAGGTTAACTGCCCGAATTTGTTAATCCTGTAAATTGATAGGTTGCTGCAGATATCTCATTTCCTTTTTTTTTTTCATTTTCTCCAAGTCTGCCGTGTAATTTCCAACAATTGTCAATAGTATTATGGGGCCGCTTGCAAAAATCACAAAATAATTTTCCTCTATTTTTAAAATTCTGCCCATATCCTTTGGAAAATTGAGCACCATTGGATCCCTTCGATCCGGATCCATCTCCATAGTCCAGATCAGACGGAAGCCGCGTGCCCTTAAGACCCTCAGATCGTTGCGTGCGATCCTAGCCGTCCATTCCAGCCCCTTTAAGAGTTCACTGATCTGCAAACCCTAGCGACGGATCGAAGCCTCTCTTCTTCTCTAGGGTTTTTTCTCTTTCGATTCTTGTCGCTAGCGCTATGGCTTCGGTGGCTTTGTTGTCCGACGAGGCAAGCCGCCGGTTCTCCTCTTGCACCGCAAGCTAAAAGATCCGGTTGAGAGTGGGTGCTAGTTCCATGGCTAGTATCTGCGACCTAAATGTCAAATAAGTGTCATTGAGAATAAGCAGGAACCGAGTTGCCTTCTCTCTGTCTTTCATTGCTTTATACTGCTGACGAGTCGTCTCGGGCCCTTCCAGCTTTTCTTCAGCAGCTTCCAGTTCATTCCAGAGGGCTGAAAGCTTGTTGAAGCATGTCGTCACGGGCATGTTTCCCTGCTTTAGTTCGCTGAGTGCTTGATGTAGCGAGAAAATTTTCGCCCAATCCAATTTCTCGTACATTTCTCGGATGCTATCTCAAATAAATTTTGAATCTTTTGTGGGTGGTAGACCGGCGGCGATTTCTAGGCTAATGCAATTCCCTATCCATGTTCTAACCAATTAGTTGCATTTTTTCCACTGACGTCCCATTTTTTCATCGGTCGGAATCGGGATGGTCCCATCAATAAAACCCTCTTTGTCTTTCGTGATTAGGGCTCGCCGAAACTCCCGCGCCCAACTCGAATAATTTTCTGGTCCTGTGAGAGGGTGGCTGATGAGCCGCAACTCCGGTCCGAGTGCGTTGTCGGGTTTTGGGCGACCCATGGCGGCCGCAAAAGGAAACGGCAGAAAACCAGGTGGGACTCCCAAGTAGGAATTTTGACTCGGATTGAATCCGCCCAGGTAAGAATTTTGACCCGGATTGAATCCGCTTGGAAATCCCGCACTTGAATCACTTGATCTGCCCGTCTGCTCTGGGCTGATGGTTGAGCCTGCCCCATTATTGGTTAGTAGGCCTCCATCGGTCTGCACGCTGCTTTGGTGACCCGGCTGTGATATAACTGGGTTTGTCCCATGGATCCATGGATATGGCATCCACTAGTAAGGATAGCCCGAGAAAGGTTGTCTCAGATTAAACTGAGCCAGAAAAGTTTGCCATTGCTCGTGTTGGGTTTGGATCTGGCTTTGACTGAGCTGCTGTTCAGCCATGGAAGTCACAATGGATGAATCTGGGTTGTTCAAACTCTGTGGTGTCGTGTCTCTTGCTGGTTGCTCGTCTGGGTTTGAGGTGAGAATTTTTGGTTTGTTCATATTGGAAAATATCCTTTCCCCTTAAAGGTGCAAGGGTCAAAACCCAGTGGAAGCATCGGCGTCTTAAGCGTGATGTCGGGGTGGTGGGTCCTCCGCTAGCATCACTCCAGGGTTTACTTGGCGGCTATGTACCGCCGTAAGGTGACGAACGGCTGACGGGGTTCCCTGGATCATCAAAAAAAAAAAAAATATCCTTCCCCTTCAAAGAATAGTGATTCCTTCAATAACTTTCTTTGCAAGTTAGAGTTCCTCTAGGCAATCAAAAAAAAAGGAGCGGAAGCTAAGTCAGAACCTCGGAGGCTCTAATACCATGTAAGAAGTCGAAGGGGAGGACAAACATGAGAGAAAGAATGAGAGTAATTCTCTGTATTTACTTAATGTGCAAAAGTGATCTTATATTACAAAGTATATGTAAAAGAAAAGGAAATGAAATAATCTACAGATTGGATCCGATCTTGATTGATTCAATAATATCCTCAGATTTGATCCTTGCATATCTTTCTATGCTTTCCAATATTTCTGCGTATCTTCCAACACCATATAATACAAAAGCTCGCGAAGAGTATCGGTACTTCATAGATTATAATTACGGTTTTAGTATAAGTCTATGACCTGAGCCAAATTGAAATATGTAAAGTTGTCCAAATCGAGCCACATAAGTTTGATGGGTGTTTCAGCAAATGCCACATGCATGGCAATAGAAGTAATGTATAAAAAGAGAAGTACACATAGATTGCATTTGATCGTTCAAATTCAGATTAGGATATGACAAGATAATGGGAGATTTGAAATCTTTCGAATAACCTCTGGATTGTAGAAATATCTAATCAAATATTTAATGCAATTTAAGATAGGATTTGAAATTTTTGAAAATCTACAATCTAAAATAGGATTGAAAATCTTTTAAAATCTTTTTTTTAATCTCTAAAAATCTTTGAAAGTCTCATCTCCGATAGGCTCCTCGTACGTGGGAACTCAAATCCTGTAGACCACTGTCCTCAACAGGCAGTCTCGGGAAGATCGACCTTAGAAGCTTGACAATTTTCAACAAACATGACCTCTTTCATATTAAGCAAAATTTTAAACTTAAGGTGAGGTTTCATGTAACACTTGATAGTTGATACACACCTAGTTCATAGTCAACCGAGAGAGAGATCGTGGAACAATGGAGGTCGAGAACGAGTAGGAATCGAAAGATGATTCGAAATGGTGGAAAAGCTGGCAAATCAACCGAGAAAGAGAGGGAGCCATGAATGAGTTGATGAGCCCCAACCTTCCAAGTGAGCCATGAGCAAAGGCACCGACAAGAATACTCAAGGATGCCGAATTAAGGACCCTGGCGGTGGATGGCCACCAAAATGTTGGGTGGGTGCCGCCAATGATAAATGCCAAGGACAGTGAGTCTAGTTTGAGGCGGTGGTTTTCCTCGTGCATGGGAATTGTTAAGTTAATTATTAAAATTTTATATCCAATATGGGCTTATTTCACCCCTAAGCTGAATTCCTTATTTTGCACTCTATCTAATTACCAAAAATGTCACCGAACACCGGATATAATAATTTGTTATCATCCGGACTCAAATCAAAACCATCAGCCAAGCTCCTGAAATTTGGCTCAATATACAATGTCATCCTTAAATGTTCGATCTAGTTCTTAAACTATATCAAAAAATCTAATGTTATCTTTTCATTAATTCAAGTTCAATGATAACATTAAACATCTTTATATAATTTAGATACCAAATTAAATATTTACTAAACATTCATAATCATATTAAACAATTTAAAAATTCAATGACGACACTGCACATTATTAAAAGTTGAGGGATCATTTTGCCAATTGGGTCAAAATTAAAAATCATTCATATCATTTTTTTCTAGCTCTTTTGTCTTTTCTTCTTCGGAATCAAATTTTGCGTGGCGATCACAATTAGAGGAATAACTCGAAGATGGGACGAGCAACCATGTTTTCGGGGCATCATGCCCTGCCAATCCATAGTCGCCGGATTACCCGAATATACATTCTTCTTTATGCTTGGCGTCGCACCTTTCTTTTTCTTTTTGAAAAGGAATCGTTTTATTTTCTTTCTTTTTGGTAGGTAAGCAAAAGATGCAATTGATTGACCTTGTTCATTCCGAAATCTCTCTGTAGACCACTTTTAAGAATCCCAAGTTCCACATTGGATTCTAGCAACCTAAGGCCATAAACCTTCGAAATTTGCAAAAGTCAACAATTTCGAGATTTTTCCTAATCATTTCTTCAAGGGAAAATTACGCGGAACACCTCAATTTTTGGTCCTATCACACCTTGTAGCTTTCTGCCTCGAATCTCAAACTCTACATTTTTTTTTTGTCTCCCCAATGTCCCCATCATAATGTTAGATCACATCGCTATATTTTCTTCGGCAAAGATTATCATCTTCTAGACTTCACAAATTCATATACACGTCAGCAGCTCAATTTCCTTGTTTCTTCAATTACTTGTGAAAATCAATAGATGGTGACTCTCTTCAAATATTCATCAACCCATAATTGTCACAGTTGAATCAGTCAATGACCGAAGAGTTAGGATAAAGGAAGCGCATCCCTAGATTTCAACTCATTCTTTCGTCGTCGACATCGATTAGTTTCGAACCGACCTCTCCCCTATCGTATTCCCCGACAAGTAGTCCCATCCAGGCTCCGAATTTTTCATAAGGAAAGATGCTTAACCATCATATCTTTGTGCTATTTTACAAGCAACCAAGGGAAATTCGGTGGTGGCCTGCTGGGCTTTCCTTGTTGATTACATCAAATAGGCCGCGGAACAGCCATCCTGTCACCATCGATTGTGTCACATGTTCATGCTCAATGCCTCTCCAGACCAATGCCCATATAAAACTACCGGCCTTCTCTGTTTTGGAAGTATATAAAGTGCCGCACCAACCATCCCGGGCGGGCGGCCTCCCTCGACTCCTTCTTGTTTCTTGCAGTTTTTATAGACTACTTCCATTAACGAGAATCCTTCCTCCATCGGTGTCTCCTTCTCCTTGTGCTTCTTGTTCTTGGTGAGACTCTTGGAAAAGGGATGGTGGATTCGTTCGACGAAGAGTGCGATTACTTGTTCAAGGCCGTCTTGACCGGGGACTCTGCCGTCGGGAAATCGAATCTCCTATCGAGATTCGCGAGGAACGAGTTCCAGTTGGATTCGAAACCCACGATAGGCGTCGAATTCGCATACAGGAACGTCAAGGTCGGCGACAAGCTCATCAAAGCCCAAATATGGGACACTGCAGGGCAAGAAAGGTAGAGCAGCTCTGTTTTTTTTTCGTGTCTCTGTTCCCTTTTTTTGTCTTTTGGTCTCATCCTGGTTTCAAGATGGTCTTGACTCGTTCTGATCCTAGTGTTTCTTGGGATTGTTGATCGGGAGTTGGTCGATTTTCGATACCAAGTTTTTCTTGAAGAAAAGTAAGAGGCACCGGACACCCAATTGACTTTCTTCATCCTTATGCAGATAGAAGTCGTGTAGATATGTTCTTGCGCATATTTTATGGTTGATTTCATTGACTTGCATGGTTTTTAAGCTGCCTTTCTTGAGGTTCTTGTATTCATCTTGATAAGTTTTAGGGCGATCAGTCGCTCTGAAAGATCGTGGTTCTGCGGATTTCAGAACTTCATCCGAAACAGGGACGACACAAAAAGGAGAAGGCAACTCTTTACCTCTACTGCTCATCCGTGATTGGTGTCAGTCCGTGAACCTCTTGTACTAATCATACCTCTAGGGTTTTAATGCAAAGTAAGGAAAAACGAAAAGATGAAACCCTGGGGTGGGACCCAGTGTGACCAGGAAGCATGCCTACTGTTGTCCTTAGAACCCTTTAGATCGCACTGGCTATGATTGGGAAATTGCATTAGAAAAGTAGTTCCTGGAAAAACGCCACCATAAAGCATCTTTACAATTCAAAGTTTAAATCGACAAGATGGTTCAATACGCGTGTAATTAGAATAGTTATGTGCACTTCTTTGTCTGTTTTTGTGTGCATGGAGCTTTTCTTTCTCTCCACTTTGAGTTCCTTTTTGCTGGTCACTCTTATTATTGAGTGGCTCGTCCAAAAAGGAAAATTGACCAAGTTGAGAGAGGTGGGTTTGAAGGATGAGATCAGAAAGAACAGAGAGAAGGGGGCGTTTTCTTTAGGCGTGGTGGCAATGAGCTATGATTACTGGTGCAATGCTAACTATCCTCTCATGCTTCCTTTGGATCGAAGCAAAGACTTGTGTGACAGAGAAAATATAATAATGTCCTCACGCCCTCCAATTCAGGGTCTTGGGTTGGCCTTTGTAGGGTGACCCAATAAAAGCAGTTTGGTAGGCCAATTGCAGGTTCCTAGTACTTATACTTGATCCATTCTGGCCCTAGACGGGTCGGACAAAGCAGGGAATCACCCTCTAGACGACGTACCTCTCAGAGGAGGGAATAGGTTTAGGGTATTGTCTAAAAGATGGGCCTAAGACCCATTATCAGGCGCAAACTCTCCCAAGCCCATATCTCGCGTGACATTGGAATATTCTTAATAATTTCGCAAAAATGAGTCGTCACTAGCCTATTGGGGTCGGTTAGAAACCAAGTGAAACACGGAGTATGCCACACTTCCTATGAAACTAGAGAATTTAGAGTCAGGGACAGACCCCTGCAAAGGTTAGGCCCCCGGGCAGGTCGGACCCAAGGAAAAAACAGTTTGCCTGGACCCGCCCATTTGCACTCATAGCTAATCCTTCCTTGATAGCAGATAAATGGACATTGACTGACACAACATGAAAACTTTTCAATGCAGATTTCGAGCCATCACCAGTTCATACTATCGCGGAGCACTGGGGGCGCTGTTGGTTTACGACATCACTAGGCGAGTGACATTCGAGAATGTGAAGAAATGGCTGCGCGAGCTCAGAGACTTTGGGAATCCCGACATGGTGGTGGTCCTGGTCGGGAATAAGTCCGATCTGAGCAGCTCTAGAGAAGTGGACCTGGAAGAAGGGAAGGACTTTGCGGAGGCAGAGAATCTGTGCTTCATGGAAACTTCTGCTCTGGAGAATCTAAATGTCGAGGAAGCATTCTTGGAGATGATCACCAGAATCCATGAGATCACAAGCCAGAAGAGCTTAGAAGCCAAGAACAATGAAATAACCAGTAGCCTTCATGGTCCTAAGCAGGTCATTCAGATTGATGAGGTCACTGCTACTAAAAAGTCATACTGTTGCTCGAGTTAATCCCAACCGTTGGGGGATTTTTTGACGAGTCAGTACCAAATTTATAGTTGCCTACTGACCACATCTTGATTTTTTTTACCTGAATTAAAGTCCATTCAGCTTCCTCTTTGTGACTTATTGTTCCTCTGTTTTTAACCTTCCCTTCAATTTTATGCCCTGATTCAGATGAGAAATGACTGAAATGTTGTTCTGTAAATGGCTTCGCAGAAGCTTTCTCCTGGATCTGATATTGCTAACAATTTAACCCATAGAAAGACCAAGTTCTGGGTCACAGGCGAGTACGCCATCACCCTGCCTCAAATAAATCGGGGAAAAAAATTCAACCTTTATCAAAACTAGAGAGAGAAAGAAACTAGTATTGGAGAATATATAACACAATAGATTACCACCAAAATTACCGAGATGATCATTATCTTTAAGCATCATGAAACAAGTAAGGACCCAAAAGCTTCTTAAGAGCTGCTATTCGTTGGCAATGCATTTCAGAAAGAATCAGACCAAAAATGATTATATGCCAAGTACATTACCCCTAATGTGTTTAAAGCTGGTCAGAGATGTGAGAGATATCTCAAGCAGGTGCAATCGAGACTTTATCGACCTCAACAATGTATTCTAAGGTTGAAGACGGAGGAATCTGGACCCCTGTGCCCAAATCGGCGCCCTTATCTCCATACCCTAAACTTGGAGGAACTATCACTCTCCTCTTACCTCCCGCCTTCATCGATCTCAAAACGTATTCTATTCCTTCGCACACTCCTTTACTGTATGGCCTCGACCCCATCACTAATGCCAGCGGCTTCTTTTCACCCTCGAATGTATTGACAAAGACTTTGCCACTTCCTTCTATTTTCCCCATGAGATCAATCACGATCAAGTCCCCTGGCCTCGGCGATGCACCGCCACCAACTCGAAGTTCATAGTATCTGATTTGTTTGCAGGTGTAAAGAAGCGATCAACTCATGGTCCTCGGCCCTGAAAAACTACTAATTCGAGGGGTCAAAATTACAGAGCACGAGGTGTACCTTATCCCATTAGGCAAAACGACTTCTTCTTCCTTCTCGACAGTCCTGTATAGGGACAGCCGCGTTAGCTGCTTCAGTTTATGCACAAACAGAACATGCAAAGTAAGGTAGATTTTGTAAAGAACTGGCTCTCGAAATACTGCATAACCATTTTATAGCCAGCGGTTCGCTGTCTTGAATCAATGATTCCAAAATCAAAATTCTATTAATATGTCAGTAGCCTCAATAATCACATACTTCGGTCTTTCTCATTACCCTGGAGATAGAAGCTTAGTTAGGAGTTCGTATCGTGATGCAAAAACTTTAGGCCTAGTGACAGCATCAATGTCCAAGAATCAAGAACAAGATCATACCCATTTGGCCACACTTTCGTCTTTCGCCAATTGTGAAGTTAACTTTAATCGTGGCTTAAGCAAGGATGGTTTCACTTCAAGTAATGGTAGATTTACTGAATAAAGCCCGCCACTTATACTAATTTTGTAAACCAATCCTAAAACACCCAGCATCGTTCCTTGATTTTAAATCCTTAGCTATCACTGTTGTCGCGCTCTCAATTGCAAATTACCTAGTTTTGCACTAGCTGTTCTCATCACCATGGAAGAAACAAGCTGCGAATCCAAACACGTTTATAGCTTGGAAGCATTAAACAAGTAAAATTCAAGAACGATCACCGCCACGGACCTCGTACTGGCTTCCTGCTCCGAAACTTCGAGGCGGGTCTTGATCTGCTCGGACACGACGCCCACGGCCAAGAACGCCGCCCAAGCAAGGCCCGCGCCGAGCCCGAACCGCCGGGTGAGGGAACTCGCGATCCAGTCCGTCGACTCGGCCGTCGTCCTCTGCTTCTTCTGGGGCTTGACCGAGACCGGCTGGGGCTGCTCCGACGAGGCGGCGCTCAGCTGCTGAGGCGGGAGCGGCGACTGCAGCTGCGGCGGCGACTGTGGCGGCGGGGGATTCTGTGGGGATGGCGAAGAGGAAGAGAAGTTCAGAGTTCTTGTGATGGGGTGGGAGAGAAATGGAGGAGAGCTGAACAGAGTGGCCATTCTTGATATCTTCTCTCTCTCGTTTGCTGTCGAGCGAGGCTTACAGAAATCTTGGGTTCTTGATATTTTTTATGATTGAATGTTTGTGATCAAGGACGAGGTGGTAATACTGGAGGGGCCCCATCTTATCCAAACTTCGTTTGGGAAAAATTCATTTGGCGAAAGGGGAAATATGTTCTCTTTTCTTCTTTCCTTTTCCATCTTCAATGGACAATCGTTTTTCACGATTTTCACGATTTACCGTAATCGAATTGAAATAGAATGGATCTCGATTTATAGTATTTTACTTTTCCAAACCAGCACATTCCTCGGCCCTGTGGAGAAGGCCAACGCGAGCAGACGCAAAGAACTGGTCTTGCATCCGTCCTGCGATGGCCAAAACGGTGGCAAGAAGAAGCGGCTCAACATCAGCAGACGCGAGGGAAGCCCATCTGGCGTCACGTTGCGGCCCGCGAAGCTGAGGGGAGAAGATCTGAAGGGAAATGCAGGAAAGAGTCTTGGGAAAACCAGATTCGCAGGGCGTGACGGACCAAGATGAAAGGCAAAGAAATTGATGTTCATAAAAAAATTCAACAACAACGTGGGCTTTGAATCTGGAGTTTTGGTCTCAAGTTCCAAAGTACATACCCACTAGTGGGCACAAATTCAGACGATCCATATCTCTCAGTTTGACTTTTTCTCATAGTTTCTATCCTTCAGACAGTGTGACATATTTTCCAGCGGGATTCTTGGGTTGGGTTGTTGGTGGTGATTTTGATCGATAATCATTCTCGAGTCATAAAGGGTTTATCACTGTCTGATCATCTTCTAAATGAAGATTATCTGCTGATCATAATGATCCCATCCACCTTGATCCTTGAGAAAGGAAGCTCCTTTTTCATCGGTAGTGCGTATCAATAACCGGGGGCGATTTTGGAACATCGTAAAAGGACAGCACACATTCCCTCTACGTCACTCACACTCTCTCTCTCTCTCTCTCTCTGCGCACGTATCTTCTTCAATAATGTCGCGACAGCTCGCTCGAGAAGTTGGAGCAGTAGCAGGTCAAGCGCTGGTGATCCACAATTCGTGTTCGTTTCTAAATGGGGGGCAACATTTTCGTGGACGGCGTTCGTCGCTGGTTCAATCGTCGCTCGTCCACGACCGTGCCGAGCAACGGCCACAACCATCACGACCGAAATAGTGGCAACGGTTATCGCGGCTCCCTTTATGGAGAGCGTCACGTGTCCTTGAGCGAATCTCACGCTCGATCCCCGGATGGTGCGGGCGATGATAGCGAAGGCGGAGGACAAAAGGAGATTCTCGCGGTCGTTGAGGATTTTGGCATCTCCGGATTGTGTCTGATCAAGGTTCCTAAACGGACCCACTTCAATATGGCTGTCGATTCTCACAAAAAGGTTCCAGCTTGAACATTCTTCTTTCGACCCTTTTGTTAATCCTGATCTGGGTTATCATTCGATCCATCGTTTTCCTTGCTTTTTGCTCGTTGGTTACGATCTGTTTTAGTCTTTGATGTTCTTCTGGTGAGTGAATGGCGGATTGGGGGGGAAAAAGAAAGATTCTCTGACAGTGCTTTCTCTGCACTTGGTGCTGCATGCATTTCAGAGAACTAGAGGAAAGGATCGTGGGTTGTTTGGAATTTTGCTGATTCAGTGTTTGTCATTATTATTTGGTGGAGTAGCTTTATAAATTTGTATAAGTAGAATAGACCTCCCGTTTCTGGGCTATAGATGGGGTAACTTTTACAGGTTCTCTCTTTATTCATCGTCCATTGGCTGGACAACACGGTATCATTGTCACATCAGCAATTCAGCATCATTTAGTTCCGATACGTCTGTGGTTGTGAGCTAATGTGGAGAATTGACTAATTCTCATGGTGGGGCTGCTGGCAAAACCTGATCTGATGATATGCTTCGTTTATTTCCTGTGCATTCCTTTATTAATTGTAGATTAGGTGATGACTGGTAATTTTATGCAGGGAACTCCTGAAGCAGATTTTTTTACTGAGTATGGTGAAGCTAGTCAATATCAAATTCAAGAAGTAATTGGGAAAGGAAGTTATGGTGTGGTTGGTTCTGCTATTGATTCCCACACTGGAGAAAGAGTTGCAATCAAGAAAATCAATGATGTTTTTGAGCATGTTTCTGATGCTACTCGCATTCTCAGAGAAATAAAGCTCCTTCGGCTGCTTCGCCATCCAGATGTTGTGGAAATCAAGCATATCATGCTTCCTCCCTCGCGGCGGGAATTCAGGGACATATATGTTATATTCGAGCTGATGGAATCAGATCTTCACCAAGTTATTAAGGCGAATGATGATCTTACCCCTGAGCACTATCAATTTTTCTTGTACCAGCTTCTTCGTGGTCTAAAATATATTCATGCCGGTGGGTAAATTTTCATAAGTTCATTTCGCTTTAATGCCTTCACCGGGAACTTACTGTTGTGAATTGATCCTTTGCAGCTAATGTTTTCCATAGAGATTTGAAACCGAAAAATATTCTTGCTAATGCTGATTGCAAATTAAAGATATGCGATTTTGGGCTTGCCCGTGTATCCTTCAACGATGCTCCATCAGCTATATTCTGGACAGTTAAGTATCTTCCTGCAGATCTCCCTCCATGAGTTCTGATACTTTGATCATGTCATCCACAATGGCATATCCCAGCTAAACTTATGTTATGTCACAGGATTATGTTGCAACTCGGTGGTATCGAGCTCCAGAACTCTGTGGTTCTTTCTTCTCCAAAGTAAGCTGGATTATACGTTGATTATCTCTAGTTTTTGTTGGTAACAGAGGCAACAAGGTCCTCTTCCCCAATAACTGTTGAATGCTCTCGCCATGGATAATTTTCTGGCTTTCATGTCCATCCTCCTGTTTGTTCAATATATTTTTTCTGGACATTTACTGCATGATAGCTGCGACTTACCCCTACTATATATTTGAGGCATAATGCAGAGAGTATTGATCCTTTCTCAATTAGTGGGGGATGTGCACCGTTAAAAGCTTTTACAGTTAGTTACTTTGTGATGTGCAAGCTGTTTCACTTTAAAAGATTTCTTTGTTCTGCCTAACCCTGCAAAAGCGGGTAAATATTTTTCACTGGAGCTGTTTCTCTCTTTGTATGAGCCTGGTGCCTTTGCCTCCTGCTGAATTTTTGTTGGTACACTATCTCCAATTATGTTATGCAAGCTACATCCACGCATTTTGTGTTTTACTCACCCTACACCTTTGTTTCGTCTAAAGACAATCAATTTTAGGTTTTGTGTCTTCTTTGTTGTCTTATGCTTGTTGTCATAATTCCTCTATCTTTTATGTCTCTGGCTGTGTGCAGCGACGGTGGAAGAGTCTTAATTCTGACATTGACATTGAGGGGGCATTTTTCTAGCCCATTCCATGTATGTATAGATTATAGGAGTAATGAAAGAGGCTGTAACAGACAGTGTGCCTGCCAACGGACATGGTTATTGTATGTTGTTCTCATTCGTATTAGTGAGCTGTTACACTCTTGTGAAGTATGCATGGGAAATTTTGTGGAAGTCACCTGAGTTGAGTGACTGTTTTCTGAAAAGATGTCATGCTAGTAGTTCCGGCTTACACATGCTGATAGAATCCACTTTATGTTACGATTTTCAGTACACCCCTGCGATTGATATTTGGAGCATTGGATGCATATTTGCGGAAATGCTCACGGGAAAACCACTATTTCCTGGGAAAAATGTGGTGCATCAACTGGATCTGATGACTGATTTGCTTGGCACTCCTCCTCCTGAAGGCATTGCAAGGGTTAGTATGACATTCATTTGTACAAGATGCTTACACGTTCTTTGTATCCCAACATTCACATAGACACATACGTGAGCAATTGTGCAGTATGGATACCACAATTTTGGCATATGTCATACTGTTCTAATATTGTGTTTATTGAGGTAATCATTTTTGTTCTAGGTGTATCCCCTTTGAAATATTTTTTTCCATAATTGGCAGATCCGTAATGAAAAGGCTAGAAGGTACCTTAGTAACATGCGGAAGAAACAACCTCTTCCTTTCAAGCAAAAGTTCCCTAATGCAGATCCACTTGCTCTTCGCCTGCTGGAGCGCCTTCTTGCATTTGACCCTAAAGATCGTCCAACTGCTGAAGAGGTTGTAGAAATGTGAAGTTACATATCCATATAATTCCTCTGAAAAGTTACCTGTCTTTCTTGTTGAGTATATATACTCATGGTATCAATAATACCTATGTTTGTAGGCACTAGCTGATCCTTATTTTCATGGTTTGGCCAATTTGGAACGCGAACCATCTGCTCAACCCATCTCAAAACTTGAGTTTGAGTTTGAGAGAAGAAAACTAACGAAAGATGATGTCAGAGAGTTAATTTACCGTGAGGTATTCTCTTAAAAATAATTGTTTCCTCACATCTCATAGCTTTTGTCATTATTGCTAACTATCTGTTATCTTGAGTTGTACAGATATTAGAGTATCATCCTCAGATGCTCCAGGAGTATCTTCGTGGAGGAGATCAAATAAGCTTCATGTACCCAAGGTCTGCCTGATATCTCAACTATTTGAACTTGCAAATATTCTAGGATTTTCAAGAGAGGTAGAGAGATAAATAAATAATTCAAGACCACACCTTTACTCGATGACTACATATGATGGCTCTGTTTATAGAGAGAGAGACTCCCAAAACCCGAATTATCTTATTTATGATACCCACTAACTAAGTCCTAATGTCACTCAGTATACTTAAACAGAACCCAAATTGGTATTTAGAGAAGAGCTTACATTTATTGTGTTGTACCAATTATTTGCCAACCTGTTTGCACTTTCTGGATATTCTACCATTTTTTTCTGCTTGCGCTTTCACTAGAAAGAAAAAGAAGGGAGGTAGTAGAATGGCTTCTAAACCTGTAAATCTGAGTGAAGTTTCATAGAAGAAAACATTGGATTATTCCTGGTTGAATGTATCACACATAAAGCTCTGGAACTGAGGTCTTTTCTCCTCCTTCGCTGAGGTGTTTGTATCTTGAAGCCGGTTGTTCATGCCATGCTTGTTTTTAGTCGTTGTGTGTCCTTGTCCGTGTTGTTGGGTGCCGCGTTTGTGGCTTTTACATCATGGAATCCTTCCACTCATAATGATTTCCTCATCTTGAGTGTAAGTTTTTGGTGCCGTGATCTTTTGTACATTTGGCCTTTCCTCAATATATTTCTTACCTCTTACCAAAAAAAAAAATGTATCACACATAAACTGATGAGTTTGTTCATAGGACATTGAAAAGTATGGGGTACTTCTGTCTAGCTTCCGTTAAATAGTTTAAACATGTTCTCCTGGTAACGGGTGAAGTGTCATCAATCGCTTTGCCTTGTGTCAGTGGTGTTGATCGATTCAAGCGACAGTTTGCCCATCTGGAGGAGCACTATGGTAAAGGTGAAAGAAGCATTCCAGTCCTAAGGCAAAATGCTTCCTTGCCGAGGTATGTTAAACTATGCATGAGCTATGATGTTTCTAGATGTAAGAATGAGAATGGATATCTTTGTGATGTGTTTTAAATCCTTGTGCTTGTTATTTACTCTGACACTTTTTCCATTAGGGAGAGAGTTCATGAACCTAACAATGATGGCGAGAAGCCAGGTGCCTCTGTTGCCACCAACCCTCCAAACGCAGCACAGCAGTCTAATAATTTGGGGAATCCAAACTCAGATGCGCAACATGAGCCCAACCAACCGAATAGTACACGTTACTTATTGAAGAGCGCTAGCATAAGTGCTTCCAAGTGCATTGGCGTTAAGGGAAGAGAAACCAAGGTGTGTTACTTACAATTTGATTCGTTGTACACGTTTTGACAAGTGTTATATTTTTCGGTTGGACAATGATGATGGTTTGCTGTGCTGTCTTTAGTAGTAATGCAAAGATGACAAAGTTAAATAAATTTTGAGCATGAGGAACAGTGCAATGGGATATTTCCTTTTCTCTCCTGTTTTTCAGAACATTTAAGAGGCGATGTCTTTGCTTGTTAATCTGTTAAGATAATTATTGCACAACTTTAAATGATTTCTTTGACACTTTCACGGCTTATCAGTTCGCTTTAGAAATTCAAGGACTCAAATCTTGCTCCATTTCTCGTTGGATTTGTTTGCATGTACTTTTGGATACGCCATGACTGTAATCCGCCAACTTACCTACGGAGATGGTTTCTCTCAGTTCCTATCTTCTACTCCTATAACTCATTCCTTTTCATTGACAGCATGAGGAGGCTGAAGTAAATGACGAGGCTATTGATGGGTTGTCTCAAAAGGTCGAGGCTCTCCATGCTTGATGACTTCAACTCCATTCAAGAAAGGGATCACTGATGCAGCTCGTATCTGGTGGTTATCGCCGAAGAAGAATGCTCAACATTTGTCACACAGTTCACGATCCCTTTTCGTGCAGGTATACCTAGAAATTATAACTTTGTCCCGTTTAACGCTTTCATTCAGCATTCTAGCATCAATTTTCCTATTCCGTGAAACGCCGGTTTTGTTATTGAGCTCTAAATTGTGCCATTTTGTTCTGCAGCGCTGTGACTGACGGAGAAGAAGTGTTTTGATATTCAGATAGAGAATTTTGCGTGAGAATACCATGTATCAACACGCTTAGGCTGTCATGTATATTAGTTTCCTAATGACAATTTGTTGGAGCCCTTGTACAGATGGATAAATCAGTTGATTTTCAAAGTTAATCCCTTTTCTTCATCGTACGTTGCGATTCATGGGCGCACCTCTCACAAAGATCGATTCGCGATATCAAAGGAACTAGCTTGTCGACAGCCAGATCCATGATCAGCGCTGCTGAGATTTAACGGTGGAATCTCATCGGCGATTGGGTCCGATGAGCTGATCCGGCTCACCGTGAGGCGGTCGGAACTCCGACTTCTCGTGCAGATGAGCAAGTTTCCCCGGAAGGATTGGATTTGCCTGGTCCAGCCGGGAATTCCAGTATCTTCGTTCCCGTTTCAAGCAGGAAAGCTTTTCGAATTCCCGACATGCACCAAGCGAATTCAATCCACCAGGGAGCAATCATGTAGTTCTGGACTCGTGAGAATGGATTTGGCGCGAAACACGACTCTGAATTCGGGCGAAAATTGGGTGAAACACAGTTCAAATTCGTGCGAAAGTTGGCGCGAAACTAGCTGATCCGATTTCGGGTAGCCTGAAAAAGTACACAACATTATAAGTCGAGGCATTCAGTAGGGTAATCTCCTTGGATTTCCCCTCAAATACGCTTTAAATGCTTGACCATTAGGCTTCCCGCTTTTAAGGCAACGTATGATCCCATTGCAGATTTGGTCATTTACCATCCGATTCCAAGTCAACGATCGACCAAGGCGCCAAAGCTCGCCACTAATTTCTTCAAAGTTATTACTATCAGAGTTAGTTAGAGGTTCATTATCAAAACCTCTTAATGTTGATAATCTTGAAAAAATCAGTGGTGATTTTTGGACGCAATGATAGGTTTGGAACTAGAGTAAAAGTTGTGAATTATTTTTAGACGGAAAAAAGTTTGGAACGGAATGGACCTCTTAGGATTTCTTTTTAGGGAATTAACCCTTACATATAGATAAAAGTGGGTTCTTATTTTTAAGGTGGTAGTACCTGCAAATGGCCTTAGCTGGCAATAAATTAAATTCCCATTTTTTTTATGTATTAGAATGTGCTACAATAATTCAATGATCGTGTTTAAGAATAATATCGTCATTATTAATATCATAATCTGATTTTCCTTTTTGAGTTGAATTATGATTTCCACGTTGCTCAATAATATCTGGCATTTAAGGATGCGAATGGAATTCGTGATCTAAAGGGTTAAATCCTCTGAATTTGTCCATGGCACATGGATGATGCTCTGAACGTGGTCGACTGGAGAGAAGAAGAGCTTCAATTAAAGGTGCTCTCATCTCCATTTAATATGAAGCATGACCCTTCATTTTCTCCATGTACAAATACTTCAAGAGCATATTCTCTACATTTACATTTGGAGCCAAGATGAAATTTAATTACCCTTTTGAATTCGGTTCATATTCAAGATAGGATAATAAAGTCATATATAATAAATATATAATATGGATAAAGATATTTGATGAGAAAGGTTTTTCTCAAAACTTATATTAAAAATGGATAAGTTAAATTTTGAATTCTAATAAATAAATCCATCTTTTATAAAAGTTGTTTCTCGTCATAGTCGAACTTGTGGCTCTATAATGTTGTAATGAGCTCTTTTATTGTTTAAGATCTACATCGTACGACAATTATGGATTGATTGATGAAGATTATCTTCATTTGTGCATTTGTAGTTTCTTTAATAGTGATTTCCTAACTTGTTTATCAAAATCCAAAAATCATTCTGACTATAACGTGTTCTATCCACCCAATATCTTGCTTTCTATGGCAACAAAGCTCTTCATTAGCACAAACATCTCATTGTTATGTAAAGATATTTTGTCCGCAAATACATATATCGATTTGCATACTATGATTAATCATCTTCAATATGCTTTCCCAACATAAAGGAAAAAAAAATCATGGTGGATTTAAAATAGGAAATGGATTTAAGTTTTAGAGTCTATATAGATTTTAAAAAATAAGACGAGACATACTAGACTCTTTTAAATTAACATTGGATTGATACCATGAAAAATCCAAAATTGGTATATGTATGACAAATTTATTTTAAATTAATTTTTCAATCATTAAAAATTTCAAACTAATTCGTTCCACGAAAATTTACAAATAGATACACTTATGATAAATGGAGGGTATAACTCAAAACCGATAAATTTATTAACTATCTCATATCATTCAGAAGGTAAATTAGTTTATGGTAAATTTATCACGAGTGCACGAATTTTAGATTTTTCATGATATTAACTCATTAACATTTGTTCATTTCTTTCGCATTACACGATTGTTATTCGTTGATTGTGAAAAATTGGGAGTTTGCGGGTTAGTTCCAAGATCCGACCCGACCACCCTTTTTTTTTGGTAGGAGGTCGGAGGGCCCGACAGCCAATTACAACCCCGAGAAAATGTCAAAAAGAAAATCCCGAAATCCACGTCACATCACAGCGACAGCAGGCAGTTATTAGTTGCCACGCACTCTCCCCAGTCCCCAACCCCTTTTCCTTTTCCTTTTTTTTCAACCCGAAAATATAAAATCCCACGCCTTTCAAAATTCCCTCTCTCTCTCTCTAGCCAGATCTCATCTTCTTCTTCCCCTTTCCCCTTTCCCCTTTCCTCTCTCCATCTGTACATGCCCTAATTTCTCTCTCTCTCTCTCCTTTCTCTCTCTAGAAGATGACGCAGCTGGCGGAGACCTACGCGTGCATGCCCTCCACGGAGCGCGGCCGCGGGATCCTCATCGCCGGCAACCCCAAGCCCGGGTCCAACTCCGTCCTCTACACCAACGGCCGATCCGTCGTCATCCTCAACCTCGACAACCCGCTCGACATCTCCGTCTACGCCGAGCACGCCTACCCCGCCACCGTCGCCCGCTTCTCCCCCAACGGCGAGTGGGTCGCCTCCGCCGACTCCTCCGGCGCTGTCCGCATCTGGGGCGCCTACAACGACCACGTCCTCAAGAAGGAGTTCAAGGTCCTGTCCGGCCGGATCGACGATCTCCAGTGGTCCCCCGACGGCCTCAGGATCGTGGCCTCCGGCGATGGGAAGGGCAAATCGTTAGTCCGCGCGTTTATGTGAGTTTCACTTTTTACTGTTTTCTTCTCCCCCTTTTTTTTATTGTTGCTTTTTCTTTTTCTTTTTTGTGGGGTTTGGTGTATGGTTCTTAATTGTTATTGATTTCGTAGATATTTTGTTGTTCCGCGTTCTTCATAGGAGATTGTGGGGCTCTTGGACCTTAGCAAAATGTGGAAGGGAAATCTTAGGTTATAGATTGATCGAACCGATCATGTTTGGAAAATTTATTTGATGGAATGCGTTCTTTTTCCCTTCAGTCTTTCTTGGGCTCGGTTGATATCGTTAGGCCGTCAGAATTAGTTAGGGATCAATTTGTTTAGCAGAAAATGAATGATTTGAAAAATATTTTCCAAAAAAAAAAAAGGACTTCGATCACTCAAAATAATTAGCCAATGAAAATCATTGACAATCATTTATTTTTTTTGTTCATTCAATATTGTCAGTGATTCAAGTGACCATATTTTGGAAAATGTTTTCTAAATCATTCGTTTTCCGCGAAACAAATGCATCATAAGGCACAAGTTCTTTTTCATCCTAGTCACTTCGCTACTGATCCTGGTGGAGTGGACAAATTGTAATTTTAAATGAATGTGAGATGCAGAACGATTAGATGTGGTTTATTTCAGCCCTTGGCATAAAGAGCAGAAAACTTGGTAGACCAAGTTATGTGTACTCTAGAAAGCAGACTATGTCAATATCTGATTAAATGGCTATGCATGTCAATATTGTGCATGTACATGGATGTCTGGGTAATCTTTTTCCCATGTATAATTGTATAATGTTGGAACTTTTCTTTTTTTGTCTAGGTGGGACTCAGGCACCAATGTGGGAGAATTCGATGGCCATTCACGTCGAGTTCTGAGCTGTGCTTTTAAGCCAACTCGGCCATTTCGCATTGTGACTTGTGGAGAGGATTTTTTGGTGAACTTTTATGAAGGACCGCCTTTTAAATTCAAGCTGTCTCGCAGGTTTGTTGTACTTAGGTCATCTGGGTGATGTCTTGCTTGATTAGATTTAAATTCATCTTAGTGGTTCCCCATTGTGATCATTCATTTATACTTGTGCAGTAAACTGTAGTCCTTTGTATTGGTTGAATTTTCTGTACTGGTTGAACTCTCATCCGTGGATTTTTGTTTATTTTCAAATGGATTTACTGGTTCAGCGTATGTAAATTTTGCCTGAAACTTCTTTCCTGAAGATCATGTATAAATTTATTGTTGCTTATGCTTTCTGCTGGTATAATGCATAGTTGGATTTTGGCTATGAAGAGTTGCATGAGCATTCTAGAGTTTTTTTTTTTTTTTTTTTTCTTCTTTTGAGGCTGAGGGCATTCTAGAGTTGAATTAATACTTATTGATGCATGACTGTTTTCAATTTCTGTAGGGATCATTCCAACTTTGTCAACTGCGTGAGATTTTCTCCAGATGGCAACAGGTTCATTAGCGTGAGCTCTGATAAAAAGGGAATCATCTATGATGGTAAGACTGGTGAGAAGATAGGAGAGCTGTCATCTGATGGTGGTCACACAGGTAGCATTTATGCTGTCAGTTGGAGTCCTGATAGTAAGCAGGTATTGTCAGATCTCCAAGCATAGTTTTTATTTGCATTCCTTGTTGCGGTCAATCTGTTGGAACCTGGACTCAGGACTAACTTGCAGTAGGTAGGCATTTGAATTCAGTAGAATGGGGGTTGCATATGGAGAGATACAATGGAATTCTAATAGCCAGTATGCCCTGTGTAATAGAAAAAGCATGTAAAGTGTGATGATCCTGGATCATAGATGTTGGGAGGATAAATTGTTGCTTTGGAAAGTCTGAAAGGCCGTTTGTGTAGCTAGTTTTCTTTCTTTTCTCATAACAATATATCTGTGTCAACTCTTTTACAATTGTGTAGAGATCTTTTTTATTTATTTATTTATTTTTATTTTTTTTGGGGGTGGGGGTGAAGGGGGTAAGAAAAGCAGTGTAGAGGTCATTAAATGGATCTACATGTGGAATAATGAACTTTAATACTTAGATGCATATGAGTGTTTGTGATCATATAAACAATGGTTTTTTTTTCTGCAATTACATGTAGTTTTCTTTTATGTTAACGATGGTTGGGTGGTTTAGGTTATAACTGTGTCTGCTGACAAGTCAGCGAAGATATGGGACATTTCTGAGGATGGCAGTGGTAACCTAAGGAAAACATTGACTTGTCCTGGTTCGGGCGGGGTTGATGATATGTTAGTTGGTTGTCTTTGGCAAAACGACCACCTAGTCACTGTCTCTCTTGGTGGCACAATCAGCATATACACAGCAAGTGATCTTGATAAAGCACCAGTCTCTTTTTCTGGACACATGAAGAATGTCTCTTCCTTATCTGTGCTCAAAGGTGATCCAAAATTGATCCTCTCCAGCAGCTATGATGGTCTTATAATAAAATGGATTCAAGGAATTGGATTTAGTGGCAGAGTACAGAGGAAAGAATCTACACAAATCAAATGTTTGGCTGCAGTAGATGAGGAGATTGTAACCTCTGGATATGATAATAAGGTAAGGAAGCTGCCTGCAACAAGTTGTTTATTATTAGGACTATGTTTTCAAGATGCATATAGTTGATCGAAGTCTTGAAAGACTAGAGAAAATCAAGCATAAAAACTGTATTAGAATGATTTACATATGTAAAAGATTGTATTTCTAAGAAATTTATCATTTTTTTTGTCCTTTTCCTCTTAATCAATCCACAAGTGTATTGGCTGCATAACGGTTAGGCAAGATATGTAGAAGTGAGTTGCCAAATTCTGGTGGATGGACGTGCAGTGGTTGTGCCCATCACCTGTAATTTCGCAGAATTTTCCAGGTGTATTGTGCCTGATCTAGAAATTATGAGGCCTAGCATTTGATGACTAGTTATGAGATGAAGCCTTTTACTCTTTATCTATTTTCTAATCATTTTAAAATTTGCTTCTATGGAACTGGCTCCTTTGGTAGAGCAGCTGGTTTTTAAGGTGATGAGTTTTGTCCTTCTTGCTTTCTAGTATCTTGAGACAAGTTCTATTGATTTTTCCTATATCCATTTTGTAACTCATGAAAATTAGTCTTTGTGAGCTTGTAAGTATCTGCTAAGTGGAATCAACTTGGTGGTGGTGGTGGTATTGGTTTGTTAAATAGGATATGCCCACAAATGACTGAGCAGGGGGAAGCATTGCTTGCTGCCTGTGACTCTCTTTGATTCTCCTTTATTTTGTTTTATGTGACCAGGTAGGCAGAGTTTCTGGCAGTGGAGATGCAGAATTCATTGACATTGGCTGTCAACCCAAGGACTTGAGTCTTGCCCTTCAGTGTCCTGAATTTGCTTTGGTTTCAACCGATACGGGAGTTGTCTTGCTCCATGGTGCAAAAATTGTGTCAACCATCAATCTTGGGTTTGCTGTAACAGCATCAACCGTCGCACCAGATGGAACTGAAGCAATTATTGGCGCACAGGACGGAAAATTGCGCATATATTCTATTTCAGGTGATACATTAACAGAGGAAGCTGTTCTGGAGAAACACAGAGGTGCTATTAGTGTCATACGCTACTCACCTGATTTATCCATGTTTGCTTCTGGGGATCTGAACAGAGAGGCTGTTGTTTGGGATCGTGCCTCAAGAGAGGTAATAAATTGCTGTGATGGCATTTTTGTTGCATTTTGATAATTCAGTTAAGGTGACTACACGATTATGTTATTGAAGGCTGGATAAATCTGCTTAAAAGTGACCTTTTCTTATTTTAAAGTTGTGCAGCTATCACAATTTGATTTTAATCTGAGACAAAACATTTAAAACCTTTGAAAATATGTATTGACATATGATATCATATATTTGTAATATTTGACCATTTTCAAAGTTTTTGGAGTGAATGTAAAATGTAGAAAAACTTAATTTTTTATGTGTAAACAAACAAAACCTAGATATATAACTAGAAACTGCTTCGAAGTAACCTGTGGGATGTGGTTTTTATTGCTTTCCCATTTCAGTTGTGATGAGAAACTTTTAGATTCTCGATTCGATGAGACCAATCATGACACACCCAAGAAGGAAAAGTCTTACCTTTCCTTTTCCTACCCTAACCAATATATGTGGTTTCCTCATTTAATGAACAAGCTTCTTGCAGGTGAGACTGAAGAATATGTTGTACCACACAGCCCGCATCAACTGTTTGGCTTGGTCCCCTGATAGCAGCACAGTAGCAACTGGATCACTTGACACTTGCGTCATCATCTATGAAGTTGACAAGCCAGCATCTAACCGTCTAACCATAAAAGGAGCTCACTTGGGTGGGGTTTATGGATTAGCTTTCACCGATGACTTCAGTGTGGTTAGTTCTGGTGAGGATGCATGCATTCGTGTCTGGAAGATAAACAGACAGTGATCTTGAGGAGATTATGTGAAGTTTCAGAATCACATCTACTTGAGGGTAGATTTGCTGTAAGAACTGGGCGGTATAGCTTTCTGCATTTTTCAGGAAGGAAGCTGCAAGCTTTTAAGTCTTAATATTGCAGCTTTGAATTCTTCTGCTACTGTGGGGTCTCAAGAATCGTGACAGAAGTGGCGGAGCAGAATTTTATTCTCATCTTATGCTGGTGTGGCCTGGTGGGTTTCATCTAAGTTAATTGTTGTTTCTTTTGAAGGCTGTTTTTTTGGCTGCGTCAACCGTTAAAGAGTCCGAGCTGCAGGAGTCACTGCCTCTTATCTTTTTAAGAGAGGTTTTTTCATCATTGAGGCTTGTGTTCGTAAGTGTTAGCAGATAAATCTTTGCTGTATTTTCTCTTCTCCTCCTTTTCTCCTCGAGATTTTTATTGTGGGAATGTTTTACAAGTTTTACTGTATTCTACTGTTTATTGCTTGGGGGTTTTATCAAGTTAAGGTGATTTTATTGCTGGGCTTCTGTTAGGGATGAGTATGGTTCCAGGGTACAGCCGGGAACCGGAGAACTGGACCAGTTTTATGTTCTAGTGAGACCTTTCAGTTCCTATTTCCCCATTTTTAGGAACCTTTGGTTTCTGGTTTGGTTCCTGGGAAATGGACTGGAAACGGAGAACCTAAGAAACCCTAGAATGGGAAATAAACATTTATATCGGCTAGTGTATCTGTATGATGATATGTACATGCATGTGCATGAGGCTGAGGCACCCAGTACATAATAGTTATGTGGTGAAAATGCTTTGGAGCATGTCAGGAGTTTAATGGGCGATTGGCTTTCAAATGGTCTTTGTAATAGAAAAAGAAGTCAAGAAAACTCTCAGATTGATTTATTCCAGACTTATAATGGTCAAGCTGAAGAGATGTATATTGTCGGAACTTGTTTTACTTAATTGAGTTTAGCATTTGTGGGATTGTGATCTCAGAAACACATCATGTCTTTCTTAGAAGTTGTGCTCTTTCTTAGATGATTGTCCTTTTCTGCTGGACTGAGGTTCTGTTGGAGATCATTGTTTTTGACAACAATATGATGAAAAGTTATGAGTAACTTGCGAAGACACTGAAGTATTTATGACCCGGATTTTCAACTTGTGCTCACAACAACTAGAAACTTTGCTATGGAAATTACTTGGAAACAAATTAGAGAAGGTACCGGTTGCAGTGTCGGCACTTCTATCCTATCATCAAGATCTAAATAAAGCATATTCTTTGCAGCGCTTGTATTTTGTTGTCAAGATATTCACCTAACTGTTTATTCTTAGTTTATTTTATTTGATGTGTTCATTTTTTATGAATTGGTGCTAACGACAAATGATGAACTTTCGTTTTTGTGGACGTGTTCACTTTCATTTTGCTTAATTAAATTGGACAAAAAAGGTTGATATCCCTATAGACTCTAGAACTCATGATAGGATAGATTTCAGGTTTTAGATTTTAAGGTATGCGGAGTAAATTTCAAGTACCGAAAAATGAGGATTCTATTTCAATAGATAGTTTTCAGGTAAGGTTCTAGGTGAAACCTTAACAGAATCTGGAACCACTTACCTTTATTGAGTTCTTATGGCTCTATGGTTGTCGTGTTATAACAAATTTACCTCTCCTAGAGGTATTGTTCTACCGAAATTTTATTTAAAGCAATTCATTGCGTTGAAAGCACTATGAAATAAAGTTATTGATTGCATATACTTACAAATACTAGATATTCAGATTTAGCTCTGTTGTGGAGATTGAGCTCATATACAGTAGAAAAGATTTTATAGATTTGCAGGCTTATTTGTGATAATTCATTCTCATCATTAAATCAACGGCAGTTGCTTAGCTCAAGAGGAGTCAAAGCTCCCATGTGATCCAGACCCTACAGCTTCACCTATACCATAGCAATGACCACGTGTGCAGACTCATGTATGAAAAATTGAAGCTCATCGAAAGGGAGGGAAGGAGTAATCTTAAGGCGCATGACGCAAATAGAGGGGTATGTATGAGGTTGGCGTTGGCTGTGAATCCCATACAGCGAATGCGCTTGAACATCTCATATACTTCCTCGTCATATCGGGGAAGTGACGATCAATGACGTCCTTCAATGTCTCCGTCTTATTTACCCATTCCAGGCCTTTCTCTGTGTATGTCTGTGTGTTGAAGTTGGTCGTAAAGAAACGGTCGGCTTCTAGCCGCCTGGAAAAAAAATTGTCAAGAACGAGGGTTCAAGAAGTTAGAAGGCACGGCAGGACGTTATCGAATTAAGGGTCTACACTTCCAGAGTATCCTAATTGGGTTGAGGATAGCAACATTATGAGAGGTACCTGGATGCAATCAGTAGAAAGATGAAGAAAGCAGTTTCACTTATGGCAAAGCCCTTGATCTTCTTCTCTGCATGCAAACCCACCATCAGGTCAAGCTTCTCCACATCGTCTCCATAGACTTCTCGCAAGGCTCGAATAACTTGCTTATCATCAGTCAAATCTTCCCAGCGGCTGATTGGGATCATCAGCACGTTTCTTCTAAACTCGTTGTACCGTGCGATACCTCTCTCCCTGTCTCTGTAAACTGGCCCAATATGCGAGCGTCAGTTCGAGTACAGTCACATTGATATAGCAGTGCGAAAGAAATGAGGTGAGTAGTCATGTTACTTTCTAATGCTGCCATGTCGATTGGGTCGGGTCTATCTTTGCCATCGACATCTTGAGGAACAAGGTTTCTCATCCAAGATGGATAATTCCACAATGAGAGAGCCCCACATGCCTGATGACCTAGTGACACCATCATCTGCTCCATTCCAATCTTTGAGAGTCTTCTCTGCCCTTGTCGTCCCACCACTTCCCACATCGGAATCCTAGTAATTTTCCTAGAACAATTAATGATTGTAGTCCCTCTAGAAGTAAAATTGAAAGCCATTTCCCGAAGAAGACAATATATCTGTTATTTCATGAGATCGAAGTTCTTTGCTTTTGTCAGTACGACCTTAGTTTAGCAGTAACAGCAAACATGAAGAAAGTGAAATTAGATGCAAATGGTATGGTAAGATGCTTACTCTTCTGCAACGGGCAGACATTTGTGTTCCAGGATAGTTGAGTTGACGTCCCTCAGGATGAGTTTATCTGGGAGAAGTGAATGCATCCTATAGACGCTGACAAACTCCTCAGAGAGTGAGTATGGAACTCCATGATCTCTCGGCCTTTTGAGACCTACTAATCCACTCAATATCGGACCGCATATATGTCCGAACATATCCTTAAATTTCTTCCCCAGAAATCCGTACCTGAACCAGGCATGATAGTGGTAAGTAGTAAGTACAGCATTATCATAGAATTATGCGTATGTTTTAGAACTACTACTAGTAAATCCCCAGTCGTTCATCATCAGATCCATTTTTCTCTCTTTATTACCAGTTTATCCTCATTCCAGCAAGAAGAGTGTCAGTCTTCAGGAGCTCGACAGTCCAGTCAATAGTGTGGATTTTGGCAATTACAGCCGAAGTTACTAATCTGGCATGGCGATAGAGCTTCTCGTCATCAAGATCTGGATAATATTTCTGACACATATGCAAGTACATAATATTAGCTATCCTTGTAGTTCCTTTGGTATATAAGTGCCGGCAATTTTTTCAATGAAATGTTGTGTTTATACCGCTCAACCCTAAAGATAGCACGCATGAAGCCAGGGTAATTATATGAGCTATGGTTCTGACGATGATCAAAGATGTTGGGCTTCTTTGTTCTATAATAGTTCCTCAGGTAAAAGATGTGCAGTGTGTTTTCAGAGCTAACTTTTCATCGAAGCAAATAACAATGACGAGAAGTCTCGGCCCTTATAGACTTGAAGAATTTGGAAACAACAATATCAGGAGTTCATTGACGTTTTCACAAGATCATTGTGATCGAAAACTTGGGATCAGCATTGTTTAATAAGGAAGTTCTTTTCATTGCATTGATGGAAGAGAAGGGAAGCCTTACTTTAAGCATATCGCAGACAGTGTTGTGTTCTTTGATGAATAAGGCCTGCAAGAGTGAAAAGCCAGCCCAGCTATTCCTGACGTCGCCTGAAATAGGAATCCCTTTCTCGTCGTGTTCAAGGAGGCCATCTCCCGAAATCTTTAGCTTCCCATCTTTGAAGGTCCTCACTCTTCTCTCGCCGTTAATGTCATTTCCATATATCACGCTTCCATCCCTAAGCAGTTTACAATGTACAACTCATTGATGAATTTCTCTTCATGTCAATTCTTCGAGTAAACTCTAAGAGCAGTAATAAGTTAATTGGTGAAATTTTGACTGAGATCAGCTGATCATTTCTCAGATAGCTACCTTTTTTTCTTTTGAGATGGAATCACACCTTAAGCCATCGGCTTAGTTGCCTTACTGGAAGTACTAGACTTCATAGTGACGTCAATTTTAGATGAAACTATTCTATCCAGGCCACATTCCATTTTATTGAGGAACTCTCCAGCATCTAAGAACAAACTGAGAACAAATATGGACATCTGTCTGCTGACAGCATAACGCCAGTTCATAGTTCTCAGTTTGTTCGGGTGATGGAGGCAAAAAGTAGGGAATTCCGAGTCTTACGGCTCAGCGAGGTTGAAATATTGTCTACAACATTGCTTATTAATTTTTTTCCCAAATCTTTCTTCACCATCTTTTTCTGCATTCAACTTGGAAAAGGATCGAGAATCAGATGGCTCAAAAGACTTGTTTTCAGTGACATGAGTATTTTGAATGGCTGCCTAAAGTTATGTACTCCTGAGTAATTTCAATACTTTTCACGGGAACTTACCACCACGGGGTCCTTATATTCAGAGAGCCATTCTTCAAATGAGATGACCCAGTTGACACTTTCTTGGTCTTGTAAAATCTGAATGACTTCAATGGACACTCTTCTGCAACTTCATCAGGTGCTTTAATTTCAACCTGCTAAATTATTGATCATTCAGTCTTCAATGCGATGATCCATTCGGCTACTTCTCCATTTTGAGTTTGTCAAAAATATTCTGAGGTTGTTCTCCTACAAAATATCTAGCTGTGCCTTGTGTAATACAGAGGCTTTAGGGATTTTTTTTTTTTTCCGTATTTAGTACCTGTTCAGTTTCCTCCATGTGATCGACCCAGTCATGAATCATAAACTGTATCCATGAGCATGCTATCATGTTGAATTGCTTCCCATTGTCAATGAACTCTTTTCTTGCCAAAAGCTTGGATGCCACCACAGATGGATGTGGATCCATTGACTGTGGAAAAAGAAAACAAGCCAAATTAGACTTGTTGGTATTGCAGGCTATGCTTGTACGTGGTATTTCATCAGAAGACAATAATCCTTAAGACTGGACAAGGTGTTCTCCAAGCTGAGACAAAATCAAGTTCATGAAATTTGTAGGCCAGTTCAGACAGAAACTGAACAAATCTGTCTAGTGGGCATGAGCGGCGTGAAAGGGCCATAGCCTGCCTCCCACTTAATGAGTTGAGTAATTAATGGTAAACCAAATAAAGAGACTGAGGCCCTTGGGAAGTGGACTTTTTTCCTGACCTGCCATGGCAGTCCATATATAGATTTTGATTGTGGGCCATTGATAGTAAAGGAGAGACTGCTGGAATTGTTAAATGGCTTGTGGTTGGGTAATTTTCTGAAGTTGCATTTCATCTTCTCCGATATAAAGCAATATCTACTTTAGTTTTTTGAACAAAAAAAGGCAAAATTTTCCTCCTTTAACTTAAAATCTTAATAAATCTTCCTGCAATGGAGAGATAATAATTGTCAACGAGTTGGTGTCTTTCTATTATCAAAGCTTTGCACGTTTTACGCTCTCCCCACCGGGAAAAGACAAAAAGAAAAAGGTAGTTCTTTTATGGACATGATTCTCAAGCGAGTTTAGGGACAGGAAAACTGCCCCTAATGCAGCTTTTAGGGACGGCTCCGATGACAGTAGCCGGTGTCCAAAGGCTCGCCGGACCGTCACTAGCTCCAGTTAAGAAAGTATACAGGTGACACAGGCGACGACCAGTAAACCGTTGCAAATGAGCATTAAGGTCGGCTTTATCAGTCGCCTGTTCTTTTAAAAGTAATGTAAACTTCCGATTTTTTAGAAGAAAAAACAGTTAAACGTAAACTCAATCTCTCTGATTTGATAGACTGAGTAAATCAGTAAGGCATGATATAGGTGCTTACCCCATAGGTTGAAGTGGAGGGAGGCATGTTGCGTCCAAAAAATGTTCCTCGACTACCCACGACATCGTCGCTTGGGTGGTTGCACCTTCCGTCCGCCGTCCGATAGTTGAATGCCTGAGTATCATACTTCTTGCCATCAACACTACCAACGTGTATGAGATTATATCTCTGGTGCAAGTGCCTTCTCATCCCCACGTAGGCAAGCCCCATGTACACCGGCAGTCTGTGCCATAATCCTAGCTTGTCCACCGCATGTATCACCTACATGAAACACCCAAAACAACAGTAAGAAACCAAAAGCCAGATCACTCGTCGACCACATCTCTCATCGTTTTGCGGGAGAGGGAGTTACGTACAAGGAAGATTAGCGCATCGAAGAGGGTCATTTTGGAGACCATAGGGCGAAGCTGAGGATGGATGAGAGAACAGAGAACAGAGATCAAGGCCATGTTTCTTGGTGTTGGATTAGGAGGGAAATGTGCACAAAGAGTAGTACAGGTTCCTGAGTATAGCAAAGTGTCGTAATGCAGAGAAGAAGAGGGGGAAAGGGAGAGGAAATTTAAGGAGAGCTTGTGGGGCGGTTCAAATCTCTTTTTAAAGTCCAAGTGGCGTGTGTAGCGTCTGGGCATGTGTTTGTACCCATGCCCATGCAAGCACTATTTAAAGTGCTCAAAGCTTGTGGGGCTGCATGAGAATAGGCGGTGGGTTTCGTGCGGCTATATCGAGAGTACAAAGTCGTGACGGCATTTTGGTGATAGTCATGAGAAACACTGGAGAGAGAGAGGGAGAGAGAGAGGGAGAGAGACGGAGGAGAATGGGGTTCTTTCATTTGCATTCTCTTTAAGCGTGGTGGTCATGGCTAACAGATGTTAGGTTTTCTTCCGTGATGGACTTGAAACGAATGTACTTCGTAGAATTTGGGGGAGATCGCTGCTAATACTTAGCTAAAAAGTTACAGGACTGAAGTTTGTCGAGCGAATCAGTGAAGATTTCGCCCGAGACTAAAGTTCGAAAGCCCCCATCACAAATGAAAAGGCACATGAGGGGTCTGAAAGAGATTCCATGACAGGACATCTCCCTTCTTCCATGTCGTGGAGAGAATTTGTGAGATATTTGAGATTGTTCTGATCTGATCTAAAAGTTCTTAAGTTGCTGCTCAAGTAGATCTTGGCAAGAACAGGGGCATTGAAACTGATGTTATACTTCTGATATGGGGCTTGTTCCTGGTATTGTATCAGCAATGGGCATGCTGAATGAGCTGTGAGAGCTCTTTTCCTAAGATAATCAATGTTACATACGCAACTTGAGATTTATGGTTATTCTAGACTGGAGTAATTGGATGATCTTAAAATCACCTAAGTTATACTGATTTCCTTATGTCAAAATCCTATCTATGGAAAATGTCTAGACTCATCTTGACCACTACATCAACAAGAAAAGATCGTTACAACATTTTTTTTACAACTTGGTTCTCTCATCAAAATGCCTTTATTCCACTACGGTATTTAAGGTTATCAACAAGAAAAGATCGTTACAACAAATGTCGTTTGGTAAAATTGCGCTTTTGAGAAATGCATTTATTAAACTTTGGCCAAAATACCGTTTGGTAAAATTTTTTTATTAAATTAAAAGTAAAAATATGTTTAAATATATATTTATTTATTAAACATAAAATATATTTATATAAAAAAAGTAGATATGTTCTACAAAAACAATCGGAGAAAAAAAATAGATATCAAAATATATTTATTTATTTATTTATTTATTAAACCTTTATTATATTTTTATATAAAATATATATTTTTTATATATAAAAATAGCATATTTATTTTTATATAAACATATTTATTTTTACGGTTTTTAAGGTTATGACACAATGACTTTGCTCTCCGAAGATGCAACTTTCCAAAGGACCTCAACTTATTAAGTTGCAAATGTACTCTGTCGATCCTGCATTTAACTTTAGAGCCCAAATGAGTATTCCAAATGCTGAACCAAATAGGGCTTAAGTTGCAAATGTACTCTGTCGATCCTACTAACTTGCGCCCCCAGGGGCACTCTTTAAGAAACAATTCGAAAGAAGTTTTGCAGTTTTTAACATATGGATTGTCTTGGGTTATTGTGATCACTACTCTAAACAACATAATTATTTATCATTTAACATACTTAACAAGTGCCCGGAGGCACCCATTACCATGACCCTGGTGCAAAAATGGAATGGAATTTATCTTAAGAGGGGAAGTTTCAACGTTCTGATAGAGGTGGAGATAAACCAGTAAAGGCACAACTTGGCATGTAGATGAGCGGGTGAATGGTCTTTCTCGGACCGACCTCATTATTCTTTGAACAGCAAATGCATGACCATTAATGTTGGAAAGGTGTCAACCCCAAACATATCAACACGTACTTGTACAACTCACTCTGGAGATGACATAGGGAAAATAGAGAAATTCAGATCAGAGAGGACAATCTAGTCTTCTCTAGTGTCCTCCATATCCCGAGTAGATCAATGCACACGAACGTCGATGCTGATAGAACCTTGAAGCTGGTTGTGAAATTGTACATTCCTTGCCCGATTTAGGACAGGCATATTGACCGGAATTTATGAATGACTGTAGTCGTGTAGAGTGATGTGATCGAATGCTGCAAACTCCACCCATTTAGTGGATCGACTCTCTCTATTCTGGAGATGATCGACAAGGGTTGCCACTTGATTTTAGTATTGCATCTTCGACGGATGTCGTTGATCCGATCTTTACATGTTGCTTTTTTTCCTTTTTAATCATATTTTTACAATTTAAAATTCATATTAAGTATCATATTCTTATGGGAAAAAACCACCAAAAACCCCAACTTTGCCCTCGAGTGACAGATTTACCCCAAACTTTGTTTTTGTGACGTGAAAAACCCCGAATTTTGCAAACCGTGACACATTTACCCCATTAAGGGTATTTTCGTCTTATTCTTTATTTTATTCTTTTTTTTTTATTTTTTCTTCTTCTCTCTTCCCTCCGCCGGCCGGCGGGAGGGAAGCCGGCGTCCCGAGGGCTGCCCCCCGCCCGCGCGGGCGGCGATTGGGTGCCCTCGCCGGCGTAGAGAAGGCCTTTTTAGGGCGAGGGAGGCCCTCGTCCGACGCCGACGAGGGCCGCCCGCCCGCTGCGTCGGGGAGGGCCGGCGAGGTGCCCTCGCCGGCGTCGGCGAGGGTGCCCTCGCCGGATTCTCCGGCGAGGGAGGCCCTCGCCCGACGCCGACGAGGACCGCCCTCGCCCGTGCGGCGGCATAAAGATGATGAAGGGTGCCCTCGCCGGACCTGGGCGAGGGCGGCCCCCGCCCGCGTCGGGCGAGGTGCCCCTCGCCGAAATTTAAATGAAACAACCAATAGGTTTCATAGCCGGCGAGGGTGCCCTCGCCATCAGGCGAGGCCCTCGTCCGACGCCGACGAGGGCCGCCCGCCTGCATTGTCGGGGGAGGGCCCGGCGATCGGAAGGGGTGCCCTCGTGGGAGCACACGCGAGGGAGGCCCTCGCCCGACGCCGACGAGGACCGCCTCGCCCGTGCCGGCGAGGTGCCCTCGGCTACCGAGGTTCCAAGGCGAGGGCGGCCCTCGCCCGACGCCGACGAGGGCCGCCCTCGCCTGCGTCGGGCGGGCTGAAGAGGTGCCTCGCCGGCGTCGGGCGAGGGCCGCCGGACGCGATTCGTATAGTGGCGAGGCTAAAAAGAGAAATCCCTCCGCCATGGCCATGGCGGAGGAAGAAGAAGAAAAAAAAAAAGAAAAAGTTTTTAAAAGTAAAAAGACCAAAATGCCCATATAATTTAGGGTAAATGTGTCACACAAATGAAAGTTCGTCCCAAGCGGGTTTTTGATGTCACAAATAAAAGTTTGGGGTAAATGTGTCACGCTTAGCAAAGTTCGGGTTTTTCACGTCACAAAATAAAGTTTGGGGTAAATCATGTCAGACTAAAGTTTGGGGTTTTTTTGCTTTTTTTTTCCTTTTTAATCATATTTTTACAATTTAAAATTCGCTTTTTTTTCTTATCGATGGCTTAAGTAAGAACACCTCACTATCTTCTTTTAGAATCTGTTTGTTTAATAGAAAATCCATGTTTTGAAAAATACTTTTCTAAAGAAATATTGCTTACATCTCTATAAAATGGATGAACAAAGAATATTTTCATCACCTATAAAAATATTTTAACATAAATTATTATTGATAAGAAAAATGTTTTTTGTTAATTAATTATTTCAAGTGATATAATCAATTAATTTAAAAATGATAAAGTGACAAACGGACCCTAAGCTTCATGAAGTGAGATCTTGCGAGGACTTTCTGTTTTGTCCTTGTGTTGCCCTGCCAAAATTAGATCAATATATAGGTTTATTCTTGAATATCTTGGCGTTCGTCAGTATACGGGGACAAAATAAATGTAAGTCTCACTTTCTGAATTCCAAAAAGTCAGCTCTACGGGTGGCACATTAAATATGAACTTTCATCATCATCCCTAGCATTATAGAATTAGCATTAAACGCATATCTTACATTTTCAATATTTAATTTTACAGGATAGAATATGGACCTTCCGGAGCACACCGTTATCTCTTCCGGATGCAATGCATTGGACGAGAGAGTAAAAATGCTCTCGTTTAATACCCTTTTATGGATCTTAGTTGAATTAATCTCTGCCTATGATTGAATAGCCACGTACGAAGTTTCCGTCCCCGTGCCCATGCTCATCGAAAACTAGGAGTGGCGGGCGACTCAAGTCTATTGTTTGAACGAGAAAATCAACACACTTAGGGCACGAATGACAACCATTCTATTTCTAGATAAGTTTCTAAGCAAAAATAACCATTTGATAACGACATAAAATTTCTACTCCAAAAATAGAAATTCGTTTGATAACAACAAAAAATTTCTTTCTTTCAAACGGTGATGGACCAGTGATCGGCGGCGGCGGTGGCCGGCAACTGGCGACCTGCGGCCGGCGACCGGTGGCAGCCGACGGCGACGATGGCCGGGGACCGATGACAACCGACGATCAACGGCGGCGGTGACGACCGGCGACCAACGGCGACATTGGCCAGCGATCGGCGACGACCGACGACCGGGGGCGACCGGGCGACCAACGGCAGCGGCCGGCGTCCGGCGTATGATGGTCGGCGGCGACGAACAATGAGAAGAATTTTTATTTTCGATTTCTATTCCGAAATAGAGAAATAGAAAATTCTTACTTCGATTTTTATTCCAAACCTATTTCTGGAACCAAAATATATTTCAAAAATAGAAAATGAAATAATTTTATCAAACAGATTTATATTCCAGAAACAAGTCCGGAATAGAAATCAGAGGTTGTCATGCACCTCCTTATCGGTCGAGCAATTCCAATGGGTATAAGTGACGACGGTCATCAGACTTTCTCTTTCTTCGGCAGGCCGAAATTTGGGAAATGTCTGAATCTAAAGAATGCTAATGTGCCTTAGATTTTCCAAATATCTCGCATTGTGATCATATGTTTTGTTAGATATTCGAATATTGAAGAAGTCGAGGCCATGGAGGCAAGGCAAGATGGGCCATTACGAAGTTGGTGTAGATGGAAGTTGGAAGTTGCTGATTAAATTTGGGACAGGGCAACGAACACCCATCTCACCTGCAGTTGCATTTATGCTTTGCTTTGCGCTGTATATGGCATTGAATTTGGTAGTTGCCATAGATGATGATCCCAATTTGAGATATTTTCGAATTCAACGTCCCACCATGCCAAGTAGGGACGAGCATGGAGCGGGGGAAATTATCAAAAAATGTTCATGAACTTATTAAAATTATATCCATTCAATCCTAAACTTTTATAATTTAAATAATTTTATAAACAATTTATCAATTTAGTTCATTTGATCAATTTTAACAGTTAATCATTGTCATAAACGTGGTCATCCTATGTGGCGTCTTCAGTATTAACATGGACAACTTTTATAATTTTATAAAAATTTAATGAAGTTTTTATCATTATTTTTCTGCTTTTCCTTTTATTTTCAATTATTATTTTTTATTGTGGCCGGCAAGGCTAGTCATCTAGGATGGGATCGACCTGTACAACTCAAAAATTCAACTTCCATCGAGAACCAGGTGCCCCTCTATCGAAACTGATGTGATCCCAAACTTAAGTTATCCCATTCCCAACCAATCCAACATTTGTATCGCAAAGAACAAGACATTGTGTACTAAACTGCAGAGGCAAGGGGACCCGATACGTCAGCATTGCATTGCAGTGCAGTGATACAAGAAGTACTTTTACATAATAATGCAACTTTGCAACTGGAGGGAAATCCTGCGTAAGGTGCTTGGCCCATTTCTCTGCCATTTGAGCCACCCAAAGGCGGTTTTCGGCGGCTGCAATACCATACCGTATCATGCCGAAGCACATAAAATGTCCGTGCTATGCTCTCGCCCTGAGCCATCTTCGAGACCAATGAAATAAAATACGAGACGTTTGAACGAGATTACATCCTTTGTACGGGTAGTGTGGAAAAAATAGAAATGCCTAAGAAGATCGCGGCATCCAAAAGAGCTTACAAATTTCTAAAGCTTGAACAACCAAGAAGCGAGCTCACGAGGTGGCCTGCCATGCAAACCCCATACATCTCGGTTGCGCCGGCTTAACCCACCGACAGCGAAACACGGTGCCCAAACCATGACCAATACTGCAGCATGCAAAGCCTAGCCAGGCACAGCCCAAGTATGCCAACCAGACCATGCGCAAGCTGCTGAGCCATTCACCGCACATAAAAGTCAACATTTGAGCATATCTTGGTTCACAAAGTGCCTAAAGAGTTCAGCAGCTCCACCAAATTGCGGAAAAAATAGCATTCTCGCATCTTCTCAAAAGGAAGACCAAAGAATTCGCACCAATGAAACTATGCATGGGAACCAACATCGTGAATGGAACAGAATCAGCTACAAATCAACTAGATTGAGGACCAGTGTACATTTTAAAAATTATGGGAAAAAAACCAAAGATTACTTGGCCACAAAACCGAAACAACCGCACGTCATGTGAAACAAAAATTACTTGCAACACTTTCAAGACATCATCCTAAGTCTTCAAGAAAAGATAAAGAAAAGGCCGACTGGCAGTTCCTCGAACTAGTAACGCCCAGTGCCCCAAACTCTGATCACGCCATCGTTGTATCCACTGAACAAGGTGCTTCCATCTGCACTCCAGTTCAAGCTCGTGCAGTATATAACCTGCAATTTCCGAATGCAACAATCCAAATAATCAAAATAATGTTCATCATTCAACTATAACTCCATGTCGACATTTATGTGAGTCAATAAATCTCAGGCACGATGATTATTATTCTGACAGCATCATTTATTTGACCACAAAGAACAAACTACAGATTGCAGTAAGAATGATCAGCAGGTGAAGAATTGATAGATTATAGAAGCTACATATCCTCAAAATGTAATGAAAATGGACAGAAACATGTTCAAAGATGCGAATGAGAAAAGTCTAAGGTCTAGCCAACAAGCATGGAAGAAGGATTAAAAAGTGGGACCGCATCAAACATCCATGGATGCGAAAATTGGTATATACTCACACTAGGCAATAGACATTGAGACTGAGGAGAACTGTACACCAATATGTTAGTTGGGAATTTTACCTTCTTATTTGAAGCAGCGGTCGTGGTTCCATCAGTTTTGTCAGCTTCGTTTTTCAAATCAACCCTCAAATCTTCGACGATACTCTTGCTTTCAAGGTCCCAGATTTTAATACTGTTCTCAGTAGCGGCACAGAGCCAGTATCTATTGGGGCTGAAGCAAAGAGAGTGAATTATAGCACCAGCCTCCAGATTATACAGCCTCTTGCCCTCTGCCAAGTCCCACAACAAAATCACTCCATCCTTGCCACCACTAGCGCAGAGCGACCCATCAGGAGATACAGCTACCGTATTCACGTAGCCATTGTGCCCCGCCAAGGTGTTTCTAAGTTTGCAATTGGTCAAGTTCCAGACCTTGATGGTTCGATCCCATGAAGCAGACACAATGGTGGGTTGCAGCGTGTTGGGACTGAACCTCACGCAGCTGACCCAATCGGTATGAGCTTCGCCCTCCTGAATTGTGTACTTGCACTCTCCTAATGTATTCCACAGCTTGATAGTGCGATCACGAGATGCCGACACGATCTGGCGATTGTCGATGGAGAATGCCACAGAAAGCACATCCTTGGTGTGGCCCACAAACCTATAGTTGACTCACCAGCAAAAAGTTAACAGTTTCACATTTGGGTAGCATCCTACATTGCCGAAATCTACCCAAGAAGAACTCAATTGGCCAAATTCAGTCACAAATTTTTGCTATACTATAACTTCGCAAAAGGGCCACCGTACGAATCTAATTCTAACAGGATGTAACATCGGCACTCGCGACAAGACTCGCATCACAACTAACGGGTTACCCTTTTTTAATCTCAGCCAGCAACATCACTGCGCAAAAGACATTACTCCCGTTCCACTACACAAATTTTCGGTTTCCATTCCGAAAAACATTCTCATCGAGGAAAACGGCATTACATGTGAAAAGACAATCCCCAACCACAAATCTAAGTACCCAGAAAATAATCAGCTCGGACACATTTGCAGGGAAACATTCTTATTAAAAGCATTCCAGAATTTACTAGATCAGACTACACTAACTACGCTCTACGCATTAACCCAGGAAACCAATCCGGATAAACAAAGCAGTGATTAGCGTATCAATACGCCGAGATTTTAGAAACCAACCTGCGAGCGGATACGCCGGTGGCGAGGTCCCAGAGGCGGAGCTCGCCGTCCCAGGATCCGGAGAGGGCGAACTGGCCGTCGGAGGAGAGGACGACGTCCTGGACGAAGTGGGAGTGACCGGTGAGCCGGCGGCGGGGGACGCCGTAGACCTTCTCGTCCTTGGTGAGGCGCCAGAGGATGATGGACTTGTCGCGGGAGGACGTGACCACCATGTCGGAGTTGTCGATCGGGATGGCGATGGCCGTCACCATGTCGGTGTGGGCCCTCATTGTGCCCTTCAGGATTAGTCCCTCCGCCATTGCTCACGGTGGTTCCGGCGAGGAGGAGGAGGTGGGGTGACGGCGGCGGCGGTTCTGCCGGGGAGTTTCCTTCTTCGGCGAGCTGGAGGCAAAAGGCGCGACCAGAGATGAATGGTTGGATGGAAGCGAGGTTATATACCCCTTGCCCTGGGAATTAGGGTTTTGAGGGGAACGGTCGTGTTGAACCGAATTATAGATTAGTATAAATCGTCATCAAATCAAAATGGACGAAAGTCTTTTTCTTTTTCTGGATATGAATATAAATGGATAATTTCAACAATATATATGGATTTTGAGGGGAAGAGTCGTTACTCACGTTGAACCAAATTAGATTAGTGTAAATCGTAATCATTATTTGAAGTTAAATATCTATAAGCAAAGGCCAACTCGAGAAATAGAAATCTTTCATTTAGAAATACTGAGGAATCTTAAATGGGAAACTTACTTGGTTAGGCTAAATTACAGATTTTTTATTAGTTAAAAGAAAATTTAATTAATTTGTTAAACTTATCAATTTGGTTGGGTTTCATTTATCGGTTTCATAAATTATAAAGCACAATAAAAAACGAGAACCAAACCAATAAACCCAACTTATCGATTTAGTTTGGCTCAGTTTCTCAGTTTTTTGTTTTTATGAATATGGGGCCACCTTTTTTTCTTTTTAAGTATGAAAATAATTGTAGAGCTTTCTATTATTTCACTATATTATCTATGAGTTACATTGTTCTTCTATACTACATTAGAATTTTGGGCTTATATTATCTTATTCACATTTGGCTATCCAAATTCTGATTGAGATAGGAAATGATAAAATGTGATTTGAAATCCTTCAAATACCCATGGATTATAAAATATCTCATCATATGATTGAAAAAAAAAATCTTGAAAATCTTTGAACATCCCATCTCCAATTAGCTTCTCGTGTACGTGAGACTCAGACCCTTCCCGACCGCAATTGTCAACAAGCAACAATCTCTAGGAAGTTGACCTCGATAGCATGGCACTCGCAATAGACACGGGTTCACAAAGTTCTAGAATGGCCTCCTGAGCAATGGGAGGCACTTCTTATGGGTCGTGCGGCCAGACTCCGCCGCCGAAGAAAGCGGCGGCTCCATCCCAGACGAGCTGAGGGAGGCGGCCGCGGAGAAGCGGTGCGTGAAGGGCTAGTCGAGCCTGGCCTTCAATTTTTCACTAGGCTCGGCCCAGTGGGCCTAAGAAATCCAGCCTAAGCCCACCTATGTTAATCAGATCTAATATCCTTTCCTTCGTTTCTATTGTTTAAAATAATTATTGAATGAAAAATGTTATAATTATTGACAATGGTTTATGTCTAAATATTTTTGTGGACGATGAAAACATTTTATATTTATTCATTTTTATAAGTGTGATAAAAACAATTATTTTTAAGAAAAATTTCGAATTATTCATTTTTTGCAAAATGATTTTGTGCACATAGATTCAAAACTCTCTTGATTTTAAGTGCTTAAGACGAAAATACATTTTACGTGGTTTAATTTCGAGAAATAGCTTGTGGTCGATTTTCAGTGCATTAGTCAAACTGTGCATGAGAAAATAGCCAATAATTTAAGGTTGACGTTGGACTTGAAACATAATTAGTTTAAATTAGAATTAATAATAGTTGAGTTTTTTTCTTTTTCATTCTCAATTAAGGTAAATGGCTTTCTTGAAAATACGTACTACATTTCTTTCAATTTGTATGTCGTGTTTCTCTTTTTATGTTATTGGGAAATCACCAATTCAATATGAACATATTGTAAATATGTCGATTCAATTCTGAACTATAATTTTTTTGCACAAAACTAAATGTAGTTATTCTAACCAATTACTGACATGGCCATGCATGTAGGACATCATTTCAAGTAAAGTTTTCCATGTTACAAAGCCACATAAGATGGCTACTAATGACTGAACGCCACATTAGTATTTTTTCAATATTGTAATTTTGCACAAAAATTAAGTACGACATTAAAAAAATTAAAAGATTTATAATAGAATTAACATTCGTTTATGACTATAATCGCCCCTATGTTTTCTTAGCCTTTCGTGGAATAGAAGTTTCACACATTACATTTATTTCAATAAATTGTTTGGGATACTTTGTACAATTGGAGATTAAGAATTATGAATTTTTACAACAGTAACCGTGATTAGACAAATTAGTGACTTGATTTGTGGGTCAAAATAAGGTGAAGTAATTGTGTTTTACCCCTTGGAAATATGTTCATTTTCTAACCTTTCGAGTATTTATGATTTAAACTAGTCGTCCCTTATGGATTGAATGTCGCAAACGGTATCTTAATAAAGTAGGAGCTCCATTCCATCGTCGCAACTGTAAACATATGACTATTTGAACCCATTTTAGCACTTTACATGAACCCTCCTTTCTCAAATTTCATCATTGAGAAAATTGAGATATTTTTCGACCATATAAGGTCTCGCTTGTACTGGTCCTAATACAAACCCAAAAATAAAACCTTAAGAGAGAGAAAATTAGGGCACTTCACTTGTATCATCACTTAAATGCGTTACAAATCTTAAATTCAAGGTCGTCATAAATTACATGTCTACATTGCCTTAAAAAAATGCGAAAGATTTCACTCTTACAACATAATCGCACAAGCTTCAAAAGGACAACTCTCTCTGTCTACCAAACGGCTTAAAAACAGACATTTCTATCAATAAATACACTTCAAAACCCTCCAACTGGAGTTCCTGCATCTTCAAGATCATCCATTCCTGCTCGAAGCTCTGACTAAATCGAACCCTGGACTAACAGAGAAGAAATGGTAAAAAAATTTTAAAAATGGTTAGAGCATGCAGTATCTACAAGCCATAACATTGACTGCCCTTGGTCAAAACTGAACCTGCTATCGAAATCACCGAGGAGCACAGAGACCAGTTTGACCAAAAAAGAGAGAACTTGAAATAGTTGATGAAAAGCTTCTGTTAATAGCAAGTTCCCCTTACATCCACTTGAATCTCATACTTATCCCATTTAAACAAACCACAAATTGTTCTCCGAATAGAGGTCAAGAAAGGCGATATCACAATAAAGACGCTCAGTCCTAAAACACCAACTGAGCAACTTCCCAGCAGGAAACAATGACAATGTAAAAATGAAAACAAACAATGAATTCCATCCTAGAAGCACGATCCCATTTTGTTTCAAAGAAAACGACGTGCTTCGAAGGCCAAAGATTTCAATATTTCGTGACAGAAATAGGGCAAGTCTCTTAGTTCGAAACCACAGTGTAAGATTAACCTAACCGAGAGAGAGAGGGGTGAAGAGAGAGAGAGAGAGATTCACTAGATCTGAGGATCCTGAAACGGGATCCAGAGAAACGTTCATTCAAAGAAACCCCATTGGCCAGGACACAAGAACGGTCAGTTAACAGTTACACAGACATCATGCGAGAGTATCTAGGAGGAGCAGCATGCCCACTCATCGTTCAGGACACACCTCACATGAAGCAATCTTTACAGCTCCCATAAACGCTTTTGACTGGGCTAGATCCAGAAAAGGCAAAAGAAAATTGCGGAAACTCCAATACAAAAGAGGGCGACTAAAATGTTTTTCCGACTAGATCTCTTCGGTTTAAAGAACCAGATCTGATAAACGTCATGAAAATCTACTGCCGAAAGATTAACACCAGGAAAAAATAGATCATCAAGCCAAAAAGTCACCAAGATTATCTCATGAGAGAGAGAGGGGTGGAAGATTACGAAAAAAGTGTAGAGCTCCCTTCAATCCAAAAAAGGATTCAGACCAAAAAGGGCAAGTGAAGCCCCTGGCATATGCAAGCCACAAGCCTATCCCAACTTTTCTTCCTTCTTTGTGTCTTCTTCATCTCTTTTTTCCTTCTCTTTTGGGGCATTCATTCGCGAATGAATGGAATTAATGGGATAGGAGTGTGGGATCCATAAACCAGCAGCTCAACTCACCCAGCCAAGAACCTCTATTGGACTTAAAGGAGCTCCAGACTCCCTCTACACTAATCCCCTCTCTCTTCACACGCTAACCCTAGAAACCAGTCGAAACCAGAGAAATCAAGAATAACTTCAATATCACCACATGAAACCCTCGCAGATCTTCAAACCCTAGCGAGAGAGAGAGAGAGAGCAGGAAGAGGAAGAAATGAAGGGTAACTGGCAAGACCCAAGATGCAGACCAGCGTGAAGAACTTGAGAATCTGTTAGGAAGAAAAGAGAGGACTCAACAGGGATCAGTTACGGTGGAACAAGGGAAAAGGGAAAAGAGGGTTCAAGAGAAAGCACCAACTACAAGTCAGAGGAACCCTATCTAGCAGCTACGAGGGCCTCACGTCTCTCTCTCTCTCTCTCTCTCTTTAAAAGCTTAAAATGACCAAAATCAACCTTAGAAAAGATGATAAGTTAGCTAGAAAGAGTGTAGCTATGGTGGAAAAAGGAGAGAGTGATGGGAGACCGTTTATAGTGGTTTTGGTGAAAAATAATAACAGAAAATGTGGGCTGGGTCGGCCAAAACCATGGCTTAGCTGGGGAAAAAGTCTTCTGGAACCGGCTTTCCCAAAGATTCGCCGTCCTGCAATAATCCCACTTTCACGTGCCTCACTCTGTCCAAAAATCTACAGTAATTTAATGGATATGTATAATAAAAACTGTTAATATCACCAATAATTTCAAAAATGAATATATATATATAAATTTACTCAAAATTAATCAAGACGGTCCTTATAACTTTTTCAATTCAACCTTAAATCTTTTTTTTTTGTCAATTCCTTCCTAAATCAATTCATCCCACCAATTTAGGTTAGTCAATGTCGATATGGTAATTATATAAATATTTTTCTTTATTTATTTATTTTTTTTTTTTTTTTTTTTCTTTCCTTCTTCCTTTTCACGGCGAGGGAAAAGCCTCGCCATTGGTGGGTGAGCTCGACTCTACCAAAGCTCGAGCATTCGAGGACCTGAGCACTGCCTTTAAGGATTCGGGCTCAAGTGGCGAGGTATTGGGCACGGGCATCAAAGTTTTGGCCCCGACCTTGTTGGACCTACGTGTGGGTGTTAAGGACCTAGGTCCAGCCTTGATGGACTTGGGCTTTGGCGCTAGAGACCTAGTCTTAAACACCAAGGACTCGAGCACCATCGTCAAGGTTCCCATGCTCAAGAGTAAAATTTCGGGTTCAAGCATTGATATTTAGTTATATTTGGAAAATGTTTTCGATTTTTCAAAGAGGAAATCATTTTTCTGAATTTAAAATTAGATTTTTGTTGGCTTATTTTCCTTAGCGAATCAAACGTTGGAAAATGAGGAAATATTTTTCACAAAACAAAACGAGCCTTAGGTGCATTTTTTTTTAAACACGTAAACATTTTCCTTATTTTTCGATATTTGTTTGCTTAAAAGAATGAGTCAATTGAAAATATTTTCTTATCAAATGATAAATTCAGGATAATAATTTCTTTTTAAAAGAATCGGAAAACGTTTTCAAAATCTTCCAAAGCTTAGATTCGGTGCTTGGTTAATGATTTGTTCTTAAAATATATATATATATATATATATATTTATATATATATATTTTAGACATTGGAAAATTTAATATTTTTTTTTTTTAAATAATTGATTTTTAAATTATTTTATTTTCTTTCTTTTTATTTTTGCTTCTCCCTTGGCCCCTCGTTCGCCACAATGATGGTCGGTGAGCTTGGGCCTCATTAGAGCCCATAGCCTCTAGCAACAAGGCTCGAGCTTGCAACCTATAGTAGTGAGCCTTGACCTCCTCTCTCCTCTCTCCTTCTCCCCTATAGATATTGGCAGAGCTTTCAGATTCATTCCTTGAAGCTTGGCAAAAGCTTCTGGTTTTTCAACTCAGTATTGTAGTTTTGACATCCATCCCTGGTCTCTTTCTTCTCTTTTCCTTGTTGCTCAGTCCTCAAGGGAAAGGAAGAAAGAAACCCATCATTTCCCCCCTGCCTATCTCTCTCTCTCTCTCTCTCTCTCTCTCTCTCTCTCTCTCTCTCTCTGTGTTATCTTCTCGTTTCGCACGAATTCAGAGGACCCTGCCCACGAGGCTCTCTGGCTTTCGCTCTCCGAGCTTTCCCTTTTGCTGCAAGTTCGTTCGTGAGTTCATTGACGTCTAATAGGGCCGCTCTGCATAGTTTTTTCTTGGTTTCGTTTTTGTTTCAGGGTCTCTGCTTCTTGCTTCTTCTTTTGATACGTTGCATTATTGTTTCTAGTCACGTTGGGTGGTTTGTTGGGTTTAGATCTCGAGGGTCATCGCCTTGAGCCTTGAGCCTAGCTAGATTAAGCGAGCTTGTTCGACTTAGGATGAGCTTGCCCCTTATGATCTAGCTGGGGACGAACTGCTAGAGGAAGCAAACAGGGATGGTAACAAGGAAGCAAAGGAAGGAAAGAGAGAAATAAAAGAAAAAAAAAGTAATCTAAAATAAAAATAATTAAAAAAATTGAATTTTTTTTTGTAATTTTCCCCAAGAAAATCAATTCAAATTCTCCACACCAAATAGTGGAAAATGACTTACTGGAAAATATTTTCCATAAATGGTATATTTTTTGCAAAACAAACCACCATACCATGAGAAAACATTTTCTTCATTTTTTCGGCGTTTGGTTCATTTAGGAAAATTAGTTAACAAAAATTGTTTTTCTTGTTAAGAGAAAATGTTATTTTACCAAAGCTTATATTAAAAAAAAAATGATTTCCCCTTTTAAAAAACCAAAAGACGTATTCCAAACGTTTTCTTAGTGTTAGGGCCCTTGGACAATGAAATGTTTATTCTTATAGAAATAATTTTTATTTTATTTTATTTTTTATTTTTTTTTTTTCCTTCTTTCTTTTCCTTTCTCCTTCTTCCTCCGTTGGCTGCGTGTCATAACAACGACCAACGGCCTGGTAACTAACCCTAACACGAGCTACTAAGGTTGGGGCTTGGTTAATCCAAGTGACCTCGAATAGTCTAAGGTGCCGAACTCGAGGCACACTAGATCCAGGCAAGCTCACAACTTAGTTGAGGTTGGTGAGCTTAGGCTTACCCGAGGCTAGTGAGCTCATAGCTCACTTGATCTTAATGAGGCCGAGCATACTTGAGGCCGGCGAGCTTGAGCTTACCCGTGGCTGTTGATGGCTAGACACGGCGGAGGAAGGGGAGAAAAGGAAAAGAAAAGAAAAGAGATAAGGAAAATAATAAAAAAAATCGATTTTAAAAAAATTTAAAAATTGAATTTAAAAAATTCAATTTTCTTTTGCCTAAGATAAAATCATGAGATTGAAATCATTTTCCAATGAGACCGAAATATCCAAAAATGTGTTTGGTCGTGTATCAACAAACAAAAGCAAACCAATTATTAAGTTGTAAATTCTAGATCAAGTGTAACGTGAGTTATATAAAAATAAAAGTTGAAAACACACCCTGATGAAAAATAAGCACTAAATTAGAAACAGAGCGCCTATATTTTTCTCTCTAATCTGATTATAGATAATTTTTTCTATACTCTTCAATAGGTAACACCAATAAATTTTTCTAACATTTGATAGTTTTTGCTGATAATTCTAATAAGTTTAAAATAATTTTTTTGACTTTTAAGAGTTTGGAAGATATATCGAGAAAAATTACCAAAACAATCATAAATCTATTGCAATCTTTCTAATTCAGTTATGAACCTTTTTTGTTTTTACTAATTCAGTCCATTCGATCAAAATTGACCGGCCGACGCTAACATGATATTTTAAAATATTTTTCTTTCTTTTTTTCCTTTCCTTTTGGCTCTTGCTAGGGCTAACAAGATCGACCTCACTTGCCACTAGACCTCGTCGGGCACTAGTGAGGCTTGCCCTCGCCAACACAACGCTGGGCAAGGTCATATCCATCAAAAGAGGACTCAACCTCGGCCTCTGTGTTCTCTGCTCATCACCCACCCTCACTTCCACCCAAATGCAACTCCTTGAAGGAGTTCTTGCAAATCAATAAAAATTACGACTCAAATAAAATAGATATCTTCAATTGTGTTATCAATTTGATTCGGTATCAAACCGTTACTATCAACCGATTCACTAATAAGAAGTTTAGTACATTTTTAGACTATCTAATTTCAACATGCAACGAAATAAAAAAAAAAAAAAAAACCTAATTCTACATACTTTTGGGAAAAAAGGAATGTATAGATTATTAAATCAAAATAAATTGAACTCTTGCGTAGGTAATCTTTTAGACTAAATATCATTCAACAATAACCAACTTGAGAAGTAAAAGTCATTCATATAATATTTTAGAGGAATCTTAAAGAGGAAAACTTTTTCCGTTAGGCTAAATTAAAATTTTTATTAGTCAAAAGGAATTTTTTTATTTGACTCATTGATTGGGTTAGGTCTCATTGGTTTAATTTATAAACCCAAATCATAAACAAACTAATAGATCAATAAAACCAAGTTATCGGCTTGGTTCGACTTGATTTTTCAATTTTTTTAGTGCCCTTAGTAGGGCGGGCCCTCCAACTGGGCCACCTTTTTATTTTTCATATTTTAATGTTTTAACAGATAATTAAAATGATATGAAAATAAATGAAAAATGATTTTAGGGCTTTGTGCTCCTTTATTTTACTATTTTATCTAGTAGTTTTATATTTTTTATACGCTACATTAGAAATTTGGGATCTTTAATACTATTATTTTTTATAAAATATTATATTGTCAAAGTAAAATTATTAATATTACACAAATTTCTGAATTTTTCAATAAATATTCATGAGCTGGTCGAGCTGGGCCTCGAGTTTTTGCCTAGGCCCGCCTAGTGGGCCTAAGAAATCCGGCCGAGCCCCCCATTTATGGGCGGCCCCGAAGCTACCAGCCCGTCGATCAGGAACCAATCTTTTAATTCTTCATTTCTTCCTCGTCTCTGTCTCTCTCTCTTTTGTGATAAAGTGACATCTCGAAGTAAAAGTTCACTCTCTCGACCGATAAAAAAAAAAGGACAAAAGACTTCCGACCAAAAAAAAAAAAAGAGAAGAAGAAAAATGGACATAGGACTGACAAGAACAAAAGGACAAAAGACATTTCTTCAGGTAGTAACAGCGAACCGGGAATCCAAGGTACGGTGGCGAGACACGAATATTTTATTAAAATAATTTATATTGCTTTTAAAATTTCTTTCCCCTAAATCATGTGAATTTTCTTTTTCTCTTTTAACCTAGGGGTTGGGGGACGCCACTAATCCTCAGGGTCCGACACCGACGGGTGTAAAATAAATTTCGTAGTTATAACTTAAATCGGACGTTCTGAAACGCTCGCAAAAGAACCAAAACTCTTATGGTAATCTATAGAAGAGTAGCAAGTGCCCGCTCCGTCATTTATAAGGCACACCACGTCTTCTTTTTTGGGAAAAATGATATATAATTCTTGAATTTGGGTCTAATGTACAAAATCATACTTATATTTTTAATTTATTTATTATAGTCCATGAACTTTTGCCAAATGTTTAATATTGCACAAAATGTAGATATCACAATGCAAAAATTTGAAGTCCAGGGATCATATTGCATATTAGATCAAAATTTAATAATTATTTGTGTTATTACCCTTTTTATTTAAGAGAGGATTCGTGAGAAATGCATGGACTTTATGAAAGAAGCATATCATCTTTTCACTATAGCTACCTCTAAGCAAAATACTCACCACAGCATGCGCATGCAGATACGAACTCTCTCAGGTCTCAGGTGGTTAAATGAAAATATATCTTCTGGTGCATGAGAAAATAGCCAACAAATTTAGATAAGACTTCCACCAATGATGGACGATATTATGGAATATTAAACTTTATCGTTCACGTCCTAAATTAGAGCATTGATAAAAACCATCACGAGTTAGGTCGACTTTTATCATGACCATATTTATTTTATGGTAGTTTGTCTCTCGTGTAAAATAGTTTTTTAACAATGAAGCAATTTCAGTTGACTTTTATTTTATTTTATTAAACATAGGGAAACAGTTTCCTTTCTACTACTCGACTAAAATTGCACATGTATTGGGTGCATGAGATATTAATAGTAGTCGAAATTATTTAGTTCTCTATTGAGGTAAAATGGCATTCTTGCAAATATATACTTTCAAGAAATCTACGTCTTTCACGTTGTATGTCGTGCTTCTTCTTTCTAGCAAAAGAAATGTCATGTTTCTTCTTTCATGCTTTTTTAGCCTGTAGTGGAATGATATTTTCACACATCGCATGCCTTTCAATACATTTTTTTGAAATAACTTGTAAAGCCAGAGATCGTAAATTTCGATTCTTTACGGAACTCAACGTGATTTGACAAATCAGTGACAAGAATAATGGGTCATAAATAGGTGAAGTAGCTGCTTTTCGACCATTAGAAATATACTCAGTCTCCTCTCCTTTCTTGTACGAACGCTCCGAACCATTTAATCGATTATGGACCGAACGCGACAAGCAATATCTTAGAAAAGTAGAAGCTCCACTCCATCGTCGAAAAACTTACACTTCACACGGCCAAATAGCCCCCTCACTCTTAAATGAACTCTCATTTCTCGAATTTCATTATTGAGCAGAAAATCGAGATATTTTTCGACCATATTGGGCCTAATCCAAATCCACTCATCGATTTGGTGATGTATCGTAAACTAGAAGAGTGAAGAGTAGGGTTTTGAGATACGAGAATGTCCTCGTATTACATGTTTTACATTGCCAAAAAGAAAACACAAAAAGAAAGATTCCACTCTTGACAAACCAATCGCACAACCTTTAAAAAGACATTTTCTCTCAATAAATGCGTAACAATCCCGAGCTTCGGCATCTCGACCATCATCCATTCCTGATTGATACATATAAAAGACCAGAAGGCGAACCCTGGACTAACAGAGAAGAAATAGTTAGAGCATGCCATATCCACGACCCATAACATGTTTTTATCTTTGGTCAAGACTGAGCATGCATCACTGTTATGGAATTACTGAGGAGCACAGAGACCCGTTTAACCCAAAAAGAAGACGAACTTGAACATTGTTGCTGAAAAGCATCCGCTGCTGGCACCAATTTCTAGAGTGACTTCAGATATTCCTATTCAACGGGAATGTACAGATAGCCATTTGACAGCCACAAATTAATCTTCGGACTTTGGCCAAGAAAAACCGAGAGTACAACAGGACACATTCGGTCCCAAAACACCCAAAATATAAACAGGAAAAAGAAAAGAACTATGCATTATCCCGGCAAGAAACAAAAGCAAAATGTTAACAAATAAATAAATTGCATCGTGGTAGCAGGTTCACAAGAGAGAATGGCTACGACTAGAGCTGGAAAAGTCGACAGCAAATTGATAAGCATGATTTTATTTCTTCCAGAGAGTGCTTCGAAGACCAAAATTTTCCATCTTTCTCGACAAAATAGAGCAAGTCTTTTACGTTCGAAACTACGGTGTAAGGTTAACCTAACCCAGAAAAGAGAGAGAGAGAGAGAGAGAGAGAGAGAGATTCAGCAGATCTGATGATCCTGAAACAGGATCTAGAGAAGCGTCTAAGACCAAACCCCATTGGTCAGGACACAAGAACAGTTACGGTTAGATACACATCATGCGAGAGTATCTAGGAAGAAGCAGCCTGCACAATCATCATTCAGGACACACCTCACATGAAGCAATCTTGAAAGCACCCATAAATGCTTTTTGACTCAGCCAGATCCAAAAAAGGCAAGCAAAAATACAAATTCGAAACTACAAGTACGGAATAGGGCAACTAAAAAGATTTCAAAACTAGATCTCTTCTGTTCAAAGAAAACCAGATCTAATTTACGTCTCCAAATTCGGCCGCAAAAAGAAACACCCAGAAAGAAAAAAGGAACGCACAAGCCAAGAAGTCACCAAAATCGTCTCATGCAATAGATTACAAAAGAAAAGTATAGAGCTCCCTTCAATCCAAAACAGGATTCAGACCAAAAGGGGCAAGTGAAGCTCCTGGCATATGCAAGCCACAAGCCTATCCCAAAATTTTCTTCCATCTCTGTGTCTCCTCCATTTCTCTTTTTCCTTTTTTTGGAGATCCGTTCGCGAATGGCTGGATTTAATGGGATAGGAGTGTGGGATCCATAGACCAGCAGCTCAACCCACCCGGCCAAGAACCTCTATTGGACTTAAAAGGAGCTCTAGACTCCTCTATATTAATGCCCTCTCTCTTCACATGCAAACCCTAGAAATCACTCAAAACCAGGGAAATCAAGAATCACTTCAATATCACCATACGAAACCCTCGCAGATCTTCAAACCCTAGCGAGACACGGAGAGAGAGAGAGAGAGAGAGAGAACAGGAAGCGGAAGAAATGAAGGGCAACTGGCAAGACCCGAGATGCAGACCAGCGTGTAGGGTTTGGAACACTTAAAAAGACGAAGAAAAGAGGACTCGACAAGGATTAGTAACAGCGGAACAAACAAAACAAGGGAAGAAAACAAAAGAGGGCCCAAGAGAAAACACCGACCACAAGTCCTGGGAAACCCCATCTAGCAGCTAGGAGTGGCTCGCATCTCTCTCTCTCTCTCTCTCTGTGCGAAAGCAGAAAATGACCAAAATGGACCGTTCAAGAGGTGCTGAGGAAGCCAGCGAGGGAGGAGCCATGGTAGAAAAAGTAGAGAGCGATGGGAGGCCATTTAAAGTGGGTTTTGGTGAAAGAAAATTACAGAAAATTGAGTGGTGGGCCGGCCGAAACAGTGGCTTAGCTGGGAAAAGTCTTTGGGGGAACCGGCTCCCCAGAGATTCTCTCTGTTATGCAATAATCACGCGTTCACGTGACTCTGTCCGAAAATCTACAGTAAAGTTAATGGAAATTTGTAGTAAATGCATCGGGTCGCGTAACTCGTGAGTGAATGACTCTGCGGTGGGAAATTTAGCAGGAGAGGCTGGGGCTGTCGGGTTGGCGGATAAGTCGGTTCTCATGAGCGAAAGCGTTGGGATCGGGAAAATTTGTGCAAGAAATTTTTAATTTACTATATCTTTATCAATTCAATCTTAATTTTTTTAATTATACTAATTAAATTTTCAATTTTTTATATTTTATTAATTGAGTTTATCTTATCAATTTTAGCTGAAAATTACTGATGCATACATCAATCATTTACAAATACAACATAGATAATTTTTTATTCTCCTTAATTTTTTTTCCTTTCTTTTTAATATTTTTCCCATCCGTCGGCCTTGCATGAGGGCCACTCTCACTAGCATTCAGCAAGGGAAGTCTCGGCAAGGGCAGCAATACGCCAATCAAGCGAGGGTGGCCTTTGCCTAAGGCCAGTGATCTTTGTCATTCATGACAAAGCCAGATGATGGTTGGTGGAGAGCGATCAGAGGAAAAAAAAAAAGAAACGAAAGGAAAAAAGATAAAAAGTAAAATAGAAGAAAAGAAAAGAGTACGGCGAAATGAAAAAAAAATTGAAAAAAATTTGAAATATTACTAAAAACTGTCAATTTCAATGTCAACCATATCACATGTAATCCACGCATCCATATTTGGTGATTTCCAATTAAAATTAACCGAATAGACTAACAATTTATGACTTAATTAACATAATTAAAAAATTTAAGATCGAGTTGGCAAAAACATAATAAGTTTAAGAAATTTTTTTTGACAATATTCAAGTTGGAAAAGACTAGATTTTTAGTTCCATTTATTATTATGGATCTTAGGCCTCAAAATGCATCTTATTTCGAACAAAAAAAAAAAAAAAAAAATCAAATGCAACTGTGTATATTTTTATATCTTCGTGGTTTGACAATGCTTTTAGAAAAAGATGTTCTCACAGAGAGAATTACATCATCATCATCATCATCATCATCATCATCATTATTATTATTATTATTATTATTATTATTATTATTATTATTATTATTATTATTATTATGTCCACCGTTAATATAAAGATTTTTTTTCTTTTTACAAACCCATGGCATGTGGATTAATTCAATTAGACAAGTATATCAAAGTATATATGTCACTCGTGCAATAATAAATATGAAAAATGTTATTTACACAAACATTTATACCTAATAAAAATCCAAAATGTTCACTTTATGTTTTGAAGAATAACTTACTCGTTAATCATCAGTTATCGTTTCCTTATAAATCACGTCGGCCTTCCAATAACCTCAATTGCCAATCACCGCGTGGGTCCACATCAAGATTTCTCATTTGCAAATGACAAACGCAACATACAAATCTGGAAATTGTTTTTTTCGGAGGAAAAAAGTAGCTAAAGAAAACAAAAAAATTGGATAGTACATCTTAGCTATTGATTTTGTAGATTGCTATATGGGTCCACGCTATTTAAGTAATCGAGTTTCAGATGGGTATTTAATCATGGGATCCTGAAGTATGCGAATAAACTTAAGAATATAACTAAAAGAAATTATAATGTAATGAAATGTCATTGCCCATGCATAGCTTATAAAACTGTAAGAGTCAATTAAAACCATCACCTAGCCTGCTTCACGCACGCGATAAACATGTAGATATACTTAAATAACTTGAAATTTTTTTAAAGTCACATCGCGTTTATATATGTATAATACATTCATATTATCAAATGTTACTACTATTAGTATCACATGATCTCAAAATGTAGTGCACCGAGCTCAATCTCATTATTTTGCACTAAATATGACATTGAATTTATGCATGTTGGACATGGATGTCTTAATTTTCGTGATGAATTAACATGAACTTGACGAGAAAGCAACACATTGACTTCAAGAAATTGAAGATGTGAAAGATTTTCCACAAAATTTGGTGTTATGAAAATATGTTTTCATTTTACAACTTGGAAAAAAGAGAGCAGGATTCATCTATATTTCAACTCAATAATTATGATTTTTTTTTTTGGTGTATGCACGGCAATTTATGATATTTCAATTCAACATTCGCGTGTAAATTATATTAATTTTTTTTATTTGATCAACACAAATTTGAGTAATCGGAACTAGAATTAGAGGGTATGAATTGCTTTTACATATCACGATACTCATGCGTTTTATATTTTAGAATCTTACCAAAGATCAAATCGAGTTTCAAGATGGCATCCCACCATCGAATTGAGTCAATCCCCAAACGAAGAGCAGAGAAAAATAAAACAAGTCAGGGGGATTTTATTTTTAACGACAACTCGATTTTCTAACTCACGTCACGTGATGTTGCGACGGGAAAATAATAAATAAATAAATAAATAAATCGAGGATGAGGGAGTGGGCATGAAGACCTACACGTGGCGGTTGGAAATGGCGGGAAAGTGAGAGAGAGGGGACCAAAAGCGACTTTAATGTAACGTGACGGCTCCACTCATCCGCTCTCCAGCTGGCGATTCGGCGCGCTTTCTCTCGCTCGCCGTCCCCCGTCCTTTGAGGCCGGTTCAGCGAAAGGCGCACCGGACCGATGTGGCCAACCAGGCCCGGTACGGTTCTTATGGGCTTGGCCCAATCGAACCCCATCCCTCGACATTCGGGCTCGATCGATAGGTGCGGCTAAGTCAGACGTAGACCCAAAAGTCCTCATTTCTTAAAGAATTGTTTGTTTTTCTTAGCAAAATGTCCCATACGAATCGTGCTCCGGGCCTCATTGGGTTCGACCAAACCTAATGGGCCGCATAGGATTTGGATTAGTATTCCACAAACACGATGTCACGGGAGCGAAATTACGCAGGAGCATGTACCTACCATGATGCTGAGGTGGGTTTGAGAACTCTTGCGTCGGGATTGTGCTCATCAACTACCGGACCAAAACGAAGATTCACGAGAATGATGTGTAAGAGTTTTCTTAATGTTGATTACATTAATTGATATTGTAATTTACCGTTTTACGGGGATTGGTATAAGGTGAGATAGAAGATTTCTTAATTACCTAATATGGAATGGTTAGTGTGGTAGAGCCAGCCTGTTCGTAATGATGGCCACTTAAACTCTATAAATAGTGCTCAAGTCTCTCCTTTAACCATAATTCTCACATGTATCCTCACCTAAGGACCTAGCGCTAAATGTGAGGGGCCATCTCATTAAAGGATTTGTGCGTGAAACGTCGTGTTTCCGCTTCCGCTTCAAGAACGATGGATCCCGCTTCAAGAACGATGGATCCCAAAATAGATACGTTAATTTTTCTTCTCAATTATGCATGTTCTTGTTCTGGTTATGGAGATCTTGGGTTGCGTAATTTGCATCCAACATGATGGACCCCTTTGGGTCGCGTTGCAGTACAGCGGGCGCATCGAGCCGTGCTCGAGTTGGGAGTCGGCGATCGTGCCATCTTTCGTTGGGAGACCACCTTCTCTGGGGTTTTAACAAACCGAGGAGCAAATTCTAGAGTTGCTTTTTATGTGATTCTTGCCGCGTCTTTTGTTTTGCGGAACGTACGAGGTTTCATGTGGGATGAAGAGAAGGTGAACGATGAGCTGAGGACCTACATGACCAAGGGCTTCAAGGCGGCGAAAGAGATGTGCAAGACCCACGACTGCGATCTCCGCATGGGCTGGGAGGCCTGAAGATTCACCGCCTGCCCGAAATAAGGAATAAGAAAGGAGGCTCTGCTTCAAATTCAAGCTCCTTTGAATTGCCATCTGCTTGATATTTTGTCAGTGGTTTTATTTTGCTGTGATTTGTGTTTCTGGCTTCATCTGAGACTCTGAGCGAGAGTGAGGAGATCAAATTCGGTTGTACTTTTGCCTGTCGTGATCACTAGAGTGGCAAGGTTCATTTCCACTCTAATAATGCCTGGATAGGTCATGTAGTTCTTTGCAATTGCGTGACTGGCGAAGAAAATTCTATTCGAGTAACCATTTTAACTGTCAATAGTGTCTAGAATTGACATGCTCTCCGTTCCGTTGGTAGTATGTAGGAAGTACCCAGTCAGTTTAGTTCAATGCGCAATGATGAAAAATGAATATGCTGGGTTTCGATTGGAGAGCAAATAGTTTCCAAAACCGCTTGGTTCCCTATAATTTTAGTTTGTCTAATCATCCTCATTTTATTTTATAAATTTTCTAATCCAACTAAATTCGACCGAGGTGTCATCGGAAGACACACGAGTATAGATAGTTAGAACATGCACATGCCCACGTGGAAGTGTACGGAAAAATTTAGCCAATATGAACACCCATGCGGACATGTCATTGTACCATTAGATTAATTGGATTTGGCCGAATTCAATATTGGAGAGACTTGACTAGAAAATTTGTGAAACTGGAAGGATTTGATCAAGATTGTTGACTGGACTCTCAAAGCCTCCATGGCTACTGCATCTCGAGCTCGAAGCCACGGCGACCATGGTTGCCATGGCAACAAGCTCGAAGTTGAAGCTTGGGTCAACAATGGTCGATCAAGATTGAGTTGGCTTTGCGAGACAGTGGCGAGCGGTATTGTCTATGTTGACAACGCTTGGGTTGCTCTTAATTTTTTAAATTTTATTTTTCTTTATTTTTGTTTTGATCTTTTAATTTATTTTTGTGTTCATCTAATACACGTTGGCTTTAGTGGCCATATCAACCTTTCGATAATGATGATGACAACAATTGATCGGAAAAAAAGCCAAGTAATAAATCAAAGGACGACTGGTGTAATTTTTTAAAAAGTATGAAGATACTTTGGGATTTCAGGTAAGAGACCAAAGACTACTTATGCCTTTTCATATTAATTTGGATCACTAACTATATAAGATCAAATTACAAATTCCATCTCCTTCGATAAATTAAACATGTGGGATCCTTTCCTATATGTAAATGCTCGCTCTAATTGGAGAAAAGAAAGGAAATGTATTCTTACAATTATTTCCTAACTGATATGAGATCAATCATACTTAATGAATATCTTATGATTCAAGATCCAAATTATATGCATCTTATTAGGTGATTCCACGGAATATTGTATCTAAAGTGTATTCATCAATTTATCACTAAATCTACTAACTTTATACATGCTCACACACACACACACACACACACACACACACACACACACACATATATATATATATATATATATATATATATATATATATATATGTTGTTGTAGTTACCTATCAAATAGAGTAGGCTTTATCCTAATTCTTAGTGCATATTTTATTGTTATGGTTCCGTTGTAATACAAATCGATCTTCGCATCTTACATATTAATACTAGATGATATGGCACATAATCCTTTTAATTATGCTTTAATGTCCCAATACTTAAGAAAGACAATATGCTATCGTATATTCTTCTAAACAAAGACTCGAAAATAAGATATCTTTTTATGTCATCATGAATTTTACTCAAATTTTGATTATTTTGCATATTTCCTAATTTTATATTACGAAAAGATTGATTGTTTAGATTTCAGAGTATCTTACGATTTCATTTCCAATTTGCTATCCATAAATTTGAGATTTCGATTTCCAATTGTGGCATCAATTGCATATATACTCGATTGTCGAGCTTAGAAATAAACACGATGTGTGTGTATATATATAGACATCTCAATTGGTGAATTACAATTAAAGAAGAATAAAGAGAAAGATGGCGGACGAGGAGAAGGGGAAGGAAGTGCCGGAGAATGCCCCCACGTCTGTGACCATCAGAGATCCTGAGGCCGTTTCTTCCAAATCCAAATCCAAAGGCAAAGGCAAAGGCAAAACACAGCCGCATGCCTACAATCCTCAGACCAATTCAATAGAGAAAGTGAGTGAGGATGCGCCCCGTCAAGTTGACGATAAAGACGCTCAACCCAGTCAGGAACATGCTCAACCCAGTTAGGGACGTGAGCGGCTGGGACATGCCCGCTTCCGCTCATCGTCCTCTCTCGGTAAGGGTCTCTCTTACCATCACGAAAAAAAAAAAAAAAATCTTTCCTAGAGTTGATTCGTGGTGGCATGGTACAAATCTTAGCCACCTAACCATGTTGGTCGACCTGAATTCTTCCTTGGCACCATTAACTTTGACATGATAAAATGATTTTTCGATTGAGACCTTATGGGTGTTTGGTGCTTGTGTTGTCATTTCAGGAAAAGGAAAAGGTAAAAACCCAAAGAAATAGCAAAGGAGCTGGAGTGAGTGATGAAGATGGGACAGCATTTCACTGGGATTCTCAACTTTTATTTCCCTTGTCAAGTGATGTTCCACATTATAAATAAAGACTACCTTGTTGGTTTATAAACATCATCCTTGCACCAATGTTCCCTTTTAATTTTTGACTGACCTTTAACTATATTGTCAAGGTCCTACCGTAGATCTTTGATGTTAAACAACGACAAGATATTCCCTTCTTCTTGGAATAAAAAAAATACACGACACCTTAAAATAACTTGAAATAAGGAATGCACTCGCCGCCAATGGTATATCTATCAAACGAGTAGGGCAGCCCTTAGTGGAGCTCTAAAGTTCCTCCTTGTGGTAGAAACCCTTAGCAATCAGGGATCCACGAGTACCCCTAGTTTTAAAGCTCTATCATTACTCATTTCTTAATTTTATATAAGAAGTAAGAACCTATTCATCCAAGTTCGAATCGAGAAGACCCGATATTTTCTCCTCGGTTCTTATCGGGCCGGGTCTTTTTTAGGCCAGGCATAATTACCATTCCCCCAATACTTAACATGCATACATGAGAATCGAATAAATCGGATTGGGCTCATATTCCGAGCTGAGAAGACCGTGGCCCAAAAAAAAAAATCTCGAATCATGCTGAACACCTTATTACCGAAACCGACCCCATTTTTTCCACTCGAGTCAGTGTACAAGACGGTTAGCAATCCTCGGCAACACTCCCCACCATTGCGAGTTGCCGAGCAGACATTGCGAGCGGCGAAAACGGCCGATCATGGCTTTGCAAAACCGACTCCTGCGATGAGGAAGGATGCGATCATGGGGCGGTGGGTGATTTTCTCCTAGCGAGGGCCAAATGGCCTTCCGATTTCAAGTCCAAGGCCCCTACTTAGAGGTGAATGGTTCCAAATTCGTATAGTTTTTACCTAAAATATGGAATCTAATATTTAAAATAATTTTTATTTTTTGGAACTTAAAATCTATCTTGCTAGAACTTAGAACCTTTCTTATCACATGTTACAGGGTTGGTTCCATGGTCTACCAAAGTTTCATCTATATTATTAATTAAATAATTGTAGTAAATCAAAACTTTAATGTCCATCATTTGTTGTTACAATTCATTGACCATAACTTATAATTTAGACACACGAAAAATATGAATATTAATAAAGTAAAAGTCTATTTCATAAGATGGAAGCTCAAACTAGTATTTTCAAATTATACACTCGTTATGAACAAGATTAAATATGTAAAGATCGTGTGAAGACATAAATCAAGAAAAAACATTAAAATTTCTTCCAGATTCTAAGTTACGGGTTCTAGATTCCACGTTTTTCCAACTAAGAACTTGCTCAAAAACATTAAAATTGACCATAAATTATAATTCCTCATTTTTTTGGAATTGGAACATATTTTGCATATCTTGGAGCTGGGAACCTACAAGTTCTCGTTGATCTGCTTTTTAGGTTACAGGTTCCTGAACCCGTGCTCACCCCTATCCCTCCGACCATGTTGGCGGTGCCCAATCTGCTCTGGCAAAGAGCACATGTGCACCTCGAAGATCTTCCAGGTGTTGCTCGACACAGGCTTCGACTAGAGGATGCGGGTCATTGAGAACCTCTACCCCTGTGCTCGACATGAACCTCAAAGATGCCAACTTTGACAGTGGGGGCGGCAGCGGTGACGTGTTGCACAGTTTCGAGTTTCATGACGTGGTAATTGAGACTCCAAACCATTTGGTGCACCTAAGCAATTTGTCGCCAAGGGAGGTCAGCCACGTGATCCTCACGTAAAAGAAAGGATCACTCTCCTCATTTCCACGATCTAGACGATGACAAGGTTCGTTTGATTGTTCTCTTCCAAGGTTCTTGCACACTTTGTATTTCCATTTGTTTTTTTTTGTGATTTTGTTGGGCTGAAAGTTCCTAATACCGCTTGTTGCATATTATCAGCGAGCAGTGACAACGTAACATTAATCTGACCTGGTTGAAGGCCTTTGATGTTGCCTGTCGCAAAAACAAGCAAGTACCGACACTAACTTGACTTGGTTAAGATCAGTTCTACATTTTCCTTTCGGTCGTTGTATGGATGAGCTATTAAGTATGGCGAGTTGAATTCAAGTGCAGATCTATCAATAAATTCAACTTAGTAAACTGTAGTATGTACCAGATCGAGGTTTGTGAGTTAGCATTTGATCAAGAGATGTTTTGTCTGGTTCAAGAGGTGTAATTGAGATACTTATGAAAGGTAGAAAATTGTCAAAAAAGTCCTAAATCTATTATATTTTTGTCAATTCAGTTTTAAATCTTTTAATTTTGCAATTCAATTATAGACCTTTTTAATTCTTGCCAATTGAGTTCATCCCGTCAATTTTAGCTGGAAATTGCCGACGTGGCCGATCAACGCTGATGTGGTACTTTTTAATAAATTTTTTTGAATTTTTATTTTTCCTTTTTTTTTTACTTCTTTTTATTATTTTATTATTTTTTTGGGTTTGGGTTTGGGGTTAGATTATCGGCCGGTGACCCTTGTCGGTCCTAACCCCAAACCCACGAAGAAAAAAATTCAAAATTCCCACGTCGGTCCTAACCCCAAACCCACAAAAAAAAAAAAAAAAAAGAAAGATAAAGAAGAAGAAAAAAAAAAAAAATTCAAAAAAATTATTAAAAAGTACCATATCAACGCCAACCAATCATGTCAATAATTTCCGGTCAAAATTGGTCAGATTAACTAATTGACAAGAAATGAAAAGATTTAGGATTGAATTGGCAAAATTGAAATGTTTATGACTGAATTGACAAAAATACAATAAGTTTAGAATTTCTTAAACAATTTTCTCTTACGAAAGGCTTATTGAGGTTTTGCTGGTGGAATTTGTGATCCACCGTAATAATTCCCAAAACATTTATTTTCGACAGATCTTGACTTGACTAGGATTCTCAACTTTAGATGATCGCGTACAATTACTTATTTCTCATCCTTAATGTTTTCTTCTTTTTTTGCCAAGATTTAGAGAATATAGTCATTAATTTGGAAGCTTGTCAGTTTAAGTTTTGGCTTCGCAGCTATTGATGGGCATTCGATCTGGCCTTGTGACTAGACTTCTCAAAACCTGCTCTGGTTATATTTATATATTTTTCATTTTCGGGCTGCTGATCTTGGAGGCCTGCTAAAACTGATGCTTAGGAAGATCGATCCGCCGTTCAATTTGTTGATCCAGACTTCTCCGGTCCACACTTCCGGGTCCCAACTGGGTTCCACCAACTATATAAAGATCAAATTGCAAATTCCATTTTCTTCGATAAAATAAACCTGTTGAGATCCTTACCTTATGTAATTGGACGCTAAATTTGGAGAAAAGAAAGGAAATGAACTCTTGCCATTTTATTTCCTAATTGACATGAGATCAATCTTTTTTTAATATCATACGATGAAATATTGAATATAATGTGCTTCGATCAATTTATCACTAAATCTACTAACTCTATACATATATATGTCACAATATTTAAGAAGGATAATGTGCTACAATATTATATGTTATGCCAAACAGAGACCTGAAAATAAGATATCTTTTTATCTAATCATGGATTTTACTCAAATTTTGGTTATTTTGCATATTTCCTAATTTTATGCCAAGAAAGATGATTGTGTAGAATTGACTACATCTTAGGATTTGATTCTCGATTTGTCATCCATGAATTTGGGATTTCAATTTCCAATTATGGTATCAAACGCCCGTGGACATGTCGGCGTATAGTTAGTTAGTGTATTGGAGAGCTTGATTAGAAAGTTTGTAAAATTGGAAGGATTTGATCCAAAGTGCCAACTAGAGTCTGATGGCCTCTGTGGCTACTACATCTCAAGCTTGAAGCCCAAGTGGTCATGGCTGCCATGGCCACCCGAGTTGAAGTTAAAGCTTGTGGAAGCAATGGGCGATCGAGCTTGAGTCGGCATTGCGAGATGGTGGCGAGCGGTGTTGTGATGTTGGTGGGGCTAGAATTGCTTTTAATTTTTTTAATTTTTTCTTTTTCTTTATTATTATTTGTATTTTTAAAATTTTCTTTTGTGTTCATCTAATACACGTCGGCTTTAGTGGCCATATCTACCCTTTGATAATCAATGTCAACAACAATTAGTTGGAAAAAATCAAGAAAAAAATCAAAGGACGAGTTGTGTAACTTTTTAAAAGGTACGAAGATGATTTGGGATTTTGGGCAAGAGTCCAAAGACTACTTTTACCTTTTTACCTTGATTTGATACTTTTTTTGACCCTAGGATCACCAACCATACAAGATCAAATTGCAAATTCCATTTTCCTTCAATAAATTAAACATGTTGGATGCTTACCTTATGTAAATGCACGCTCAAATTTCAAAAAAAAAAAATCTTCTTGTTTCTGGAAATAATTTCAAAATCAAGTCCAATTTTTTCTTTTTTCTCTTTTCTCCTTCTTTCTTCTTCTTCCTCCATTGAACACTGCCAACCGCTGCCACTACTAGTAATCTGTAGTGACCGGCTAGGCGAGATCCGATGAGCTCACCGAAAGCTCACTTGGCCACCATGAGCCTCAGCCTCGCCAACCGGCGTGAGGCTAGGCTTTGCCAAGCTAGGGCGAGGTCAACCTCATACCACCTAGGCCAGGTTGAGCCTCATCGATGGCTAGGCGAGCCTCTGATGAGCTTGTCAAACCTCACCCAATTGATTGCCACCACTAAGAAGAGAAAAGGAAAAAAAAATGAAAAAAAATAAGAAAAATATAATAAAAGTATTAAAAAATTAAAATAAACAAAAAAAAAAAAAATTAAAAATCCTACCAAATACATTTCTATTCTATGAATAGAAATTTTGGACAATTATCAAATGCCTTCAAAAACTCAGAAATTATTCCCGGAAACAGAATAAAGAAATTTATTTTTGAGTAAAAATTGTTCCAAGAAATAGAAAGTTACCAAACACGCCCTAACTATCTATTTGTGTTACTCTTACAATAAAATTCTTTCCTAGACCTAATTTGTAGTGACAAAGTCTAAATCTCAGCCATCAAGCAATGCGGGTCGACTAAATTCTTCTTTGGCGACAAAACTTAGACATGATCAATCGCGTGATCACATGATACAAATTTATCAACTTTGTCGACCGATAATTTGTTTTGGGCTTCCGATCAAGTAAAGTAGGCTCTATCTTAATTCATGGCGTATACTTTATTATTGCAGATTCATAATAATTATTGTGGTTTCGTAATAATAAAAATCAAAATTTGTATATTACATAACAATAATAAATGATATGGGATATTTCATTTATGATACAAAGTCACGATATTTAAGAAGAATAACCTACTATAGTACCTTCTTTTATGCTAAGCATACGCCCCAAGAAAAAAACACCTCTTATCGGTTTCACTCAAATTTGGTTATTTTGCATTTTTTTTATATTTATGTTGACAAAAAAAAATAATTATTTAAATTTTATTATATCTTACTATTTGATTTCATTTTTGATCTATAATCCATGAATTAGGGATTTTGATACACAATTTGTATTTCAATTTTCAATTATGGGATATATCACGTAGATACTTGATCATCATGTCCAAGAATAAGTATCACATATTGTGTTGTGTGTGTACAATGTCTTAGTTGGTCAATTAAAGTTAATGAAGTAAGGAATATAGACGCAAAAAATATCACATATATCCCCCGGAGCTTCTTCTCAATCTCCTTCTAAATCCAAATTTAAATTTCAGAGTATCTTACGATTCCATAAATTTGGGATTTCGATTTCCAATTATGGGATCAATCGCATATATACTCGATTGTCAAGCTTAGAAATAAACATGATGCGTGTGTATATATATAGACATCCCAATTGGTGAATTACAATTAAAGAAGAATAAAAAGAAAGATGGCGGACGAGGAGAAGTGGAAGGAAGTGCAGTTTTACGACTTTTGGAACCCGAAGAATCGTCCCACGAGCGTGACCATCAGAGATCTTCAGGCTGCTTCTTCTCTTTCTTCTTCTTCCAAATCCAAATCCAAAGGCAAAACACAGTTGTTTGACTACGATCCTCAGACCAAATCGTATGTCTACAATCCTCAGATCAAATCCAAAGGCAAAACACAGTCATGTGTTTACAATCCTCAGACCAATTCAATAGAGAATATGAGTGAGGATGCGCACCGTCAACTTTATGATAAAGACGCTCAACCCAGTCAGAGCCGCTTCCGCACATCGTCCTTTCTCGGTAAGGGTCTCTCTTATCGTCGCGAAAAAAATAAAATCTTCCCTAGAGTTGATTCGTGGTGGCATGGTACAAATCTTAGCCACCTAGCCATGTTGGTCGACTTGAATTCTTCCTTGGCAGCATTAACTTTGACATGATAAATGATTTTCCGATTGAGACCTTATGGGTGTTTGTTGTTTGTGTTGTCATTTCAGGAAAAGGAAAAGGTAAAAACCCAAAGAAATAGCAAAGGAGCTAGAGTGAGTGATGAAGATGGGACAGCTTTTCACTGGGATTCTCAACTTTTATTTCCCTTGTCAAGTGATGTTCCACATTATAAATAAAGACTACCTTGTTGGTTTATAAACATCATCCTTGCACCAATGTTCCCTTTTAATTAGGGATTTTGATTCACAATTTGCATTTCGATTTTCAATTATGAGATATATCATGTATATACTTGATCATCATGTCCAAGAATAAGTATCACATGTGTTTTGTTGTGTGTGTACGACATCTTAATTGGTCAATTAAAGTTAATGAAGTAAGGAATATAGACGCAGAAAATATTACATATACCCCCATGACTGGGAGCTTCTTCTCAATCTCCTTCTAAATCCAAATCTAACCCTAAATCTATTCCCTTACGAAATTGGGCTAAGTCAGACATAGACCCGAAAGTCCTCATTTAGGCCTGCCCAAGCGGCCACAGTTCTTAAAGAATTGTTTGTTTTTCTTAGCAAAATGTCCCATACAAATCGTGCTCCGGGCCTCATTGGGGTTCGAGCTAACCTAACGGGCCGCATAGGATTTGGATTAGTCTTCCACAGACACGATGTCACGGGAGCGAAATCACGCAGGAGCATGTACCTACCATAATGCTGGGGTGGGTTCGAGAACTCTTGCGTTGGGATTGTGCTCGTCAACTACCGGACCAAAACGAAGATTCACGAGAATGATGGACCCCTTTGGGTCGCGTCGCGTTGCAGTACAGCGGGCGCATCGAGCCGTGCTCGAGTTGGAGTCGGCGACCGTGCCATCTTTTGTTGGGACCTCCCAATGCCTGGTGGACACGCATGGGGTTGGATCTGCATCGGACGCAAATGAAAGTGACATTAACCCAACACTGCCCCAACTTTTTCAAAATGCAGCCACCGATCAGACACGTCCACGAGTCTTCCTCGGAACGTTTTCTCGATTCATCGGGAGCTTTGGTCTTCGAGCAATTGCCAATATAAAATAATTTCCTTCGTCTCGGCCTTCGACGCTAGCGTGGCAACATTTCGATGGCCAACACAGAGAGAGCAGCCAATCTCTTCACATGTTTTCAAGAGAATTACGTAAGAGTAGTTTGATAAATGCCTATTCGTGCGACCTAATTGGTCAAATCAAAGGCTTTCCTATGTCATTGCCCACTTAATTACGTAGATATAGCACTTGCCAGGCGTACTTGATCAAAGAGATTCCGCATTATAATGAGATTATCTACTAACGATGGAACTTTTTTTTTCTTTCAACGCCTACAACAGAAACCCGACGACTCAGAACGGCACAGCGTCGTCCATCTGCGTTGCTTCTCCGTCCTTCGCTCGACTCACATCTGCGTCTTCTTCTTCATCTGCTCGCCCCTGCTTCACTAGATTCTCCCTAAAAAATTCCAAGAACCTGATCACGCACTCGTGTCCAATGATGGGTAAGTCCCAGTTCTTGAATTTCCCGCCAACGTTTGTACTTCCGCCACCTTTTTTTTTTTTTTTTTGGTCGAAGTTGCTGGATTGATGGCCGCGCGAGTTCTGATTCAGAAGCACGTCCCGAAGGAGTTCGAGAGGGAAAAAAAATTCCATCTTTTGAATTCTTCTGATTGAATTTATCGAAATCTTCGAGTTTAATTTTTATGTAGCGATCGTAGCTCAATTCTCTCGGTCGTTCCTGTTGGACTGGATATAGTCAAATTCTTGCCCTTCCTGGCGAGAAACCGAACCGATGACGCTTTCCGGATTTCATTCTACTTTCGTATTATTATTATTATTTTTTTTTTTATTAACGATGCTCTTGATATTTTTCTCAAGTAATTAGACGTCGCTTCGACGCAGTTGCTTCTTAATGAAATCCATGAAGAAAGGAGATACGATGAACGTATAAGGTTAAACGTGCGATATTGAATTGTATAAATAAAGTTGTCGGTGGGGGACGTGTGGTGTTTGAAATGTGTTTAAATTCATCGTTCAGAAGTTGTTGGCAGTTTTCACGTCTGTGACTGGAAATGACTTGTTTGACATGTTTTGCTAAATGCTAGATATCGAGGAAGACATTCGTGGGTTGCAACTTGACTCGGCAGGTAGCATTACGAAGGCTTGCAATCATCGATTCTTAGTAGTGGTTTTCCTCTTCTTTTTTCCTCCAGAATATAAATTTCAGAATGCTTTGTGCTCCAAATGAATTGGTTGAACTACTTTGGTTTTTCTCTTTGGATGTGTTCAATCTTGGCAGAAGCGAATAATGGGGTTGTTCATCCTGAAGATCCAACGCATGAAGAGACGGAGAAGGTTGATGAAACGGAGGAAGGTTGGTGATAAAATTGAATTGGTCTTGATATGATGGCAATGACAATCAATGGTTATTGTATATGTAGATAAAAGTTTTGGCAAGAGAGTCGTGCAGGATTTAGCTTTACCCTTTTCCTTCGATATTTTTCCCTTTTCTGTGGTTGCTCCTGTTGGAATCTGAGAGCTTGTGATCAATCATTTAACATTTCTTTATTAATAAGTGATAAATTGATTGAGAAGTTGAGTTAGGAAGTGAAGTGATGGGGAGCACTTTTGAAGATAGGCTAACTGACAGACACTTTGCAACGAGTTTTTCCAAGTTTTGTCCATTTACATAGCTCAGGTGTATTTGGAGAACTTCCACTTGGTTTCTTCCTTTTTCTTCTTGTATTGCTGTGACTACATTAAAATTTAGGTTCTCATGGAGGGTTCGTGGTACATAACAAACCCTGGAATCGCATGAACTGTGGAGGATTTGATACTGTCAAGACCACCTACTAGTTGCTTTCATGAAATTCCTGTAACATCTCAATGTTTTATGTTTAAGTTCCTACTTTTTTGACATTCACATTAGCTTAGGCAACTGTACTGCTTGCAAAAGTGCTCAGTTCTACCCAGTCAGCTTGAGACTTTCATCGGGCTCATCTCAATAGGCTGCATTGCTTTTGCTTGGCTTTGGAGTCAGATACATTGTTGGTCCATTACTATGGTTTTACATATTGCTTGATCGATTGCTAGCTCACCTGCCTTGATGAAACTGGAAGAGTTAAGCATATTAATTTATTTTGTAGCTCAGCATGAAAGGTTCTCTCTAAGTGGAAATGTCGTACAGCCTGCCGTTAGTCACAATACCCTCCTCTAGTTGTTCTCAGATCCTTTACTTTCTTTGCTTATGGATATAAGAATCTGAAGAAAACAATGAGTTGCAAGGCTCATTTCTTAGAGAGCTTCCCTTATTTTGTTGGTTGAAGATCTCTGATACATTTGCTTATGAGCTGTTCATTAATAATTTTGACATATCTAAAATTTGGAACTAGTAAGCTTTGCTAAAGGAATTTACCTGTGGGTTTTTGCAGGTGCCCAAGATGAGATCCTAAAAACCTCCCAACAGATCCAGGCTGACCCCCGAGGTGCTATTAAGTTTCCTTTTTTAACTAAGTCATTTATAATTCCTACTTGCTTGACTTCTCTTAAAACATAAATTTTGGATTTGTAGGGAATGATGATAAAGCATCTGCTGTTGAACATGTTGATACGCAAGATGAAATGGAAGAAGATAGGAAGCGGCATTTGAATGTTGTTTTTATTGGTCATGTTGGTAAGTCGCACTGCTATTCCAGTTGGTTCATCAGTACGGATTTTTAAGTCAATTTTATGCCTCTGTCAGCTGTTGGATCCCAGTACTTGAAAGTGCCATTACTTATTCCCTTATTTGCTTGTGATTTGCGAGTCTTTAGCTGAATCTCTGATGCTTCAGGAGTTAAGGTTGCTATCTTTTTGCAAGCAATCGATTGCCTATATCTTGGTTCTCATGATGTATCATCTCTATTGTCCTTCGGAATAGAATCACAATGCATTAATTTTCCCTTTTTATAGTTGGATCAGAAAGATTGATATTACGCAAACAGTTGAAAGGGTTTACTATTTTCACATGATTTCTGTTAGGTGCTATGTAATATTCAGTGTTTGCAATTGCCAAGTTGCACACCGTTTGTTTATCCCTGCTTGATCTCATTAGATATTGATTCTGGGTTACAGATGCTGGAAAATCAACGACAGGTGGCCAGATTCTTTTTCTTAGTGGACAGGTTGATGATCGTACAATCCAAAAGTTCGAGAAAGAAGCGAGGGACAAGTGTAGAGAAAGCTGGTGAGGCTTTTCCTTTGGTTTTTAGCCCTGATGATTTGTTGGTTACACTGCCATCATATGCAGGTTTTAATATGTATTAACAAACAAGATGTCACTGTAGATTGCATTATTTATTACTCTTTTGATCATCTTTATGAAAGGTACATGGCTTACATTATGGACACTAATGAAGAAGAGAGGGTTAAGGTACTAGCCTACTAGGCAGCGCTTGTAATTCTTTTTAAATCCTGTTTGATTCCTTTTCCCTGAAGCATGTACGTGTGGTGCCACAGATGCTGGTGGAGGTTCCTTAACAGTAAATTGTAATCTAGCAAATTACAATCATTTCAAATTGATGCAGGGTAAAACAGTTGAGGTTGGGAGAGCACTTTTTGAGACTGAAACAACTCGTTTCACTGTATTAGATGCGCCGGTGAGCTATTACCCTTTGGTTCCTTAAGCTACTTGGGCTGCATCACCAGAGTACCACAGTAGGTCTATCCTGAACTGCTATGCATTCTAATTTATAGCATCAAATCGTGTTTCTTATGCATCCTTTGTGTGAATTCTGTGCTATTTGATTTTTCTGTTTTTTCTTATTAAGATGATAGTTTCTAATCAATTTTCTTGAGTATTAATGACACACTCTCTCTCTCTCTCTCTCTCTCTCTCTGTGTTGTTGGGGGGATTCTCCAGGGTCACAAAAGTTACGTCCCTAATATGATAAGCGGGGCATCCCAAGCAGATATAGGCGTACTGGTAAGGAATGGGTATAATGGGTTTCTTTTTCTTGCTTCTTTTGAGTTTTCACACTATAGCTCCTTGTTCCCAACCCAACTCTCCCAGGTAATATCTGCTAGAAGGGGGGAATTCGAGACCGGATACGAGAGAGGTGGACAAACCCGTGAACATGTCCAGCTAGCTAAAACCTTGGGTGTATCTAAGCTGCTTGTTGTTGTAAATAAAATGGACGATCCCTCTGTAAATTGGTCTAAAGAAAGGTCTCTCTCTCTCCCCCTCTCCCTCCCTCCCTCCCACCCAACCCCCCACCCCCCGGCAAAAAAAAAAAAAAAAAAAAGAAAAGAAAAGAAAAAAAACCAACAACACCTGCTGCCTTCTCCATGGGCATACATATATTCTAATATCATTGTGGTTTGCTCTTGCTGGTGTCCATGTTTTTTAGGTATGATGAAATTGAATTGAAGATGATTCCTTTTCTGAAGTCTTCAGGCTATAACGTGAAGAAAGGTACCGTTTCTTTCTACTGCTCTGAAAAGTTTGTAGGAGAATTTGGGGAGTAATATTCCTACATTTGTGCTGTATCAGTTGCCTACTTGTCTTACGTTATTTTTGTCATTGCAGATGTTCTATTTCTACCGATATCTGGTCTGGTTGGTTCAAACATAAAGACAAGAGTTGATAAAAGCTTATGTTCGTGGTGGAACAGACCGTGCCTCTTTGAAGCTCTTGATGCTGTTGAGGTTCCTCCACGTGATCCTAAGGGTCCTTTCAGGTATCACCTAACATGAAATGATCTCCTTGATTACTTTCTTAGCTTCTTGATTATTGTATCTCAGTCAATCATAGGGGCACAATCAAGTTGAGTTGAGTCCACATATTTTACCACTCAATGTCGGGTCTCCAAGTGTCAAGACTTTTATGCTTGACATGTATTTATTGACCTTGATTTTTGAGCTTTCATTGAGCGCGATTAAGTGAATTACATGCTCAACCTTGCCTTGAGGAGGCTTAATTATCCAAATGATAACCTCAAACATCAGGAGGGCCAGATGTCAAAATCAAGTTCTTTATTTGTTTTTGGCAAGTGAACAAAGCAAGTTCATCGCATTACTAAATCTTGTAAAGATCCAACTCTTGCAGATAAAGTGTCATATTCTAACAAATCCTTAACCTACGTGATTAAAGAAAGCCCACTTAGACTGTGAATGTGCAACTTCATTCGCACTCCTGGGGCTCCAGAGGAACTTCCATCCCTCATGCGAGTAAAATTTTGGTAGGTCTAGTATACAAGTCAATGACCTCCAGTCCACGTGGTTTTTTAGGTCCGCAACTGACTTTACAAAACTTGGCAATTGCCTTCAAAAGATTATGTTGTTATATCCTCAATCTCATCCTAGACAACCAGCCCAGGAAGCTGCCTCAGTCTCTGCTTCAAGTGGCAAGGAGTAGCCATTACTATTTACCCATTCTCCTGAAAGGTTACCTCTGTCATCCCTTGCAACCGCCGTCTCTGCTTCAAAAAGTAACACCCAATTGAAAAAAAAATTATGCTACCGATAGTTGTTTTTGATAATATGATATGTATTTCAGAAGCACATAAATTTAAAGGGTAATCCCACATATATTCCTTTAACTTGTGTTATTTGTGCAATCCGGTCCTCAAAGTTTCAATTTGTGCGATTGAGTTCCCCAAATTGCTTGTTTTGTGCAATGAAGTCATTTCGTCATCAAAACAACTAATTATCCTGATGTAGCAGCTTCCATGACAATTTTTAGCATTAGAGAAAAGAACTGTCTTTGAGTTTACAAAATTCACTATATTAAGAAAAACACAACATGTTGAACTAAGTGGTTGTCAAATGGTCAAGCTTGAGTAACTCACTAGAAACTCGACTAGTTAACATGTGGTTTATTATTTTTGTTACTATTCAGTTATACGAAGAGCACATGAACGCTATCAGCTGTCAAATAGTCAAGCTTGAGTAACTCACTAGAAGCTCGACTAGTTAACACATATGGTTTATTATTTTTGTTACTATTCAGTTATATGAAGAGCACATGAACACTATCAAGCCTACACACGTCGAACTGAGTGGCAGCCAACTGGTCAAGTTTGAGTAACTCGCTTATAACTCGACTAGTTAACATGCAGTTTATTACTTTTTTTTTTGACTATTCTTTCATACAAAGAGCACATTATAATGCTTTTCTTGGCATTGCCATATTTTTTCATTCTTTGTTGGCTGTCTTCAACATAGGCTGCTTGTTCTTGAGAATATTCTCTTAAATCAGACACTGATTTTGATTACAATTTTAAGTGCTTGGACCTCATTGATTATAAAGGTACCTTCTTATATCATGCTAGCATGTTAAACCACATGCCTTTTCTTGTCATCCTTTTTTTAAGAATGTTTAAATGAAAAAGCAACCTGGTTGTAATTAGAGTATCTACATGTGAAGACGATGAATTCTGATGCTGAGACGTGTGATACAAGTTCTAATATGCAGGTTGATTCTTAAAGCTTTTGATTAAAAATCTCTACCTATCTCTCTAGAACATGTGTGCACAGACTGCATACGAAACACAGAGGCACACGCCGTCATGCATATATGCATGAAAACATTTATATGCTTCCTTCTGCATGAACTTTGCCTTTACATTAAAAATCTCTACCTATCTCATTTGTAGCATTGTGAAATGTGGTGCTTACCAATTATGAGTGTTATGGAGACTTAATTTGGTTGTGTGTTCTAAACTTTTCTTGTTGTTGTTGTTGTTGTTGTTGTTGTTGAAGTTGATAAGTAGTTCAGGCATTTGATGATGAACCCCCAACTTGTAGGATGGCTATCATTGACAAATTCAAGGAAATGGGAACTCTTGTTATGGGAAAAGTGGAATCAGGCAGCATACATGAAGGTGATTCTTTAGTTCTCATGCCAAATAAGGTAAATGATCTGCATAGATTTAGCCATAGTTTCCCAGTTTTTTGTTTATTGCAGGTTCATTTGAGGATCCAATCATTGCTTTGCAGGCCTATCTGAGAGTGCTTGCTGTGCACCAAGATGATGATAAAGTTAGACGTGCTGGACCTGGTGAAAATGTCCGGGTTACACTAAATGGGATTGAAGAAAAGGACATATTGTCTGGATTCGTCTTGTCAAGTCCAGGTATGTGTTTTTTCCCCCTTATTGTGCCTCTATATATTTCAAAGGAGAATTTATACGGTTGTTTGTCCATTTTCTGCTTGTAGTTCTTCTAAGATACGGTGTTCTATAGGAGTTGTTTTCATGATCTGGTACCTCCAATGACATATGTTGTATTTTTCATTGTCCAGAGAAACCAATTGCTGCAGTCACTGAGTTTGTTGCCCAGCTGCAAATTCTTGAGCTGCTGGACAATGTATGTGGAAAAAATTTCCATATTCGTATTGGCTGTACTTTGAGCATCTTTAGGTTTATGATAAATTAACCATGTGAAATGACATCTCAAGTAGACAAATACTACAGGCGATCTTTACAGCTGGTTATAAGGCCGTTCTACACATACATGCGGTTGTTGAGGAATGTGAGATTGTTGAGCTGCTACAGAAAATCGACCCAAAGACAAAAAAGCCATTAAAAAAGAAAGTTCAATTTGTGAAGAATGGGGCTGTGGTCGTTTGTCGTATTCGGGTTAGTTTCCTCAGACCTAAGTAGTTTGTGACGGTGGAACCCAGAGGTCTCCAGGTTCAGTTATTGTCCTTTTGAATTGTTTGATGTCAAATGATGCCTTTTGAATTGCTGGCAGTCCATCTCCTACTAGCACTTATGGTTGGTAATAACCCCCAGCATAGTAATGCTTTGTCAGTCATATTTTAGTTTTTGTCTATTGGATGTAGTCTTGCCAGCTCTTCTATGTTTATTGACGTGACCTTCATGTGGAAATGTTTCACCAGGTGAACAACTTGATATGTATTGAGAAGTTCTCTGATTTCGCACAGCTTGGGAGGTTCACTCTTCGTACTGAAGGTGATGAATGGATGTTTATTGATATCTTTTCTGGTTTTCCAGAAGCTGTAATGACACATTGTCTTATGAAAAAGAAAAGGGCGTAGACTCACTGCGTAAACTTTTTTTTCGGCAGGCAAGACAGTGGCAGTCGGGAAGGTCACTGATTTACCTGTAATAGCTAGAGCTTGAACAATTTTGGGAATAGGTAAGAACTTTCCCTGCCACTGCCTTCTCTTTCATGATGGACCATTTTGCTTTGTCATCTGGTGTTACTTTGCATTGATTAATTATGCTGTTAAATTAGAAAGGTTAAATGATGATATATGCCTTTATTCTTTCCTTGAAGTTGCTTTTTGGTCGGAGGTTGCCAAAATTTCATTTCAATGCGTGAACCTTTCAATGCCAAGATCAGAACCTTCCCCTTTGCTGGGAAATATTGAAGACACATGAAAATTAGTTGACAATATGTTCCTTAGATCATCATATATTGAGGTTATGAATTCTCTCATGCTTCTTCGTCAGGCAACTGAGGGACCTGTGTAAACAATCCGAGTGGCTACGGTGATGGTGAAGATCAATGTTGATTGCCTGCGAGTGCATCTTGTTGGCTGTTGAGAAATGGAGAGGCATCCGTTGCCTGAGTGATGCACATAGATTGCATCTTTCCCACAGTACTGATGCATCTGAGTGTTAGAGGGTATTAAGCCATATAGCTGATTCATACCATATCATATCTCAAACAAAGTTAAATTGTTCTGTCCATGTTCACCAAATTTAGGTTTTCTTTTCATTTGGGTGGAATTTTGTGCTTCTGTCTCCTCTAGGAGTATATCTTCATACAATTTTGCGGAAAATTGTCTACTTACTAATGTTTATTTATGGTGCTAATGAAATCTCTCTCTGGCGCACATTTGCATCCACATGCACACACAGAATCTGAAGGAAATTTCACCATGTTGCTCTAACATTGGCTAACAACAATTTATCATAAGTACGAAAATTTGGCTTAAAATCTTTTACTTTGTGACAGTGATAAACTCTTTTCATGGTTGTAGAAGTTTATGGGGATCTTAGTCTTTATTTATTTTTTTTCTTTTGGCTAAAGATTCACAAAGGAATGCATGCAAATTAATGAAATGACAGGAAAGATGCTCATGCTGCTGGAGATTACATAAGGCAACGGTTTTCCATTTATCACAAAATTCAGTATAACTATTGATCTTTGACTTATGCTAACCATATTCCAAGGGGAAACAAATGTGACACAAGTTAGAATGATCACAAGAGGCCTGTTCAAACGTCGTCGAGGACGTTGTGTGAGTATATTGAGTAAGCACGTTACATGCTTGGGTTCGACTCAAACATTGTACTCGATAAACTTGAGCTGGTATTGAAGCTTAGGTCTGGGTACTTAAGACGATATAAGGTTGAATTCTTTTGCAGGCGAATGGGGAGCGACAGGTTTTGGGAAAGGCCTGCATAGATGCACTGTAAAGAAGAACGTATGAAGCATATGGTCTTTGACCTCCTTTTTCAGTTTTTATTTTCTAACATATAATCAAATGATGTTCAAAGAATCGAGTAATCTTCCGTTTCCCTTGTTGAGATGACCTCCGAAGCTATTAACAAAAATTTGCAAGCAACATGCTGGACAAAACTTGTTAATAAAAGGCTTGAGCTAGGCGAACCTGCGTAATCTTACGATGTTGGATGACTACGCAGTTTAGTTTTGGTGCGACTGATCCCACACAAACCTAACATATTAACTGCCCTGGCCAGTAAATTTTTCGTCGCCTAGCATTGGAAAAACGGCTCGTAAGTTTGAAATTGCTGTGAGTCAGTACACTTTTGCCTAAATGTCAACAGATTAGCAGCTGTACCGTTGACCCTCCCCTGATTTCGTCGCCTTATAAGTTCTCTAGACCAGCCGTTCTTAGTCACACCGGTTCGCGCTCACAAAGACAGAGCGAGGGAGGAAGAGACGGATAGAGAGAGATGACAACAACGGTGAATGGACCCTCTGAAGGACATCCGATGAATGGTGGAGAATGGACTCACAGCGACTCCATAAACTCCTCGGCCCAGGTAGGTTAGGCACCCCCATGTTGACGAGTGATTCAGTTCTTTTCCGTGTCTCATCCGATGCAAAACCAACCTATTAGATATGTAACTCAGCAGGCAAAAAGAGGCTAAAAAGATTTGAATTCAGAACTTTCTACTTGAATATCACGTGAGATTTTATGGATCACTATGAATCGTTTAAAAAGTTTAAGCTATTAAGTGAAATGCGTGATTTAATATTTAAATATTGTGACATTTTTGAACATCTCGACGCAAGTTCCTAGTCCTTTCCTTTTCCTCTCGTGCTTCCTAAATGCATGACGTCACGTAGCATCACTGTGAAATGTTCTTTCATTTAGAATTCGGCTTAAGCCGAATGCTCCGCAAGTGACATACACCAACTTCAATACAATGTCTTGCTGCAGCGAATGTTTATAGACAGGGCCCGCAACCTCATCCAGGACGCAGTAGCCAAACATCTCGACAAAGAAGCGTCCTCTTCCTCCCTAGCTTTTCTTGTCGCTGATCTCAGTTGCTCGGTTGGGACTAACACGTTTTATGCCGTGGACAACGTCCTCCAAGCAGTAGGGCAAAAGTGCCAATCCCTAGGACTCAACTCTCAAATCCTGGAATTCCAAGTATTCTTCAATGATCACGTAGGGAATGATTTCAACGCCCTCTTCAGATTACTCCCACCAGTCCGTCGATATCACGCAGCCGGCTTGCTGGGTTCATTTTATGGCCGCTTATTCCCGAAAAGCTGTCTCCACTTTGTTTGCTCTTCCTTCACTCTTCATTGGCTTTCAGGAGTTCCAAAAGAAGTTCAGGACAAGAGCTCTCCAGCTTAGAACAAAGGCAGGATATTTTACCCCATTGCCAACGAAGAAGTCATCGAAGCATATGCAGCTCACTTCGCTAAGGACATGGAGGTTTTTCTCCGTGCTAGAGCGCAAGAAGTTGTCCTGGGAGGACTGATGGCGCTTACCTTTGGCACCCGTCGGGACGGAGCTCCTCATTCTCAATTTATTGCCAACAGGTCCATAGATTTGTTGGAATCTTGCCTCGTGGACATGGTCAAGAAGGTATCCCAAATGATCTTTGTCGAGTCCAACTTGCAATTCTCTTCACTACCATCGAAAATATTTGTGAATTTTCCTAGATTTCCTGTTGATTGCTCCATCAAATGAGAAAAATATCTCCCTTAGAATATTAGGAATGAGGGGTCATACAATGGCGAAACGAATGATCTTTTTCACGGTATCCTTCTTTAATTTTCTGGTGTAGGGAACCATAAGTGAAGAAAGAATGGACGAGTTCAACCTGCCGATGTATTTTGCGTCCCCCCAAGAAGTGAAAGAAGCCGTAGAAAGGAATGGGCGTTTCAGCATCAAGAAAATGGTGGACATGGAGATAGTTGAAGTCTATCCTTCAATGGCGAATCCTCCCTTGAGAGCGGGTTTGGAGGGACTCTTGAAGGAGCAAATGCAGTTTGAGGACGAGATGTTAGATGAGCTCTTTGACTCGATGAGCCGAAAGCACGAAGAGTCATCTATCCTCGAGTTTGCGCCAGAAGCAAGTGTCACATTTGTTCTGCTCAAGCAGAATGCTGCCAAATAAGGTAAAGCTGGTCTAGTAAGATGAATAAAAGCGAGCTTCGCTCTTCAGCGCGAGCTACTTTTATATATGTCAAGTTGTTTCAGTCAATAAGAGCAGCAGATATGTGTCTGCGATGATAATCCAATTTCCGAACACTCGTCTGTAGTTTCTTTCTTTGAAATGGAACTTTAAGGCTTTACTTTGCAGCAACTTATCCGAGTGGTACTCGTGGTTATGAATGTATAATTAATATCTAAAGAAATTTAGATGATTGAATCCACGTTGCAGTTAGTCAGAAGCATTAAAATTGTTGGGAGAAGAGTAATAACCCAAACAATATCGAATTAGCGCAGCTGAACAAAATAATCCCACCTCTTTTGCAGACCTAATAGGAAGCAAAATAACCAAGTACAAAAATACAAGGCGATTTTTATATGTGGAAAACTTTCTCGGTGTGAGGAGATAAAAAAGCATGGGACCTGAGTCCACCCAAAATCTTCACTATCAACAAAGCTAGGTGAACAAAGTTCTTCTCTAGTTAATACTAGAGGTACATGACAACAAAGACATCAAGAACACCATTATTGGCAATATACATGAATTTCATGAGAGATTAAGGATAAATCTCACAAAAAACGCAGGTTCGGTTCAACCATGAAAAACCTTATGTGGGGAGTTTTAAGTGAAAATCAAATTGATTAGATTTGAAAAGAATGTGTTACAGATACGTTGACAAAATTTCAGATCAATCAGATCACGAATTGACCTCCGATATCAGCTTGATGAAAATCGGATATTGCCTTCAACCCAGATTTACGCTTTCTTTTTTTCTCGTGTTTCTGTAGCTCAACTAAAGTTCTTTATGGTTATCACTTAAAAGATAGTGAAAAACCCTATTTCTTCATATGGATTATGATATGAACTCAAGCTGTCACGCCCCGAACCCCGAGCGCGTACCTATCCCTCTCTGGTCGATAAAATTTTGCGACTTCCCAGGACTAGTCGTCGACCCTTTTACTTTATTGCACATGCGGAAGCGAAAAAGAATCCCCTGACAGTAACCATCTCGGGATAGAAAAGCAGAAGAATAATTTCACAAACAAACATGCCTTTATAAACATATGCTGAGTCAAGTACAAGAGCCTATAGTCAAAAGACTACAAAAGACTGTTCTTCAAAAAGAAGCGGTCCTATCCGACCTATGCTTCAAATCACCTCCTCTCTGCTCCAGGTCCTTCACTCGATGACCCTGAAAGTGGTTATACGATAACCAGGTGAGACAACGCCCAGCAGTACATCTATCTTCTAAACCTGCAGCTAGGAGGGAAAGACGCTAAGAAGCGTCCTAAGCACGCAATCACACAATCAAGGAGACTTACCTCGTCTCAGTTCCACCCTACAGGTCAGCATATTTCATATCACAAATAAGAGCATCACTCAAGCTCGATTAATTGGAACACAATACTTAAATAAACATGCGTTCCTAGTTTTGATCTCGGCATATAACACGGCCTACTCTCAGTTCGGCGTCCTTCTGGCATTGCCAGGCTTTGTCTCACCCCATTGAGCACGGCACGTCACTTCGTCGACGGCTTTCCCGAAGGAAAGCATAGGGTCCGAATCTATCATGACACGCCTTCCCTTTAACAAGGGGTATCCCAAATAGGGATAACGTCCACTCAACACAGGACGATTTCTCATTGTCATCACACGATCACTCAAATATGGCTAGGGCACCGTGCATTGCACTCAAATGCTTCAATTAAAATGGTGAACCTGGCTTTTTTCTTCGTATTAGAAATACGCATGAAAATAGTCGTGTGTGGTACACGGGCCAACTCGACCCGAAAATTTGACATTCTTTCTTTTTAAAATCCCACTATTTTATATAGTACATAAAACCATTTTCGGTGTTAAAATCCGACACCGGAATTTTCGAGTAAATATTGGAAATTCACAATTTTTGGAATTAAATACCAAAAATCCAATCATCACTCAATTTGCATAATTTAACACTCAATGCAGAAACTAACCACACCATTCAATCAAGCACGAAACGGAAATTCGGTCAATGGCCATCCCGGCCTAATTTCCGGAAAAATAATTAATAATTAATTAATTTCGAAAATTAATTAATTAATTCATTTTAATTTCCAAAAATACTAACCTAGGCCAAAATTATTAAATTAAATACCAATACGGACCCGGAAAATTCCCGAACCCTTCTAAATAAATAGCACAATTTAAATAGGCCTTAGCTAAACCATTCTAACCACCTAACATGCTCAATTAAATAATTAAATCATTAATTTAATCTAATTAACAACCTAATTCTAAACACCACTTAGCATCAAAGCCTACTAAGAAGAGTTTAGAGAATAAACTCACCGGTGTATCGCGAAAACCAGTTCACCGCGATGACGGCGCGACGGCGGCCGAAATTTTAATTTTCGGCGGTGTCGGCGGACACTCGGGCTGGGCCTAAAACGGGCCCAACAAATCTCAGCCCAACTGAGATTTGCTTTTGAACTTGGGCTGGGCTTCAACTAACTTGCTGGAATTGGGCCTGCTGAATCTGGGTTGCTGCACTTGTGGGCTTAAAGGAGCTGCTGGACCTTGCTGGACTAAGCTTCAAATGGGCTGAAGACTGCTGAAGATTGGGCCTCTGCAGGCTGCTGGTTTGCGTGGGCTGATGGGCCTTTGGAGGAGACCGAAATTTCGGTCGTTGATGGGAGAAACCGAAGCAGCGAAGGAGTCGCTGAAGCTGGCGGTTGACTGGGATGGCAGCTCGTGGACGGTGCTGCTTTGCTTGGTGCTGTTGGCGACAAGAAGACCTGAAGATCGGTGGACTTGGACGTGCGGCGCACGAGGACACGGCAGGGGCTGCTTCGATCAACAGGGCATGAAGTCAGCCTCGATGGAAGGCTTCGTGCGTATGAAATGGAGCAGGCGGCAGAAACTGAAGCACTCGTGGGGTTTGCTGGTCGAAGATGGAGTAGTGGAGACAAGCGTGTGGACGTGGCTTCGGTTGTTGCACTCGGTGGTCAACTAAGGAGAAGGGGAAGTTCTTTTGTTGACCCAAGGGAGTTGGCTCATGGACAGGTGTCCATGAGTGAAGGGAAGAGGAAGAAATTTTGGTGAGTGGAGATGGACGTAGGGGCGGCTTCGAAGGGAAACAAAAGGGAAATGAAAGGCAAAGAAAAAAGAAAGAAAACGTGAGCAGGAGAGTTCGAACGAAGGAGAAGGAGCATGCGTCCGAAAGAGGAGAGAGAAGAGAGATAAAAAAAATCCAAAATCTTAGCCAAAGTCTTAAATGCTTGGTCCCCTTGTCTCCTCATACTTATCCCCTTTGTCCACTAATACTTTCCAATAAGCATAAGTCCAAAATTAAATCCAAAAGTAAGCTAAAATTGAAGCTTCATCCATGGATCCGAATTTCCATTTTTTTTTTGTTTTCAAATTCCTCACTCAATTTCCCAAATTGAGGTCCAATTTCACGGTAGAAAAATCTCAAATAATTTTCTATAAGTCCCCAATACCATATACCAGCTTTCAGAAAGTTGAAAATCTCTTCAATTCAGCTTGTACGAATTTCCGATAATATTCCGCGGCGTCCGAATCGGATTTCCGTAAAAATCTCGGAATCTCCGAAAATTTTTCGGAGGATGAGTCGACGTCCCTAATATAGCTCGTGACACCACAAAACTTTCAATTTCTGAAATCGGGTTCAAATAAGCGGTTAATTTCAATCCGGCGCGCTTTTAGCGTGACCTAGTCTACCGGGTCACTTTTAGGAATTTTTGGTGCAATTGACCCGTGATCGATTTATCTCGAGTCACATAGTACATCTTCGATACATTGGCGACTCTCGGTTGTCGTGAAAATCTCGAGGTTTCAAATACGGACACCGGGTACCAAAACGATAGAAAAATCGGTTTAGTGCCGATCGACGAGTATTTTGCAATCATGTGGAATCACCCACACTCTGATCACATATCTCAGTCGAATCGACCTATCTCCGGTCTCTAATCGATTTCGACAGTGCCGTAATGATCTCTCGATAGATGGACACGGTCGATCAGTCGATTCCTGGTCGAATTCTCAAGTCCATTGCATTTAGATCCCTTAATTACTTCCCCAGATAGACCAGTTATCTCGTGAGTGGCCAACTCAGAGAATAGCACTATAGACACGTCGACGAAAAGTCCGATTTATTTAATCGAAACAAATTCTGAAAATTCAGGCTGTCACACAAGCCTTTGGGCTTGCAATTCATTGGATTTCCTCCCCATAAAAATGAACTTAGCCAACAAAAATCACAAAAGAGATTTATGTCAAAACTAACAGCCAAGTGCAAATAATTCCATGTTCGGCCCATCTGTCCGGGTTGAACCATGGGGTTTGAAGGGTACTGCACATCTACAAGCACTCTTAGCACTCATATAAGAAGTAATTGTCTGAACTCGCATGCTCTGCAACCGGAATAAGCTAAACAGTTATCTTGGAATCAAGTAAATGAAGGAAGGAAAAGGAGCAACAAAGCGACAATCTTTGACACAAGCATCTTGAGGTTGAGTTTTCAACGAATTATTTCACGGAAGGCCCTTGGTATGTCTGTAAGAAGTTCGTCCGACGAGGTTGCCTCGCTGCGACCATCGTGCTTATCTAGACGCCACGTGATATCACTTTGAGTAACACTAAAGAAAGGCGAGAACGCCATGCAGTTTCATCGTAGTTTGGCTCAGAAGCTCAGAAGAAGTCAACAACCATATAAAATGACAAAAATGATCACTGAATTTTAACTCGATATATAGTATAGTTTCTGCACTTTTAACTATTCCAACGTGATCTCTAGACTATCAGCAAATATTTATCATCGTTCTTCATATTGCTTAAATAACAAATTAGACGATATTTAATGACGTGGATTATTATATGCTTATTTGGATGTTTAAAAATGAAGTGTTAACGTGTCCATCTTCTTATTCATCTACTTCAAATAAGGAAAAATAAAATTAAGGCATTAATATGTCTGTTGTTTTTTTATTTACACGGATGATCATACCTTGATTTAAGATGAACAACTTACATGAACCACCGTCTACGGTGGCCCAGTTGGATAAGGCTCTCCAGTGAAGCTAACGAAAGTGGAGGGGGTCGAATCCTGCTGGCCGCACGGAGTTTTAAGCGCGACGTCGGGGTGGTGGGTCCTCCGCTAGCGTCGCCCCAGGGTTTACCGCCGGCTACCGGTTGTACGGGGTTCCCTGGGTATCAAAAAAAAAAAAAAAACAACTTACATGGATAATCCACGTATAGTTTTTTATTGGGAAAAAGCCACTAAAATCCCAAACTTTGTCCAAAATGACAAGTTTACTCTAATTTTTTTTTTTGTGACATGAAAAATTCCAAATTTTGCTAACCGTGACACATTTAATCCACCGATGGCATTTTCATCTTTTTTTTAAAAAAAAATGTTTTTCCTTGTTCTTTTCTTCCCTTTTTTTCTTCTTCTCTCTTCCCTTCGTCGGCCATGGCGGAGGGAAGTCGGACTCAGGCGAGGGCTGCCCTCGTCGGCGTCGGGCAAGGGCACCCCTCGCCCTCGCCTGGCTAGCTAGGGTTGTCCTCGCTTGCGTCGGGCGAGGGCGACATCGAGGGCAGCCCTCGCTTGAGTCCAGCTTCCCTTTGCCATGGCCGGCGGAGGGAAGAGAGAAGAAGAAAAAAAGGAAAAAAAAAGATTTTTTTAAAAAGTAAAAGATGAAAATGCCCTATAGTTTAGGATAAATGTGTTACACGGATACAAGTTCAGGGTATTTTGTGTCACGAAAAAAAGTTTGGGGTAAATGTGTCACGGTTGGCAAAGTCTGGGGTTTTTCATGTCACAAAAAAAAGTTTGTAGTAAATTTGTCACTTTGAGTAAAGTTTGGGGTTTTTGGTGGTATTTTCCCTTTTTTATTTGTTCATTGTTCAAACTTAATAGATCGGAAGTCATAAATTTCGTTTAATTTGAATTAACGGAAGGATGACATTAAACAATTTAATATAATTTAGGGATTAGATTGAATATTTAGTAATAATTCAATAATAACATTGAACAAATTAAAAGTCTATGGACGATATTACATATTGAACTAAAGTTCAAAGGTCATCCGTGTAATTTTCCTTTTATCATAATATTTTGTTGCCTCATGGAATTTTGGTCAGCACTAAAAACACAACCCTTCTCTGGAATATTTGGTGTGAGTCATTGTTACCAAATTGATGCCTAGTGTCATGAATGAATTTCAATAATGTCATTAATCAACTTCCAACCTTTACGAAATGCATCTTTGAATTTGGTGTAAAAGAGGAAAGGAGAAAAGTGAAATTTGCTCTAAAAATTGTGGAGAAACTTCATAGGAACCTATATATGCAACATAAGTACGTTCCAAATGTTTTAAATGTTCCGCTTGAATTAAAATAAAATCATGAAGCCGCCAACTGACACCCCGAGAAAAGATAAAAACTAAAATAACAACTCTAGCCAAACAAACTAAAAGGGATAGAGATGAATAAGCGCATAGTGTTGAGCAAATTTCACAACATGCTCGGGCAATTTAAGGTGTACAAAGAAATCCATTTAATTTCCGGTTTTTTTAAAGTATTATCCACTCTAGAAGTTAATTACAAATGCTAGGATGATTTGAATTCATAGATATTTCCTCTCTTGATAGTAATTTTTCTTTGTTCTTTATTTCACTCTCTTGAAAAATTTATAACTAAATTTGCCAAATTGAAAATTTTAGGATTGAATTGAATATCGTACGATAAATGTAGGATTTTTTGGATAAATATGGAAGTTTACCATCTTGCTCTACCATTGGCTGACAATGATTTATCATAATTTCGTTTTCTCGCATGACATTAATCTACGGAAACTTTTGCTTAAGATCTATTGATTTGTGAGAGTGATGACTCTTATCACGGCTGTAGAAGTTACATGGAGGATCTTGGTCTTCTTTTTTTGCTTTTAGTTAAAGATTCACATGAAAGTGCAAGCAAATGGATGGAACGATGGAAAGATACTCAGGATGCTTGAGATTACGTAAGGCAAGAGTTTTCCTGAATCATTACTTTTGATCTTTTTACTTATGCGCACTGTATTTCAAGAAAAAACAAATGCGACACGAACCGCAGTGATTGCGAAAAGCCTTGTCAAACATCGTCTAGGACGTTGTCCTAAAACGTGCTAAAACGTGCTCTTGTCAAACTAAACTTTAATTCTTCGACTCCGAAATCTCCCCTCCATGTTCGAGCCCTTCGACTTAGCTTCGCCGATTTGGCAATCTTGGCGTTCGTGGATCAATGATGCCCTTGAGCACTTGGACGAGGGACTCCGTATCTCGGATGAGCTTGTGCTCGAGGAACTCGGTCTTGAGGTGCGGCTCCATGCTCGTGTAGGTCCTGGACTAGGCGAAGGAGCTTGGAGATGTTCAGCAGGCAGGGCTGGACCTGAGCAGAAGAGCGCAGAAATTAGATGTGATATGCATTGTTTGTTTCACGAAAAATGAATGATGTAGAAAACATTTTCCTAAAAATAATTACTTGCATCGTTTACATAAAAGAATAAATAGATAATATTTTCATCGTCCATGAAAATATTTACACATAAATTATTATTAATAATAAAAATATTTTTTATCGACTAATTATTTCAAGCAATACAAAGATTATTTTTAAGACAATACTTTTTAAATCATTCATTTCTTGCGAGCATAACTACTTTCTAATCATGAGGGAATCGAATTATGCGAATCAACTATCCTTTACGCCTTGACTCGTTTTCTTCTTCATCGAGCTCTTTTTTGGACATTTGGAGATTAGGGTTTAGTTTATACATTTTGAGGATTAGTTGATTGGAGAAATTTGGAAAGTGGGTTGAGATAATTTGGGACAAAAATGCTGGATCATGACGAGAACGGTGGCACATGATAGGGGTGATCGGGTCCAGGGTGGGTAGGGTCTAGACATGGACCCTGTACCCGACCCATCATGTTTTCTGTTTCCACTGGAACTTATTTTGCAATCTCCCGATATCCTATACGATTTCGAATTTTATATTAATACGCAAGAAAATAACGTAATTATTCTAATTTGTATCGAAACATTAAGCACTTGTAATAAATAAATATATGAACTTTTTGACTAAACGAAAAATTAAGGATTCACAGGGCTAATTATAATAAATAAAATCATAAGGCAAATAATTAACAACAAATATGAGTCTAATATTAGTCTTATTCCCACAACTGCTACATGAAGCTATTCATTTATGCAAGTATAACTCCTCCTGCAAAAGATAAATTAGGCGAGCCAATCCATGTGATACAAGAGAATTTGGCAGCGACGAACATTGTCCGTCCATCAGACGGTGTGAGAGGGAAGCAAGTAAGGAAGAGGAATGACAAAGAAAGAGTGCCGTGCGTGTTTGAGAGAGCCAAGAGGAAAAACGTCGTGTGATTGTGGGAGTAATGATAGAAATCAGGAGAAAAAAAAAGGTTTTGGACCTCTACTTATAAAACCGGTCTAGGAACCGGTTTCGGGTGAGTAATCACTCGGAATCTGTTCTCGGACCGGTTTAAACCAGTTCCGAATGTTGGGAACCGATTCCCGGACCGGTTTCAACGGGAACTGGTTCATAACCCTGTTTTCCGGTGGGCCGATCTGGGAACTGGGTATACTCGGTTTGGTGAAGATTTGTGCCGTTGGTAAATTGGGGGTCAATTTAGAAAAAGTTGCAAATTCCGGGGCTACTTTGCGAAAAATGTTGCACTTTGATTGGGTTTTTTTAGAAAATTTCCCCAACATGTTATTGCCGTCTAGAAAATCCGGGAATCTTGCGAGCCTTGTCGAACTTCTGTTTCCATGTTGACGAGAAAATATTAGATGGTCCCAGCGCACCAGCTCAGGGTGGTCCTGGACCAATCATGGAGCGTTATGCTGACAGATTAGCAGCTGTACCGTTGTGCCCCCACTGACTTCATATCACCGTATGAACTCTCTACACCTGCCATTCTACGGCCACGAGAGAGAGAGAGAGAGAGCAGGCAAGGAAGAGGCACAGAGAGATTACCACGGCGATGGAGGGATCGTCTAATGCGTTTCCGATGAATGGCGGAGAAGGGCCTCACAGCTACTCCAGAAACTCCTCTGGCCAGGTAGGTTGGGTACGCGGTGTTGATGTGTGATTTCAATTCTTTTCCGCGTCTGATCCGTTTCGAGAGACCGACCCAAGAGTTTTGAGAGCACCCCCGTACCAGGATGTTCTCGAATGTCTATGGAATGCGTCACGTCGGGTAGCATGACTGCAAGTATCTTCTTTCGTTTCGAATTCAGCTTGAGTGCTATATCTTGCTGCAGAGAATATTTATAGAGAGGGCCCGCAAACTCATCCAGGAGGCAGTAGCCGAGCATCTCGACATTGAAGCATTCTCTTCCTCTGGAGCTTTTCTCGTCGCCGATCTCGATTGCTCGGTTGGGCCCAACACGCTCTATGCTGTGAGCAACGTTCTTCAAGCTGTAGAGCAGAAGTGCCAATCCCTGGGACTCGATTCTCAAATCCTGGAATTCCAAGTATTCTTCAACGATCATGTGGGGAACGATTTCAACACCCTCTTCAGATCACTCCCACCAGACTGACGATATCATGCAGCCGGCGTGCCGGGTTCATTCTACGGCCGCTTATTCCCCAAAAGCTGTCTCCACTTTGTTCATTCTTCCTTCACTCTTCATTGGCTTTCAGGAGTTCCAAAAGAAGTTCAGGACAAGAGCTCTCCAGCCTGGAACAAAGGCAGGATATTTTACCCCAGTGTGAGCGAAGAAGTCATCAAAGCATATGCAGCTCAATTTGCTAAAGACATGGAGGTCTTTCTCCGTGCTAGAGCGCAAGAAGTTGTTCTCGGAGGACTAATGATGCTCACCTGTGTCACTCGTCATGACGGAGCTCCTCATTCTGAAGCTTTTGCCAACAGGTCTTTAGATTTGTTGGAATCTTGCCTTGTCGACATGGTCAAGAAGGTAAAACAAATGATGTTAGTTGAGTCCTGCTTGGAATCCTCTAATTTGCTGTCAAAAATTTCTGTTCATATTCTAAGATTTCCCGTGTATATTTCCTTAAAATAAGAAAAACTTTTCCATTAGAACACTAGGAATGAGGGGTCATACTTTGGCAAAACAAATGAGCCTATAGTTTCCTTCTTCAATTTTCTGGTCTAGGGAACTATAAGTGAAGAGAGAATGGACGAGTTTAACCTGCCGATGTACTATGCGTCCCCCCAAGTAGGGGTGAGCGCGGTTCCCAGGTTACCCGGGAACCGGAACCGAACCGGAGGAGGGTCCGGTTCGCTTAGCGGTTCCCTTTTTTTGGGAACCGGGAGTTCCGGTTCCGGTTCCGGTTCCAACCAAAACCGGAACCGGAACTGGAACCGGTTTCGGAACCGGAACCGGAACCGATTTCGGAACCGGATTACTTAGGGCTTCAGAAAAAGAACCGGACGCCCCCAACGTTGCCGCCCCCTCTCTCTATCTCTCAACCTCAATCCTGCACGTTCCCTCGCCCCCTTCACCGGTTCTATAATATTCCGAGAATATTCCCGTGAGATGTTCTAGAACAATAGCCTATAGTGATGAGAGATCACGACCCGAATCTATCAACCTAAGATGGTTCATTACTCTTCGTCATATTTTAGATAATCGACTTCTCTCTCTCTATGTGTGTGTGTTGAAATATAACGTTTATTTCGACATATACGCGGTCATTTACAATTCAAAATACCTCATATAATTGCTAAAGCGAAATTCTTTGGCGACCTTAATGCGATGCCTAATTAAAAAACACAAAAAGGAAGATGAATGAAAATTTTCTTTGATAGATTTTTTTTTTTTTTTTTTTTTTTGTCCTTCAACTTCTTTAAGCAAGCATATAATCTGTCTACTACATGAAGCATGGTGAAAACAACTTACGTGAACCCACTCTGAAAAAAGAATTGGGAGGACCTAAATTAAATCCAAGCTTAGAGGAAAAGGTATTAAGCATAATTTACATTATGTAGTTACCTACTTGATATTGCCTTTTGTTAGCGATGATATATTAGAGATTCTTAAGATTTTCTATAGAATATTGTCCTATATGTTAAACACGATTATGTATTACCGTTTATTATCTATATCAATTAAGATCGCAGGAATATCTCATTTGATTGTGCATGTCTTGATTGATATATGTTACTTTAGATATTTGAGATCTTGTTAGCACTTTTGGTTTTTCATGTCCTTAGTGTATTTTGCTTTATCATTTTCATTTGACTCAGCTAATAAGGCATATGGCATATGGCAAATGTGACAATTTAAGCTTTAGTGCACATATATTGACATATGTGGACACAATAGCATCTCCTTTCATCTTTGGAAACTTCTTATTGGTTTTGATTATGTATGTCTAAATTCTTGGCAGTTGGCATTGGTATGTTTGCTAAGATGTGAGAAGTTACCATAGAGTAGAGTATGCGTGTACGTTGTAGTTCAAATTTGAAAATGACCGGAAAAAAAAAAAAAAAAAAAAAAAAAAGAACCTGTTGGAACCTGGAACCGACCCTGGAACCTGTAATAGGGTAGGTTCCAGGTTCTCGATTCTGACGGGTAGGTTCCAAGTTCCAAAAAACGAGGAACCTGTACCCGAGGGTAGGTTCCAGGTTCCGGACGGAACCAAACCGGAACCTGGAACCGCTCACCCCTACCCCCAAGAAATGAAAGAAGCAGTGGAAAGGAATGGGCGTTTCAGCATCAAGAAAATGGTGGAGCTATTTGAAGGATCAGCAGAAGCCTATCCACTAACAAGGAAAACGATAGCTTCTTCATGGAGAGCGGTTCTGGAGGGACTCTTGAAGGAGAAAATGCAACTTGGGGATGAGATGTTAGATGAACTCTTTGACTTGTTCACCCGGAAGCACGATGAGTCGTCTATCTTTGAGTTCGTGAGAGAAAGCAGCTTCACGTTTGTTCTTCTCAAACGGAGCGCTACCAACTAAGGGGAAGCAGGTCCGATAAGTTGCATAAGATAGAGCTTCATTCTTTGGCAGAAGCTGCTTTAATATATATCGACTCGTTCCAACAGATATTCCATAAGTATTCAATAAGAGCAGCAGATATATGTCAATAATCCAATTTCAGAACACTCGTTCATAGTTTCTTCGAAATGGAACTTAAAGCTTTTTTTGCAGCAATTGCACCGAGTATTACATTGTGGTTATGAAAGAATAATTAATATCTTTAGAGTATGGGTAGAAATATACTTACCTGGTGATATCTCTGATTATTGGGGATGTCTTTTGGAATTTAGATATCCTGTGAAAGTCTTTTACCTCCTGGTAGAAATAAATTTTGGAATATCAAGGATGCACCTTGAATGTTCGTGAAGGTTTCTCATCTCCTAATATCATGGGTGTTGACATCTAAATTTTTGCATAAAAAATGAGATAATTTTTACCCAAAAAAATAAAATAAAATTAAGATTGCATAACATATAGTTTATGAGCATTTATTTGATTTGATTTGATTTTGTTTCATTTTATTGGATCGATGGTGAGCGTGAAAATTTTCACATATTCTGCTAGGATTTTCACATATTCAGGTAATATACACCAGGGGATGTATTTTGAGTAGAAAGGAAATTTTTTGGACGGAATATTCAAAAAATACCAAAAGAGAATATCGCACGGGGTGCAACGATATATTTAGGGGATTATGCACAAGTAAAATTGGAAATAAAATATGCGAGCAAGGTCTAATTTTTTCTCCTATAAAAGGAGTTGTTCGTATACGGACACGGGTGGATATTTCGGAAAAAATTTGAGGAAAAAGCGTGAGGGCCTCTCTCGTTTTTCTAGGTCAAGGAAAGGTGAAAAGGAGAAAGAAAAGAGAAAAGTGAGAGGAAAAAGCAGAACAGAACACTATTCTTCTTCTCCGGTGGCTTGCTGCCATCTGCCCATGCACCGTCTCCTGCTTGCCGGACACTGCCGCTGTGCCTCGCCGCGCCACCCAGCTCCGCCGCACCTCTGTGGTCACTCGAGTCGGATCTACACCTTTGCCCGATCCACAGGAGCTCGCGCTACTGCTCACGACCCCGACGACAACAGATCTCGGACCTTCCTCGCCAGCTCTACACCCGAACGCTCGTCCCTACTTCAGTCGTTTCGCATCACTGCCACGTGAGCCCAGTAGCATTGTAGATCCTGAGTGACCAGCTAACGTTGCTCCTTGACGCCTGCAGCGCCTCCAATCAGCGACCTAACGCCCCTGCTCCGCTGGCTCATTGCAATCTGAGCCTCTGACGGCTTATCGATCCCCGTCGTCGGAGCTTCGACGCCCGCCGCCGCCCCTCACTAGCGATCGATGGAGACCCACCGAAGCTGTCAAATCGCGGGTGAAAAAGCAAGAAAAGAAAAAAAGCAAAAAATCAATTTAGGTATTTTTTTATTTTATTATTTACCTTATTTTATTTTATTGTTTTTATTTTACTTTATTTGTTCTTTTTTTAGTATAATTATTCCTTAATGTAAGGATAAGATGTTCGACATGAAAAAGCCTTGGAAATTTGTGATTGATAGTTCGATTTTCGCATATGAAACCTGACTCGCAATCGCTTGAAAAATCGTCAATCCGATCTCACACTCGAGATTCGATTCGCGATTTTTTTAAAATTGGCCAACCCGATCTCATGCGCGAGATATGGTTCGTCAATTTGGATATCAATCTTGCTCTAATTTGCTGTCGTGCCGTTTAAGTTAATTTTGTTTTCATAAAAAAAAAAAAAAATGTAGGTTAGAGTTAGGTTTATTTCTCGTTTTAGGGTTTGCATATTTATAATAGGAATTTTATTTCGAATTTTAAAAAGTAAAAAAATCAAAAATCAAATCAATCAATTTAGTTGCTAGTTTTTTTTTTCTTTTTTTTTTTTTTTTAACTTAGGTTGCATGTTTAATTATTTGACAATTATTAATTTCGAATTTAATAAAAAAAGCAAACAAAAAAAATCATCATGCATATGTCATGTAGAATTAGGGTATTCTTTGTACGTCATTGCATATTAGGGATAAAATTGTACGTAATTTAATTCTAGATAATATTTTTAGTTTATCATAAGTTTAGATATTAGATAGATTGCATTTTAGGATTACTTGGGTTAAGATAATAATTTAGTTTAAATTAGGATTTGGCTTAACCTAATTCCTAATACAAATTGAATAGAATCTTAATCTAGTTAGATAATTTTCACATTTTTTCTAATTCCGAATTTCATGAAAAATACAAAAAATGTCTTAGAATAAATTAGCTTTATTTTCTAGGATAAATTGCATTTTTTTAAGAAAAAAGAAAAAATGTCATGTGCATGTCATATATGATTAGATTCATGAAATGCATGTCATTTAGTGATTGTTGCTAGTCCATTTAATTCGAAATTACATATCATTAGAATTAGGTCATTTAGTTATATTGCATGATTTTCATTAAATAAGTGAAAAAGAAAAAAAATTGCGTGCTGATTAGATATCATATTTAGGGTTGTTGATGTGAATTCTGATTTAACATTACAGATGCTTCCGTTGCTTTGAGGTAAGTTTTTGCAATTTATTCATTGTTTATTTGAGTGTTGAATTGATGGTTTACGCACCCGTATGATCGCCTCACATGTTAGGGAAATAGATTTAAAATCAATTTAAGCTATTTGCCAAAAATGTTTTTTTTTTGAAAATAAAAAGAAATGGTACTGAAAGGGCATTAGAGAAGTCTAATGTAATCAAGTCCCCGTATCCAAAGTCTCTGGTTCGTAGGAGTAAAATAATCCTCCAATTATTTTACTTAGGTGTTTAATCGACCTATCGTAAACTGATTAGTGGCGACTCCTAAATAAAATCCATTTGCATGTTAAGAAATTTGAACTTAAGTCGCGAATTGATATGGACTTGGGAGAGCTTGAGTTAAGTTTAAGCTTAACAATCCATTAGCCAAATCCTAGGTGGTTCACTTGAAAATTTGATCGCGACAATGGGGCATTCTGAAAGGAACCTGAATGTCAGAAGCTCTTGGGTCTTTGAGAAAACATTACATGTCAGACATGATTAGAGCAAAAGTGCATTCACTATTCTGGAACGTGCAGTTCAAAATCCACGGAAGTTTTTATCAATTCAATTAAAGTTTATGCATAATGACCTTTGCATCACCCAAATTTCCACTAGAGAGAATTATCGTTCAAGACAATTTTGACCCGTGACATGGATTTCATAAGAATACTAAATGAGACTTTCAGTTAGAAAATATTTTCACTCACTCTCATTTAGAATGGCTATTGTATGAGAATCACTCCATCTCACCATATCGACAAGGGTCCGAGTATTATCGCAAGCGGTACGACCTTACCAATCTGAGAGGTCTTTAACAAGGACCATAATATGGGCTTGGTTAACGGCTTAACAAATCGACTCTTTGAGTTAAGGCTATTGAAAGAACAATCTTGTAATCATCTCTGGGTTTACAAGTCAAGAACCCTGCAAAAATGAGAAAGAAATAATCATGCTCGCACTTCTTCGAGCGATACTTATAAACATATGAACTCCCATGTTAATTCAAGTGTCATAATCTGAAGAGACTTTGTAAGGGACGTAATATAGGCTGGGTTCATGGGTTGAGAAACGAAAGGATCATTAGACTAAAAAATGTGTAGAGGGTGAGAGTTGATAATCATCTTGACATTGTCGCAGGTCTTTTCCTTCACCAGGAATTGTCATTATAAATGCACTGTCAATTTTGGCTTTTTGAGTACTGCTCCATTGGGATACAATTTTTGCAATTGATAGTCATCTATTTGGCATTTTTTCATTTATGGGCACCGGCCTCGCTTTTATCAGGTACACTACCTTTTTTGCCCCCAGTTTTCATTCATTTTTTTTCACTTCTTTTTTTATGGGCATTAGCCTTACTTTTACCAAGCACACTGCTTTTTCATGCCCCTTAGTTCTATTTTGATTTCAGTTTTTGCGCACAATGCATGCATCAAGGAATTATACTTTGAATGACACTCGATCTTTCAAGGGTTTTCATTTGCCTCTTGCCTTGCCCCAATGTGGGGGATGATCATCAACTAGGTTTGAAGAAATGAAATTGCAGGCTCAAGTGGGCTATGCAAATGATATAACTGCATAGGATAGAGAAAGAAATGCTCTTCATCATCTTAAGGCACTTAAATTACTACATGAATTCAATGTAATAGCATGACTTGAAGATTGATGCAAGTGAGAACAGGAAAATTTCTTTTCATTTTCTTCACCTTATGATGCTGTCTTACCCTCCAATTTGCCTCGATGTGGGGTGGTTCTTGACAGAAGTAATTTGAAAATAATTTCCATAAGTATATGGAGCACAAATGAGTTATGCAATGAATCACTTGTAGTGTTTGAGATAGAGAAATGAACCGCCCCTTATCATTTTGGTCATCGTACCTTTTGCGAGAGAACTCTTTACCTTGTAGATATGAAACTTTCTACACTCATCTCACAAATGTATGAGCAGGGGACTGTGTATAGGATAGGGTTCGCCTTTCATCATCCCGACTTGTCTCATTTAGTATGCTCAATTCATTCCACATCATTCATTAAATTAGTCCATCTTGATGTTCTTTAGTGGAATTGGTAGACAAAACATGTAAGAGTCACCATGCAAGATCCCCTTTTTTTAAAAGAGCCCAATAGCTTTAAGCATGAAAAATTGTCAAATTCAAAACAATTTACCACGCTTAAAAAATGGTTTTAAACACTCATGCGAGGGATTGTTCCCCAATGAGATTGCCTCAGTAATGGATATCCTTGGGTTGTCATTATCAGTCAAGACTAAAAATTCGCCTTTGCTCTTGCACAAGAGAACGTGCATGAATAGGATATTATGCGACATTAAAGTGAATTCAAATTGTACATCCATTTTGGCTCGGATCGAGATTTTATCTCAGTCATGTTACTACTAGAATCTGTAGTGTTCCCAATTTGTCATCTCTTTCACCAAAGATGGATGGTCCTCTTTTACTCTCTTTAGAAGTGTGTTCTCAAACTTGTTGAGCCAAATCATTGAAACCCGATGTGCCTTCATTTGCTTTCTTATCAGGCCAAGAAAGTAATATTCTAAAACATAAAGTAAATGAGTCAGAAAATTAAACAGGACTAACCTAATGCATGTTTTTGGAAATGGCTTCAAAAATGATTTTTTTTTTTGGATTTTTTTTGGATGAGGAAACATGAAGAAGCCCAGTCTTCAGAATTCTCCTTGGACGATATTTTCTTTTCATTGTTGGATATCGTCACCGGGCTGGTTTGGCATACCCCATTATGTCCTCAAAACAAAACTTGTCATTTTATTGATGTTCATCAATCGAATTACATTTATTAAATGGCAAATGCAATGCTCAATCCCCAAACGGAAAACGAAATTGAAAACATTTCCTAGAAAGTAATAAAAATTCCCATGCAGGGGAATGTGCGAAAGCAATAAATGAGTTACTCTCGTGGGCTAGGGCCCATTTCTTCTGATGGTCCTTTGTCAACGGCGCCTATAGGGAGGTCATTGAACAGGCTCGTGATTCCTTCCAGTGTATCATCTGGGTTTTCTGTCTTTGGAGGTGTCGGATCGTCCATGTCACCCCATCTATCTGGGACGATATCCCGAGGGTCGATGTAGAAGCTAGGAGGAGCAGAATACTTCATATAGTAGTTGAATTTGCCACTTGGCTGCCCTAGGGTGTCCATCACTTCCACTTCATTTTGCATCATTCTAGGAAGGCCAGGAAACATCTTGCGAATGTTGGGGGGCAACGAGTTTTGCCTCCCTTGCTCTTGCTCAGGTGGCAAGTTTTGCCTTTCTTGTCTCTGTCCTCCAGACCTTTCTTCACCTCTTCCATGGTGCCCTAATCCAGCAGAACGGGACCTCCGAGGGGCTTTAATGGGGTTTCAAATGTCTTGAACCCTTCTTCCAAGACCATATGGCATCATCTTAAACCTCAAAAGTGGAAATGAACAATACGACGGTTTTCCCTATCGCATATAAAACGAGACTTGACTACAACCTTTTGTTTTTGATCAACAGAATTGCAACAAAGTATGTAAATTGCAAAGTGAGAGTTCAGACAACTTACCTTCACCAGGAATGGATGACAATCACATAAATACACGCATGAAGTGTGAGGCTCGATTTCTATCTAGACGACTTAGCAAAGTGGAGCTAAGAGGATGATTTGACTGTTGCAGTATCGCATTAACGTGTCAGGTCCTCCTAATTCGACTCAGTCGAATGAAATGCCCGATAATCACGTAGTCTCGCGGATATGGACAAACACATTCTACACCATGAATGTCACGCCCCGAACCCCGAGCGCGTACCCATCCCTCTCTGGTCGATAAAATTTTGCGACTTCCCAGGACTAGTCACCGACCCTTTTTACTTTAATGCACATGCATAAGCGAAAAAGAATTCCCTGACAGTAACCATCTCGGGATAGAAAAGCAGAACAATAATTTCACAAACAAGCATGCCTTTATAAACATATGTTGAGTCAAGTACAAGAGTCTATGGTCAAAAGACTACAAAAAACTGTTCTAAAAAAAGAAGCGGTCATATCTGACCCATACTTCAAATCACCTCTTCTCTGCTCCAGGTCTTCCACTCGATGACCATGAAAGTGGTTATACAATAACCAATGAGACAATATCTCAGCAAGTCTAAGCTCTAAACTTCAGCTAGGAGGGAAAGATGCTAAGAAGCGTCCTAAGCACACAATCACAAAATCAAGGATACTTACCTTGTCTCAGTTCCACCCTGCAGGTCAGCATAGTTTATATCATAAATTAGAGCATCACTCAATCTCAATTAATTGGAACACAATACTCAATTCATTATGCGTTCCTAGATTGATCTCGGCATATAGCACGGCCTACTCTCTATTCGGCGGTCTTCTGGCATTGCCAGGCATCGTCTCACCCCATTGAGTGCGGCACGTCACTACGTCGATGGCTTTCCCGAAGGAGCATAGGGTCCAGAATCTACTGCGACCGGCTTCCCTTTGTCAAGGGGTATCCCAAATAGGGATAACGTCTAGCTCAACAGCCCGAGACGATTTCTCTTTGTCATCACACTATCATTCAAATATGGCCCAGGGCACCGTGCATTGCACTCAAATGCTTCAATTAAAATGGTGAATCTAGCATTTTTCTTCATATTAGAAATCCGCATGAAAATAGTCGTGTGTGGGTACACGGTCAACTCGACCTAGAAAAATTGACATTCTTCATTTTTAAAATCCCACTATTTTATATAGTATATAAAACCATTTTCGGTGTTAAAATCTGACACCCGAGATTTTCTGAGTAAATATTGAAAATTCACAATTTTTGGAATTAAATACCAAAAATCCAATCATCACTCAATTTGCATAATTTAACACTCAATTGCGGAAATTAATCACACCATTGCAATCAGCACGAAATTCCGGTCACCGGCCATCCCGGCCTAATTTCCGGAAAAATAATTAATAAATAATTAATGTCGAAATTTAATTAATTAATTCAATTTAATTTCTAAAAATACTAATCTAGGCCAAAATTATTAAATTAAATACCAATACGGACCCGGAAAAATTCCCGAACCCTTCTAGATAAATAATACAATTAAATTAGGCCTTAGCTAAACCATGCTAACCACCTAACATGCTCAATTAAATAATTAAATCACTAATTTAATCTAATTAACCACCTAATTCCTAATTAAATAAATCTAAACACCACTTAGCATCAAAACCTACTAAGAAGAGTTTAGAGAATAAAGTCATTGGCTTATTTGCGGAAACCAGTACACCACGACGGCGGCGCGACGGCGGCCAAAATCCGAATTGCGGCGGCGTCGAAGAAACTCTAACGAGCGCAAAACGGGCAACAAATCTCAGCCCAAATTGAGATTTGTTATTGAGTTGGGCCGGGCTTGCTTCGCGGGCTTGGACTTCAAATGGGCTTGACTAAAACTGAAGATGGGCTGCTGAAATTCACGGGCTAAGATGGGCTTGGACCGAATGTGTAGGCTTCACCGGACTTCAACTGGCACGGGCTTGGGAACATGAGCTGCTGGGCCACACAACAAGAGAAATTGTTGGGCCGAAGATGTTGGACGCGCGGGCTTCTGCTGGGGTTCGATTGAAGGAGATGGGTGGCTGTGCTTTGACCGATGAAGCTGAAGACGCGTGGGTTGGCGTGCGCTGGGGTCTTCAAGCTGGCGGAGGAAACGTGGACGCACGGAACCGGATGAACCCGAAGCAACAAGATGGAGTAGGGAGAGAGAGGTCTTCGGACGTGGCAGCTGAAATTTCGATGGCCACAAACTGGAGAAGGCCACGCGGCTTGGAGTTGCTGCCCAAGGGCCAACAAGGGGGGTTTTCTTTGTTGGATATTGTTGACCAAGGGGGGCAATTTATAGTGGAGAGGGGCGGTTGAATATTTGCTGGACTCGGTGGATGTTGAATGAAGAACAAAAAATGAAAGGAAGGTGAGAACTGGTTCGGTGGATTGCAAAGAAAGAGAGAGATTGAGGGGATGAAAGCAAAATAGAATAGAAGGGGGTCGGTTCGAAGAAAAGAAGACGGAGGGAAACGTGCGAGAATTGAGAGAAGATGAGAGAGAAAGAAAAAAAAAGTCAACAAAGCTTAGCCATACTCTTAAATGCTTGGTCTCCTAAATAGTGCTCAATCTTATCCCACTTGTCCAAAAATATCTTCTTGTATTATCCTCACAATTAACCCATTTTGATGCCCAAAAAAATGCTGCCATTTTCCAATTCCGAATTTCACATTTTGGTCTTCAATTTCTTCAACAAATTCCCAAATTTGATGTCTCATTTTGATGTAGAAAAAGCCCACATAATTTCTACAATTCTCTTTCGCCAAGTAGCTCGGTTTGCAAGTCAAAAATCTCTTCAATTCGGCCAATTTGAATTTCCGTTTGTTTTCCGAAACGTCCGAATTGATTTTCTGCAAAAATCTCGGAATCTCTGAAAATTTCTCGGAGGATGAGTCGACGTTCCTAAAATAGCTCGTGACACCACATAACTTTCAATTCCTGAAATCGGGTTCAATTTCACGGTTAATTTCAATCTGACGCGCTTTTAGTGTGACCTAGTCTACCGAGTCACTTTTAGGAATTTTTGGTGCAATTGACCCGTGATCGATTTATCTCGAGTCATATAGTGCATCTTTGACACATTGACGACTCTCGATTGTCGTGAAAATCTCAGGGTTTCAAATACGGACACAGGATACCCAAAACGTCAGAAAATCAATTTAGTGTTGATCGGTGAGAATTTTGAAATCAAGTGGAATCACCCACATTCTCGATAACATATCTCACCCAAATCGACCTATCTCTAATTTCGATAGATTCCGATGTCAAGGCCGCAATGACCCTTGTAGACCAAGCACGGTCGAAAGCAGTCGATTCGTGTTCGAATTCTCAAGTCCATTGCATTTAGATTCCTTAATGATTCCCAGGATAGACCAGTTATCTCGTGAGTGGCCAACTCAGAGAATAGCACTATAAACGCGTCGACGAAAAGCCCGATTTTTTTTTTTTTTTTTTTTTTTGGTAAAAAAGAAAAGCTTGATTTATTTAATCGAAAACAAATTCTGAAAATTCAGGCTGTCACAATGAAAAACTTTCGGGGAAGAGAATGTCAACCTCTACATAGCAGTCTCGCTTTGGAGGAAGTATCATTCTCAACACAATGCTAAAAATCCTATCGCAGCCCAGGTCTGACCGCAGGTGGTGTGTGCAATAGTGTAGTGCTAAAAACTGTAAAACATGCACAACAGTTTAAATGCAAACAATACTTCTAACGGCAAAAGAACGATTCAAGTGTTATAACTTGGCACAAAGGGACACTTAAGTATCATAACTTACGAATGGTACACTTAAGTGCCAAAATCGGAGCAAAACGGATCACTTGAGTGCCAATCTGGCCAAAATGCTGACGTGTCAATTTTCCGGTGAAATGAGTGCAAAACGGCGTCATTTTGATGCGACGTGGTAAAAAATTTAATATAAAAATTAAATTAATTTAATTTAAAACTAAATTTATTTAAAACTTTTTAAAAATAAAAAATATTAAAAATATTAAAAAAATTTATTTAAAAATTTAAAAAATTTAAAAAATTTAAAAAAAAAAATTTAAAAAATTTAAAAAAAAAAATTTCATAATTTTAAAAATTTTAAAAATTTTAAAAAATTTTAAAAAATCTAAAAAATTTAAAAAAAAAATTTAAAAAATTTAAAAAATTTAAAAAATTTTTGAAAAAGGGAGGCGGCCCTAGCCGACCCTCCCCACCTTTCGGCGACGGCGAGGAGGGCGGTAGCGGGGGCTTTGCCCTCAGCCGCTGGCTGCCTTCCTCCTCCTCCTCCTCCGTTTTTTTTTTTAAATAAATATAAATTATATTATTATAATATTATTTTTAATTTAATTTAATTAATTTTTATATTATATTAAAATTCAACTTATGCCAAAACAACGTTGTTTTGGCCGATTTAAGGGCTCTATTCTGGCCAACACCCGAAATGATGTCGTTTTGGTGCGACGTGGTAAAAAATTTAATATAAAAATTAATTAAATTAAATTTAAAAATAAATTTATTTAAAAAATTTTAAAATAAAATTTTAAAAATTTATAAAAAATTTAAGAAAAATTAGAAAAAGGAGGCGGCTGAGGGTTGAAATTTTTGTAAATTTTTAAATTTTTTAAATTTTTAAATTTTTAAATGTTTATTAAATAATTTTATATTATATTAAAATTCAAATGATGCCAAAACGATGTCGTTTTGGCCGATTTAAGAGTTCTATTTTGGCCAACCCTCGAAACGACGTCGTTTGGGGTGAATTCGAGCTGACTCAGCTCTTCGGCGAGACACATCGGCGAGAAATATTAATATTTTAATGTCACGTATGATTTCCAGCCAACTTCGCCGGAGATGGCACTTAGGTGTCCCACTTTTCTTAAAATGTGGCACTTAAGTGTATCTTTCGTAAGTTATGGTACTTAAGTGTCTCTTTCTGCCAAGTTATTGCACTCTAGGGATCTGTGTGTCCACTTCTAATCAAGAAAAATAAATCATTCATCCCACACCTTCCCGTAAGATAAGGATTAGCAAAGACTACTCCCCTTATACTTCCCATCTGCAAGAATATTGAACACCTTAGAAATGTTAGGGATGTACCTGGTGTCTTTGCTGCCAAACAAGAATATTTTTAAAAGAAAAAGAAAAATTGGCCTAAGTCCACTAAGTGTTTTAACATAAGTCTTTAGTGGAGTCACCAAGTTGTCGCGACCTAAATTTCAGGTGCACCACCTAAAGTTTAAGCTAATGGACTACTAAATCTTAAACTTAGCTCGGGCCCTCCTAGGCCCATACTAATTCGCGACTTAGGTTCAAGTTTTTTAACATGCAAATTGATTTTATCTTGGAGTCGTTACTAATCAATTTATGGTAGGTCGATTAGATACCTAAGTAAAATAATGGGAGAATTATTTTACTTCTACGAACCATGAACTATAGGTACGGGGACTTGGTTACACTAGATTTCTCTAATGCCATTTCGGTACCATTTCTTTTTAATTTCAAAAATATTTTTGCAGGCGGTTTGGATTTATTTTAACCTAAATTACTATCATGCAAATATGGTGACCACACGGATGCTCATCCACTATTAAACATTCAATGAAATAAATAAATAAATTGCATCAATAGAATTAAACACACAAAGCAAGCAATTATTTTTTTGGGTTTTCTTGAAATTATAATTTTGTCATAAAACATGCTTTTTAACTACATGACCTAATTTTGCTAACAAGCCATTTCTAATTAAATGAACCTAACATGCAAACTAATTGATATGCACCTAATATTTTTGTTTTTTATTTATTAAAATTTGTAATAAAAAGGAAACCTAATTAAACCATCTAAAATGAATAATTTTCTAATTTATTTTAGGGATTAATTTGACTTAAACCCTGTCCTATCTTAGAAAACTATTTTTTTTAAGAAGAATGAGATTATTAAAATGTGCAAACATTATTTAAGATTCTATTTATTAAAAAAAAAAATTCAATCCTAATCTATTCCAGAAATTATCTAAAAGTGCAATCCTAAAAAAATGCAATCCTAATTTACTAAACCAACGCACTCCGATGCAAGATTTGATTTTTGATTTTTTTTTATTTTTTTTAGTATTTTTCAAGACAAGTAATTATCAGATAAACATTATATCTAAACAATCAAGATATTCATCAAATGAAGGATTAAAATAATCGAAAAAATAATCTGTTGTCTCACGGATTAAATTAACAATTATTTTAACTCTACACATCACAATGGTTCAAAATAGATCAGAAGTCTTACGGACCAAATTAATAATTATAATGATTTAATAATCAAACACTATCAAAATGCCCAAAAAATTAATATAATTAAAAAATGATCCGACGTCTTACGGATCAAATTAATAATTACAATAATTTTGGGCAAAACCCTGCGGATAATGCCTACAATATTCATAAAATGAACATCACCTTCCTGTACAATAATATTGAAACTTAAAATATATAAAATAAAATAAAATAAAGTAACATAAAATAAAGGAAAAATAAAAGTAAAAATAAAAATAGGCTACCCAATGGAGAGGGCAACGGCGTCGACGGGGTAAGCATGGGCTGGACTAGCAGCGGGATGGGCGAGCAAGTCGCAGGCGGTGGCGTGGCGAGCGAAGCGGCGAGGAGCGCTGCAGATGTCGGCGTGGTAGCAGCGGCGGGGCCTGCAGCAGAGGAGGGCCCTAGGTGGCACGGTGGTGCTAGCTCGAGTGGATGTAGTGGCACGGCGTCGAGTCGTTGAGGGTGGAGGTCACCGGCGAGGGGTTTCGGATGGAGGCTGGCAGACGCGGTGACGGCGCTGGGTCGCGGGTTGCTGGCTGCTGGGCAGCGACGGCAAGGTGGCGCTCGGGCGTTCGGGCAACAGCGAAGGTGAGTGAGTAGTAGGTCGCCGGTCGTCGGGTGTCGTAGGTGGAGGCATGGCGGAGGTGCAGTCGCGGATGAGGCGCGAGCAGCAAATCACGGGCCGACGGGCGAGGTGGAGGTTGGTCGTGGGCGTTGGATTGCGGGCGAGCTGCTGGCGCAATGATCGGGCAGAGGCGCAGGCGGGGGCGGCGTTCGAGCGGCTCTGCAAGTGGAGGCGAGCAGGTCGCTGCTCACGGCATCGAGTGGAGCGAAGGTGGCGCGGGTCGTCAAGCGTTGCCGGTGGAGGCAGAGTAAGGACGTCGGCGTTGGGGCTTCTGGCGTCCGGTGCTGCTGGTGTGGGCACGGAGACACGGAGGTCGCTGGGTGCGCAAGCAGAGGCTGTTTGGGCGGTGGCGAATGGCGATTGCGTCAGGTTGCTGCGGAGGTGTAGCATGAGCAACAGATCGTGGGTGAGGTGCGGTGGCAAGCGGAGACGCAGCAAAGGCTTGACGAGGGGGGCTCGCGGAGCGGCAGTGGCTGGCAGAGGGAGACACCGGCGTTAGGAGGTGCGGTGGTGCAGTGGTGAGGCGTGGCGCGGCTCGGGCAGCAAACGGACGGCGGACGCGCTGAGGAAGAAGAACAAGTACTCTTCCCTCTTTTTCTTTTTTCTTTTTTTCTTCTTTTTCTTGTTCTGGCCTCACTTCTGTCACAGACTTCTTCCTTCTGCTGACTTGACTTTTCTTCTTTCTTTCATGATTTTTTTTTTATCTCCTTTTTGAACTCTCCTCTCCTTTTGCACGAATTCTCTCCACTTTCTTTTTTTTTCGGTCTTTCCCCCCATTGTATAAGAAAAGCCCCCCTTTTTATATGTAACGAAATTGAGTCCACATATCGAAGAAGCAAAACTTCCTTCTTCTTTTCGATTGCATCTCACGCGGTCAAGGCGTAATCTTCACGATTTTATTTCATTTTATTTCCTTTTTTCACGCCCATCAACAATTGAAAGATATGATGTTTTTTTTTATTATGTCGAAAATGCATATTACCCGAAGATTAACGCCAAATATATATCCCATCTGAAATATTCCATTGAAACCTTCCAATTTTCAACGAGATATACCTCTCGGTATATATCGTTTGAATATATGAAAGATTTACTGAATATATCAAATGCGCCTAAAATTATATGCTATGCAATTTAATTTTATTTTTTGGGGGTAAAAATTAACCCATTTTTTATGCAAAAATTTAGGTGTCAACACTTGGTTTGGAATCTGTTGTTCTTTATGCGGAATAGCGACGTCTGATGCTCCGGTTCTTCTCTTCTATGACCTTCGATACCCTAGCTCGATGAGACCGTCCCTCACGAACGTTCCTTATGTAAGATAGTGGGTGTATGCGTTTTAGTATCGCAAAAAGTCAGGATTAGAGGAGGGACCTTAGCTCTATTTATAAAGTTTTGGACGGGCCCTCTCATCACGGGTTGAGCCCAACTCAGCCCACACAATGCTAAGCCCATATTTAACTATCAAGAAAACCTTATGCCTTACGTTATTAGACCATCCCCATAAAACGGTAATTATAATCTCAATTAATGTAGCTCATATTAGGAAAACTCTTACATTCTCCCACTTTGGCTATATAAATTGAAATCGTACTATATGTGCGCACATTTATGTTGATCTAGTAACAATTCTTAATAGTCAATCCCATCCCATAAAATCTCATACACCGAATTATGATGGTAACTACATGTACTCACACATAACCTTCCATGGTCACAAGTGCTTTTAACTTCACTGACATGGATTCAATATGATTGTGTGGCAAACGGATAACACCTCATAAAAATTAATACCTTATATGTTATCTCATTTGTCGGTCACTATTCTTTTACCTTAAGTGTCATAGAAAACCGGATGTGCCACTAGAGAATATCTTTATGATTCTAATGAACCCACATATGTCTCGTCTTTATGGTTAACATTTCTTTATGTGTAATCAAAACATATGCTCAAGGCTGATAATCGGATGCCCTAGCCTTCATTCAAGACTTACACAATACATTGAGATTTCCATTACATATAATCAATTTAATATGGTGACCACACATTCATGAATACTTTATCGAATGTGTAATACATATATAAGCTTTATTAGAGCAAAATTAAAATAGCTCTCACTAAATAGCAGCATCCAATTATGTTTCTCAACCCATGTTCATGACATGTCATTCAAGTATACAAGGGCGAAAGTCTTTAGTTAGTGGGTCTAGAATCACATCATTTGTGGAAATATGCTTTACTGCAGTGTCACCATTCTGTATCATTTCTTTATGGTAAAAAATTTGACTGCTATATGTTTAGACCTCTCGAGACCTTTATTATTGGTGATGAACAGCACTGAAGAGTTTTTGTCTCAATACACCCGTATGGGTCTATTCATAAAATCAAATATGGTCAACTCCTTAATGAGGTTCCAAAGTCAAATATCCTTAACAACAACTGAAAAGCACACTATAGACTCTGTTTATATGGTAGATGATGATATAGATTTCTGTTTTTTGCTTTATCATAACCCTGCACCTTTAGCTAATATAAGATATATTTTGTTGTTGACTTCAACTAGCAAGTCCATATTCAAATGCCCTACCTACTAGCTCCAGATCCTAAACATGTTTGTCAGCACTCAACTTTATTTGACTTGGAAAACATAAAAACAACATTATTCTTTGCTTTAAAAGAATAAACACACTTTCAGAAATGATAAGGAAATCAAGTTCCATCTAAAGAAAAGTACAAAAAAGTGTTTCTCAACATTGAATGTAAACCAAAATCCACAGTCAAAACAACATCTCCCACTAACTTGACGTCAAATATTGTTTCTCATGATAAGTTATGATTCATCCTGATTTGACTTCCTTAAATTTATGAATCCCCTTTTGATAAGCAACATAATTTGTTGTATCGCTATCCAACCGCCAAGAATCGGATGAGGCTTTCAATAGGAATTGGATTCATAAACAAATGCCAAAGAATCATTAACTCTAAACTCACGCTTGGACAACCAAGCTTTATTCATTACAGTGTCCTTTATGTGTTATTTCTTCCTACAAAAGTATTGAATGACACATTTTCTCTTAAGGGGTGATATCCTAAGACCAGATTATTAGAATGACCGGTGGTTTCATGAGTTCCTTCATGAGTATGATTTTGGACTTGAAATCTACTATCCTTATGACGTAATCCTTAATCTCATCAAAACCATCACACATCATGTTGGAGAATCCTTGCATTTATCCCAATCTAGGCTTTAGACGAGATACAATTTCAAACTACCAAGGCTTCTATAATCATTTTGGCAATGCAGTAAGCTGGTATTCAAGTGTTCCTAGATGGAACGCCTCATGGACAACTTTTCTCCAAGTAGCAAAAATACTTTCTAGTTCCATATCACTAATAGTGATATTGCCAGCTTATTCTTAATAATAGCAATATGAACATCTACCAACTTTATTCAAACAGTTCATCCTGATCTAGTAAGGACCTCAATCACGACGAAGATGCCATTACAAAGATTGTGACTTGATAACAAGCAGCAAATGCAATTGGCATTATGTGAGTACTGTGTAACTTGAAAATCTTATAAGTACACATCTCGAAAGCTACACACATCATCATATAAACACATTTGGGCAGAATATATGACATGCAATTGTACACTCTCAACATGACAGTAGTCACCTTTTGCGAATTCACCAGCTTTGGGTGTATGAACCACTAGGGTCAGTCACTCCTCAAGTATATGATATACATGCATCCCTCCATGAACTAACACATAATCACCTTCTTTGGGAGTATAATCACGTATTAGAACATAAGACATCCCATCAGAATATGAGATCTATATTTCTCAAATCTAATCAAGTGTGCCACTTTGGTGATCACAATCCAATTGAATAATTGAAACTCACTCATACTAGAGATATAAACTTTATGACCCACATTCATCGATATAAACCTTATAACCTACATTCACCTTATACATGTGATTTTAGATCGGATGACAAGGGCAAGTTATCACTAAAATCACACGTCATGCCAATCACATTGCTCCATCTATTAATACATGCCAAACTTTATACATGTCTTCAATGAATCAATGCTCTACATAGTCTTCATGTGATGATATACATGTAAGATCACAATGTATTTCCAAAACCATAGAGAAATACATGAAAAATATGCAAAAACACCCCAAAAGTCACATGCCTTAGGGTTCCATATGCATTTTCATATCCACAAAATCATCAAACATATAAAATAAACACACCATGGTGTAGAGAATCTCCATACGAGCACAACGGTGCAAACCACACACCAATCAGAGCTTCCACGTGCTTTCATGCGCCGCCAGAGGGCGCGGCGCGTGAGGGGCACGCTCTAGCCCCTTGATCCGGTCCGACCGGTCAACGAGTCGAACCAGTCAATGGTTCGATTGGCCGGCGGTCCGATCAGTCAATGGTCAACAATTGGTCAAATTAGGTCGGGTCAATCTGGTCAACGATCAGTCAGATTGGCTTGGGTCAACCCTGGTCAGATCGAGTCGGGTCGACCTATCGGTGTATGACGTCATCGCCGTATGGTGATGGGCGAGTCGGCGGGGTGACGTCATTGTTGACATCACCTGCCACCTTAGGCAGTCACGTGTCAAGTGCATGAGTGCGCGTGAGCCCTTGCGGTGGCACGTGCCCAACATTGTCTCGATGCATGGGGCACATGAGAGGCCGTCTGTCCTCGTATGGAGGCGTGCCACCCATCAATCTCTTCATTTCGACAAGAGGAATTCATATATGTGATCAAAATTTACTTTCATCAGGCCAAAAATCATGAAAGCAAGCAAAAACATTCTTAGGCCGGGTAAAATCTGAAATGCTCATCGCCGGCGCATTTGGCCTCTGCTGGAGGCGTGCCACCCACTGAAATGCTTGGTTCAACAAGACGAATCCAAATATGTGATCAAAATCAATTTTCAACGGACAAAATTTCCGAAAATGGGCCAAATGCAACAGTTTGAATTTTAGGCTATGCCGGCTCTAATACCAAATGTAGGCCGTCGAAATGGCATCTCATGATCAACATAACTAGAACTCGAGCATATTGGAGGAGAAAACGAAGGTCTGTATACCTGGTTTGGAATCCGTTGTTCTTTATGTGGAATAGCGACGTCCAACGCTCCGGTTCTTCTCCTCTATGACCCTCGATACCCTGGCTCAATGAGACCGCCCCTCACGGATGTTCCTTATGTGAGATAGTGGGTGTATGCGTTTTAGTATCGCAAAAGGTCAGGGTTAGAGGAGGGACCTTAGTGCTATTTATAGAGTTTTAGACGGGCCCTTTTATCACGGGCCAAGTCCAACTCAGCCCACACACAAGCCCATATTCGACTATTAAGAAAACCTTATGCCTTAATTTATTAGACCAACCCCGTAAAACAGTAATTACAATCTTAATTAATGTGGCCCACATCAGGAAAACTCTTACACTCTCCACTACAGTTGCCATTCTATGTCCCACAAGGGAGAGGGAGAGAGAGAGAGAGAGAGAGAGAGAGAGAGCAGGCGAGGGAGGATTACCACGGTGATGGAGGGACCGTCTAATGCGTATCCGATGAATGGCGGAGAAGGGCCTCACAGCTACTCCAGAAACTCCTCTGGCCAGGTAGGTTAGGCATGCGGTGTTGATGTGTGATCTCAGTTCTTTTCCGTGTCTGATCCGTTTCGAGAGATCAACCCAAGAGTTTTGAGAACACCCTCGTGTCAGGATGTTTTCGAATGTCTTTTTTCATTTCGAATTCGGCTTGAGTATTATATCTTGCTGCAGAGAATATTAATAGACAGGGCCCGCAAACTCATCCAGAAGGCAGTAGCCGAGCATCTCCACATCGAAGCATTCTCTTCCTCCGGAGCTTTTCTCTCTCACCCGTCCTGACGGAGCTCCTCATTCTCAAGTTTTTGCCAACAGGTCTTTAGATTTGTTGGAATCTTGCCTCGTGGACATGGTCAAGAAGGTAAAACAAATGATGTTAGCCGAGTCCTGCTAGGAATTCTCTAAATTGCTGTCGAAAATTTCTGTTCATATTCTTGGATTTCCTGTGTATATTTCCGTAAAATAAGAAAAAATTTTCCATTAGAACACTAGGAATGAGGGGTCATACTTTGACAAAACAAATGAGCCTACAGTTTCCTTCTTCAATTTTCTGGTGTAGGGAACTATAAGTGAAGAGAGACTGGACGAGTTTAACCTGCCGATGTATTATGCGTCCCCCCAGGAAATGAAAGAAGCAGTAGAAAGGAATGGGCGTTTCAGCATCAAGAAAATGGTGGAGCTAGTTGAAGGATTAGCAGAAGCCTATCCACTAACGGGGAAAATGAAAGCTTCTCAATGGAGAGCGGCTCTGGAGGGACTCTTGAAAGAAAAAATGCAACTTGGGGAAGAGATGTTAGATGAGCTCTTTGACTCGTTCGCCCAGAAGCACGATGAGTCGGCTATCTTTGAGTTCGTGAGGGAAAGCAGCATCACGTTTGTTCTTCTCGAACGGAGCACTACCGACTAAGAGAAAGCAGGTCTGATAAGTTGCATAAAATCGGGCTTCATTCTTTGGCACAAGCTGCTTTAATATATATCGACTTGTTCCAACTGATATTCCATAAGTATTCACTAAGAGCAGCAGATATATGTCAGTGATGATAATCCAATTTCAGAACATTCGTTCATAGTTTCTTCGAAATGGAACTTAAAGCTTTTTTTGCAGCAACTGCACCGAGTATTAACTTGTGACTATGAATGAATAGTTAATATCTAAAGAAACTTAGGCGATCTTCTTCTCGTAGTATGACTTCTTGATTGAATCCGCACTGCAGTTAGTCAGCAGCATTAAAACCACAAAAGAGGTTGAGGTCAAAACTAATACAGCCAAGTGCAAACAATTCCATGTTCAGGCCACCCACCCGAGCTTTGGCTCACCTGTTCATTGAACGAGGGGTTAGTCGGGTATTTCATTAGTCTGGAGTTTTACCCATCTAAAGTTTGTATCCTCGTTATGCAAAGGAAAAAAAAAAAAAAAGCAAAGAACTCGATTTACACAGAATCTATCTGCAAATGCAACCAGTCTTTTCACCATCAACGTCTAGAAAACGTTAGCACTAAAAACACTACGCTTCTTTGGAATATTTGGCGTGAGTCATTATTACCAAGCTGATGCCTAGTGTCATGAATGAATTTCAATAATAAGATTAATTAACTTCCAACTGTACGAAATGCATCTTTAATTTTGTGTAAAAGAGGAAAGGAGAAAAGTGAAATTTGCTCTAAAAATTGTGAAGAAACTTCACAGGAACCTATATATGCACAATAGGTACGTTCCAAGTGTTTTAAATGTTTCGCTTGAATTAAAATAAAATCATGAAGCCGCCAACTGAAACCCCAAGAAAAGATAAAAACTAAAATAACAACTCTAGTTAAACAAACTGAAAGGGATAGAGATAAATAAGCTTTTAGTGTTGAGCAAATTTCACAACAAGCGTGGACAATTTAAGGTGTAAAAAGATATCCATTTAATTTCCGATTTTTTAAAGTATTATCCATTCTAGAATTTAACTACAAATGCTAGGATGATTTGAATCCATAGATATTTCCTTCCTCGATAGTAATTTTTCTTTGTTCTTTATTTCACTATCTCGAAAAAATTTATGACTAAATTGATCAAATTAAAAATTTTAGGACTAAATAGACCATTGTACTATACGTTTAGACTTTTTTTGGATAAATATGGGGAGTTTACCATCTTGCTTTACCATTGGTTGACAATGATTTCTCATAATTTCATTTTCTTGCATGACATTGATCTACGGAAACCTTTGGTTAAAATCTATTATTTCTAAGAGCTATGACTCTTATCACGACTGTAGAAGTTCACGGGGATCTTGATCTTCATTTTTCGCTTTTAGTTAAAGATTCACACAGGAGTGCATGCAAATGGATGAAACGATGGAAAGATGCTCAGGATGCTTGAGATTACATAAGGCGAGAGTTTTCTTGAATCATTACTTTTGATCTTTTTACTGATGCACACCATATTTTGAGGAAAAACAAATGGGACGTGAGCCGTAGGGATCTCAAAAAGCCTTGTCAAACATTGTTTAGGACGTTGTGCGGGCCTATTAAGTAAGCACGTCAAATTGCACGAATCATGGTGCAATTCAATAATTCCGTGCCCAAGTTCGACTCGAACAAAGTAATTGATGGACTTGAGCTTGTGTTGAAGCATAGGTCAAAGTACTTCAATACAAATATGATACTGAAATATTTTGCAGGCAAAAATGGAGCAACAGGTTTTGGGGAAGGCCTCCCTAGTTGCACCATAAAAAGGAACGTACGAAGCATATGGTTTTTGACCTCATATTTTTTTGAGTTTCTTTCAAAAGTATATCCCTAAAATCGGTGGCTCCGTCCAACTTACAAGTGGCATAAATATTCACCGAACAACAATCTCAATTGCCAAAAATTTCAAATTAGATCCTAATTACCAAGATCTCTAAACTAAAGCCCCGAGTGTTCTGTCTTCTCTCTTTCTTCCAGGAACTTCTCCAGATGATAATGTTCGAGGGAAGAAGAAGATGATGATGGACAAGAAGACCCAAATGCAGCTAAAACGTGCTCTTGTCAAACTAAACTTTAATTCTTCGACTCCGAAATCTCCCCTCCATGTTCGAGCTCTTGGACTTAGCTTCACCGATTTGGCAATCTTGGCGTTCATGGACCAAGGATGCCCTTGAGCACTTGGGCGAGGGACTTTGTATCTCGGATGAGCTTGTGCTCGAGGAACTCAGTCTTGAGGCGCGACTCTGTGCTCGCGTAGGTCCCGGACAAGGCGAAGGAGCTTGGAGATGTTAAGCAAGAAAGGCTGAACCAAGGTGGAAGAGTGCAGAAATTAGATGTCAAATGTCTTGTTTATTTCATGGAAAATGAATGATGTTTAAGATATTTTCTTAAAAAATAATTATTTGTATCGCTTATCTAAATGAATGAATAGATAATATTTTCATTATTTAAGAAAATATTTGCACATAAATTATCATTGATAATGAAAATATTTTTTATCAACTAAATATTTACACAAAATATTAGTGCCGCCAGTAATTTGGAGGTCAATTTAGAAAAAAAGTTGCAAATTCCGGAGCCGCGCTGCGAAAACTATCAACTTTGACTGGGGAATTTTAGAAAGTTCCCTTTAAAAAATGTTAGTGCCTTCTAGAAAATCGAGGACTCTTGCGTGTCTTGTCGAATTAACCTTCGAAGCGTTAAAGAGAAAATGGCAGGAAACATGTGGACACTATTAAAAATCCGATGGACCAAATGGGCAAGTTAAGGACATTAGAGAATTCCATATAAACCTTATTCCCGCCGTGAGAGACATGCATGCCGTCTCGTCATAAGTTCGAAATTATTGCAAGTCAAATCAGTGAACTTCTGCCGCGATGCTGACAGATTAGCAGCTTCACCGTTGACCCTCCACTGATTCCATATCACCTTATGAACTCTCCACACCTGCCATTCTGCGTCCCACAAGCGCGCCGTTAGAGAGAGAGAGAGAGAGAGAGAGAGAGAGAACGGGCGAGGGAGAGGCACAGAGAGATTACCACGGCGATGGAGGGACCATCTAATGCGTTTCCTATGAACGGCGGAGAGGGGCCTCACAGCTACTCCAGAAACTCCTCGGCCCAGGTAAGTTAGGCATGCGGTGTTGATGTGTGATTTCAGTTCTTTTTCGTGTCTGATCTGTTTCGACAGACCAACCCAAGAGTTTTGAGAACACCCTCGTACCAGGATGTTTTCGAATGTCTATGGAATGCGTCATGTCGTGCACCATGACTGCAAGTATCTTCTTTCATTTCGAATTAAGCTTGAGTGCTATATCTTGCTGCAGAGAAAATTTATAGACAGGGCCCGCAAACTCATCCAGGAGGCAGTAGCCGAGCATCTCGACATGAAAGCATTCTCTTCCTCCGGAGCTTTTCTCATCGCTGATCTCGGTTGCTCCGTCGGGCCCAACACGTTCTATGCTGTGAGCAACGTTCTTCAAGCGGTAGAGCAGAAGTGCCAATCCCAAGGACTCGACTCTCAAATCCTGGAATTCCAAGTATTCTTCAACGATCATGTGGGGAACGATTTCAACACCCTCTTCAAATCACTCCCACAAGACCGGCGATATCATGCGGCCGGCGTGCCGGGTTCATTCTACGGCCGCTTATTCCCCAAAAACTGTCTCCACTTTGTTTACTCTTCCTTCGCTCTTCATTGGCTTTCAGGAGCTCCAAAAGAAGTTCAGGACAAGAGCTCTCCAGCCTGGAACAAAGGGAAGATATTTTACCCCAATGCGGACAAAGAAGTCATCAAAGCATATGCAGCTCAATTTGCTAAAGACATGGAGGTTTTTCTCCGCGCTAGAGCACAAGAAGTTGTTCGAGGAGGACTAATGGTGCTTACCTTTCTCACCCGTCTTGACGGAGCTCCTCATTCTCAAGTTTTTGTCAACAGGTCTTTATATTTGTTGGAATCTTGCCTCGTGGACATGGTCAAGAAGGTAAAACAAATGATGTTAGTCGAGTGCTGCTAGAAATTCTCTAAATTGCTGTTGAAAATTTCTGTTCATATTCTTAGATTTCCCGTGTATATTTCCGTAAAATAAGAAATACTTTTCCATTAGAACACTAGGAATGAGGGGTCATACTTTGGCAAAACAAATGAGCCTAAAGTTTCCTTCTTCAATTTTCTGGTGTAGGGTACTATAAGTGAAGAGAGAATGGACGAGTTTAACCTGCCGATGTATTATGCGTCCCCCCAAGAAATGAAAGAAGCAGTAGAAAGAAATGGGCGTTTCAGCATCAACAAAATGGTGGAGCTAGTTGAAGGATTAGCAGAAGCCTCTCCACTAACGGGGAAAATGATAGCTTCTCAATTGAGGGCGGTTCTGGAGGGACTCTTGAAGGAGAAAATGCAATTTGGGGAAGAGATGTTAGATGAGCTCTTTGACTCGTTTGCCCGGAAGCACGATGAGTCGTCTATCTTTGAGTTCGTGAGAGAAAGCAGCATCACGTTTGTTCTTCTCGAACGGAGCACTACCAACTAAGGGCTAAGGGAAAGCAGGTCTGATGAGTCCCATAAAATCGAGCTTCATTCTTTGGCACAAGCTGCTTTAATATATATCAACTTCTTCCAACAGATATTCCATAAGTATTCAATAATGTTGGAGCTGTGTCTCAGTGCTGCTGCTGATGTTCCGTCGTTTTATTTATTATTCAGTAAAATTTATTTGTTAGGCGGTTGGTTTGTTAGCTATTTTCTAGGAAGTGGAACAAGTCTGTGTTGCACGTCTGTGTGCGGTTATGATTTGCACGTTTGTGTCCAGTTCTGTTTTGCACGTTTGTGTGCGGTTTCAAAACAGGTTCTTATTTAGCTTGTACTTGACAGTTTTTTACGTAATGAAAGAAGTTCAATGTTTCTTCTCATTCCTTCTCTCTGTAAGAAGAAGTTCGTGAGTATTAGTTGAATATATCACTAATAACACATAAGAGCAGCAGATATATATCAGTGATGATAATCCAATTTCCGAACGTTCGTCCACAGTTTCTTCGAAATGGAACTTAAAGCATTTTTTTGCAGCAACTGCACCGAGTATTACCTTGTGATTATGAATGAATAATTAATATCTAAAGAAACTTGGACGATATTCTTCTCGTAGTATAACTCCTTGATTGAATCCACGCTGCAGTTAGTCAGAAGCATTAAAACCACAAAAGAGTTTGAGGTCAAAACTAATATAGCCAAATGCAAACGATTCCATGTTCAGGCCACCCGGGCTTTGGCTCACCTGTTCATTCAACCATGGGGTTAGTCGGGTATTTTATTGATTTGGAGTTTTACCCATCTAAAGTTTGCATCCTCGTTACCCAAGGAAAAAAAAAAAAAGAAGAAGAAAAAAAGAACTTGGCTTGCACAGAATCTATCTGCAAATGCAACCAGTCTTTTCACCGTCAACGCCTAGAAAAAGTTTAAGGAACAATCCAACAGGGTGCACATGCTATGTCTGTAAGAAGTTGAAGCAACAATCTTTTATAAAAGCTCCTTGAGATGAGAAAGGTTGAGTTTTCAAAGGATTATTTCATGGGAGGCACATGCTATGTCTGTAAGACGTTCATAACTCAAAGGTTGCCTCGTCGTGACCACTCAAACACCACGGGGTTTCACTTTGGGTAAAGTAAAGAAAGGCGAGAACGCAATGCAGTTTCATTATAGTTGGACTCAGGAGCTCAATGATAGCCAACACTCAGAAGTCCACAAATTGCACTCACTTCATTATGATAGACTTCTGCGTATTGGAATCCGTGCACCTCTAAGTGTACTACACTTCCGATGGTTTGCGCGGAAGCTAAGAGTGATCGTTTTAGGTGAGTACGTGAGATTTTACTTGGCAAGGGGACGAGAGGATATGTAAATAAAAGTGGACTTTCACGGGAAGAGAAGCATAGGGAAAAAGGAAAGGTTTTAATTATTAGAGAAATACAAACGGAAGGAGAAGGAGCTGAACTTTTTGGCCCACTCACAAGATTGGACGTCCACCTCTCTATTTATAGGCATGCATCACCGACTTAGACATGCACATTTGTTCTTATCCTTAGCGAGCTCTATTATAGAGCTTCGTGAACCGATTCAAGGCAAATATCTCTGCCACTTGCAGAAAGGATTTTGTGGACTTTTCCACACGAATTTAGTGGACTCCTATCAATTCTTTTGCCGCCAAGTACCAAATTTTATTGTAAGATTTTTCTTGACGATTCTGGAAATTGGGTCAATCGAAAGGAATGATTGCTTTTGCACAGAGAAAATGGTGGAGCTGCCTGTAGACAGCACGAAAGGAAATCCTGCAATAGTTAGAGAGTGGACTTCGTTGACAAAACTTTCGATCATGTTTTGAAGATTGACAAAACCTTCCATAAGCATTTCATGACTTTGATGAAAAAAATTTCAGGTGATACTCTTGGAGCAACTTGATTCAAACTTTGATCTATATATCATCAAACCCAAAGACTTATCAAGACATCTTGATTGTCTATGTCAAAGATATCGATGTCATTTAACTTATATGAGGACAACCATAAAGCTTGCACGACATACATTTTTAGACATTACGTAAAGTATTTCTAGATGATTGAGAATTTTAGAATCAATTTGAATTATGTGAAGCGCAACAACTAGTAATTTGACTTCACCAAAAAAAAAAAACAATTAGTAATTTGACTTGGATTTCTATCCTCATAGATATTGATTGTCTATCTATCTAGGAGGGATGAATATCAATGTAATCCTCCTCTTCCAAGGATTTGTTATTTGATGGACAATAATATGGAGATGAAACACTTTTTTAAACAAGGAACTCCACTTATGGAAATTCAATCTCTATTGTATGGGCAATAGAATCAAAGGAAGATGCTAATATTATAGTCTAGACAGTATTTAGATCTTCTCATTTAGTGGATTGATGGGATGAATAATTCTCAGAAGTATTGTCCAACGGTTAGCTTGGAAATCGAGGAGTCTAAGAGGAGATCTTGGTGCCGAAGGAAGAACAAAATCTAAAGTCTGCAATTCCAAAGTTCAAAAAGAGCGTTGACATTTTTATACTTGTCTCTGTGAGCTAAAATTGTAATATTTGAGAGGCAGTTATCTAAGAGTGACCATGTGAGATCAGAAGATACAATAACACATACTTGAGTAGAGAAGTACTCTGTAACTTTTGATTGATTTTCTAGTGAAATCCAATCAATAGATTGCTAGTGTGGGAGGGTAGACGTAGGTTTACTATAAATTGAACCACTATAATTGTTGTGTGCAATCTTCTCTATCCCTTTATCTCTCTTTTATTTTGTTCGATGGTTTATTGCACATAGAAAGATCTAATCGTTGCGTATCTTTTCATCATATGTTGTTCATTTAATCACCTATTTATCCCCCTTTGGGTGATAGTACTGGCCTCCACAAACTTCGCATTGGAGAGCCGTTAGTAAGGGATTCTTAAGGAGCAACTCATGAACGAGACATTAGATGATTTTTTTTACTGTGGACTCGAAAGCATGAAGTCTCCTCCATTTTTCGAGTCTGTGAACGGCTGCATCATGTTCTTGTTGCTCAAACGGACTGCTAGTGATCAAATTTTACTAGCAGATAGATCCAAGCAAGGGAACTTTCTAACCCAACATTCAACAGAGTTCATGGTAAATGCATGATTAGTCTATCCATTATTGGTGAGATAAAGGTTGGATAATTGTCAAGACGAGAACTCCAAGAAGATAGTACAACTTACGTCCGTATTAATCTCGAGGAATTAAAACGAAAGGAGGGCCAGTCGGCTTGATAAGCAGAATCAAAACAAAGGATGACAAGTGCCTGAAGTGACTTATAACTAGAGTCGCAAAATTGTTTGCTAAAATAATTATCTAATCCTAATGTTTCATGATTGCACTTTAAAATGATCAAAAGCCTCCATTCAAGTGCTTCACATGCTGCAAGTTTGACAAGCATCTGGGTTTGAGTTTTGAAGCTATATTCTATTTCAACGCATTGAAAATCTGTAAACCATGTCACAAATGGAGATGAAGAAGAGCAGTGTATCTTCTGGATTCGTAAGTAAAAGAAGACGCAGAAGAAGAAATTGTTTCTTCATTCAATTGATGTAATTTCTGTACAGTATCATGTATTTAATTACAAAGAAAGAATTAATAAAGGAAATGAAATATTCTCCTATCTTTTCCTATGTTTCTAATCCTAAAAAAGACTTGATACAAATTAGTGAATCATAGCTGCCAACACTCCCCCTCAAGCTAGTAGCTTGTATATGTCCAAGACGCATATCTTGTTTAGAAGATATGTATGTTGTCTTTGACAAAGAGGCTTAGTAAATATATCCGCAGGTTGCTCTGAGGTTCTGATTCCTCTCGTCTCGACAATTCCTTCTTGAATCTTTTCTCGAGTAAAATGACAATCGACTTCTATATGCTTTGTCCTCTCATGCAGTATAGGATTTGCTGCAAGTTTGATTGCTGAATCATTGTCACAGAAGAGTAAAGTTGGTCCTTTAACTTGTGCTTCGAGATCTAGAAGGAGACCCCTTAACTAGACTATTTCACAAACAGTCTTAGCCATAGATCGGTATTCGGCTTCAGCTGAAGACAAGGACACAATAGACTACTTCTTTGTCTTCCATGAAAGTAATGATTCTCCAAATTTGATGCAAAAACCAGTGATAGACCTCCTGCTCATAGGACATGTGGCATAATCTGCATTGCAATAGGCCGTCATCTCCATGTTGCACTTTCGAGAAAGGAGTATGCCTAAGCCTGGACATGTCTTCAAGTATCTCACAATCTTCAAGGCTGCATTAATGTGAGATTGCTTTGGACTGTGCATAAATTGACTAAGAGTCTGCACTGCATAGCATATGTCTGGCCTAGTCATGGTGAGGTATATCGGTTTCCCTCTGAGCCTCTGATATTCTGAGGGATCTTTTAATAATAAATCATCAGAAGGAGAAGATATGCCAGTATCATAGTCAATAAAAGTCAGTTTGGCATTTTGTTCGATAGGAATAACTGATGGTCTACAGCCTGACAGTCCTGCTTCTGATATGATCTCCATTACGAATTTCCGCTGGCTTAATGAGATTCCCTTATCTGAACGAGCTATCTCAATTCCAAGAAAATACTTAGATGGCCCTAAGTCTTTGATATGAAAAGTGGAATGCAGATACTCTTTGAGTTTCTTTACAGCAGAATCATCATTTCCTATGATAAGTATGTCATCAACATAGATCATCAAATAAATAGATGACATACCTTTTGTCCAAGTGAATAAGGCATAGTCATACTTGGACTGTTTGAACCCAGCGGCCATGAGTGCATTGGTGAACTTAGCGTACCATTGTCAGGAAGCTTGCTTTAATCCATAAAGAGATTTGCGGAGACGACACACCTTCGACTCCCCCTGTCTCCGTAATCCTGGTGGAAGCTCCATGTATATTTCTTTGTCGAGATCACCATGCAAGAAGGCATTATGGACGTCCATTTGATGTAGTGGCCAGTCACGAAAAGTAGCAACAGATAAAAAAGCACGAACCATGACATCCTTTGCTACAAGCGAAAATGTTTCATGGTAGTCGAAACCCTCTCACTGTGTGAAGCCTTTAGCTACGAACCGGGCTTTGTACCTTTCTATAGAGCCATCTGCTATGTAATTAATCTTATATACCCACTTGCAACTGATTGATTTGCGATGAGTAGGTAATGTCACAACATCCCAAGTACGATTCTCCATCAAGGCATGTAATTCAGATTCCATGGCCTTCTGCCAACGAGGATAACTTTTTGCCTCATTATAACTAGAAGGCTCTTGTTCCTTAGAAATACGGCTTATACAACATAGATGTTCTGGCGATAACCTATCAAAGGAAATATAAGACGAGATAGGGTAACGAGTACCTGATGATCGTAAAGAACCACATACATAATCTTTCGTCCAAGTAGGTGGACGAGTAGCTCGACTAGAGCATCGTTGTGGCTCATGTTGTGTCAAGGATGGTTCATCAGTGATTCTTGCTTCTGAAATATCTCCCAACTGTGCTGGTTCTTCTAGTGCTGGCTATTCTATAGGAGGCTGTTCAATGGAATCCTCAATAGCATTCTCAGAAGGCATTGGAGGCAAGATATCAGCTGATCTTGGAGGGGAAGTAATAATGAATTTTCCTCCAGAAGATAATCTTATTCCAATAAGAATTGCCTATTTGTTGTCTTCTCTTCTTCAGATAAGGAAGTGAATTTTGAAAAAGGAAAAACATCTTCATGAAAGACAACATCCCTGCTTACAAAGAAATCTCCTGTAGATGGTGTGTAAAGTCGATATCCCTTTTGCAAGGTTGGATAGCCCATGAATATGCATTGTCTAGTACGGGGTGCCATCTTATCTTTATATCCTACTGTAGTTACATAACATAGACATCCAAAGACTCTAAGATGACTCAGATCTGGTTTCCTTCCATACAACAGCTCAAAAGGTGCCTTTCCCTTTAGGATGCGTGACGGCATGCGATCGATCGGGTATGTTGCTGTGACCACACAATCTCCCCAAAAATTTTCAGGAATAAAAGCTTGAAATTTAAGTGCACGTGCCACTTCTAAGAGATGACGATGCTTTCTCTCAACAACGCCATTTTGCTGGGGTGTATAGGTACAGAAACTCTCATGCAAGATTCCATTTAGAGAAAATAATGAAGCACATTCAGCATTGAAAAACTCTCTTCCATTATCAGTACATATCCGACGGATTGGTTTTTGAAATTGAGTTTTTGATAAGGAAATGAAGGTCTTTAGATGAGAAAAGACCTGATTTTTGGATTGCATAAGAAATATCCATGTTGCGCGAGAGTAGTCATCCACGATTGTGAGAAAGAACCTAGACCCATCATGATTCAAGATATGATAAGGTCCCCAAACATCAGCATGAATTAGAGAAAAAATGTCATCTACTCGGGAAGTGCTATTCTGGAAGGGAGCACGTGTTTGCTTAGCTATGGGACAAACAGGACATTCAGGACAAGGAAATGATGCACTGTGATCCAATCTTTTATGATGAAGAAAATTTATATTATTGGCAGTAGCATTACACAATGATTTATTGAACTCGACATGGGGTAATTGAAAAAAATGCGAAAATTCCACCCAAAAATACAGTCCCTGGTTGACTTTACCCAAGCCCATCAGTTTGCCACTCGAAAGGGCCTGAAAGAAGCATTTATCAGAATGGAAAAGAATGCTACATTAATTTTCTTCACAGGCTTGAGCAACTGAGATTAGATTGAAGTGGAAATCAAGAACATAAAGCACATTTCGAAGAGTAATAAGGGAACTAAGATTCACAGTGCCAGTCATAATGACTTTGGTGGTATTACCATTCGGGAGTTGTATTGATATGGGGAAAGGTAATTTTGTAATGTCGGAAAAAAAAAACCTTATCACAGACTATGTGGTCACTAGCACCTAAATCAATAATCCATGCATTCGTCGAAATTGAGTTCATCAAACAGTAAGATGTACTTGTGAAGCTTCCTCCCTTATCAGTTGCATCCAATTTCTTCAATGCTTCCATCAGCTCGTGATATTGTTCATGGGTAATTGATTTTCCCAATGGTTGGCCCGATACCTGAAAAACTGAGGAGAATTTCCCTTTTTATTTTTCTCTTGGTTTCCCATGCAATTTCCAGCAATTCTCAATTGTATGGTGCAGGCATTTACAATAATCACAATACATTTTACCTCTTCCTTTTGGCCCATTATTTTTCACATTTGATGAGGGCCTGATCGTGGGCTGAAAAGCTTGGGCCAAAACGAGCCCATATGGACTGTCGGATCCTGCAAAGAATAGGCCACGTGAGCCATTCGGCCTATGAATGCTTGATGATCGCGAGCCGTCCGATCCAGTTAGATGGATGCCACGCGAGCCGTTGGATCCACCCGCTCCCTGGAAGAGACGTGATCCATCCGATTGGTGGAAGTGATCTCCACCGTCCGTTCCTTTTCTTAAAAGCGATCTAAGGTCTTTGCAAAGGAACCCTAGTTCCGCCTCTCCTCTTCCCGTGCTCTTTTGTGAGGAGTGGAACTGGCTCCTTGCCGCCAGGACCATTCTGTCTCCTCCCTTGCCATGGTTCACCGTCTTCTGTTAGCTCTCCTCTTGTATGGCGAGTTGATAGATACGGCCGAGACTCGGCAGGGGCTCCATGGTCAGTATTTGGGAACGGAACGACATACGCTTCGTTGAGGATGAGAAGGAACCTCGTCACCTTCTCCCTTTCTCGCATTTTCTTGTATTGCTATTGAATGTTGTCGGGCCAGTCGAACTTTTCCTCGGCTGCCTCTAATTCATTCCACAGAGCTGAGAGTTTATTGTATATCGTCGCGACGGTCATGTTCCCCTGTTTCAGATCTGAGATCTATTGTGTGAGAGAAAAGATCTTAACTTGATCAAGTTTTCCATAAATTTCTTATATGTTCTCCCACATTTTCTTCAAATCTTCCGTCGGGGGGAGTTCGGCAGCGACTTCGGGTGCAATGCAATTTCCAATCCAGGTCCTGACCAATTGGTTGCATCGCTTCCAAAGCCGTGCCATCCGCTCGTCAGATGGAATCGGGAATGTTCCGTCGATGAAAACCTCTTTATCCTTTGTTATAAGTGCTCGCCGGAATTCGCGCGACCAACTTGAATAATTGTCAGCACCTGTTAGTTGCTGACTTATGATCTTTAGCTTTGGTCCGTCGCCGTTTGTTGTATACAGAGGATCGTCGGGTTCTGGCTGGCCACTGGTAGCAAGGATCTGATATGGAAAGAAATTGGGCGTAGGATTCGGGTAGGGATTTGTGCCCTGACCCGGACCACTCATCCCAAATCCGTGACCCGCATTGTGAAAACCCGGGTAGGGATTCATTCCCATACCTAGTCCAATCGATTCGCTTGTCTGCTTCGGGCCAATGGTTGGATTTGCCCCATCGCCGGTTGGTAGACCTCCATCGGCTCAGGCGTTGCTTTGGTAGCCAGGCGATGATGCATTGGGGATCGGCCCATGGTACCATGGATACGGCATCCATTGGTAAGGGTAGCCCGCGAAGGGTTGCCTCGGATTAGCCTGAGCCTGCTGTTGCCATTGCGCGTGTTGAGGTTGGGTCTAGATCTGGCTTCCCTGTTGTTCTGATGCAGGTATTACAATGGATGAATCTTGATCTCTCACGGTTTGCAGCGATGCTTCTGCTGCAGATTGGTTGACTGGAGTTAAGGTAAGGTCTTGCAGTTTTGTCATGGTGAATAAAGAATTGATTCCTTTGGTAACTCCTTCTGCAGATGTGGTTCCTCACTTAGGCAATCAAAAAGACTGTGATTCCTACGGCAACACTTCTCTGGAATTTGGAGTTCCTTTGCGAGGTAATCGGAGCGGAAGCAAAAGTCAGTTCAGAACCACAGATGGCTCTGATACCATGTCACAAAAGGAGATGAAGAAGAGCCGTGTATCTTCTGGATTCGTAAGGAAAAGAAGACGCAGAAGAAGAAATTGTTGCTTCATTCAGTTGATGTAATTTATGTACAGTATCATGTATTTAATTACAAAGAAAGAATTAATAAAGGAAATGAAATATTCTCCTATCTTTTCCTATCTTTCTAATCCTAAAAAAGACTTGATACAAATTAGTGAATCATATCTTCCAACAATAGCGAATTCGATGATGCCACACAAGAACTGATTCGATCTTTTTTTCATTTGAGTACTACTTCAACTTTCACATCGCGCCTGCACTCTTGTTGGGGATACATCTGCATAGAAAGAACTTACCAGTCTCACAAAAGCAAATCAAAGCAATGACTCGAACGTTAGATTGGCAGAAGCAGGGGGAGGCAGTGAAGATGTTGGTTTTGTTTATTTAGAAGACCCAACACTAAGGATTGTCGCACGTAGGGACTGCACATACATCATATGGAATTTACTGCATAGGGCATCCTCGCAATTATGTGAAAATGCATGTTTCTACTCAAGTACCTTGTTCCCAAAGCCACCAAACTAAATTCTTGCCCAAAGATTGCCCGAGCAAGCAAGGTAAAGCTCCTTCATAAATGAATTAATGATCCAGAGTTAGATGTCATTACCTAGAGGTTTAATACACCTTTAATGAACCCATTCAACCTCTAGGAACTTACACAAGAAAGAGTCATCTCAGGGATAATATTGAATTCACTTGTAATCTACCAGGAGAAAGCTGATTAAGGTCACAACCAGAACAAGCATATTATTGCACTATATTAGAAGGTTACAAGTACGATAGAGGAAAAAGAAAGGAAAAATACACGAGAAACACTTTCGAGTGAAAAACATCTCGCCTTGTCCAACTCCACCAATCTAAATGAAGGGTGTATTTTATGGCTTGTTCGCTGCTGAGGAACGCAATTTGCTCAGGCTAGTAGTTATATAGTTAAGCAGCATATCTCTTGGTGGAAGGCATTCCTTAATCAACGGAACTTCGTTGAAGTTTTGAGCCCATTCATGAAGGGATGGGAACCTCTCAGCATCAATTATCTTCATGCCTCCAGCTTCTTCCAAGACGCTGAGGAAATGCGGGATCCAACCGGCCATAAGATCCAAATAGCCTATCTTCTCTCCCCCGAAGAACTCCTTCCCCTCAATCTGCTTCTCAAGATATGCAAAAGACTCTAATGCAGTCTCCACTGCTTTCTCCTTTTCTTGCCCATCTTCCGCACAACAGGCTTCCCAAGCACCGAAGACACACCGTTCTCAATGACACGGGGAGAAAAAAAAGCAAGCTTGTCAAGAAGAATTATTTGACTCGATGAGAAAGTAATTCTGCTGTAGCCACAAACATGCATGACATAAAGTCCTATATCTCTCAAAGATGTGAATTATGTATTCTTTTTTGGTGCCAGAAGAAAATTTGACCTATAGAGCCAACAAATCTACAATTGTTAAAGAGGATTTCATAACATTAACTCTTTTAATATGGTGCAAGTTTAATGGTGCAAGTTTGAATCTTGGAGCAGGGGAAAGCCGCCGCCCTTGACGAGGAACAGCGAAAGGCAAGGCCAAAAGGAGGAGGAGATTCGGAAGAGACGTATAAAAAAGGAGGAGATAATGGGTGCGTTTGGTTACACTTCTGGGGAAAGTTTTTAGGAAATTGCAAAGAATTTTAAATCAAAGGGGTTTTTCAAAATGCAAATAGCTTTTGGAAAATTATAATATGAAAGTCCATTTCGAAGTATCTTTGGACAAAATGTTGTTTGGAAGACTTATATTTACAAAGCACATTTATTAATAAAAAAAGAAAAAAAATATCTAGCCCGTAAGGGCAGCGGCTGCCGGCAATATGGGATCACCGGCAGCGGCCGTTAGGCAGCCCTTGGAAACCACCGGCGAGGGCCGCCCGAGGTCGGGCGACCGCCGGCGGGGGTCGCGTGACCCCCGGTGAGACCCTCGCCTGAGGTCGAGGGACCTCGGCGAGGGCCGCACCCGGTTCGCGCGACCTCACTGGCGGTCGCGCGACCCCGATCGGCCGTCGCCGAGGCTACGCAACCCTCGCCTGAGGTCGGGGGACCTTGGCGAGGGTTGCGCTTGGGTTGCGCGACCTTGGCAAGGGTCGCGCCTAGGTTGCGCGACCTTGTTGGCGGTCACGCGACCCCGATCGGCTGTCACCGAGGCTACGCAACCCTTGCCTGAGGTCGCGCGACCTTGGCGAGGGCCGCACCTGGGTCACGCGACCTCGAGCAGCTGTCGCCGGGGCCACGTGACCCTCACCTGAGGTCATGGCGACTCAAATTTGAGCCATGAGGACCCAAATCTGGGCCGCCATGACTCGTCGGGGCAGCCCCTTGCCATGGTCGTAGAGTTGCCGCAACTCACGAAAGGTCACGCAACGCCGCCGCGACTCGTGGAGGTCACCCGACTCTCCGATGACGATCGCCTAGGTTGTCGAGACCACGCCGGCGTCCCTTTAGCCGTCGCCGGCCACTCGCAGTCAAGAAGAACCAAACCGGCCACCCTCAACGAAGAAGATGAACAATGTCTCCTCACAAGGGCAAAAAATGGAAAAACAAAAAGTTCGTAAGGACAATTTCGAAAAATAAAATAAAATAAACAGTACTCACGTGGGCATGCCAAGAAAGCTGAAAGCCCAAGGCAGGTCCTCACCTGCCTTGGGCTTTCCGCCTTCACAAGGCTGGCATTTTCCAAATGGGGGTTGAAAATTTTTTTGCCAAACACCCCTACATTAGCCCAAAGATCTTTAGGGGCTCAAAGATCCTTGGCAAAGTGGTTGCCAAACATAGCCAATATGCATCTTTCATTCGACGACAGTGAAAAAAAAACGACAGATGAATGATGTCGCGACCCAATTTTTCGAGGTTTGCCACCTAAAACTAGGTTGATGGACTACTAAGTCTTTAAGCTTAACTCAGGCTCTCCCAAGCCCATACCAAATCGCGACTTAGGGTTTTGACATACAAAAGCTTATTATCTAGGAGTCGCCACTAATCGGTTTAGGGTAGGTCGATTAGACACCTAAGTAAAATAATGGGAGTATTATTTTACTCCTACGAACTAGAGATTTTGGGTACAGGGACTTGGTTACACTAGACTATCCTAGTGCCCTTTCAGTACCATTTCTTTTTAATTTTAAGAAAATGTTTGGCACTTGAGTTGATTTTAATTTAGCTTCTTAACGTGTGAGGTGATTATACATATGCACATACCACCAATTTAACACATCAGGAAAGCAATTAAATAATGCAAAAACATACCTTATTGCAACGAAAGCATCTGCAATGTTAAATCAGAATTCACATCAACAATCCTAGATATGATTCCTAATTAACAAGCAATCAATTTTTTTTTTTGTTTTCACTTTATTTAATGAAAGTCATGTGATGCACGCTAATAATCTAATATGACATGGCGACATGACCTAAACTATATGACATGAAGAAAATGCAATAATTGAATGTAATCTAAATGATCTAATTATAATGACATGCAATGCGATGCAATGACATACCAAATTATTTAAACTAAAATGACATGCCTCATGCAATTTAATATGCAAGCTATATGTCACGTGACATTTATTAAATGACTTAGTCTAATGACAAGAAAGTTCTAATTAAATGAACTTAATGAAAACTAAATGACGTGCATTTGATGTTTCTATTTTTAAAAATGCAATCTATCCTAAAAATTGAAATTAACTTATGCAAAGACAAAATTTGTATTTTCTTTCATGAAATTCGAATGCAAAAATGATCTAGCTAGATTGAATTTCTATCTAATTAAAAAAAGGATTAGGTCATATTAAATCCTAATTTAAATTAAGACATTATCTCAACCTAATATGCAATCTATTTAATATGCAATGACGTGCGGAGCATGCTCTAATTCTACATGACATATGCATGATATTTTTTATTTTTAATAATGTTCGAAATTTAAAAATGCCACGTAATTAAACATGCAACTTAAATTAAACAAAAACTAATATCCTAAATGAATGCATTTTTTTGTTTTTATATTTTTTTAAATCTAAAATAAAACCTATATTCTAGATATGCAAAATAACAAGAAATATTCTAAAACCAATTGAAATCCTAATTCAAATATCTTTTTGGTTTTTCTTAGTGATTTTCTAAAATAAACATTAAATCTAAACAAACAAGATACTTAACAAATAAAGGATTAAAATAAACGAAAAAATAACCCATTATCTCACGGGTCAAATTAACGATTATTTTTAACCCTGAACATCACGACAAAAAATCAAAATAATTAAAAAATCTAATCCGAAATCTTACGGATCAAATTAATAATTAAATTAATTTAACAATTGATATATCATAAACAAACCCCAAAAATTATCATAATTAAAAAAAATGACCCGACGTCTTACGGGTCAAATTAAATAATTACAATAACCTTAATGACAATTCCTATGGATAATGCCTATAAGAATTATAACCTAAAAAAAAAAAACACCTCACAATATTCAACTTAAACAATAATAATAAGACTAACTAAAAGTAAAATAAAATGACATAAAATAAAAAATAAAAATAAAAGAAAAACAACCTAAGGAAAAATAGGGGGCAGCCAAATTGGTTGATCCGGCCAGGGGGTCGCCGGTGGCGGTCGGCGCGGAGCAGGGTGGTGCGGCGGCGGCGAATAGGTCAGGTGCGAGGGTAGGCCGGCGGCGTTGGCACCGTTCGGGTGGAGCAGCAGCTGGAGGCGGGATCGGCGAGGGGGGTGCTCGGGCTCTTGATTGCAGGTGAGGCAGATCCGGCGATAGCAACAGTGTCGCCGGGCTTCGACTCCGGGCAGCCGGGAGAGATGGATGCGCAATGGAGCAGCTCGATTTGGGGATCGGGTCGTTGGGGCGCGATGATTGGGCCTGATTGCAGAAACGGTAGTAGTGGCAAGGGAGTTGCTATGTCGTCGACGGGCAAAACGCAGCGACGAGGTCGCGGCTGGGGCGAACCGGTGGCGTCGGGGTCGTCGACTGGTGAGGTGCGGCGGATAGCTGGCTTCGGGTCAGGAGCGATGGGTTGCTCGGCGAGGAATCCGGCACGGGCGTCGAGGCGGCGCGAGCTTCGGATCGGGAGCGATGGGTCGCTCGGCGAGGCTTCGGGGCGGCGGCGGTATGGGTCTCCGGGCAGTGCGGCGGAGCGGGCCGGGGGAGACCAGCGCCGGTGCAGTCGCCGGTGCGAGGCGCTCGGACGGGGGGGCCTTCGGGAGAGACGATGAACAGTGGCGCCCCCCCTTCTTCTCTCTCTGCTGCTGCTTTTTCCTTTTTCACTTTTTACTTTTTACTTTTCTTCCTCTCCAATCTCCAACGCACGAATCCTTGCCTCCTCTCTTTTATATATATATAGTTTTTCCCTTTTTCCAACCCCCCATAAACCGAAAGAAACCCCCTCTTTTATAGGCCGAAAAATGTAACTCCTTTGATCAATATTTCATCCAATGAAAAGATTGCCGATAACCTCTTGATTGCCGATAACCTCTTGATCACAAAAAATATTTTTTATTCTCCTTACCTCCCGAATATCCTCTAATGATTTTTTTTTTTCGCCTATTGATAAAGATGAGATTGCAATGCGGTTTCTTCAATTTTCAAAAAATCACCATCATATTGCACAAAATCTTTATTTAAATAATTTTTGTCATTTAAAAGAAACGGGCTTGAGCCGATTTCTCGTTTTATGGGCTTAGTCCGGCCTGTTAATTTAAACTCAAAAAACAATTAATTCGAAGCCATTCACCACCGGTCCTAAAAAATAAAAATGCAAAACGTATAAATTAAAAGTAAACACACCTAAAATTAATGCTATGCAAATGAATTATAATATTTAAAATTAACCCCTAATGACTAAATGGGCCGCGAAAATTTAGGTGTCAACAAATGATAGCTAGAAGCGAACCGGAATTGATTATGCTCCAATTAAAGAATTCATTGTTTAACATCTGCCAAGCTAAGTAGTACCGATACTGACACGCAACACGTGACACGACACAACACGTTGACATGTCGTTTTTCAAAAAATAGAGAATTTCGACACGTTAGGACACGTTTATATAATAATAATAATAATAATAATAATAATAATAATAATAATAATAATAATAATAATAATAATAATAATAATAATAATAATAATAATAATAATAATAATAATAATAATAAGAAATTATCATTTTTATGATTATTTCAATCAAATTAATTTAAATCAAATTCATAAATAATTAAATAATTAAAAAAGCTTAGAATAAATATACACTAAAAACATTAATTCGCCATTTATTAATATCATTCATTGTTTCAATTTGATAAATTCAACTCTATTTCAATAATTCATAAAATTTGGAGAAAAAACAAGCAATACATATTATGAACTCGCATGTTAGATATATTGGAAGAGGAGAAAAAAAAAACTTAAGGGGTGAATTGCGTATCATGGGAAGTGGTTGTTAGAAGAGAAGAGAATACTAGCTTTTTTTCTTTCTCCATTTATTATTTTTATTATTGTGTTTTATTTTTTCATATATATTTTTGACCTCTCATTTATTGAATTTTTAAAATTGACCTCGATATCAAAATCACATGTTGGAAACTCGTATGTTAAAATTTCAACTCGAGTGTCGGAGAATGTTGGAAAGTGTCAGACACGTGTCGAAGTGTCTGACACGACATGAAGGCTCTTGGAGAGTATCAGTACTTCATAGCTGCCAAGTTTGACTAGATGTCGTAGACAAGTTTCTTGAAAGTTATAGTTGTTGACAAGTGAAAGGGAAAGGGACATCAGGAGATTTATCTTTGCCTATGCGCAATTTATCTCCCTTCATGAAAAAAAGATATGATTTTTCTTTTGTCATTTGATGCTATCAATCTAGATATATTTTTATTAATACACAATTTATCATAATTCATATTTGCGATACGCTAATTTCTAGTAAACTTTTTTTCGAAACACATTTTGGACTCCAAATCAAGTATGCTTCCCCGATATACCGATTATATATATAACATTAAATACATGGATCATCATTAGCCCCGTTTGTCGCCATAAATTTTACATGAAATATAAATTTATATACACGTATTTTTTTTGTAGAATATAGTTGATTTTCGTTGCTAGTCCTGCAAATTGAATAATTTCAGTTGCAGTAGGTAATTCTTCTAAAAAGTCGTGCCACGTCCGAAGATCCCCTTATTCTTCTCTTTGGTTCAGTTTCAACAATATTCACCAGAGTTGGCAACTACTATATCTGGGCCTGAGAAACGCGAGAAATTTATCTGGGCCCGAGAATCGCGAGTCATCTCGCCGTATCCATGGGCCGTGGGCGCGGCCCAAACCGGGGAAGGGGCGCCCGGGGAAAAGACGGACGTGCCCATTTCGGACCCCATCATTTGCGACATCGACACTGATTCATAGACGTTGCGTTGCATCAAAGTTAAAATAAATAACTAAAAAAGAAGAAGAGGAGGAGGAGGAGGAAAAAGAAAGGCATAAAAAGACCAAAGAGGACTTCGCCCTCGCAGCTTAAGCGCACGCTCCCCCTCTCTCTCTCTCTCTCTCTATCGAGCAGGAGAGAGGGTCACTCTACTGAAACCTGAAATTCTTTCTACAATGGCGTCTTCATGCCGTAGATAAGAAATTCTTTTGCTTCTGGGTTTCTTTGATTTTCTTCTGTCGCGTCCGGTTTTCTTAGGAAATTGGAATCTTGAGAAGATCGATCGCGTCATGTCCATTCATTTTAAAGTATTATGCATTCTAGAATTTAACTACAAATGCTAGGATGATTTGAATCCATAGATATTTCCTTCCTTGATAGTAATTTTTCTTTGTTCTTTATTTCACTTTCTCGAAAAAATTTATGACTAAATTGATCAAATTAAAAATTTTAAGACTGAATAGACCATCGTACGATACGTTTAGAATTTTTCGGATAAATATGGGAAGTTTACCATCTTGCTCTACCATTGGTTGACAATGATTTATCATAATTTTGTTTTCTTGCATGACATTGATCTACGGAAACTTTTGCTTAAAATCTATTATTTCTGAGAGCGATGACTCTTATCATGACTGCAGAAGTTCATGGGGATCTTGGTCTTCATTTTTCGCTTTTAGTTAAAGATTCACACAGGAGTGCATGCAAATGGATGAAACGATGGAAAGATGCTCAGGATGCTTGAGATTACATAAGGCGAGAGTTTTCCTGAATCATTACTTTTGATCTTTTTACTGATGCGTACCGTATTTTGAGGAAAAACAAATGGGACGTGAGGCGTAGTGATCTTGAAAGGCCTTGTCAAACATCGTTTAGGACGTTATGCCGGCCTATTAAGTAAGCACGTCAAATTGCACGAATCATGGTGCGATTCAATAACTCCGTGCCGAAGTTCGACTCAAACAAAGTAATTGATGGACTTGAGCTTGTGTTGAAGCGTAGGTCAAAGTACTTCAACACAAATATGATACTGAAATATTTTGCAGGCAAAAATGGAGCAACAGGTTTTGGGGAAGGCCTTCCTAGTTGCACCATAAAAAGGAACGTACGAAGCACATGGTTTTTGACGTCAGATTTTTTGGAGTTTCTTTCAAAAGTATATCCCTAAAATTGGTGGCTTCGTCCAACTTACAGGGGGCATAAATATTCACCGAACAACAATCTCAATCGCCAAAATTTTCAAATTAGACCCTAATTCCCAAGATCTCTAAACTAAACCTCCGAGTGTTCTGTCTTCTCTCTTTCTTCCAGGAACTGTTAGAAAATAGTAAAATTGATTTTGTATTTTGATTATCTTATTTGTCTTTTAATTTGTTTAAGTGTGTGAAAGCAAGAGTCTCTCGGTTGGCAAACCGCCAAAGAAAAGTGCGGCAGCACCACTTCTTCAACCGCCAAAGTAGAATTCTCCAGAAGAAGCCAAAGCAAATTAAAATAATGGGCACACAATATAATATTAATATAGTTGCTGTTGGAGACTTGAAGAACACGAAGGAAAGGAAGCAAAGATTGCGGCTGGCAATTTTTTATTCTCATTGAAGAAAGCAAGAAGAAGAGAATTCGCAGCCCACAAATTTTGACTTCTTAACCAAGAAGAAAAGCTCTCGCACGTTGAAGGCAAATGGCGGTGGAGTTCAGGCGGTGATATGCTTATAAATATAGGTTATGTTAGTTTATTTTGTGTGTAAGAGAGTGAAATTTTTGAGAGAGTTTTAAGCTTAGCAAAGCTTGTGTGTGTACTCCATTAAGCCTTTACAAGGCACATTGTATAATATAATCTCTCTTTGTGTGTTTACTCTCTCCCTCCAAACCCTTTTGGTTCCAACAATTGGTATCAGAGCTAGCAATGGCATCCACTAGTTCTGTTCAGATGCAACTTCCGAAGTTGAACGGAAAGAATTTCAACAACTGGTCCGTCCAGATGAAGGTTCTTTTCAAGTCCCAAGATTTGTGGAACCTGGTGGAGAACGGCTACACCGAAGTAGCTGATGCTGAAGACTTCAATGCCTTGAGGAAGGAGGAGAAAGAAGCGTTGGTGGAATCTCGAAAGAAAGATCAGAAAGCATTATATGCGATCTTTCAAGCCGTAGAGGAGACGATATTTGAAAAATATCGAGTGCAGAGACAGCGAAAGAAGCGTGGGATATATTGCAAAAATCCTACAAAGGCGATGATCGTGTCAGGCGGGTGCGGCTTCAAACACTTCGAGGAGATTTTGAGTCTTTACGCATGAAGGACTCTGAATCTATCTCGGCTTACTTTGATCGTGTACAAACCATCGTTAACCAAGCGAGGGTTAATGGTGAAGAGCTCCAAGATGTACGAGTCGTAGAAAAATCTTGAGGTCCTTGCGAAAGGTTTGACTACGTTGTTGCGGTGATCGAAGAAGGCCAAGATATATCAACCATGACGTTGGAGCGGTTGATGGGTTCATTATGTTCGCATGAGCAAAGAATGAACCAGAAGTCCATCAGTTCGAATACTGAGCAAGCATTGCAGAGTCGGGTCACTCAATCAAATCGAGGAGGTCATCATGGTGGCCGAGGTCGTGGAGGTGCCCAAGGTAGAGGTGGAAATTTGAATTTCACTTGAAGATATAAAACACGTGACAAATCAAAGGTCAAGTGTTTTAACTGTAACAAATTCGGACATTACAAATCCGAATGTCAAGCAAACATGGGGCAAGAGCAGCCAAGATATGTGCACGCCGTTGATGCAAATGAAGACGTGGTGCTAGCATGCCAAATGGATGAATCAAGTACCATGAACACAAAAATTTGGTACCTTGATACTGGGTGCAGCAATCACATGTGTGGCCAAAAGGAGCTATTTTCGAAGTTAGATGAGACGGTTCGTGGTGAAGTCAACTTTGGGAATAAATCCAAAATTCCCGTGATGGGCAAAGGTAACATTGATATCAAATCAAAAGATGGTACTAATGTTACTATTGCAGACGTTTACTTTGTGCCGGGACTTTTTTGGAATTTGCTGAGTGTTGGGCAACTATCCGAAAAGGCCACAAAGTTAACATTGAAAATGGTGTGTGCACCATTAGAGGCGCAAACAATAAGTTGATTACAACAACACAGATGACGAAGAACCGGATGTTTCCTCTATCCCTTCAGACGAAGACTCTATTGAGTTTCCAAGCAATGACAAAAGACAGCAAGTGGCTGTGGCATCTTCGGTTCGGTCATCTAAATTTTCGTGGACTGAAATTACTTGTCCAGAAAAAGATGGTGACTGGCATGCCCTTGATCGACAGTCCAGATTGCTCATGTGAAGGATGTCTCATTGGAAAGCAACATCGAAAATCTTTTCCAATTGGAAGAGCTAGAAGAGCCAAGCAACCTCTGGAGTTGGTACATACAGATATATGTGGCCCTGTTGAGGTGGAATCATTTGGACAAAAAAGGTACACGCTAACTTTTGTCGATGATTTTACTAGAAAAACATGGGCTTATTTTTGAGAGAAAAATCCGAAGCTTTTGGAAAATTTAAAGAATTCAAAGTCTATGTTGAGAAACAGAGTGGCTTTAATTTAAAGACATTGAGATCGGATAGAGGTGGAGAATTTACTTCCAATGAATTTGACAATTATTGTAAAATTCATGGAGTGAAGCGTCAGTTGACTGCTAGCTATACTCCTCAGCAAAACGGTATAGCAGAAAGAAAGAATAGAACAATTTTTGAAATGGCAAAAGTATGCTAAAGGCTAAAGCATTACCGAAGAAGTTTTGGGCAGAAGCCGTTGCTTGTGCTGTATTTGTGTTGAACAGGTGTCCAACAAGGAGTGTTCTTGGAAGAACCCCAGAAGAGGCTTGGAGTGGCAACAAGCCAAATGTTTCGTTCCTACGGGTATTTGGGTGCGTAGCATATCCCCATATACCAGACGAACGAAGGAAAAAGCTGGATGATAAAAGCGAGAAGTGCATTTTCATTGGTTATAGTGATGTGACTAAGGGTTATAAGCTATATAATCCAGTCACGGAAAAGGTAATTATCAGTAGGGATGTCCAATTTTTTGAAGATGAAGCCTGGGACTGGAACCAAAAGGCTGACCAGAAAGATATTCCTATGGAAGATGAACCATTGGTGCGGGAGACCGAAGAATCTTCAATTGAAGATCCATCACTATCACCTGGTAGTTCATCCTCCTCACCAGCAACGACTGCAGAACCGTTGATTCATCGTTCACAACGACCGCAGAAGACGCCAGTAAAATTCAAGGATTATGTGGTCACAAGAGATGATGATAATGACAGTGACGAAATCATTGATGAAACAATGGTAAACTTTTGTTTATTTGCAGAATGTGACCCCATATCCTATGATGATGCAGCAGCAGATGAGAAGTGGATCCAAGCAATGGATGAAGAAATCCACTCCATTGAAAAGAATGACACGTGGTTGCTAACTTCGTTACCACCTGGTAAGAAGCCTATAGGTGTCAAGTGGGTGTACAAAACGAAGTACAAACCCAACGGTCAGGTGGCCCATTACAAAGCTAGACTGGTGGTGAAAGGCTACAAGCAAAAGCCAAGTATTGATTATTTTGAAGTATTTGCACCAGTGGCTCGAATGGATACCATTCGAATGATCTTGGCACTTGCAGCTCAGAACCGTTGGAAAATCCATCAAATGGATGTGAAATCGGCATTTCTTAATGGTTTTCTCGATGAGGAAGTATATGTGGAGCAACCACAAGGTTATGTGAAGAAAGGGCGTGAAAATCAAGTTTATAAAGCGAAGAAAGCGTTGTATGGGCTAAAACAGGCACCTTGAGCTTGGTACACGAGGATTGATACTTACCCGTTGGAGCATGGTTTTCAAAAGTGCCCTTATGAGCATACACTTTGTATATCAAGTCAAATACTAACGGCGATATTATAATTGTTTGCCTTTATGTTGATGATTTGATATTTACAGGAAGCTGTGAGAAGATGTTTGCTGAATTCAGGGAGGCCATGACAAGTCAATTTGAGATGACAGACTTGGGATTAATGTCCTATTTTCTGGGCCTTGAAGTGAAGCAGACAAATAAAGGCATATTTGTTTCACAGCAGAAGTATGCTAATGATATTTTGAAGAGATTCAATATGGATCGCTCAAATCAATTCGAACTCCTGTAGCAGAACGGTTGGAGTTGAAGAAAGAAGGAACCGGTGAACTGGTAAATCCCACTTATTTTAAAAGTATTGTTGGCGAGTCTAAGATATTTGGCTACCACTAGGCCGATATAACTTATGGCGTGGGAATTATTAGTCGGTTTATGGAGAAACCATACCAATCACATTTGCAAGCAGCAAAAAGAATTTTAAGGTATGTCAGTGGAACTCGTGATCATGGAATTTTATATTCTTACACTGACAACTTCAGTTTAGTGGGGTATACAGACAGTGATTGGGCAGGTGATGCTGAAACGCGAAAGAGTACTTCCGGATATGCATTCTTTCTTGGATCAGGAATAATTTCTTGGTCCTCAAAGAAACAACAAGTTATTGCACTCTCAACAGCTGAAGCAGAGTACATTGCAGTATCTTCAGCAGCGTGTCAAGCGATATGGCTTCGTAGGATGCTTTTTGAGCTTATGCATGAACAAAAAGGTCCTACTAAATTGATGTGTGATAACAAGTCAGCGATTGCATTAGCCAAGAATCCTGTATTTCATGGCAGGAGCAAACATGTTGACATCAAGTATCATTATATTCGTGAGCTGATTAAAGGAGGTGAGATTGAACTTGATTTCTGTAAATCCGAAGACCAGATTGCAGATATTCTGACAAAACCTTTGAAGGCGGATTTGTTCGAGAAATTGAAGACAATGCTTGGTGTTGTTGTTTTTCAAAATCAATTTTAAGGGAGGCTGTTAGAAAATAGTAAAATTGATTTTGTATTTTTATTATCTTATTTGTCTTTTAATTTGTTTAAGTGTGTGAAAGCAAGAGTCTCTCGGTTGGCAAACCGCCAAAGAAAAGTGCGGCAGCACCACTTCTTCAACCGCCAAAGTAGAATTCTCCTAAAGAAGCCAAAGCAAATTAAAATAATGGGCACACAATATAATATTAATATAGTTGCTGTTGGAGACTTGAAGAACACGAAGGAAAGGAAGCAAAGATTGCGGCTGGCAATTTTTATTCTCATTGAAGACAGCAAGAAGAAGAGAATTCGCAGCCCACAAATTTTGACTTCTTAACCAAGAAGAAAAGCTCTCGCACGTTGAAGGCAAATGGCGGTGGAGTTCAGGCGGTGATATGCTTATAAATATAGGTTATGTTAGTTTATTTTGTGTGTAAGAGAGTGAAATTTTTGAGAGAGTTTTAAGCTTAGCAAAGCTTGTGTGTGTACTCCATTAAGCCTTTACAAGGCACATTGTGTAATATAATCTCTCTTTGTGTGTTTACTCTCTCCCTCCAAACCCTTTTGGTTCCAACAGGAACTTCTCCAGATGATAATGTTCGAGGGAAGAAGAAGAAGATGATCAAAAGAAGACCCAAATGCAGCTAAAACGTGCTCTTGTCAAACTAAACTTTAATTCTTCGACTCCGAAATCTCCCCTCCATGTTCGAGCTCTTGGACTTAGCTTCACCGATTTGGCAATCTTGGCGTTCATGGATCAGTGATGCCCTTGAGCACTTGGGCGAGGGACTCGGTCTTGAGGTGCGACTCTGTGCTCGTGTAGGTCCCGGACAAGGCGAAGGAGCTTGGAGATGTTCAGCAAGCAGGGCTGAACCTAGGTGGAAGAGTGCAGAAATTAGACGTCAAATGTCTTGTTCATTTCACGAAAAATGTATGATGTTTAAAATATTTTCTTAAAAATAATTATTTGTATCGCTTATCTAAATGAATGAACATATAATATTTTCATTATTTACGAAAATATTTACACATAAATTATCATTGATAATGAAAATATTTTTTATCAACTAAATATTTACACATAAAATATTTGTGCTGCCGGCCCGCCAGTAATTTGGAGGTCAATTTAGAAAATGTTGCAAATTCCGGAGCCACGCTGCGAAAACTATCAACTTTGACTGGGGATTTTTAGAAAGTTCCCTTAAAAAAATGTTAGTGCCTTCTAGGAAATCGAGGACTCTTGCGTGTCTTGTCGAATTAACCTTCCAAGCGTTAAAGAGAAAATGGCAGGAAACATGCTGGACACTATTAAAAATCCGATGGACCAAATGAACAAGTTAAGGACATTAGAGAATTCCATTTAAACCTTATTCCCGCCGTGAGAGACGTGCATGCCGTCTCGTCATAAGTTCCAAATTATTGCAAGTCAAATCAGTGAACTTCTGCCGCGATGCTGAAAGATTAGCAGCTGCACCGTTGACCCTCCACTGACTCCATATCACCTTATGAACTCTCCACACCTGCCATTCTGCGTCCCACAAGCGCGCCGTTAGAGAGAGAGAGAGAGAGAGAGAGAGAGAGAGAGAGAGAGAACGGGCGAGGGAGAGGCACAGAGAGATTACCACGGCAATGGAGGGACCATCTAATGCGTTTCCTATGAACGGCGGAGAAGGGCCTCACAGCTACTCCAGAAACTCCTCAGTCCAGGTAAGTTAGGCATGCGGTGTTGATGTGTGATTTCAGTTCTTTTTTGTGTCTGATCTGTTTCGACAGACCAACCCAAGAGTTTTGAGAACACCCTCGTACCAGGATGTTTTCGAATGTCTATGGAATGCGTCATGTCGTGCACCATGACTGCAAGTATCTTCTTTCATTTCGAATTCAGCTTGAGTGCTATATCTTGCTGCAGAGAATATTTATAGACAGGGCCCGCAAACTCATCCAGGAGGCAGTAGCCGAGCATCTCGACATGAAAGCATTCTCTTCCTCCGGAGCTTTTCTCATCGCTGATCTCGGTTGCTCCGTCGGGCCCAACACGTTCTATGCTGTGAGCAACGTTCTTCAAGCGGTAGAGCAGAAGTGCCAATCCCAAGGACTCGACTCTCAAATCCTGGAATTCCAAGTATTCTTCAACGATCATGTGGGGAACGATTTCAACACCCTCTTCAAATCACTCCCACAAGACCGGCGATATCATGCGGCCGGCGTGCCGGGTTCATTCTACGGCCGCTTATTCCCCAAAAACTGTCTCCACTTTGTTTACTCTTCCTTCGCTCTTCATTGGCTTTCAGGAGCTCCAAAAGAAGTTCAGGACAAGAGCTCTCCAGCCTGGAACAAAGGGAAGATATTTTACCCCAATGCGAACAAAGAAGTCATCAAAGCATATGCAGCTCAATTTGCTAAAGACATGGAGGTTTTTCTCCGCGCTAGAGCACAAGAAGTTGTTCGAGGAGGACTAATGGTGCTTACCTTTCCCACCCGTCTTGACGGAGCTCCTCATTCTCAAGTTTTTGTCAACAGGCCTTTAGATTTGTTGGAATCTTGCCTCGTGGACATGGTCAAGAAGGTAAAACAAATGATGTTAGTCGAGTGCTGCTAGAAATTCTCTAAATTGCTGTTGAAAATTTCTGTTCATATTCTTAGATTTCCCGTGTATATTTCTGTAAAATAAGAAATACTTTTCCATTAGAACACTAGGAATGAGGGGTCATACTTTGGCAAAACAAATGAGCCTAAAGTTTCCTTCTTCAATTTTCTGGTGTAGGGTACTATAAGTGAAGAGAGAATGGACGAGTTTAACCTGCCGATGTATCATGCGTCCCCCCAAGAAATGAAAGAAGCAGTAGAAAGAAATGGGCGTTTCAGCATCAAGAAAATGGTGGAGCTAGTTGAAGGATCAGCAGAAGCCTCTCCACTAACGAGGAAAAATATAGCTTCTCAATTGAGGGCGGTTCTGGAGGGACTCTTGAAGGAGAAAATGCAATTTGGGGAAGAGATGTTAGATGAGCTCTTTGACTCGTTTGCCCGGAAGTACGATGAGTCGTCTATCTTTGAGTTCGGGAGAGAAAGCAGCATCACGTTTGTTCTTCTCGAACGGAGCACTACCAACTAAGGGAAAGCAGGTCTGATGAGTCCCATAAAATCGAGCTTCATTCTTTGGCACAAGCTGCTTTAATATATATCAACTTCTTCCAACAGATATTCCATAAGTATTCAATAATGTTGGAGCTGTGTCTCAGTGCTGCTGCTGATGTTCCGTCGTTTTATTTATTATTCAGTAAAGTTTATTCGTTAGGCGGTTGGTTTGTTAGCTATTTTCTAGGAAGTGGAACAAGTCTGTGTTGCACGTCTGTGTGCGGTTATGATTTGCACGTTTGTGTGCAGTTCTGTTTTGCACGTTTGTGTGCGGTTTCAAAACAGGTTCTTATTTAGCTTGCACTTGACAGTTTTTTACGTAATGAAAGAAGTTCAATGTTTCTTCTCATTCCTTCTCAGGAAGTTCGTGAGTATTAGTTGAATATATCAGTAATAACACATAAGAGCAGCAGATATATATCAGTGATGATAATCCAATTTCCGAATGTTCGTCCACAGTTTCTTCGAAATGGAACTTAAAGCATTTTTTTTGCAGCAACTGCACCGAGTATTACCTTGTGATTATGAATGAATAATTAATATCTAAAGAAACTTGGACGATATTCTTCTCGTAGTATAACTCCTTGATTGAATCCACGCTGCAGTTAGTCAGAAGCATTAAAACCACAAAAGAGTTTGAGGTCAAAACTAATATAGCCAAATGCAAACGATTCCATGTTCAGGCCACCCGGGCTTTGGCTCACCTGTTCATTCAACCATGGGGTTAGTCGGGTATTTTATTGGTTTGGAGTTTTACCCATCTAAAGTTTGCATCCTCGTTATCCAAGGAAAAAAAGAAGAAGAAAAAAAAGAACTTGGCTTGCACAGAATCTATCTCCAAATGCAACCAGTCTTTTCACCATCAACGCCTAGAAAAAGTTTAAGGAACAATCCAACAGGGTGCACATGCTATGTCTGTAAGAAGTTGAAGCAACAATCTTTTATAAAAGCTCCTTGAGATGAGAAAGGTTGAGTTGTCAAAGGATTATTTCATGGGATGCACATGCTATGTCTGTAAGAAGTTCATAACTCAAAGGTTGCCTCGTCGTGACCACTCAAAACACCACGGGGTTTCACTTTGGGTAAAGTAAAGAAAGGCGAGAACGCAATGCAGTTTCATTATAGTTGGACTCAGGAGCTCAATGATAGCCAACCCTCAGAAGTCCACAAACTGCACTCACTTCATTATAATAGACTTCTGCCTATTGGAATCCGTGCACCTCTAAGAGTACTACACTTCCGATGGTTTGCGCGGAAGCTAATAGTGATCGTTTTAGGTGAGTGCGTGAGATTTTACTTGGCAAGGGGACGAGAGGATATGTAAATAAAAGTGGACTTTCACGGGAAGAGAAGCATAGGGAAAAAGGAAAGGTTTTAATTATTAGAGAAATACAAACGGAAGGAGAAGGAGCTGAACTTTTTGGCCCACTCACAAGATTGGACGTCCACCTCTCTATTTATAGGCATGCATCACCGACTTAGACATGCACATTTGTTCTTATCCTTAGCAAGCTCTATTATAGAGCTTCGTGAACCGATTCAAGGCAAATATCTCTGCCATTTGCAGAAAGGATTTTGTGGACTTTTCTACACGAATTTAGTGGACTCCTATCAATTCTTTTGCCGCCAAGTACCAAATTTTATTGTAAGATTTTTCTTGACGATTCTGGAAATTGGGTCAATCGGAAGGAATGATTGCTTTTGCATAGAGAAAATGGTGGAGCTGCCTGTAGACAGCACGAAAGGAAATCCTGCAATAGTTAGAGAGTGGACTTCGTTGACGAAACTTTCGATCATGTTTTGAACATTGACAAAACCTTCCATAAGCATTTCATGATTTTGATGAAAAAAATTTCAGGTGATACTCTTGGAGCAACTTGATTCAAACTTTGATCTATATATCATCAAACCCAAAGACTTATCAAGACATCTTGATTGTCTATGTCAAAGATATTGATGTCATTTAACTTATATGAGGACAACCATAAAGCTTGCACAAGTGTTGTCAAGACGACATACATTTTTAGACATTATGTAAAGTATTTCTAGATGATTGAGAACTTTAGAATCAATTTGAATTATGTGAAGCGCAACAACTAGTAATTTGACTTTACCAAAGAAAAAACAATTAGTAATTTGACTTGGATTTCTATCCTCATAGATATTGATTGTCTATCTATCTAGGAGGGATGAATATCAATGTAATCCTCCTCTTCCAAGGATTCGTTATTTGATGGACAATAATATGGAGATGAAACACTTTTTCAAACAAGGAACTCCACTTATGGAAATTCAATCTCTATTGTATGGGCAATAGATGTCACGCCCCGATCCACGGGCACGCGCTCATCCCTCATCTTGGTCGATTAATAATGTGTGATATCCTAGGACTATGTATTGCCGACCCTTTCTATTTATTATGCGCATGCGGAAGCAGTTATAAATCCTCAGACAGTAAAACAATGGGATAGAAAAGCATGCCATATTTTTCATATTGAAATTCACAACCACACTTTTATTATCAACAAACAAGTCTTACACCTATCTATACTAAGACAGGGTTCACAAAAGGGATAGGATCTCAATCCACATCCGGGTTATACTCAAGATCCGTCTCTGGATCATATTCTTCTTCAAAAATCTTTCTCCTCCTCAAGATTCACGTCAGTGCTCTCCTTCTCAGGTTCCTCCTCTTCAACTCTTACTCAGGGTCCTGAAATGTTATCCCACAATCGGGATGAGACTACGTCTCAGCAAGTTCTACCCCCTAAGACTCGATTAGTAAGCCAATACACTACTCGGTTGCCTAAGCACAGCACGAGTCAGAGGATTTACCTTGGCCTCAAATTCCATCTACAGATTAGTACAGTTTAATAGGTACTCAAACAATCACATCATTGATCGAAGCATCGATCAAATTGACCTAGTCGATTACATGTCGGTCGGACTATTTCTAGGTCATTCATCTCACACCAAGCAATTTTCAGATCTAGTGGCTTTATGGTCCCACCCAACCCTTTCAAAATCTAGTGGTTTTACGGTCCTACCTAACCCTTTCCAGATCTAGTGGCTTTACGGTCCCACCCGACCCTTTCCAGATCTAGTGGCTTTATGGTCCCACCCGACCCTTTCAAAATACGGTCCCACCCGACCCTTTCTAGATTCAAATTAGGAATGAATCTTAAATTCACTCATAAATTACTTTAGCACTAAATAAAGCTCAAATAAATAAACGGACTGTACCACGACGATCAGCACGAAATTTTGGTCACCGACCATCCCGGTTGAATTTTCGGAAAAATAATTAATTAAATAATTAATTTAGAAAATTAAATAAATAAATATTAAAATCCAATTTATGCCCATAATGCCTGATTGGAAGCTGAGACGAGCCCAGAAAATTACCGAGACTTGTTCAATAAATAACATGGCAAGTCTACTTGCTAATGTCTATTTCTAACCACCTAACATACATCATTAAGTCTCTAATTTAATTTATCTAAATAAATCTAACCACCTAATTGTATTTAATTAAATCTAACCAACCCTAAGTATAATTAGCAAACTAAGAAAGCATTAGTGAGTAAAACTCACTTGGCAAAAGCAGAAACCGAATCACCGCGACGGCGGCCGAATTCCAAAATTTCGGTGATGTCGATGGACCCTCGGGCCAGGCCCAAAGACCTTGCCTCGCGGGCTTGGGCTTCAAAGTTGGACTGGACTGGACTGAAGATCTTCGTTGGGCTGAACTGTGTCTTATTTGGGCTTGCTGACTTGGGCTCAATGGAGCTGCTGTTGGTGAAATTTTGAATGGGCTTGAAGACTACACTATGGGCCGAAATGAATTGGAATTGGGCCTAAACCTGAGCTGATATTGCTGGGTCGCTTCAAGAAAATGTGGGCCTGTCTTCGGTGGATGGGCTGCGGTAGAATTCGAAGACCGTGGAGAGGAACGGACGAGAATAGTTGCAGGCGTTGGCTCCTGTGCCCGAGGACTCTAGCTGACCGAAGACGCGCGCAAGAGGAGGAACGTGGACGTTGATGCTGATGAAGACTTCGTTGCCGTTGGAATTCGATCAATGGAGACACGAGTTGGTGGGGATTCCGTGGAGAGCAGCAGGTGTCATCGGTGATGGCTGAAGCAACGAAATGGAAGGGCATGCGGATTGAAGCCCGCTCGGTGGTCAACAAAATGAGAAGAATTTGCTGAAGATTGACCGTGGAGACAAAGCTTAGTGGAGCAGGGCTGGTGGAGGCTTCGCACGGTGGACTTCTCCCTTTTGTTGACTGAAGGGAACCAAGAAGTTGGCATGTGGTAGCGGCTGAAGAACTCGACGGAGAAGTGGGCTTCTTCGAGCGATGTTGCAAGCAATTCGGCAGAGGGCGAAGAGGAAGTGATCGTGGGCGTGGGACTTTCGCTTGAGTGAAAAAAAAAATAGATGGAGAGAGAGAGACAGCTTTCTTCGGTGGTTGAACTTCCGAGTGAAATTGAAAGGTAAAGCGGAGGCCAATGGAGATGGGATTGGCGAAGCAAATGGAGGGCAGCTGGATTTCTTGCTCAAATAGATTAGAACAAAGCTTAAAGTCTACATCTCTATCCACCCAATTGATTGCTTGTCCCCTCAAAGACTCACACAAATATCCAATGTTCCCTTAAAATACTTTCTTGTAATAAAATCCACAAAATCATCCAAAATGATGCCAAAATATTGCTGCCCTTGTCAATTCCGAATTTTCCAATTTTTGGTCTTCAATTTCTTCAATAATTTTCCAACTTCGACGTCCGATTTTGATGTAGAAAAAGTCCATACCATTCCTGCAAGTCCCCTTCGTCATATAGCTCGGTTTGATAGTCAAAAATCTCTTCGATTCGGCCAATCCGAATTTCCATTGATTTTCCGCGGTATCCGAACCGCTTTTCCGTAAAAATCTCAGAATCTCTGAAAAATCTTCTGAGACTAAGTCGACACTCCTAGAATTTATTGTGACATGACCGAAACTTCAATTTCTGAAATCGGACTCGAATTGGCGGTTAATTTCTATTCGACGTGTTTTTAGCGTGACCTAGGCTACCGGATAACTTTCAGATATTTTTAAGTGCAATTGACTCGTGGTCGATTTTCTTCGAACCACTATGAACCCACTCGACTAATTGATGACTCTCGATTGTCGTAAAAATCCCGAGGATCCAAATACGAACACAGGGTTCCAAAACAATAAGAAAATCAATTTAGTGCCGATCGACATGAATTTTCTAATCTAGTGCCAATCGACATGAATTTTCTAATTTAGTGGTGTCACCCACGATTAGCCACACATTTCTGTCGATCCAGTCTATCTCTGATTTCAAATCAATTTTTAACTGTGCCGTAATGGCCTCTAAAGATGGACACGGTCGAAAGGCCGATTCCTAGTCAAATTCTCAAGTCTATCGCCTTAAATTTTCTTAATGATTTCCCCAAATAGTCTAGTTATCTCAAGAGTGATCGGCTCTGAGAATAACCCTATAGACACATCAATGAAATGCCCGATTCATTCAGTAGAAGACAGGGTTGAAAATTTGGGATGTCACAATAGAATCAAAGGAAGATGCTAATATTATAGTCTAGACAGCATTCGGATCTTCTCATCTAGTGGATTGATGGGATGAATAATTCTCAGAAGTATTGTCCAACGATTAGCTTGGAAATCGAGGAGTCTAAGAGGAGATCTTGGTGCCGAAGGAAGAACAAAATCTAAAGTGTGCAATTCCAAAGTTCAAAAAGAGTGTTGACATTTTTATACTTGTCTCTGTGAGCTAAAATTGTAATATTTGAGAGGCAGTTATCTAAGAGTGACCATGTGAGATCAGAAGATACGATCACACATACTTGAGTAGAGAAGTACTTCGTAACTTCTGATTGATTTTCTAGTGAAATCCAATCAATAGATTGCTAGTGTGGGAGGGTAGACGTAGGTTTACTATAAACTGAACCACTATAATTGTTGTGTGCAATCTTCTCTATCCCTTTATCTCTCTTTTATTTTGTTTGATAGTTTATTGCACATAGAAAGATCTAATCGTTGTGTATCTTTTCATCATATGTTGTTCATTTGTGATATCGAACTTGGTTGTCTTAAATTACGCCTTAATTGTTTATAATCACCTATTTATCCCCCTTTAGGTGATAGTACTGGCCTCCACAAACTTCGCATTGGAGAGCCGTTAGTAAGGGATTCTAAAGGAGCAACTCATGAACAAGACATTAGATGATTTTTTTTACTGCGGATTCGAAAGCATGAAGTCTCCTCCATTTTTCGAGTCTGTGAACGGCTGCATCATGTTCTTGTTGCTCAAACGGACTGCTAGTGATCAAATTTTACAAGCAGATAGATCCAAGCAAGGGAACTTTCTAACCCAACATTCAGCAGAGTTCATGGTAAATGCATGATTAGTCTATCCATTATTGGTGAGAGAAAGGTTGGATAATCGTCAAGACAAGAACTCCAAGAAGATAGTACAACTTACGTCCGTATTAATCTCGAGGAATTAAAACGAAAGGAGGGCCAGTCGGCTTGATAAGCAGAATCAAAACAAAAGATGACAAGTGCCTGAAGTGACTTATAACTAGAGCCGCAAAATTGTTTGCTAAAATAATGATCTAATCCTAATGTTTCATGATTGCACTTTAAAATATCAAAACCCTCCATTCAAGTGCTTCACATGCTGCAAGTTTCACAAGCATCTGGGTTTGAGTTTTGAAGCTATATTCTATTTCAACACATTGAAAATCTGTAAACCGTAGCGAATTCAATGACGCCACACAAGAACTGATTTGATCTTTTTTCATTTGAGTACTACTTCAACCTTCACATCGCACCTGCACTCTTGTTGGGGATACATCTCCATAGAAAGAACTTGCCAGTCTCACAAAAGCAAATCAAAGCAATGACTCGAACGTTAGATTGGCAGAAGCAGGGGGAGGCAGTGAAGATGTTGGTTTTGTTTATTTAGAAGACCCAACACTAAGGATTATCAGACATTGGCACGTAGGGACTGCACATACATCATATGGATTTTACTGCATTGGGCATCCTCGCAATTATGTGAAAATGCATGTTTCTACTCGAGTACCTTGTTCCCAGAGCCACCAAACTAAATTCTTGCCCAAAGATTGCCCGAGCAAGCAAGGTAAAGCTCCTTCATAAATGAATTAATGATCCAGAGTTAGATGTCATTACCTAGAGGTTTAATACACCTTTTAATCAACCCATTCAACCTCTAGGAACTTACACAAGAAAGAGTTATCTCAGGGATAATATTGAATTCACTTGTAATCTACCAGGAGAAAGCTGATTAAGGTCAAACAGAACAAGCATATTATTGCACTATATCAGAAGGTTACAACGATAGAGGAAAAAGCAAGGAAAAATACACGAGAAACACTTTCGAGTGAAAAACATCTCGCCTTGTCCAACTCCACCAATCTAAATGAAGGGTGTATTTTATGGCTTGTTCGCTGCTGAGGAACGCAGTTTGCTCAGGCTAGCAGTTATATAGTTAAGCAGCATATCTCTTGGTGGAAGGCATTCCTTAATCAACGGAACTTCGTTGAAGTTTTGAGCCCACTCATGAAGGGATGGGAACTTCTCAGCATCAATTATCTTCATGCCTCCAGCTTCTTCCAAGACGCCGAGGAAATGCGGGATCCAACCGGCCATAAGATCCAAATAGCCTATCTTCTCTCCCCCGAAGACCTTCTTCCCCTCAATCTGCTTCTCGAGATATGCAAAAGACTCTAATGCAGTCTCCACTGCTTTCTCTTTTTCTTGCCCATCTTCCGCACAACAGGCTCCCCAAGCACCGAAGACACACTGTTCTCAATGACAAGGGGAGAAAAAAAAAAGCAAGCTTGTCAAGAAGAATTATTTGACTCGATGAGAAAGTAATTCTGCCGTAGCCACAAACATGCATGACATAAAGTCCCGTATCTCTCAAAGATGTGAATTATGTATTCTTTTTTGGTACCAGAAGAAAATTTGACCTATAGAGCCAACAAATCTACAACTGTTAAAGAGGATTTCATAACATTAACTCTTTTAATACATGAATAGAAATCCCCTTGGCAAAGCCGCCTCTATGGTTAATTTTCTCCATCTATTGAATTTAAGGGTTCGTTCTTTTCAGTGGACTTTCTCAGTTGCTAAGATGATTTCATCAGAATCAACAGAAAACCGTCTGTACAACTAGATTGCATCGGATTGCAAACTATACTTTGAATTTTCCCCAAAAACCATTTAGTAAAACAACTGCTCCATCATAACTCATGCTCATCGTAACGTGAACAAACAGCAGACACAGACCCAAAAAAAGAAAAAGACAAAAACTGGGGGGAAAAAGTCAAAGGAGTCACCTTTTCATCAGCAAACTGAGCCCAGAAACAAGCTTGAGCTCTGTCATAAGGTTATTGAGGCAACAACGGGTGAAAATCGCCTCCCTTCCACTTCTCATCGATGTACTCCAGAATCACCTTCGACTCTGCAATCGCGACTCCATCGTCCAAAAGCACCGGGACCTTCTTGTGCACGGGGTTCGACTTCAGAAGCAGTTCGCTCTTCCCCTGCTTAAAGTCTTCAACGATGAGCTCGTACTCGAGGCCCTTCAATTTCAGAGCCCACTCGACCGTCGTGCAGAAAGGCTCATGGCGGAGACAATGAGCTTCAACTTAGCCATGATCGGGTTTTCTCTTCGTCTTGAGCGGTGCAGTCGAGCCGGGATCCCTCGTATATAAACGAATGCGAGATGGGCTTCTCGAGAATGGCCGCCATGGTTAGATTAATGGTGCAAGTTTGAATCTTGGAGCAGGGGAAAGCCGCCGCCCTTGACGAGGGACAGTGAAACGCGTATAAAAAAGGAGGAGATAATACGCATCTCTTTTTCGACGACAATGAAAATAAAAAGGAATAAGTACCGCGGAAGTCCTAAAACTTGTCGCGAAAATGCATTTATATCCTAAAACTTACAAAAAATGCAAATAAGTTCAAAAAATTTGTCAAAATATTTCGTTTGAGTCCAATATCGATGCCGTTAACCTTTTCCGTTAAAAATGCTGACGTGGCATTTAAAATTAATTTTTATTTTTCACGTGTCTATTTTTTAATTTTTTATATTCAAATTAGATTTAAAAATTTTAAAAAGTGGAAATTTATTTAAAAAAGAAAACAGTTCAAAAAAAAAGAAAAAAATGGCAGCCTCATCCTCGCTTGGCTAGGGCGAGGCCTCACCGGCCCCAGGTGAGGGCCGGCGACCCTTGCCAAGCTCGGGCGAGGGTGCCCAAATATGGGCACGCCGGCGGTTGTCGCCCGGCACGGGCGCGGCGTCGCCCGCCCGGGCGACCCCTCGTCGGCCCTCGCTCATGGCCGGCGGGGCTCGCCGGATTTGGGCGAGATCTCGGCGAGGCTTGCCCAAATCGGCGAGCCTCACCGGCCCCCGGCGAGGGCCAACGGCCGTCACCCGGCTGGGCAAGTCATCATGGGCCCTCGCGGGGCCGGTGATCGTCGCCCACCCGGGCGACGCCTCATCGGCCCTTGCTCGAGGTCGGCGAGGCTCGCCGAGATCGGGCAAGCCTCGCCGAGATCTCGCCCAGATCCGGCGAGCCCCACCGGCCCCAAGGGAGGGCCGACAAGGCGTCGCCCGGGGCGGGCGACGGCCGCCGGCCCCGCGAGGGCCGGCGTGCCCAGATCCGGGGCACCCTCGCTCGAGCTTGGCGAGGGCCAACCACTCGCACCCACGGTCGGCGGCCGTTGCCGGCCCCTCCGGCGACGCTACCATTTTTTTTTCTTTTTTTTTTTTTTTGAAAATAAGATAAAATGAATAAATCTAATTTTTTTAGTTTTTAAATCTATTTTTTTAAAAAAATGAATAAAAATCATTAAAAAAAAAAGCCACGTGGAAAATAAAAATTAATTTTAAATGCCATGTCAGCATTTTTAACGGAAAAGGCTAATGGCGTCGATTTTAGGACTCAAATGAAACATTTTGACAAGTTTTAGAACTTATTTGCACTTTTTGCAAGTTTTAGGACTCAAATACATTTTCGCAACAAGTTTTAGGACTTCCGCAGCAGTTATCCCTAAAAAAAAAAAAAAGACAGCTGAATAATAGCCAATCGGGCAAGAAGCAGAACCGGATTTGATTACGCTCCAATTAAAGAATTCATTGTTTAACATCTGCCAAGCTAAGTAGTACGACACGCAACACGCAACACGACACGAGACGACACGACACGCTGACATGTCGTTTTTCAAAAAACAGAGAATTCCGACACGTTATGACACGTTTTTATATATACATAATAAATTATCATTTTTATGATTATTTCAATCAAATTAATTTAAATCAAATTCATAAATAATTAAATAATTAAAAAGCTTAGAATAAATATACACTAAAAACATTAATTCGCCATTTATTGTTTCATTTTAATAAATTCAACTCTATTTCAATAATTCATAAAATTTGGAGAAAAAAACAAGCAATCCATATTATGAACTCGCATGTTAGATATATTGGAAGAAGAAAAAAAAAAAACTTAAGGGGTGAATTGCATATCACGGGAAGTGGTAGTCAAAAGAAAAGGGAATACTAGTTTTTTTTTCTTTCTCCATTTATTATTTTTATTATTGTGTTTTATGTTTTCATATATATATTTTGATCTCTCATTTATTGAATTTTCACTATCGAAATCACATGTCGGAAACTTGTATGTTAGAATTCCGACTCGAGTGTCGGAGAGTGTCAAGAAAATTAACCAGGTGTCGGATTTTCTGACACGTATTGACCGAGTGTCGGAGAGTGTCGGACACGTGTCGAAGTGTTCGACACGACACGAAAGCTCTTGAAAAGTATTAGTGCTTCATAGCTGCCAAGTTTGACTAGATGTCGCAGACAAGTTCTTGAAAGTTACGGTTGTTGACAAGTGAAAGGGAAAGGGATAGTAGGAGATTTATCTTTGCCTATGCGCAATTTATCTCCCTTCATGAAAAAAAGATATGATTTTTCTTTTGTCATTTGATGCTATCAATCTAAATATATCTTTATTAATACGCAATTTATCTCAATTCATATTTGCGATACATTAATTTCTAGCAAACTTTTTCTCGAAACACATTTTGGACTCCGAATCAAGTATGCTTCCTCGATATACGGATTATATATATAATATTAAATACATGGATCATCATTAGTCCCGTTTGTCACCATAAATTTTACATGAAATATAAATTTATGTACATGTATTTTTTTTGTAGAATATAGTTGATTTTCGTTGCTAGTCCTGCAAATTGAATAATTTCAGTTGCAGTAGGTAATTCTTCTAGAAAGTCGTGCCACGTCCGAAGATCCCCTTTTTCTTTTCTTTGGTTCAGTTTCAACAATATTCACTAGAGTTGGCAACTACTATATCTGGGCCTGAGAAACGCGAGAAATTTATCTGGGCCCGAGAATCGCGAGTCATCTCGCCGTATCCATGGGCCGTGGGCGCGGCCCAAACCGGGGAAGGGGCGCTCGGCGAAAAGACAGACGTGCCCACTTCGGACCCCATCATTTGCGACATCGACACTGATTCATAGACGTTGCGTTGATTCATAATTAAAAAGAAGAAGAAGAAGAGGAGAAGGAAAAAGAAAGGCATAAAAAGACCAAAGAGGACTTCGCCCTCGCAGCTCACGCACACGCTCCCCCTCCCTCTCTCTATCGAGTAGGAGAGAGGGTCACTCTACTGAAACCTGAAATTCTTTCTGCAATGGCGTCTTCATGCCGCAGATAAGAGATTCCCTTCCCAACCATGTCCTAAAAAAGTTCTTTTGCTTCTGGGTTTCTTTGATTTTCATCTGCAGCGTCCGCTTTTCTTAGGAAATTGGAATCTTGAGAAGATCGATCGCGTCAAGTCCATTCATTTTAAAGTATTATCCATTCTAGAATTTAACTACAAATGCTAGGATGATTTGAATCCATAGATATTTCCTTCCTCGATAGTAATTTTTCTTTGTTCTTTATTTCATTTTTCGAAAAAATTTATGACTAAATTGATCAAATTAAAAATTTAGACTAAATAGACCATCATACGATACGTTTAGACTTTTTTGGATAAATATGGGAAGTTTACGATCTTGCTCTACCATTGGTTGACAATGATTTCTCATAATTTTGTTTTCTTGCATGACATTGATCTACGGAAACCTTTGCTTAAAATCTATTATTTCTGAGAGCGATGACTCTTATCATGACTGTAGAAGTTCATGGGGATCTTGGTCTTCATTTTTCGCTTTTAGTTAAAGATTCACACAGGAGTGCATGCAAATGGATGAAGCATGCAAATGGATGAAACAATGGAAAGATGCTCAGGATGCTTGAGATTACATAAGGAGAGAGTTCTCCTGAATCATTACTTTTGATCTTTTTACTGATGCGCACCGTATTTTGAGGAAAAACAAATGGGACGTGAGCCGTAGTGATCTTGAAAAGCCTTGTCAAACATCATTTAGGACGTTGTGCGGGCCTATTAAGTAAGCACGTCAAATTGCATGAATCATGGTGCGATTCAATGACTCCGTGCCGAAGTTCGACTCAAACAAAGTAATTGATGGACTTGAGCTTGTGTTGAAGCGTAGGTCAAAGTACTTCAACACAAATATGATACTGAAATATTTTGCAGGCAAAAATGGAGCAACAGGTTTTGGGGAAGGCCTTCCTAGTTGCACCATAAAAAGGAACGTATGAAGCACATGGTTTTTGACGTCAGATTTTTTTGAGTTTCTTTCAAAAGTATATCCCTAAAATTGGTGGCTTCGTCCAACTTACAGGTGGCATAAATATTCACCGAACAACAATCTCAATCGCCAAAATTTTCAAATTAGACCCTAATTCCCAAGATCTCTAAACTAAATCTGTCTTCTCTCTTTCTTCCAGGAACTTCTCCAGATGATAATGTTCGAGGGAAGAAGAAGAAGATGATCAAAAGAAGACCCAAATGCAGCTAAAACGTGCTCTTGTCAAACTAAACTTTAATTCTTCGACTCCGAAATCTCCCCTCCATGTTCGAGCTCTTGGACTTAGCTTCACCGATTTGGCAATCTTGGCGTTCATGGATCAATGATGCCCTTGAGCACTTGGGCGAGGGACTCCGTATCTCGGATGAGCTTGTGCTCGAGGAACTCGGTCTTGAGGTGCGACTCTGTGCTCCACTGCTCGTGTAGGTCCCGGACAAGGCGAAGGAGCTTGGAGATGTTCAGCAAGCAGGGCTGAACCCAGGTGGAAGAGTGCAGAAATTAGATGTCAAATGTCTTGTTTATTTCACGGAAAATGAATGATGTTTAAAATATTTTTAAAAAATAATTATTTGCATCGCTTATATAAATGAATAAACAGATAAAATTTTCATTATTCACGAAAATATTTACACATAATTTATTATTGATAATGAAAATATTTTTTATCAACTAAATATTTACACATAAAAGATTTGTGCCGCCGGTAAATTGGAGGTCGATTTAGATAAAGTTGCAAATTCCGGAGCCACGCTGCGAAAACTATCAACTTTGACTGGGGATTTTTAGAAAGTTCCCTTAAAAAATGTTAGTGCCTTCTAGAAAATCGAGGACTCTTGCGCGTCTTGTCGAATTAACCTTCGAAGCGTTAAAGAGAAAATGGCAGGAAACATGTGGACACTATTAAAAATCCGATGGACCAAATGGGCAAGTTAAGGACATTAGAGAATTCTATATAAACCTAATTCCCGCCGCGAGATTAGGATCGACGTTCACGCCAACTCGTCATAAGTTCCAAATGATTGCAAGTCAAATCAGTGAACTTCTGCCGCGATGCTGACAGATTAGCAGCTGCACCGTTCATCCTCCACTGATTTCATACCACCTTATGAACTCTCTACACCCACCATTCTATGTCCCACAAGCGCACGCAGAGAGATAGGGAGAGAGAGAACGTGTTGGAAGATGCGCGAGAATCTTTTGCATATTATTCGAATCAATCAAGATCAAATTAATATTAAATCTGATTTGTAGAATATTTGGTTGCCTCTTTCTGTACTTGATTTGTATTATAATATTGTTCTTGTACATTGAAAAATTCCCCACGTCTTCTCTGCCCTTTCTTCTTTCCTTCATCTTCTTTCAGAACGGGCGAGGGAGAGGCAGAGAGAGATTACCACGGCGATGGAGGGACCGTCTAATGCGTTTCCGATGAACGGAGGAGAAGGGCCTCACAGCTACTCCAGAAACTCCTCAGCCCAGGTAAGTTAGGCATGCGGTGTTGATGTGTGATTTCTGTTCTTTTCCGTGTCTGATCCGTTTCGACAGGCCAACCCAAGAGTTTTGAGAACACCCTCGAAGCAGGAGGTTTTCGAATGTCTATGGAATGCGTCATGTCGCGCAGCGTGACTGCAAGTATCTTCTTTCATTTTGAATTCGGCTTGAGTGCTATATCTTGCTGCAGAGAATATTTATAGACAGGGCCCGCAAACTCATCCAGGAGGCAGTAGCCGAGCATCTCGACATCAAAGCATTCTCTTCCTCCGGAGCTTTTCTCATCGCTGATCTCGGTTGCTCGGTCGGGCCCAACACCTTCTATGCTGTGAGCAACGTTCTTCAAGCAGTAGAGCAGAAGTGCCAATCCCTAGGACTCGACTCTCAAATCCTGGAATTCCAAGTATTCTTCAACGATCATGTGGGGAACGATTTCAACACCCTCTTCAGATCACTCCCACAAGACTGGCGATATCATGCGGCCGGCGTGCCGGGTTCATTCTACGGCCGCTTGTTCCCCAAAAACTGTCTCCACTTTGTTTACTCTTCCTTCACTCTTCATTGGCGTTCAGGAGCTCCAAAAGAAGTTCAGGACAAGAGCTCTCCAGCCTGGAACAAAGGGAGGATATTTTACCCCAATGCGAACAAAGAAGTCATCAAAGCATATGCAGCTCAATTTGCTAAAGACATGGAGGTTTTTCTCTGTTCTAGAGCGCAAGAAGTTGTTCGAGGAGGACTAATGGTGCTTACCTTTCTCACCCGTCTTGACGGAGCTCCTCATTCTCAAGTTTTTGCCAACAGGTCTTTATATTTGTTGGAATCTTGCCTCGTGGACATGGTCAAGAAGGTAAAACAAATGATGTTAGTCGAGTGCTGCTAGAAATTCTCTAAATTGCTGTTGAAAATTTCTGTTCATATTCTTAGATTTCCCGTGTATAATTCCATAACATAAGAAATACTTTTCCATTGGAACACTAGGAATGAGGGGTCATACTTTGGCAGGAAAAGTACCAAAATAGTCCTAATCAATTCAGTTCATCCGGCTAATTTAAGCTGGAAATTGCCGAGGTGGCCGCCGGTGGTCTTATGTGGCACCACGTGGACAAATTTTATAATTTTTATATTTTTTTTCAAAATTTTTAAATTTTTTCTTTTGTTCCTTTTTTTTTCTCCTTATCCCTTGGATGCAGGTGAGGGCCCGATGCCCTCGCTCGTGACGGGCGAGGGCGTTGTGCCTCGCCAGCCTCGCCTCGCCCTCGCCCTCGCCCTCCACGAGCGAGGGCCGCCGTGCCCTCACTGGATGCGGGCGGGGGCCGACGCCCTCGCTTGTGGCCGGCGGGCGTGGCGGCCCTCGCCAATGGCCGGCGAGGGGGCGGGGGCCCTCGCCCTACCAACCGGTGGCTGGCGATGGTCGGCCGACCGGCGACCTCGCCGGCCAAAGGATAAGGAGAAAAGGAAAAAAAAAAAAAAGAGAAAAAAAGGAAAAAAAGAAATTTTTTTTTTTAAATCTGAAAAATTTTATAAAATTTATAAAATTTGTCCACGTGGCGCCACATAAGACCTCCGGCGACCATAAGACCTCCGGCGGCCACGTTAGCAATTTCCAGCTTAAATTAGCCGGATTAACTGAATTTGTATCAATGTAAAAAGGTTTAAGACTAAATTGGTCCAATTGAAAAGTTTGGAACTAAATTGGTACAAATGCAAAAGGTTTAGGACTATTTTGGTACTTTTCCCTACTTTGGCAAAACAAATGAGCCTATAGTTTGCTGCTTCAATTTTCTGGTGTAGGGTACTATAAGTGAAGAGAGAATGGACGAGTTTAACCTGCCGATGTATTATGCGTCCCCCCAAGAAATGAAAGAAGCAGTAGAAAGGAATGGGCGTTTTAGCATCAAGAAAATGGTGGAGCTATTTGAAGAATCAGACGAAGCCTATCCTCCAATGGGGAAAATGATGGCTTCTATCTGGAGACCGGCTCTGGAGGGACTCTTGAAGGAGAAAATGCAACTTGGGGAAGAGATGTTAGATGAGCTCTTTGACTCGCTTGCCCGGAAGCACGATGAGTCGTCTATCTTTGAGTTCATGAGAGAAAGCAGCATCACGTTTGTTCTTCTCGAACGGAGCACTACCAACTAAGGGAAAGCAGGGTCGATGAGTCCCATAAAATCGAGCTTCATTCTTTGGCACAAGCTACTTTAATATATATCAACTTGTTCCAACAGATATTCCACAAGTATTCAATAATGTTGGAGCTGTGTCTCAGTGCTGCTGCTGATGTTCTGTCGTTTTATTTATTATTCAGTCAAGTTTATTTGTTAGGCAGTTGGTTTGTTAGCTATTTTCTAGGAAGTGGAACATGTCTGTGCTGTATGTTTGTGTGCGGTTTCAAAACAGGTTCTTATTGAGCTTGTACTTGACAGTTTTTGACATAATGAATGAAGTTCAATGTTTCTTCTCATTCCTTCTCTCTGTAATAAGAAGTTCGTGAGTATTAGTTGAATATATCAGTAACAACAAATAAGAGCAGCAGATATATATCAATGATGATAATCCAATTTCCAAACGTTCGTTCACAGTTTCTTCGAAATGGAACTTAAAGCATTTTTTTGCAACAACTGCACCAAGTATTACCTTGTGATTATGAATGAATAATTAATATCTAAAGAAACTTGGACGATATTCTTCTCGTAGTATAACTCCTTGTTTGTCTATGTCAAAGACATTGATGTCATTTAACTTATATGAGGACAACCATAAAGCTTGCAAGAGTGTTGTCAAGATGACATACATTTTTAGACATTACGTAAAGTATTTCTAGATGATTGAGAACTTTAGAGCCAATTTGGATTATGTGAAGCACAATAGCTAGTAATTTGACATGGATTTCTATCCTCATAGATATTGATTGTCTATCTATCTAGGAGGGATGAATCTTAATGTAATCCTCCTCTTCTAAGGATTGGTTATTCGATGGACAATAATCTGGAGACAAAACACTCTTCCAAACAAGGAACTCCACTTATGGAAATTCAATCTCTATTGTATGGGTAACAAAATCAAAGGAAGATGCTAATAGTATAGTCCATATAGTACTGAGATCTTCTCATCTAATGGGTTGATGTGATGAATAATTCTCAGAAGTATTGTCCAATGGTTAGCTTGGAAATTGAGAAGTCTAAAAGGAGATCTTGGTGCCGAAGGAAGAACAAAATCTAAAGTCTGTAATTCCAAAGTTCAAAAAGAGCGTTGACATTTTTATACTTGTCTTTGTGAGCTAAAATTGTAATATTTGAGAGGAAATTATCTAAGAGTTACCATGTGAGATAAGAAGATACGATCATACATACTTGAGTAGAGAAGTACTCTGTAACTTCTAATTGATTTTCTAGTGAAATCCAATGAATAGACTGCTAATGTGGGAAAGTTGACATAGGCTTACTATAAATTGAACCACTATAATTGTTGTGTGCAATCTTCTCTATCCCTTAATCTCACTTTTATTTTGTTTGATGATTTATTGCACATAGAAAGATCTAATCGTTGCGTATCTTTTCATCATATGTTGTTCTTTTGTGATGTCGAACTTGGTTGTCTTAAATTATGCCTTAATTGTTTATAATCACCTATTTATCTCCCTCTAAGTGATATTACTGGCCTCCACAAATTTCACATTGGAGAGCTGTTAGTAAGGGACTCCTTATGGAGCAACTCATGAACGAGACATTAGATGATTTTTTTGACTGCGGACTCGAAAGCATGAAGTCTCCTCCATTTTTCGAGTCTGTGAACGGCTGCATCATGTTCTTGTTGCTCAAACGGACTGCTAGTGATCAAATTTTACTAGCAGATAGATCCAAGCAAGGGAACTTTCTAACCTAACATTCAGCAGAGTTCATGGTAAATGCATGATTAGTCTATCCATTATTGGTGAGATAAAGGTTGGATAATCGTCAATACGAGAACTCCAAGAAGATAGTACAACTTACGTCCGTATTAATCTCGAGGAATTAAAATGAAAGGAGGGCCAGTCGGCTTGATAAGCATAATCAAAACAAAAGATGACAAGTGCCTGAAGTGACTTATAACTAGAGCCGCGAAATTGTTTGCTAAAATAATTATCTAATCCTAAAGTTTCATGATTGCACTTTAAAATGATCAAAATCCTCCATTCAACCGCTTCACATGCTGCAAGTTTGACAAGCATCTGGTTTGAGTTTTGAAGCTATATTCTATTTCAACACATTGAAAATCTGTAAACCATAGAGAATTCGATGACGCCACACAAGAACTGATTCGATCTTTTTCATTTGAGTACTACTTCAACCTTCACATCGCGCCTGCACTCTTGTTGGGGATACATCTGCATAGAAAGAACTTACCAGTTTCACAAAAGCAAATCAAAGCAATGACCCGAACGTTAGATTGGCAGAAGCAGGGGGAGGCAGTGAAGATGTTGGTTTTGTTTATTTAGAAGACCCAACACTAAGGATTGTCAGACATTGGCACGTAGGGACTGCACATACATCATATGGAATTTACTGCATAGGGCGTCCTCGCAATTATGTGAAAATGCATGTTTCTACTCGAGTACCTTGTTCCCAAAGCCACCAAACTAAATTCTTGCCCAAAGATTGCCCGAGCAAGCAAGGTAAAGCTCCTTCATAAATGAACTAATGATCCAGAGTTAGATGTCATTACCTAGAGGTTTAATACACCTTTTAATCAACCCATTCAACCTCTAGGAACTTACACAAGAAAGAGTTATCTCAGGGATAATATTGAATTCACTTGTAATCTACCAGGAGAAAGCTAATTAAGGTCACAAACAGAATAAGCATATTATTGCACTATATCATAAGCTTACAAGTACGATAGAGGAAAAAGAAAGGAAAAATACACGAGAAACACTTTTGAGGGAAAAACATCTCGCCTTGTCCAACTCCACCAATCTAAATGAAGGGTGTATTTTATGGCTTGTTCACTGTTGAGGAACGCAGTTTGCTCAGGCTAGTAGTTATATAGTTAAGCAGCATATCTCTTGGTGGAAGGCATTCCTTAATCAACGGAACTTCGTTGATGTTTTGAGCCCATTCATGAAGGGATGGGAACCTCTCAGCATCAATTATCTTCATGCCTCCAGCTTCTTCCAAGACGCCGAGGAAATGCGGGATCCAACCAGCCATAAGATCCAAATAGCCTATCTTCTCTCCCCCGAAGAACTTCTTCCCCTCAATCTGCTTCTCGAGATATGCAAAAGACTCTAATGTAGTCTCCACTGCTTTCTCCTTTTCTTGCCCATCTTCCGCACAACAGGCTCCCCAAGCACCAAAGACACACTGTTCTCAATGACACGGGGAGAAAAAAAAAGCAAGCTTGTCAAGAAGAATTATTTGACTCGATGAGAAAGTAATTCTGCAGCAGCCACAAACATGCATGACATAAAGTCCCGTATCTCTCAAAGATGTGAATTATGTATTCTTTTTTGGTGCCAGAAGAAAAATTGACCTATAGAGCCAACAAATCTACGACTGTTAAAGAGGATTTCATAACATTAACTCTTTTAATACATGAATATAAATCTCCTTGGCAAAGCCACCTCTATGGTTAATTTTCTCCATCTATTGAATTTAAGGGTTCGTTCTTTTCGGTGGACTTTCTTAGTTGCTAAGATGATTTCATCAGAATCAACAGAAAACCGTCTCTACAACTAGATTGCATCAGATTGCAAACTATACTTTGAATTTTCCCCAAAAACCATTTAGTAAAACAAAACAACTGCTCCATCATAACTCATGCTCATCATAACGTGAACAAACAGCAGACACAGACCCAAAAAAGGAAAAAGACAAAAACTGGGGGGAAAAAGTCAAAGGAGTCACCTTTTCATCAGCAAACTGAGCCCAGAAACGAGCTTGAGCTCTGTCATAAGGTTCTTGAGGCAACAACGGGGGAAAATCACCTCCCTTCCACTTCTCATCGATGTACTCCAGAATCACCTTCGACTCTGCAATCGCGACTCCATCGTCCAAAAGCACCGGGACCTTCTTGTGCACGGGGTTCGACTTCAGAAGCAGTTCGCTCTTCCCCTGCTTGAAGTCTTCAACGATGAGCTCGTACTCGAGGCCCTTCAGTTTCAGAGCCCACTCGACCCTCGTGCAGAACAGGCTCGTGGCGGAGACAATGAGCTTCAACTTAGCCATGATCGGGTTTTCTCTTCGTCTTGTGCGGTGCAGTCGAGCCGGGATCCCTCGTATATAAACGAATGCGAGGTGGGCTTCTCGAGAATGACCGCCATGGTTAGTTTAATGGTGCAAGTTTGAATCTTGGAGCAGGGGAAAGCCGCCGCCCTTGACGAGGAACAGTGAAAGGCGTATAAAAAAGGAGGAGATAATATACATCTCTTTTTCGACGACAGTGAAAAAAGAAGAAGACAGATGAATGATAGCCAATCGGGCAAGAAGCAGAACCGGATTTGATTACGCTCCAATTAAAGAATTCACTGTTTAACATCTGCCAAGTTTGACTAGACCTTGGGGTCGCAGACAAGTTTCTTGGAAGTCACTGTTGTTGACAAAGGAAAGGGAAAGGAAAAGGGAAAGGGAAAGGGACAGCAGAAGATTTATCTTTCCATATGTGCAATTTATCTCCCATCACGAAAAAAAGATATGATTTTTCTTTCGTCTAATCTAAATATATCATTGTCAATGCTCAATTTATCTCAATTCATATTTGTGATACACTAATTTCTAGCAAACCTCTTCTCTAAACACATTTTGGACTCCGAAACAAGTATGCTTCCTCGATATACGGATTATATATATAATATTAAGTACATGGATCATCATTAGCCCCATTTGTCGTCATAAATTTTACATGAAATATAAATTTATATACACGTATTTTTTTGTAGAATATAGTTGATTTTCGTTTTTTTTTTTTTTTGGTCAGAATAGTTGATTTTCGTTGCCAGTCCTGCAAATTGAATAATTTCAGTTGCAGTAGGTAGTTCTTCTGAAAAATCGTGCCACGTCCGAAGATCCTCTTATTCTTCTCTGTGGTTCAGTTTCAACAATATTCACCAGAGTCGGCAACTACTATATCTGGGCCTGAGAAACGCGAGAAATTCATCTGGGCCCGAGAATCGCGAGTCATCTCGCCGTATCCATGGGCCGTGGGCGCGGCCCAAACCGGGGAAGGGGCGCTCGGCGAAAGACGGACGTGCCCACTTCGGACCCCATCATTTGCGACATCGACACTGATTCATAGACGTTGCGTTGCATTAAAGTTAAAATAAATAACTAAAAAAGAAGAAGAGGAAGAAGGGGAAAAAGAAAGGCATAAAATGACCAAAGAGGACTTCGCCCTCGCAACTCACGCGCACGCTCCCTCCCTCTCTCTCTCTCTCTCTCTCTCTCTCTCTTTCTATCGAGCAGGAGAGAGGGTCGCTCTACTGAAACCTGAAATTCTTTCTGCAATGGCGTCTTCACGCCGCGGATAAGAGATTCCCTCCCCGACCATGTCCTAAAAAACATCTTTTGCTTCTGGGTTTCTTTGATTTTCATCCGTCGCGTCCGGTTTTCTTTAGGAAATTTGGAACCTGGAGAAGATCGATCGCGTCAAGTCCATTCATTTTCAACGTACACAATAACGAGAGAGGGAGAGAGGAATTGGGTTCGAGCCGTTTTCCCATTTTATTTTAATTTTTCTTTTGGGGTGGTGAAGAAGGAGGAGGAAGATGACTGGAATGGATCTGTCGAAGAAGGTCGCCGATAGGTACCTGAAGCGGGAGGTGCTCGGTGAGGGTACGTATGGCGTCGTCTACAAAGCCATCGACACCAAGGTACGGGAAGCTCTTGGCGTTTGGGGTTTAGGGTTTTTGTGCTTGCCGAGCTGTTGGGTGAGATGTAATCTGTTAGCTCTGTTTCTTGTTCGCTTGAGAAGTTCTTCGTCGTGGAATTGGGGATTAGGTGTGTCGCAGTTCAGGCTGTTTGGAGGCTGCGGAAGAGCAAGAACCTTGGAATGGATGAGGGGGTGACTGCTTTAGAGATGGGGTTCCTTTTTCGCCTTTTCCAGCACAAAGGGATTTTCCAGTGTGATGGTGTGAGCCGTGGGGTTCTGATGATGGCTATTCGTTTGTTAGCTCTGTGAAGAGAGGGCAGCGCATGTCGATCATTTTTCAATATTTTGCCGAGTCCGAAATACTGGGGGCTGTGATCTTCTTGGTGTAGTTATAGTGAACTTCGGCAAATGAAATAGTAATTTGTCAAGGCGTTTGGGTTGGGAATATAGAGGCAGGCAATATTTTAAATTGTGGAAGATGATGGGTAATACAGTGGGTGTGACATGTTGTTGTCTTGACAATGTTGCAGCTAGTTGATCAGTTGCTTTAACAGCTCTTGTCTTGTGACATTTTTGATTGGTCGTAAAGTGCAATTCCCTAAGGTTGACATGATTGTGAGTCATAGGTTTTTAGGTTTTCTTAATACATCGAAGTTCTGACACTACATTCCATTTGTGATCTGCGGCCTCTTCTCTAGGATGCAGGAGTGAGGAGCATCTTTGGTTGTCTGACATTACATTTCATGACCCCTCCAAATTCAAATAAGATTTGTCCGTGGTGGCAGTTCTCTTTGCAAAATTACGGTGTCAGTCCTGATCCAGTTTGATATGATCCTTTGTTGGTGGTGACTATGAGCCAAGGAGTGTCATGTCATTGAGATACTGACGCTGACACTCCTCTGCCTCCATCTGTCTGGCATGCCGTCATTGACTTTCATTAGGCAACAAATGAGGAGTTATTGCAGAATAAATAGAGCCTTATAAATCGTATGACTTTTTGTCACCTGTTTTTGGACATTTATTGTGGTTGGATTGGTTTCTTGTTCACGCTATGGCAGTCATACTTGAATTTCAGTTCATACTTTGATATATGCTATTAATTGTCATTTTGGATGACATTGTCCGGGCAATAGCATAGGTTTATATGTCTTTGCTGAAATTGGATGTATCTGGTTCATGCAGACTGGACAAGTTGTTGCAATCAAGAAAATTCGGATTGGGAAGCAAAAAGAAGGGGTGAACTTCACTGCCCTTAGAGAAATAAAGTTGCTTAAAGAGATGAAAGATCCAAACATCATCGAGTTAATTGATGCCTTTCCTCACAAAGGGAACCTGCATCTTGTGTTTGAGTTCATGGAGACTGATCTCGAAGCTGTCATCCGTGATCGTAATATATTTCTTTCACCAGCTGACATAAAATCATACCTTCAGATGACCCTTAAGGGCCTTGCTGTTTGCCATAAAAAATGGGTGTTGCACAGGTATTTGATTTGTTCTTTTTAGAATAAAAGCTAGTTTATTAGGCCCTATTTTTTCTGCAAATTTACTCAAGATCTATTTTACTGGCAATTGCAGGGATATGAAGCCTAATAATTTGCTGATAGGACCTAACGGGCAGCTTAAACTTGCAGATTTTGGTTTAGCCCGCATATTTGGCAGTCCAGACCGGAGATTTACACATCAGGTTTGATTCTTTAGTGATCCTCATGTTGTATTGAACAAAAGCATGATACCTGAGGAATCACTTTATAGAGGCAGTTGGCCAAATCACATTATACTTGCAGGTGTAGTTTAACAGAAATAACAGATGTATGCACATCGTAATGTCTTTTATAGTGAACCTTGTCTGAGTTATGTTTTTGAGTTAGGACTTTGGCAGTCCTATATGCTCATGTTTGCTGGAGAATGGGCAAGTTCAATCCTCTCTTGAGTATATGAAGTGGTTTCCTATACGTTGTTTTTCGCCAAGACATTTTATTGTGTAAAGAGTTTTTTAGAGTTATAAGAGCCTGCATCTGTCTGTAACATGAGCATTTTAGGATTTTCATATGGCCTATATTTACTATATGAGCATTGAGGTTGCACTTTCATTGATTTTTCTTGATTTTAACGTGACCTTTCTGCTTGCACTTTGCTCTAATGTTCATCTTTCCTGGTGTGGTTCATCATTGATCAACTTGTTGACCATTTTTGGCAATGGGTAGCTCATTGTCTTACTCATGCTTAGCAGATAGTGATGATCGGTGATTTTGACATTGAAGTATCTGTTTATGATGTTGCTCCAGTTCATTTTTTATTCACTGCTAGCTACGCTGATTCTACTATATTCTATAAATTAGGTTTTTGCTCGTTGGTATAGAGCACCTGAACTGTTGTTTGGCACCAAGCAATATGGTCCGGCTGTGGATGTGTGGGCTGCAGCTTGCATATTTGCGGAGCTTCTTCTTCGTCGGCCCTTTTTACAGGTAGATATGCAAGGTCACTTCCATCTTCGTGTATGGATCACTCATGAGTGAGTGCATGACTCAAATTCTTTTCGGCTTAGCTGTGCATGTACCACTTCCTGTGTTACAATGGGGAGCATTGAAGAAAAATACAAATCGAAGTAATCCGAACCAAACTATCTAATTAATTGATATGATTGTTGATTTGAGAGTTAGTTGGTATAATTTTTTATTTGACAAACATTGAACTAATGCGGTTTCGTTCTGGCTTAAGTTTTCCAAGACCTGATCAAGAGAAACTTTTTCACTTATATTACGTCTTGTAGGTCTTTAATATTCCACAGAAATAGTTTGCAAAATGTTATATTTCAGACTACAGATATATATTTTGCAGCAAAGATGAACATTTCTTACTTGGGCATAGAAAAACTACTTGTTATCTGTAAAAACGATAGAAATCCGACATATGTATAGACAACTCGAATAAATGCAATCTTAAGTTTTGGAGGTTCATTTTTATTAATTTGGTTTGGTCTCTGTTTGGAATTCCTTTAGGTCACTATATATGCATCGTTTCATTCTTTTCATGCTGATTTAAACCAAATCGTGGGTATCCTTCATAATAATCCATGGTTATGGAGATTTAAGTGGACCTCGGAAAGGCCTATGATGGATTTTGAGTTGGATTTTATTCATGAGACCTGGTGGAAATTGGGTGTAGTCCATGGTTATGGAGATTTAACTTTTAAGCTATTTGTCTGATGTTTGAAAGTTGGTCCAACTCTAATCTTGGTGCGCTCAAGTGCAGTTGGTCAGATTAGAATGGAAATTCTGCCTGATTGTGTGCAATTACTCTTTTCCTCTGTCTATGCTGGAAGAACTGAAAGCTGGGATTGATTCTTTTAACTTGCTATTTGTTTGTTTATATAGGATGCATGGTGAGGGACATTGTTCTATTGCATGCCTTCTTATCTTCGTTGCCTTAGGCTTGTTATCTTTGATAACCTTTTGCATCCGGTCTCCCTTTCTTTTGCAGGGTTCAAGTGACATTGATCAACTTGGAAAGATCTTTGCAGCTTTTGGGACTCCAACAGCTTCTCAGTGGCCTGACATGGTGTACCTTCCAGATTACGTGGAATACCAGTATGTCCCAGCACCTCCTCTTCGTTCACTCTTTCCTATGGCAAGTGATGATGCTCTGGACTTGTTAGCCAAAATGTTTACCTATGATCCAAAGAATAGAATTTCTGTACAGCAGGCTCTAGAACACAGGTACGTGAGCTAAACCTCTCCACCCCCTCTCTGTCCTTTGTTTTCTTTCTTTTTACTCCCTTTTTCATGTGGAGTGGTTGATGGGGAGTCCCAGGTCATAACTCTGACAACGCACTCCCTATTCACCTTGTGTCCCATTTGCACCTGCTGCTCCAGATTATCTACCAACAGCGACCCTTCACTCTTTATTCTTCCATGTTTTCCTTCTGTATAGGTACTTCTCATCAGCTCCTCTGCCTACCGTTCCTGATAAGCTACCTCGACCAGCTCCGAAGCGGGAATCACTTAATTCTAAAACATCAGACTTTAATCCCCCCGAGGGTCCCACTGTGTTATCACCTCCAAGAAAGTCCAGGAGGGTGATGCCAGAACGAGAAGGGTTTGAAGGAAATGCATATCAGAATGATAAAGTTGATGATCATGTCAGTGAAGTTAGAACTGGTCCTGGAGAGCATACAAGCAGAAATGAGCAGGTTCCTATGTCACTAGATTTTTCCATATTTGGTGCCAGACCTCCAAATAGACCAACAATCAACAGGTAAAACAGTGCATTTTTACTTGGTCACCTTGCAATAGTGATGAAACTTCCTAATTTGCTTGGGCCAAAATGTTTCAAATGTGAACTAATACCTCTTCATGCCTTTCGCGCATAGATTGTTGAGGCTGTTTGATCATGGACATTAACACGACACTGACCTGTGAAGGAAATTTACGTTGCATATCAACATATCCTAGTTTTCCTTTTGGGCCAAATGGGAATTTATTTGTTCATGACTTTAGACATGATTTATGTCTCTAAATTTGTTGAAACAAATGGAATTGTCAAGACTAAGTCGGATACATACCTCATATACAACCTGTTAAATGAATATCATGCTACTGGAGAAGTTGACAGAGTACGTGTTTAAAAACAAGTTTCTTACATGAAATTTCATTTACTTGCAAGTTTTGTAAGGAGGCCTAATATTCGAGGCCTATATTTTTTAGCTGCATATAATTTAGTTGGGCATCAACTAATTGTCTTTATTCAGACATGGAAGGGCATACTTATGTCTATGGTATTTAAATGTGGAAACTCCGATATCATTAAATTTAGCGACGCAGTATAAAAATTTTCTGTTTATTGATGGAGGATTCTGTCTCTCTTTTTTGGCAGCGCTGACCGGACCCATCTGAAAAGGAAGCTAGATCTTGAATTCCAGCATCCAGAATGAAACTTCATTACTTTGCATCACTCTCATAAGTTTTGAGTTCTGCACATGCATTAATGAGGTTTGCGGTTACTCCCTCAAGGTAATTTGAGTACCAGAAAGTTCTCATTGTTCGGTGCGGAAATGTGCTTGCCTTTCGCATATATCATGAGGCTGAAGAAGGCGCTACTTTGGTTGAATTTGGAGGTCCATCATTTATCTTGGCTTGAAGTTGGGGAGGGAATAATTATATGAAAAGGAGGGGAAAGTGAAAGGTAACATCCTCCTTTCTACTTGACACAGAACTTGTACACAAGGTCATAGAAGGCCGACATTTTTGGAGGCATATTTTTCTAATTTTATTCCTAGCTGATGCTTTTGAGTGGCTTACTTGCACCTCTAATTAATTGTGCCCAGTTCTAATTCTATGTTCAGTGTTCTTTTGGTTGCTTTGGATGGAGGATTAAGACTGGAGAATGTTGTAGGCTGGTCAATCCTGTTTATTGTATGTATACTGTAGAGAAGCTATCACATGAATACTCTTTGGATTGTTTATTTAAATGGGCTTGATTATGCAATTTTGGATCATTGATGTCGAAGTTTCATAATCTATTATTTGGCAAACGCTTAAAATGATCTTGTCATCTTCCAATTATATCTTTTGAGGCTCTGTTTTGGTTTCTGACTCTCTGCCCTGTGCATAGATAGAGACTTCGCTAATGCAGCTTTTATATACACAAAATTCTGATATTGAGTGTATATCAAAGGAAATTGACTTACTCGCAGCAGAAGATCAGTTAATATGAGGGAGTGGTAATTTCTTTTGGAAAGAAAATTTTGCTAAATAAGCATGGACATGCCATTCGTGTCTCCGACTTAGCTAGTACAACGGTGCTTGCTTAGCCTGTTTGGTGTTAAGGATTAAGATAGCTTTAGAAAGAGATTAAGGCTGCTCAAATTACTCAATTCAAGAATTCAATGAGCAAGCACCAACATCTGAATCAGAATCAAAATTGATGATTATCAGATGGTAGAAAGTAACTATTACAGACAGGAGACAGCTCTTTCATAATGGCATCAGACTACTACTCTAACCTCTAACTTCTTGTCATTTAACTGCACTCTCCCACGATACTATGAGGACGGCTTTCACCATGACGTATTTCTCTTGGCTTTCTCAACGTTCGCATAGTCCGAGTTTTTCCGAGAAAAACTACCGAAATAGATTCTTCCTTTCAGGGTTTTTCTGCTCTATGACACTGTATCTGTGGGGATGGTGGAGTCGTGCACTCTCTCAGCAGCCTTCTTTGCCTGCAAAAGCAGAAAATGTGGATCATGGAAAATGTCTAGTATGAATAAAGTAGGTGATTTCTTCTCTATTTATGTGAAGGATCTAACCTCTTGGTCCCAGTTTGTACGGAGAAAGATGCAGAAAAGACAGAACACTTGCACGACTAGCGCGCAGATAATTCCTAGCCAGAGACCCTGCGAAAGAGAGTTTTCGAAAGTTATTTTCTCCGCTAGCTTGCTCGTTTCAACGTTAAACTAGAGAGCAGGGAAAGTACAAAACCCAGAAGTTTTACCTTCCCACCAACATGGAGAACAAAACCTAGCAGTATTGCACATGGAATGCCAACCAAGTAATAAGACCCCAGATTGACAAAGGCACCAATCTTTTGCCAACCACATCCTCTAGCAGTTCCTGAATAAGAGCAAAACACAAATAGCTATCAATATTCTGGAGCATGAGCTATGATTTTACGGCATCTAGGAGGAACAGAACCGGATAAAAAACACGCAAATCACGTAAAACAACAAAGCATGGTCACGAGGCTAGGCCAGTTTGCTGTGAGAGAGGCCACCACCTGAAAGGACGCACTGGAGCCCATCCAAGAAGTTTGAAGCCGCTAGAATCGGCATCATGACAGCTACATATTCGACCACTTCTGTCTCGTCGCTGTAAGCATAGCCCCATACATTCCGTATCGAGATCAAAAGTATTCCGACCAGAATTCCTTCGGTTACGCCCATGGAGAGGACCACGTACACCGCTAAACGCGCAGCCCAAGGCTTCCCAGCCCCTAGTTCATTTGAGACGCGAGTGCTGGATAGATTGACCATGGAACTTGTAAACTCCATTGCCTCACCAGTGTGGTCTTAAGAAGATGATTGATATGCATATGAACATGTTATGCAGAAATAAATTAAATAGACATATCGACCATTTGTGATGCTACTCGATTTACCGAGCTGATTCTCCGCAAAGTGGTAATGTGGCGGTCTTAAAATCATTATCATGTACTCAGGTTGGCATGCTTACCTCACAGCCCCGCTGAGTCCGAAAGGGATCATCCATACCATTGCGGCAGTGTTGAGACTGAGAATGTAAACATTGCGAGGTCATATACATACACCAAACTAAAGTGTGCAACGATAAATTATGTGCCTTGTTCGAAACTATTTCAAGAAAGAATAACACCAAACTCGAGATTAACCTGATAGAAAGCACCGAAGTTTCCAATGTCGGGTCCGGGAGAAGTCCGGAGAGGAGCACCATCATCTCGAACGACCACATTTCCAAGCTACGGCAATGAAAAGGTTTGCCATGAGCAAAATGCATGTCATCCGCTTTTCACAATGGTGAAAGAGATAAAGGGTTCGAGATGCTTTTACCAGACCATTACTGCGGAAGGGACGGCAAGTCTAAGGAACGCCAAGATATTGTGAAAGGCTTCCTTGGAAAACCCAGTCCAAGTCTTGGAGCACGAAGAAGAGAACTTCACATAAATCGCCAACAGCAACACATTCAACCAATAGGATATCGAATTTGCCAAGGCCGCTCCTCTGCTTCCAAGGCCGGTTTTCATGACCAGAACCCAACAGAAGAGGATATGCAGTAGGGTAGCAATTCCCGAGCTAAGCACCATAGGGAAGACGATGTTCTGAGTCTGCAAGAACTTGACGAGGCATTGAAGAATGCCATAAGCAAAGAGGGATGGGATCATGTAACGGGCATACGTTCCCGCTTCCTCTGCTATGTCTGCTTGTTGGCCGACCGCTTCTAGTATGATTCTCGTATTTGCCCAGATGCAAGCGAGAGGTATGCTCACCAGTAGAAGGATGAACATAGCTCTCTGCGCGTGAATACCAAGCATATGAAATTGCCTCGCCCCGTATGATTGACCGCAGAACGTATCCAATGCGCTAGCCATCCCCATCTAGTTAAAGAGATTTGACAGAAGAAAAAATCAGAACTTCGCATCAGAAGACTGTCCGATAGTCTTTAAGTTTTAGTAACTATTGTTTAAATTGGCTCAATTTGAGGTAGAACTATGTTTCAACTCCTGTATCAATAGCATCTCCAGTGCAGCGCTGACAAATATGGCTAGCCTAGCCAAAACACGGGCCATTTTTGGCACCAATTCTATTCTCTTCCAGCTAAATAGTAATCGAGACAAGCATAATTTCATCATTTTCATCCTTTATTGCCCCTCTAAAGTGAGTAAATCTCAAACAAAGTGGGTTAATCTAGTACTTATGAAAAACTGTGGTGAATTGGGCCAACAAATACAGGGCTAAAAAGGTCAACTTTTATCAACTCTGCAAAATGAAAATAAAGAAACTGAGTGATGGTGACAAGAACATCCATTACAAACACGTAGCATTTGTCATAGCTTTAAGATACGAAAATGGATATATGAGAACATCAACTATGCAAAACCCGAAATGCAATGTTTTTGTTAAAGAATTAAATTTGAAGTAAGAGCACGACTGATATGGCAATCTCTCAGGCTCACCAGTAAGCTGAAACCAGTGACGGTGGCGAAGGAGGTGGCCATGGAAGCGCCGGAGAGAGGCAGATCGCCAAGATGACCCACGAACATGAGAGAGATCATCTGCAAGCTGTAGAGCAACAAGCTCACCGATATGAGCGGACCAGCAAGCCACAGCTGCTTCTTTATCTCCGCAAGAACCTCCCTCCTCCACCCGGCACCCTTATCTTTCTCTCCTTCATTCGATGCTAACGATCTCACGACACCATCTTCACAGCACGACTCTATCAATGGTGAGCTCAGGCTCGTCTCCTGTCCTTCTCTCTCCATGGCCGCCTCACAAAGAGAGAAAGAAAGCGCAGGAACTTGCGAGGCTGTGGGGGTGTATTTAAAGGGCAGTGTCTTCCTGAAAAGGATTGCAACAAGAAGTCTTTTGTCTTGATGGAGGGAAATGACGATGTTGTTTCTTGCATGGACCTGAGTGTGGCAGCCATGGATTCACTCATTCGGCAGCAGATTATAGTGGAATTTAAGCCTTTGGATTAGGAGGTCAAGTGGCGAAGTAGTTGGATTCAGGAAAAGACAAGCAAAACACGGAAGACAAGACAAAAACATGTGGTCATCAGTCTCTCCCGGTCGTTTTCTTACCCATACTACATGGTCCATCGATGTCTTCTCACTGGCGAGTGTCCCTTGTATCTGGTCCGTGCAAATCAAATTTGGTTTATACTTCAGCTGGACTTCAACATAAGACCAATGAACTTCTCCGGCGTAACAAAGAATAAAAATATTTACGTCATCCCAAAATTATTAATTATATAATCCTGTCATTAGGTGTGATTCTTCAATGAATAAATGACGTGTATTATTATCTTTTCAAACCAACATTTTGTAGTGCATGCTAAAACTGTATGTATATTTGATCTTTTATAATCAACTAATAACCTTTAAGGATGCATGCAAATCAGCTTGTCCAAGTGTATCGGGTGAAGCTCTACTTACAAAGCGACAGACATTGCCTATATGTAATTGAGTGGAAGAAATCATGGTTTGCACGTCATAGGGATGACTTAAACCCGACAGACAAAATATATTACCTAATTTTTTTGGCTGATGCAGTTTCCACTACCAACATGTGTCTCTTAAAATTATCAAGAAGCAAGAACATACGTTTGACTAATTGTTCCAGTTACCAAAGGGGATCCACATTTTCACTTTCCATAAAGCAAGGGCAGAATTGTAAATGGATCATGGCCACGTCAGTCGGCCTGTAGTTTCGGCGAACTTGCTTGTTCGGAGGACGTATCATTACCATTATTCCGATCTAATCACCCCGTTGATTAATGTTGCATTGCATTGGCCTTAGTCACTAAAACATCATTGCTTGGATAGGATTGAATTTCCATGATTAATTTTGCATTATATCAGCTTTTAGTCACCAAAACATCATCGCTTGAATTGAATTATCGCGTTTGTATTCTTGTTCAATAGATAAAATCGATTATATCCTCTTTCAAAATTTGATTCTCAATTCTATTAATAGAACATTAACGTGTATGCTTATGTTAATGGAGAATTTCTTAAAGCCACAATTACACAAGCACTTAATCGTTCACAATTTCTTTTGTATGGAAGAATTCGCCAACATACTAGGAAATACGAAATGCTTTTGCATCTTCTTTTTATAATTTAGAAGCACGCGTGCAAAAACCCTATTGGAAAGTTTGTCAAACACCTTACAACCCCAGTGAACCGATGAACTCTTAACCTTAGATCCAAGCCAATAGCCCTTACTCAAAGTAGTTTGCGTAGTTCGTGGAATTTGAACGTGAGAACTCTATCTCCCGAATAGAAATTCTTAACATAAAATAAAAAGCACGCATGCAAATACAAGGAAATCAAAATGCTGGACCTATTTGTTTGTAAGAACTCAAATTGTAATTTAGATTGATACCCGAAGATCATTTGATCCAAACTTGTAAATCACATATAAGGTTGTCATTCGGTCAAATATATAGAGTTTCATAAAGGAAAAATTACAAAACACGTTGTATCTAGTAATACATATGTACCAAGGCTTCATATATTTCAATTGAATTACTTGACAACCACGCCAACTTCAATGGACTTCACACCGAATTTATTAAATCTTCAGCAAGGTCTTGGTCTTTACTTAGTCAGTCGAGATAAGAAATATTTAAAAAATAAAGGATTGCCGCGCCTTTTCCAATTGCACGCCTGGTTGACAGAGATCTGTCTTGGAGTTGGTGCAGCGCTTTAGGACAAAGATCCCCGACCACAACTTTTGCTTAGACGACAAGGTTGGAATTGTCGCCAAATCGTTTGTTTGATCCCATTCATTTGATTCCCGCAGCCATCGGTCAGTCAAAGATGGCGAGCACAGTCAAATTAGGGTTTATAAATGCCTCTCTTCCACGCCCTTACTTACACGTATGACAAAAATCTCGTCGATCTTCAAATCACTTACGTCTCAAGATCACAATTATTAATGTCAGGAGCGATGGCTAACTCTCCGATTTTATGGAAAGATCTCACTTGCGATTGCCTTTATGTCGCTGACATGTCAGATGATACATTTCCTAGAAATAGAATGACCAATAAGGATATGGAAAATGAAATCAACATGAAATTTTTTTTCTTTTAAATCTTTGTTCGAGAAATAAGGCCCGCGCGGAAACATAAGGTAGGTTTTTTTGGGGATAATTCTGCTTGAAAAAAATTATCTTTGTCTTCTGTCAAATCCCAATTCAAGTCTAAGCACGAGGCTTGCGATGGAAACTCCACTATAACTTAAAAAGCAATTTACGTAGAATTTGGTTGAAAAATATAGAAGAAAATAAAGGAGAAAACTGATCGTGAAGAATGAACTTGATGTTTCACTCTTGTGCACATTTCCCTCCTAATCCAACACCAAGAAACATGGCCTTGATCTCTGTTTTCTCTTCTCTCATCCATCCTCAGCTTCGCCCTGTGGTCTCCAAAATGACCCTCTTCGATGCGCTAACCTTCCTTGTTCGTAACTCCCTCTCCCGCAAAACGATGAGAGATGTGGTCAACGAGTGATCTGGCTTTTGATTTCTTACTGTTGTTTTGGGTGTTTCATGTAGGCGATACATGCCGTGGACAAGCTAGGATTATGGCACAGACTGCCGGTGTACATGGGGCTTGCCTACGTGGGGATGAGAAGGCACTTGCACCAGAGATATAATCTCATACGCGTTGGTAGTGTTGATGGCAAGAAGTATGATACTCAGGCATTCAACTATCGGACGGCGGACGGAAGGTGCAACCACCCTAGCGATGATGTCGTGGGTAGTCGAGGAACATTTTTTGGACGCAACATGCCTCCCTCCACTTCAACCTACGGGGTAAGCATGTATTTCATGCCTTCTGATTTACTCAGTCTGTCAAAGCAGAGAGGTTGAGTTTACGTTTATCTGTTTCTTCTTCTTAAAATCAGAAGGTTACATTACTTTAAAAAGAACAGGCAACTGATAAAACTGTCCTTAATGCTCATTTGCGAAAGCCGTCGCCTGCATCACCTGTATACTTTCTTAATTGGAGCTACTGACGGTCCTGCGAGCCGGTTGACACCAGTGACTGCTATCGGAGCCGTCCCTAAAAGCCGCATTAGGGGCAGTTTTCCTGTCCCTAAACTCGCCTGAGAATAATATCCATAAAAAGAACTACTTTTTTTCTGTCATTTCCCGGTGGGGAGAGCAAAAACGTGCAAAGCTTTGATCATAGAAAGACATTGATCATAGAAAGACACCAATTCGATGACAATTATTCTCTCCAGTGCAGGAAGATTTATTAAAATTTCAAGTTAAAGAAGGAAAATTTTTCTTTTTTATTGAAAAAAACTAAAGTAAATTTTCTATCATATCGGAGAAGACGAAAATGCAACTTCAGAAAGTTACCCAACCACAAGCCATTAAAGAATTCCAGCAGTCTCTCCTTTAGGTTTCTATCAATGGCCCACAGTCAAAATCTAAATATGGACTGCCATGGCTGGTCAGGAAAAAATTTCCACTTCCCAAGGGCCTCATTCTCTTCATTTGGTTTACCATTTTTACTCAACTCATTAAGTGGGAGGCAGGCTATGGCCCTGTCACACCGCCCATGTCCACGGAATAGATTTGTTCAGTTTCTGTCTGAAATGGCCTACAAATTTCATGAACTCGATTCTATCTCCGCTTGGAGAACAGGTGTCCAGTCTTATCTGTCAATCGTAAAGATTATTGTCTTCTGATCGAATACCAAGTACAAGCATAGCCTGCAATACCAACAAAACTAATTTTGATTGTCTTCTTTTTCCACAGTTAATGGATCCACATCCATCTGTGGTGGCATCCAAGCTGTTGGCAAGAAAAGAGTTTATTGACAATGGGAAGCAATTCAACATGATAGCATGCTCATGGATACAGTTCATGATTCATGACTGGGTTGATCACATGGAGGAAACTGATCAGGTACTAAATACAAAAAAAAAATAAAAAAAAAATTCCCCAAAGCCTCTGTATTACACAAGGCACAGCTTGATATTTTGTAGGAAAAGAACCTCAAAATATTTTTGACAAACTCAAAATGGAGAAGTAGCCGAATGGATCCACCAGTTGGGTCATCACATTGAAGATTGAATGATCAATAATATCTTCGGCAGGTTGAAATTGAAGCACCTGATGAAGTTGCAAAGGAGTGTCCATTGAAGTCATTCCGATTTAACAAGACCAAGAAAGTGTCAACTAGGTCATCTCATTTGAAGAATGGCTATTTGAATATAAGGACCCCGTGGTGGTAAGTTCCTGCGAACATTATTGTAATTACTCAGGAGTACTAAACTTTAGGCAGCCATTCAAAAAACTCATGTCACTGAAAACAAGTCTTTGCAGCCATCTGATTCTTGATCCTTTTACGAGTTGAATGCAGAAAAAGACGGTGAAGAAAGATTTGGAAAAAAGATTAAGAAGCAATGTTGTAGACAATATTTCAACCTTGCTGAGCCATAAGACTTGGAATTCCCTGCTTTTTGTCTTCACCACCCGAACAAACTGAGAACTATGGAGGTCCTATATGGAATCCTAAGAAGGTCCTCTTCCAGGCCGGAATTTAAATTCTTCTGGCAATGCAAGACGACGAATCTCTCGCATCTTTTCTTTGTAGACGATGTTTTCCTATTTAGTGAGGTGGACTTGACAATGGTAAGTCTCCTCAAAGAGGGCCTCCAGCTCTTCTCGGCATGGAGTGGCTTGTGCCCAAACCCTTCCAAGAGCGAAATCTTTTTGGCTGGTGGATCGCCTGCTTTAAGAACTCAGATTCTCCTCTACCTCGATTTCCAGGAAGGCAACCTATCGGTACGATACCTGAGGGTTCCTATCATTACCGCTAGGCTTAGCAAGGTAGACTGTTGTGTTCTTATTAATCGTATTACTGCGAGGGTACAATTTTTGACTCATCGCTTTCTCTCTTTTGCTGGCCGGCTTCAGCTTATCAGATCAATCCTTCATGCTATCCAAGCCTACTGGGCGAGATTTTTTATTATACCTATTGCTGTGTTGGAACAAATGAGAAAATATTTAGGCAATTCCTATGGAAAGGCTCGGAACTAGGAAAATGGGGTGCTAAGGTTGCCTAGGGTGAAGTGTGCCTACCAAAAGAGGAATGAGACCTTGGCATCCAGAGGCTCAAAGATTGCAACAAGGCTACTATGCTGAAGCATATCTAGTTCCTATTTTCAGATAAGGAGGCCTTATAGTGCAAGTGGATCCATTCCACATTTTTAAAATCAATGAATTTTTGGGTTGCTAAGAAACCCACCCGCTGTTCTTGGGCTTGGAAAAAAATCCTATCCTTCAGAAGCGAGGTCCATAATGCTTTATATTGGAGGATTGGAGACAGCCTCTCTACCTCTTTATGGTTTGACAACTGGCACCTTAGGGGCTCCCTAAACTTAATTTTTTCGGACTCATTTATTTACAGTTCAGGGCTTTCGAGGTAGGCAACAGTGACTGATCTCTTCTCTGATACTGGACAACCTCTCAAGTTGGTGCTTGAGTCGTGGGATCATCCCCTCTCGAGCCTCTCTCAGAATTCGGATTGTTTTTGCTGGAGGGAGAATTCATCAGGACGCTTCACTGTTGCAACGGCTTAGGAGACCTTCAGGCGGAAAATGACTCTGGTCTTTTGGCATACATTCGTCTTGGACAATGAAATTACACTTCGGTATCAAGTAAACCTTTAGCTTATAGCTAAGCGTAGGCTGCCCACCCAAACACTTTTATTGTCACATGGTAGAATAGATAGTGGTACTTGTGCCTTCTGCAATGATGTACCGGACTCTATTGACCATCTGTTTTTTGGGTGTCGTGTCACGACCGGGGTTGCATTCTTTTGGGCGACCAAATGCAATCTGCCTTGGCGTAACAAAGTGTGGGAGGATAATCTCCGTTGGGCCATCGCCATGCTTATGGGAAAGGAGTTTTATAAGTGCATAGCTCGCTTTTCCTTCGAAGCGCTGTGTCATATTATTTGGAACAACAAGAACATCATTCTCTTTAGAGAATAGCCTCTTTTTGTCCCGGTTATGAAGAACCATCTCTTTAAAGTGATTAGAGATAAGGCGATCACTATTAGGAATATTAAAGATAACATTAGGAATAGAAGGTTGCAGCGGAGATAGGGCATTGACCCAATCATCTTTTCTGGGGAGCGTTAATTCCCTCCCTTTCAGCTGGTGCATCTTGATTAAGGCAATTGGTGCAGCGATTTTTATTGAATTCTGAGGATGGTTTTCTCCCTACCTAAGGGCATTTTGTATCTATTCGTCGGTTGTTCATGCCGTGCTTTTCCTTTCTTATTGTTAGTAGGTTGCCATGACTGTGGCTTTTTTATCCTGGCATCCTTTCACTCATTATGATCCGTTATTTTGAATGTGGGTTTTGATGCCGTGATCTTTTTGTTCACTCCATCTTTTCTCAATATATTAATTACCTTTCAAAAAAAAAAAAAAAACTGAGAACTATGAACTTGCGTTATGCTGTCGGCAAATAGGGCTGCGTTTGTTTTCGTTTCTTTTTTCTGTTTTTAAACAACTTTTTTGTTTTTTTGTTCCTGGGAACAAAAAAGGAAATGTAAACGCGTTTGTGTGCGTTTTTGTTCCAAAATTATTTTTTGTTAAAAACACATCTGGAACGAGAAACAAAGAAACAAAAAAGTTGTTTCTTGTTTCTGAAACAAAATTTAAGAACACTTTCTTCTCTCTTTTTCTTCTTCTTTTCTTCTTATTTGTTCTTTCTTTTTTCTTTGGCCGGTCGCCGGCCGCCGGGCGAGCTCGGCCTCGCCGGATCACAGGAGAGCTCGAGCTCGCCCGGCCAAGGCGAGGCCGAGCTCACCCGGCGGCCGGCGAGGCTTGGCATCTCCGGGCCACCGCCGGTCGTCGGCGTCGCCGGGCGGTGGCCCGGCGACGCCGAGCCTCGCCGGCCGTTGGGCGAGCTCGGCCTCGTCGGATCCGGGTGAGCTCGAGCTTGCCCGGCCAAGGCGAGGCCGAGCCTCACCCGGGCTATGGCGAGGCTCGACCTCGCCGTGGCCGGGCGAGGCCGCCGGCCCTCGTCGGCCGGTCGCCGGCCATGGCCGAGGCCGGCGACCGGCCAAAAGAAGAAAAAAAGAAAAAGGAAAAAAAAAAAAAAAAAAATAAATAAGAAAATAAGAAAGAAAATAGAAAAAATAAAATAAAAATATTAAAAAATTAAAAGAAATAAATAAAATTATACAAATTTACCAAACGTGTTTCTGTTCATTTTTTTTTCCCGGAACAAGTTTACCAAACGTGGTTTTTGTTCAAAAATTGTTCCCTGGAACGTAAAACACTTTTTTTCTATTTCGTTTCGGAACAATTTTTAAAGTAAACGTTACCAAATGCACCATAGATGTCCATATTTGTTCTCAATTTGTTCTTAGATGCTGGAGAGTTCCTCAATAAAATGGAATGTGGCCTGGATAGAACAGTACTCTGAGGAAATTATGGAAACTACATTCAGATATTCCAAAATTTCGTTTATATACGCTAAAACTTGCTTACACGTAGAGTTTCATCTAAAATTGATGTCACTATGAACTCTAGCACTTCCAGTAAGGCAATTAAGCCAATGACTTAAGGTGTGATTTCATCTCAAAAGAAAAAAAGGTAGCTATCTAAGAAATGATTAGCTGATCTTAGTCAAATTTTCACCAGTTAACTTGTTACTGCCCTAAGAGTTTTCTCGAAGAATTGACATGAAGAGAATTTCATCAATGAGTTGTACATAGTAAACTGCTTAGGGATGGAAGCGTGATATATGGAAATGACGATCATGGCGAGAGAAGAGTGAGGACCTTCAAAGATGGGAAGCTAAAGATTTCGGGAGATGGCCTCCTTGAACACGACGAGAAAGGGATTCCTATTTCAGGCGACGTCAGGAATAGCTGGGCTGGCATTTCACTCTTGCAGGCCTTATTCATCAAAGAACACAACACTGTCTGCGATATGCTTAAAGTAAGGTTTCCCTTCTCTTCCACCAGTGCAATGAAAAGAACTTCCTTATTAAACAATGCTGATCCCAAGTTTTCGATCGCAATGATCTGGTGAAAACGTCCATGAACTCCTGATATTGTTGTTTCCAAATTCTTCAAGTCTATAAGGGCCAAGACTTCTCTTGTCGTTGTTATTTGCTTCAACGAAAAGTTAGCTCTGAATACACACTGCACATCTTTTACCTGGAGGAACTATTATAGAACAAAGAAGCCCGACATCTTTGATCATCGTCAGAACCATAGCTCATATAATTACCCTGGCTTCATGCGTGCTATCCTTAGGGTTGAGCGGTATAAACACAACTTTTCATTGAAAAAATTGCCAGCACTTGTATACCAAAGGAACTACAAGGATAGCTAATATTATGTACTTGTATATGTGTCAGAAATATTATCCAGATCTTGATGACGAGAAGCTCTATCGCCATGCCAGATTAGTGACTTCAGCTGTAATTGCCAAAATCCACACTATTGACTGGACTGTGGAGCTCCTGAAGACCGACACTCTTCTTGCTGGAATGAGGATAAACTGGTAATGAAGAGAGAAAAATATATCTGATGATGAAAGACTGGGGATTTACTAGTAGTAGTTCTAAAACTTATGCGTAATTCTGTGATGATGCTGTACTTACTACTTACCACTATCATGCCTGGTTCAGGTACGGATTTCTGGGGAAGAAATTTAAGGATATGTTCGGACATATATGCAGTCCGATATTGAGTGCATTAGTAGGTCTCAAAAGGCCGAGAGATCATGGAGTTCCATACTCTCTGAGAAGTTTGTCAGCGTCTATAGGATGCATTCACTCCTCCCGGATAAACTCATCCTGAGGGACGTCCACTCAACTATCCTGGAACACAAATGTTTGCCCGTTGCAGAAGAGTAAGCATCTTACCATACCATTTGCATCTAATTTCACTTTCTTCATGTTTGCTGTTACTACACTAAGGTCGTACTGACAAAAGCAAAGAACATCGATCTCGTGAAATAACAGATATACTGTCTTCTTCGGGAAATGGCATTCAATTTTACTTCTAGAGGGACTACATTCACTAATTGTTCTAGGAAAATTACTAGGATTCCGATGCAGGAAGTGGTGGGACGACAAGGGCAGAGAAGACTGTCAAAGATTGGAATGGAGCAGATGATGGTGTCACTAGGTCATCAGGCATGTGGGGCTCTCTCATTGTGGAATTACCCATCTTGGATGAGAAACCTTGTTCCTCAAGATGTCGATGGCGAAGATAGACCGGACCCAATCGACATGGCAGCATTAGAAAGTAACATGACTTCTCACCTCATTTCTTTCACACTGCTATATCAACGTGACTGTACTGGAACTGATGCTTGCATCTTGTGCCAGTTTACAGAGACAGGGAGAGAGGTATCGCGTGGTACAACGAGTTTAGAAGAAACGTGCTGATGATCCCAATCAGCCGCTGGGAAGATTTGACTGATGATAAGCAAGTTATTCGAGCCTTGCGAGAAGTCTATGGAGACGATGTGGAGAAGCTTGACCTGATGGTGGGTTTGCATGCAGAGAAGAAGATCAAGGGCTTTGCCATAAGTGAAACTGCTTTCTTCATCTTTCTACTGATTGCATCCAGGTACCTCTCATAATGTTGCTATCCTCAACCCAATTAGGATACTCTGGAAGTGTAGACCCTTAATTCGATAACGTCCTGGCTGTGCCTTCTAACTTCTTGAACCCTCGTTCTTGACAATTTTTTTTCCAGCCGGCTAGAATCCGACCGTTTCTTTACGACCGACTTCAACACACAGACATACACAGAGAAAGGCCTGGAATGGGTAAATAAGACGGAGACATTGAAGGACGTCATTGATCGTCACTTCCCCGATATGACGAGGAAGTATATGAGATGTTCAAGCGCATTCGCTGTATGGGATTCACAGCCAACGCCAACCTCATACATACCCCTCTATTTGCGTCATGCGCCTTAAGATGTACTCCTTCCCTCCCTTTCGATGAGCTTCAAATTTTCATACGAGTCTGTACACGTGATCATTGCTATGGTATAGGTGAAGCTGTAGGGTCTGGATCGTATGGGAGCTTTGACCCCTCTTGAGCTAAGCAACTGCCATTGATTCTATGATGAGAATGAATTATCACAAATAGGCCTGCAAATCTATAAAATCTTTTCTACTTTATATGAGCTCAATCTCCACAACAGAGCTAAATCTGAATATCTGGTATTTATAGGTATTTGCAATCAATAACTCTATTTCATAGTACTTTCGTCGCAACGAATTGCTTTAAATAAAATTTCGGTAGTACAATACCGCTAGGAGAGGTAAATTTGTTGTAACACGACAACCATAAAGCCATAAGAACTCTATAAGGATAAGCTGTTCCAAATTCTGTTAAGGTTTTAACTAAAACCTTAGAACCTGAAAACTATCTATTGAAATAGAATCCTCACTTTTCGATACTTGAAATTTACTTTGCATACCTTAAAATCTAAAACCCAAAATCTATCCTATCACGAGTTCTAGAGTCTACAGGAATATTTACCTTTTTTTGTCCATTTTTAATTAAGCAAAATGAAAGTGAACACATCCACAAAAACGAAAGTTCATCATTTGTCATTAGCACCAATTCATAAAAAATGAACACGTTAAATAAAATAAACTAAGAATGACAACAAAATACAAGCACTGCAAAGAATATGCTTTATTTAGATCTTGATGATAGGATAGAAGTGCCGACATTGCAACCAATAGCTTCTCTAATTTGTTTCCAAGTAATTTCCATAGCAAAGTTTCTAGTTGTTGTGAGCACAAGTTGAAAATCCGGGTCATAAATACTTCAGTGTCTTCGCAAGTTACTCATAACTTTTCATCATATTGTTGTCAAAAACAATGATCTCCAACGGAATCTCAGTCCAGCAGAAAAGGACAATCATCTATTTCGACTTTTGAACTCTGAAGAAGTTTACTTACTACGAGACACAATTTTTTTTTTTTTGTCTTTTAGGGGTTTAGAAATCCAATTTTTGTCTATGCTACAGTTGTATTATTATTATTATTATTTATTTTTTCCGGGGTGGGGGGCGCTAGGCCTATAATCCAATATTTTGGTCTGCACTATAGTGTCACTTCCTGCATAAAGTGCGACTTGTTTATTTTTCGGCTAAATCCAACTACTTCGGCCCATAACGTGGACTGACCCAACCCAACATAAACAGATGTACCTCAACCTCAATCATTCTAATTTCGATATTAACATCTAATCTGGGCGGGCCGTTGACATATGATCTGGGTTAATATTAATTGGACTGACATCACGAATCGTGATTTGGGCGCTTGATATGGGATCTCAGTGCACTTTTCTTTTCAAGCGGCGGAGGTGATCACTGGGCGGGCTTGGCCTTGGACTCGAGATCGAGATTCTAGAGTCTTCGTCTTAAAATAATTATATACAAATCATGAGGTAGGAGCAGACTTATACCTGCCCCCATTGCCTTTCAGGCACATTTGACTCAAGCCCTCACGTGGGCTGCTTAGCGTATGTTTAGTAACCACTCTATTCTCGATAATAATTTTTGCTTAGAAATGATTTTTTTTTATTGAAAACGTCTGATAATTATCCAAAATTTCTACTCCTGGGCTAGAAATATGTTTAGTATAATCTTAAATGCTTTTGTGAATTAATTTTTTTGAGATTTTTAATACTTTTATTATGTATTTTCTCTTTTTTTCCTTTTTTTTCTTTTTCTCTTTCCTTTGCCATCCCTCTTCTTCTTCTCTAACTAGTTGTCGACCATGGCAATGGCTGGCCACTAGCCGGGCGAGGTCCAACGACCTCGCTAGAGCCTCCCTTGGCCTCACCCTAGCCTAGCAAGGCTGAGTCTTGTGGCGGTTGGCAGCAAGGCCTGGCGAGGTCGAGCCTCCCCGATGGCCAGGCGAGCCCACCCTAGCCTGACAAGGCTCCGACAAGCTTGTCAAGCCTCACCCAACCGATCACCGATCATCGGCATGGCCAATGACTAGCCATAAGGAAAAAGCAAAAAAAAAAAAAAAAAAAAAAAAAAAAAAAAAAAAGAAAAGAAAAAAAGGAAAAAACAAAGAAATTTTGGCTTGATTATGGAATTGTTTTCGAGAATAAAGAAACAACTTTTTTTTTCACTTCTTAATTTTGCTCCGTATCTATTTCTGGGAACAAAAAAGGTATTAAACGGCTTTTTGTTCTTTTTTTGTTCTGAAAAACAAAATAATAGAATCAGTTACTAATCGGTCAATAAACAAACAGTCCTTGATCAAGTCTAATATATCGCATTTGTCGATGACAAGGGCTTAGATTCAAAATTATTCACATTGAGCTAATCCGATGAATGTCAAAGTCTTTTCATTTGACATGGTATATGAAGCACCGATTAAACAGCGACTTCATTGTCGATATATTCTCATAAAAGAACGATACTAAAGATACTAATTCTCGTTACACGTTCGGCATTGCCTATTAGTATATACTATATTCCCTAAACCAAGTACTTTTTTTCAGTCAACCATCGATTATTCGTCATTGACTCACTTTCTCACCGTCGTTAGCACCACACTTGATTTAAATTAAAACCCGCGGTTGGTGTTCACAAAGTTGAGCGGTGCATTGCACAACCACTGCGAAATTCATAGGAGAAAAGCGCTGCATTTCAGCAAATGTAGTTGGATTGATCTGGTCGATCTTTTGACTCGAAATGAAGCTGCCGATTCCTCATCGTGAACCACTCCTCTTGACTAAAAGTTACTTACTAACTACGACATTGACCCAAAAAAAAATAAAACTACTGACATTGACCTGGTAGATCGCCCTAAATTTCCCTTCCCTCATTTTTGTCAATACTTAATTAGAGATAAAATTACTCCAATCGGTGTTAAACCTAATGTACGAAGGTTAATCCAATCATAAACTAACTAAATTTTTTAATTGAATCTTGAACTTTCGTGCAGAATTCTAAAATAGTGATTTCAATCAATTTTCATTGGAAGTCATCGACGTGGTAGTCCAATCCTAACTGGCCATCCCATGTGGCACAGAGCCACTTCAACATAAGAATTGATCGGAATGACTATGTCGACATTTTAAACAAAGGTTTATGACTTAATAGCAAAAGTAAAAAAATTTAGGACTAAATTAATATCCGTAAAATAGATTTTAGAACTGATCATATCCTCCATAGCTAAACTATCAAAATTTCTATTAATTTTTACGAGCCTTGAATGGCGTGCATTATTAATTCCATGCGAAGGGCAAGGTCTTGTGCAATGGTAAGAGACAATGACGTAAAATTCTAGTGAGTAGGTGCTCTCGGAATGTTGTTTCTTCTACATACATCATCTAAAAAGATCAAATAATAACGTTAAATATTCGGATTGCTTACGACAATGTCCCCGAAAATAGTTCGACGATCGGGTGCTCCAGCTGTAAGTGGATGTGAGTCGATCGCTGATTATTCGAGAGACTGTCGGCAAGAAGAATTTTGCCTCTACGTGAGCATGATCTTGATCTCTCCATTTAATATAACCAAAGATTTCCCCAAATCATTTATTCCCACACTCGATGTGACGAATGCAAATTTAATTATTATAATCCCGGAGGTTCTTCAATAAACGAGGACGTACTTATTTAGATCTTAGAGCTTTTTTTTTTTTGCTGGATTTATTTTAATTTTCTTCGAGCAAGTGTTCCATTTCGATGTCTTGGATCTTACCATTTTTTATTGAGGCGACCTCAGCATGATCAGGGCACCATGAAGTCTCAATGTTGCTTATACAACGATTGGAAAACATGCATAACATTTCCATTACCTAAACTTTCACATTTCTAACATGCGAGTTCGAAGAATGGTGGGCTTATTTATTTTCTCTTCCGATGGAAGAGAGAACGCTCTTCTCACTAGCATATGGGTGACTGTGCGCCTACGATAACAAGCTCTTGCCCCATCTTGAGGCCTAGACGCCGGCGGTCCCGGACTCCCGGATTCTGCATCATGAGACGACCGGCAGTACCCGTCGGTTCCGGCTGGAAATTATGCCGCGGGAGTGAAATTCCTAAGGCAACATTTGCGGGATTCTAGCCATCTTTTCCAATCCTTTTCGACCGTTCGTCGTACATACACGACGCCATTTTTGGAACTCACACTAAATACGACACTGAAAATGCCAAAAAAAGAAAAGAAAGAGATAAGTAAATGTCATGTTGCCGCTGCTTCATTTGATTATATTTTTCTAAAGACATAACAGCACATACGTTCAAAGAGAATCAGCCGCACGTCGCTTAATTTAATCCCGAATTTTCACATATAAAAACCCCACTAACCAACCTCTCTTAATTTTTTCTTAATCACTACTCTCTCTTCCATATTATTCGACACGTTTCTTCCTTGGAGCTTCTCAACCATTTTCAATTCATCCATTAGAAATCTCACTAATCCAAGAATATACGAATAACTTTTTTAAGGTTTATATCACGAAAAACCTCAAACGGATACAATTGTGATAAATATACTCAAAACTAATTTTTTGACAACTAAAAATTCCAAACCAATACATTACCAAAAACCTTAAACAGATACATTTGTGACAAATTTGTCCTCCATTGGTTTTCGTTAAATTGGATTACTAACATGAACCCGAAATTTGCGAGGGATAGAACTAAACCGAGGGATTGATCATAGGTTTAAGTCTCTAAGTACGCCCATGTGATGAGCATTACTTACTTCTAAGTTCTAACAACCAGTGCCTTGACTTCTCAGTTAGCACCTTCCCTACGTGCATGACACGAAAGAAGCCGGAGATTAAGGAGGATCGATTGATCATATATACATAGATTAACCCCACCGCCTTGTCGGTCATGCCCGGTCCAAATTATGCCATATATAATTATGGATTATAGTTAAAAAGAAAATGAAACATATGGGAATTGCAAAGAATGTTTTGATGTAAACATCTTAGCCCACGTAAATAAATAGAATTTCATGTTTGGCTATCATAATTCTCCATTTACGGGCGTAGAACACATATATCGTTTATGTTGCATAGTCTTTGAAATTAGCATTTATGACCCAATCGGCCGGACACTAGAAAAAAAGAATTACAAAAGTCAATCAAGTTAGATTTTTTTTTTATTTTTTGGTCAGTCCTATTATATTCCTATTCCTTGATTGATGACAAGATTTTTAGATCTCCCTATGGCAATGTATCTCAGGAATGATGGGGAAAAGAAAAAATCTGTGGCCACCTCGCGTTTTATATATTCCAACACTATTGCTAATATATATTGGTGGATTTTCATTTTTAGGGGCAAAACAAGTTTTTTTTTTTTTTTTAGCAAAATGAGTTATCAAAATATATATAAAAGCTATGCAATATAGTTCGTGGCACCCTAGCAAGTAAAGTAATATAAAATCGAAAGGAACCATTCAAAGCTCATTTTTTGCACTTAAAGCTATACTTTTTCCGGGAATGAATTCACAATATCAAAAGGGTTTAAGTAAAATTAGCACCTACCATTGACTTTTCCAACATGCATTATTGAGTGAAAATGGCCCTCCAACAAACCCTAATTTTTCTTTTTTCTTTTCCTTGATTAGTCATCCCCCTTTCCTTGCAGACAAGGCAAACCTAAAAAGAGCATAATTAGTTTGAACAGCACCTCACGTACTGGTCCGGTTCTTGAGAAGAATCCAATAATTTTTTTTTTAAAAAAATCATGATTATTAGCATTTCCTACTCCGATGACTAAACGAAATCAATGATTCCCCCCAGCTAAACCCCAAAAAAGATTTATGGTTCACACGTCGTACTCCCAACCTCTCTCTACCCTCTTGTCTGGATTTGGACTGCGCCAATTAGCAAACCACCATGTAGCCACCTTAGCTAAGCTCTTTAGTCTTTAATTAATTAGCAATTATGTGTGTCGGAAAAAGTGAAAATCAAACTCGAAAAAGATCGGTAATTGAATTCACGATGCAAGATGATCGAAATTTCAAGTTTCATTCTCCGAATCAGGAGCATTGATGATGGATGAGCTTGATCACGAAAAGCATGTAATCGCCAAGGAAAGAGGTTCAACGGGAATGGAGGCAAACTTTCGACACGCGCTTGACCAAAAAGGGCACATAATTTCAAATCGAATAATGAATGATTCATCTAGATCTTAAGATGCCATCACATGAGAAGATCGAAAGAAAAGCGTGACGCATGTTATGAATATCTAACTCAAAAGTTTCAAATCCCCCGACATGTTGTCGCGGCCCTATAGAAGTAACCATGCTTCGTAAGAGAATTCCTACTCCTACCCTATGTGGCAGTGGTTAACAGGGAGAGGGAGACTAAATTTATGCATGTCTAATGTCTATGGTCTGGATTTGGTGGTGAGCCATGTGAGTAGTCACATCCATTGGTGACTACAAGTCATCGCCCACGGGTCATGATCAAGTAGTGTCAATATTTTACAACTCCCATACGATTTTTTAGGACATCCAACGTTTGACTCACTGTCAAACTCTCTCTGTAAACCTCATTTTAAGTATAATTAACAACGTAGCAGCCACCCCCACATGCTGGCCCTCCTTTCATCAACTTCTCAAACTTTCATGCAAGGCGAAAGGTTAAAAACACTTGCACAGGCCAATCATTGAAAGAGTTTTTTCTGTCTCAGCAGTCAACCACCTATTCCCCCAAAGAGTCCTTTTCAGACAGCTTTGTATTCTTACTGTTTCATAGATGATTTGGAAAAAGATAACATCAATTACCCCCGAGCTAAGGACAACGTGAGGAGCAATAATTCGTGGAAAGAAATTGTATTTTCAACTTCCCAACTCATGTCTCATGTCATGCAAATTGGCATTTTAAGGCCTTGCCTCAACAGAGTTTGAAAATGCAGAGAGAAGAACTGGGGGGTCTTCTAGAGGAGGGTTCTTGAACTTCATATGAATCGTCGCCATTGATCGGGCTTCCTTCGAGACCTCTCTGAGAGCGAGATTTTTGGCGAAATTCTCTGGAATACGCATTGGCAAAGGACTACTTCAGCAAGAGTAGAAGGATGTCGTACGAAGCGATATTGGCGAGGAGTTTTAGCCGGTACGAGCAGAAGAAGCTCGGATATGGAGCATTGGTGGGGTGCTTGCTCATTTTCTTGAGCTTCTTCACTGTCTTCAAGCCTTACTTGGGTCCTTTGCCAATTTGTAAGTGCCTCACTTTGTCTTCCATGGTATGACTTTGAGTACAAGCTTTCCTGGTGTCTTTTACTCAAAGAATGCCCTTTATTTGTACTGCCGCCATCTTGTTTTGTCCTTTGCAGAATGTATAAAGTCTTGTTTTTGATTTTGCAGTGAACATGCGGTTGTCGATGGGTATCGCTCACAGGATGTTCGCGACCAAGGAGACACAGAGTTCTCAGAAGCAAGAGATGATCACACGTAAGCACGCATATGCTCGAAGCCGGACGAGTTCTCTGGATGAATGAAGTCTTTAATGGCTGATGAATTCTGATATTTCCTTATCCTGAGTGCTCTTCTGCTTGATCTTGCAGTAGAACATAAGGCGACCGCAAAACCAGAGCCGCTGCTCATTTCCACGAGTCACCAAGGTATATGCGCTATCGAATTAGTTGACATTCGTGATCAGTCCTCAGTTCAACAGAATGATCGCTTACCATCTAAGATCTTGTATTTGCAGAAAATGTGACGACAAAACTGGAGCTTCGACTCAATTCCACAGACCCCAAAGGTATTTACACCGACTGACTAATCCGACGACTCGTGCTCTCAATAACTCTGCTGTCTTTGACTTAAATCTTGTGAATTGCAGAAAATGCGACAATAACGAAACCAGAGATAATGGTCAATTCCACAGATCACCATGGTAACTTCATTTCGGTCATCAAACTTGTCTGTATCCATAATTCTGCTGAATATTTTCAATTCTCTGTTGGGTTAATCAAGACTTTTTTGCAATATTGCAGTTGCAAAAAATGCCAGCATGGAACCTGGTCCAGAGGTACTGCTGAATAAAATAGAGCACCCAGGTACTTTGAACTATCAGCCGAATTACTTTACATTTCGATCTCGATGTCTTCATTCTGCCATGATTCTGATTCCCGTTGTCGTCGGTAAATCTCTCAGCAGTGGAAATTGAGGAATCAGCGCCGCTACATTCCACTGATCATCACCAGGATACTTCATTGTCTATAGCAGGTCAATTCACGTACTCTATTTTCCTAGATAATTGAATTTGTTCTGAATTCTCTGTGCCGCATTGTGAGTCCTTTGGCTCAAGAACTCGCTGTTGCAGAGAATGCGACGAAGAAGAGAGAGCCGCTGTGCAACATTCTGAATCGAAGGACAGATGTATGCGACATCCCTGGTGAAGTTAGGGTCCATGCCAAATCCTCCACAGTCTATGCCTCTTCCCCTGAAACGGCCACCCTGGATGATGGACAGACCTCATGGAAGATAAGACCGTACGCGAGAAAAACCGACCGGACGGCAATGAGCTCGGTCACGGAATGGTCCGTGGTCCCTGCATCCGTGGGCCGACGCGAAATTCCTAAATGCACCCAAAACCATGCTGTCCCGGCCATCCTTTTCTCGGCCGGTGGATTTTCTGGGAACCACTTCCACGACTTCAGCGACATCATAGTCCCGCTCTACCTGACGGCTAGGCCGTTCAACGGGGACGTGCAGTTCCTCGTGACCAATTACCGCTCCTGGTGGGTCTCGAAGTTCAGAGCGATCTTGCAGAACCTTTCCAAGTACCCGGCCATCGACATCGACCAGGAAACGGAAGAGGTGCATTGCTTCCCGAGCGTGATCGTGGGGCTCAATCGCCACGACGATTTCAAAATCAACCCTTCCATGCCTCCCCACACGACAATGAGCGACTTCAGGGATTTCCTGAGGACCTCCTACTCGTTAAAAAGGAGCAAAGCAATCGAATTGCAGGCTGGCGACGCTCGAAAGTCCCGACTCCTGATCATATCACGGAAACGCACGCGATCCTTCACGGACCCCACGAGAATCATGAAGATGGCCAAGGCCGTGGGGTTTGAGGCCGTGGTGGCAGAGGCGGACATGAACGTGGCACGGTTCGCCGAGCTCATGAACTCATGCGACGTGGTGATGGGGGTCCACGGGGCGGGGCTGACCAACATGGTGTTCCTGCCGGACAACGCCGTCCTGATCCAAATCGTGCCATTAGCAGGCGATTGGCTCTCGAGAACGTACTTCGGCGACCCGTCGAGGGACATGAACCTGAAGTACCTGGAGTACAAGATCGGCGTGAGGGAGAGCACGTTGTCGGATCACTACCCGAGGGACCACGTCGTTCTGAAAGACCCGCGCGCGTTCCACAAGGGTAATTGGGACGATTTCAAGAAGACTTACCTGGACGGCCAGAACGTGAAGCTCGACGTCAGGAGGTTCAGGCCCACCCTGCTGAAAGCCCTCCAGCTTTTGCACGAGCAGAGGCGTTAAATTTTACCCTTTTACACGCAAATCCTCCCCTCTGCTTCTTCTTCTTCGGAATGTAAATTCATACAAATTTCGAGTTCTCTCTATTCTTACGTCGAGTAGTGATCGAAGGTCCGTTGTTCGGACGCTTCGTCGCTAAGCGTTAGGAATGTCGAAGAAGCCAGGGAAGATGTCTTGAGCTTCTTTTTACCAAAACGAGATTCTTTCTTGATAAATCCAGCTTCTTGTTTTCTTGAAATCTTTGCTGGTGGTGAAATCTCCAGTATCTGGTTCAATTTGATACACTTTCATGAAGTGGCTTTGCGATACTACTTTATTGATAACATCGACATGTGAAAGTTTCCAATGATTGAGATAGAGTGGGCTCGCATGCTTCAAATGTATATGAATTTTATATTATTATTTTTTTATCTTATCGCATGATAAAAACCTATATGCCCGCGGCATCTACTCCGTTTGTTCTTTTTCTTTCTTGCCACTCTTAAGTCAAATGCCCAATATATAAATAAATGTAGAATCTACACACTTCTCCGGTGACAATAGAGCACAAACGAAAATGGCGACGTTGTTCTACAGCCAGCCCTAATTTAATATCCATTCATAGAAGTCGTGGTGCGTGTAGTTTCGTGGAGGAAACATTTGGTGACACTCGATGAAGTGCTCGCAACACGCTTTATCACTTTAAATTATGCGAATTTCATGCGAGACTTATTAAATTTGAAAGACACGAATGTGTCGAGTGCGTTTAAAAACTTCTTAATGTGTGTGAGGGAGAGAGGAATAAAGTAAAAAAGTCAACTGGCCAGAACATGGAAATGTATCGTGGCATGCCAAGATATGCAATCCAGGATAATAATCTCTTCTAAGTTTTAAATTTTATAATCTACGAGCTCGCACGGAATGAATTATTCTACGATCTAGAAGTTTATCCTCCATCATTTTGATGATTTTTATAAGGTTGTGGAAGAATAATGAATCCCAAATAAAATCTTACATTTCTTTAAGGCCTTTATCTCGTGTGGGGCTGTAGTTCTATTGTTAACTAGAAATTCCAAATCACAAGTGTCAACTTGAAAGTCATACCTGTAATATCTTAGGTGAAGTCTTATTTTACGTAGGCAGTAGAGTTGAAGCTTCGGATTTGGGCCCTTGAATTTGACGAGTGGCTTAGTTATTCAACTGGCCCCATCATATGCTTTGGTGCTAGTTTTAGTGGCAAATCTTTAGGGCGCGCATGACAAAATTTCTGGAACAGAAATCAATCTCTGGTTAGAAATTATTTTCTCAATTTCTATTCCATGGACAAGTTTCTGAGTAAAAAAACGCGTTTAATAACCACCTAAAATTTATATTTCTGAAATAAAAATTCGTTTGATAACAAAATAAAATTTCTATTTCTAGGAACGGCAACGACCGGCGTCTGGTGGCCGGAGTCCGACGTTCGACGAACGGCGTTTGACGTCTGGTGATCAGCGGTGGGCAGCCAAAGTCCAGAGTCCGACACTGGAGTCTGACGACCGACAACCAGCATCCACCGTTCGAAGTTCGACGTCTGACATCCGATATCTGGAGTCCGGTGATAGGAGGCCGGCGGTGGGTGGCCAGTGGCCGGAGTACGGCGGCGGGCGGCCGACATTCGGCAATCGGTTGCAAGTGGCGGACGATCGTTAGCGAACATCCAGTGGTTGGTGATGAGCCTTCGGCATCCAAAGATTGGCGATGAGCAGCCAATGACCAATGGGCATCTAGCATTCGGCAACCGACGGTTGGCGACGGGCGGGCAAAGTGCAGTGACTGGCAGGGGTAACTGACGTCCGGTGGTTGAGGCTAGTGGCGGGCGTCCGGCATCCCACAAGCTGCAAGTGGGTGACAAGCGGTGACGAGAGTGAATGATGAAAAAAATTTTGATTTCTTATTTCTCTTCCAGAAATAAAAAAGCTAAAAAATTTAATTTCTGATTTTTACTCCAAATCCATTTCTGGAATATAAATCTGTAATAGAAATAGAAAAATAAAATTGCGTTACCAAAATGATTTCTGTTCCAAACCTGTTCCGGAGCTTAGAAAAACAGAGAAATAGAGAAATATAAATTTTATCATGCGCCCCCATAAGTGACCTCAATTTGAATGTTGATTCTAGAAGGATCATGATGTCTCACTCTTCGGAAATGGATCAACTCAACATAATCGGGCCTGTACCTTGGGCCACTTAGACCTTGGGCTTACGCAATAGGAGAACATGGATCTTCAACAGCTTGTTAAAATCGGCCCATAATGTAAGATAGGGCTAGGCCACTTTGGTCTTGGGCTTATGACATAGTTGACCGACCACTGTCTTTTCACGAGGTCACAAGTTTGAGGTGCAGCATGCTCATAAAACGATTCTAATGCAAAAAAGCAATCCTCATGTCGAGATGCCGATGGAATCGTGGAGACGAGTTCGCCTTTCCCATCACTGTCGACTCTAGGGATCTGCTCTATAGGATTAAAAATATGCATGTTGTAATTCAACTTGAGCTAAACATTTCATGATACTTGCGAGTCTTCCGTAATAAAGTTGAGGGTCGCCATGCCATGGCTGGTCGCCCCTCCCTTATTCATCGAGGGACAGAGAAGACTAACAAACAATAGTCTTCCTTGCTACGATTTGGACGCCACGGTTACTCCTTTTCCTTTGCTGAATGCGGAAGCATGAGGACTTGATTGAAGAAAATTAAAAGTTACTGGGGTCGATTTAGATATTCCTCAAAAGCATAGGGATCGAAATGTAATTAAGTCACTCAAGAAACGCAAAAATTCGAAAAATATCCGCGCAATTACCATTTCCACCCCTCTCGCCTTCTCTCGAACTCAACCTTCACTTCCAAAACACTCTCTCTCTCCCTCCTAGGGTTTTTGATCCACCATTTCTCTCTCTCCCTCTCTCTCTAGACCAGCGATCTCGCACCTCCGATTCTCTCTCTCTCTCTCTCTTTCTCTCTCTACTGCAATGGCGGCGCCGGCAGTCTCGCTCCCCGCGGCCTACTCCTCCAAGACGGAGTCGTACGTCGACAACAAGCGGAAGGAGGACATCCGGCAGGCCAACATCGTGGCCGCCTGCGCCGTCGCCAACGCCGTCCGCACCAGCCTCGGCCCCAAGGGCATGGACAAGATGATCTCCACCGCCAGCGGCGAGGTCATCATCACCAACGACGGCGCCACCATCCTCCACAAGATGGAGGTCCTCCAGCCCGCCGCCAAGATGTTCGTCGAGCTCTCCAGGTCCCAGGACGCCGCCGCCGGCGACGGCACCACCACCGTCGTCGTCATCGCCGGCGCCCTCCTCAAGCAGTGCCTCTCCCTCCCTCTCCGCCGGCATTCACCCCACGGTAATCTCCGATTCTCTCCACAAAGCCGCTGTTAAGGCCGTCGACGTCTTGACCGCGATGGCCGTTCCCGTCGAGTTGAGCGACCGCGAGTCGTTGGTTAAGTCCGCTAGCACTTCGCTTAATAGTAAGGTCGTCAGTCAGTATTCGAGTCTCTTGGCGCCCCTCGCGGTCGATGCAGTTCTGTCTGTTGTAGATCCGTTGAAACCTGATTTAGTTGATCTGAGAGACATTAAGATTGTGAAGAAGTTGGGTGGGACTGTGGATGACACTGAGCTGATTAAAGGTTTGGTTTTTGACAAGAAAGTGAGTCATGCTGCTGGAGGGCCTACTCGCATTGAAAATGCTAAGATTGCGGTGATTCAGTTCCAGATTTCGCCTCCGAAGACAGATATTGAGCAGAGTATCGTGGTCTCTGATTATTCTCAGATGGATAGGATACTGAAAGAAGAGAGGAATTACATCTTGGGTATGATTAAGAAGATTAAGGCGACTGGATGCAATGTGTTGTTGATCCAGAAGAGTATTTTGAGGGATGCTGTGACAGATTTGTCGCTACATTACTTGGCCAAGGCCAAGATTTTGGTGGTTAAGGATGTGGAGCGTGACGAAATCGAGTTCATTACAAAGACTTTGAATTGCTTGCCAATTGCCAACATTGAGCACTTCCGAGTGGAAAAGTTGGGATATGCTGATCTTGTTGAGGAGTCTTCTTTGGGGGAGGGGAAGATTGTGAAGATTACGGGTATTAAGGATATGGGAAGGACGACGACTGTGCTTGTGCGTGGTTCCAACCAGCTGGTGATTGATGAGGCTGAGAGGAGCTTGCATGATGCTCTGTGTGTGGTCAGATGTTTGGTGAACAAGAGGTTCTTGATTGCTGGAGGTGGTGCTCCAGAGATTGAGCTATCGAGGCAGTTGGGAGCCTGGGCTAAGGTACTTCACGGTATGGAGGGGTATTGTGTACGGTCGGTTGCTGAGGCACTCGAAGTGATTCCTTACACACTTGCTGAGAATGCAGGGTTGAATCCGATAGCAATTGTGACTGAGCTGAGGAATAGGCATGCCCAAGGAGAGATTAATGCCGGGATCAATGTCAGGAAGGGGCAGATAACTAACATCTTGGAGGAAAATGTTGTGCAGCCCCTGCTTGTTAGTACAAGTGCAATCAGTCTTGCTACAGAGTGTGTGAGGATGATTTTGAAGATTGATGATATTGTTACAGTGAGGTAGGCATCGCAGAACAAGAGAATGTTGCGGAATATGTGGCCAAACTCATTGTCATCAATCTGTGCTTGTGTGTCCTTTGAACTGATAATTTTGTGATTTTGAGATGAATTGTTTTTAGGTATTTCTGAATGCGGTATGTCTGTCTTCTAGTGTTTTTAATGTTAATTCTGGGTTATATTTCCCTTTCGAGTATCTATCAAAAATTAAGATACAGTCTCTTCACACTGACATGATCTTGTCTTTTCATATAATTTTAGATGAATTGACTCTATTCACTCAGCAGCTTAGCATTTTGTGGATGTGTTCATATACTGATTCTTTTGCTTCAATATGAGTGGTTATCCACCATATCTAGCTATATTAACATGATTAATTATCCACTACGAACTATTCACTTACAGAGTGCTTCGTATCATAATTGTTCTTTTTTAACTCCTCTCTTTGTGACCCAAGTTCTGAGTGTGACACTTTGAATGCCGTGGCCGCCATGCGACGTCTTTCTCTCATGATGCTTTCGTCCTGATCATTAGTTGTGTAAAATTTCTCTGCCGAATTATAGACTGTCGAGTGAATGAAGCATGGTGTGTCACTGCTTTGGGTGATAAATAGTATATGCTGTATGAAGATTTAGTTCAGCTCGAATGTCACAGTTCAGCCATTGTGATTTCTTACTGATTTTTCATCCTCCATTTCCATAGTTTGGTTTTAGTCTGTTGTGAGAGGGACGAGAGATGGAGCTGGAACAGAGGACATCTGATTCTTGTCCTGTGTAAAATTGCATTTCAGCAAATGCATTAACATGACAACAGCCGATCTCGACCATCAATTTCAGGATCTTGAAAAAGGATAGTTTTGTCAGATTTACAGTGAACTAGACACTTCACTCTACTAGAGGGGCTGGAATTCTCCCTTAGAGATGCTATTAGTTACTGACTTCAAGTCAGTTTACCAAATTTATTGACTGTGTATACGATTAGAAAGCAGCTCAAGTTATATCTGAGGCCACTTGACTTCTTCCGTCCTCCGTGGCAGCAGCTTCGAGGAGATGTTTTGTTAGTGTCCCTTCCTTATGTTGGACTTCCATCTTTCTCTCCTCCGTTTTGCCCCATAGAACCGAGTAGAGCCCTAACGTAATCAGAACCGCTCCGAGAAGCCTGCAGCATAGACATTTCAGCTTCAATTTTAGGTCATGATTGTCAGATGCCTTGGAACGCAAAACGTTGTTAGGTTTTAGTTTTTATCATCACACGAATCACTTGATTACCTTCCAGAGTAGAGTTGATCCCCGAAAATGAAGATAGCCATGACAGCGACTAGAAGCGTCTGCACAGGCTGGAAAACGGCAACAAAGACGGGACCTCCTTTGTGGATGCACCAGGTCTGCAGAGAGAGGACTACTGCAGAAGCAACAATTCCCTATCGAGTACATGGTCAAACGCATGGACCTCGTCATCTCCTTTCAATTGCAGCAAAGGGGCCAAATCCAAATTTTAATGAATAAAAAGATCCTTGTGAATTACCGCGTAGAGAATCGTAAACAGCTCCTCTCCGGACTGGATTTTCCAGCGCTCGGTGTCGGTTTCCATGAACACTGCTATTACCAAGAACTGGATCAACCCGAAGAAACAAGTGAATGATGTGAGAGTGAGTTTTGCTGGGTACTTCTTCAAGACTGGAGCCTGCAAAATATAGGGACGAAGTTAGCTTAGCGAGGATTAGGAGTGCTCTGCTTCCATCCTTCTAGGTCGGCCGTTTTAAATTCACTTCACAAATGCCCTTAATAATGTCAATGACAGGACAGAACTCTAGAGATCGGTGGTCATAACCTGAAGAACCATCCAACCAGCCCATGACAAGCAGTGCCCGAGCAAGTATATGCAACCCCATGTCCAATTCTGGATTGGCCTCACAGTCATGTCTTCTTCGGCTATGTTGCCTTGTGTCAGCTTCTGGTGCAAAAGAGGAAGGCCTTTGTAGAGAGTGATGGTTGTGGCACCCCCAACACTAGCAATTGTTCCTACAATTTTCGCCAAGCCATCCCTTCTAGCAATATGAACTTGTTCGAGTCTGAAAAAACAGATAAAAACACAGGTTATAGAGCGATCCTTCCGTTTGAAAGAAAAAGCCAAGGATTTGGAATTAGTATGACAGAGATCCAGGAACCTTAAAGCAGAAGCCATGACAAACGTTATAGCAGGAACAGAATTTTGCATTGCTGAGGCAAAGGTAGGTGATGCATAATACAGGCCCAATAGATAAAATCCTTGGTTTGCAGTTATCCTGAAAGAGAAAAAGAGTATCCATAATTTAGCTGAAGCATAAGTCTTTTCATGTTAGGTGTTGGATATGCTTTCAGCAAGGCTTGTCCTGATTATGGCTTACCCTAACAGCGCAAGAAGAAAGAACTGAACCAGCAAAGAGAAAGTAAGAGGTGGTCTGTCCTTCCTGAGTGGCCAGAGAAACAGGGAAAAAAATTGTTAATCATCACAATCGTGTCGAAAGAAATTTGGGCGGTCATCAGACAATGCTCACTTTTCCAAGAAATAAGCGGAAGGGCCCAACAAAATCAAGGCGATGATGTTCCTGTAAACAGGATAAACGACTTTGCTGACGCCAATGTTGAGTGCAACCCTAGACACGATGTGAAATCCTGCAAAGCAGAACTGAAGAGCGAGCAATGCTAGAAGAAGCTTCATGTTCTCTGATACGACATTCTCTTTCCCCATTTCCTTTTACTACTTGGCTTTTCAATGGAGTAGCAGTGCAGTGAAGAGGAAATAAGGACCACATGGGTATATATATGCATGCGGTGAAGCATCATGTCAAAGGTGTATTATTTGGTGGTTAAACACTTCCTGCATATTTTGCAGTGGGAATCGTGTATGTTAGTCAATGATGAGCTTGGCTGGATTTTGCACGTTAACTGTCTTCTGTGCAATGATGGCTCATAGATCAGGAGAATCTCATTGTCTTGCTGATTGTTTGATTGAATCCTGTTGGAGGGGGACACTGCTCAGATAAAACATGTTAGCCAGATCGCTCAGTTTGCTCAAGAGTCCTTAGTTGAGCTTACCTGACCCCACACATTCTTCTTCTCTTGCTAATTATGGCAAGATCAACTGTTTCGACTTACATAAGAGGCACGCACTAGCATCTTTTCTATCACAATTCATTCATTGCCTCGAAGTCACTTGAACGATTTTGAAGAAGACTGAAGGCCTCTAAAGAATGACAATCAAAAGATGGAATCTGACGGGCATGTGGTTCATATGATGAGGCTATTCTTAATACCATCCAAGGAGAACAAGCGGGCAATGGCAGCAAGAGGGAGCACATGTCAAAGGGTTTCGAAGTTAATAGAAAATGGACTCATTGCATTTATGAAGAGTTATGTACTAAATGTTAGACCAAAATAAACGCCGACATCTTCATCACAGCCCTTCGGGAATTGCTTAATTTTCATTTTGCATCTGAATCTTCTTGATTAAGAGGACACATCCTCTGGTACTGAAATCAAGTTTTATCTCCACTGTCAACTCTCTGATATCAGCTATAATTGGCTCCAACTTCCAACTAGAAACTTCATTGTCTTCTCCAAAGGGTGTCAAAGGCTTTAACAGCATCGGTGTCGAAGAATACTCGTTAAAGAAACTTCCTTGGAGTTAATGCCTTTTGACACTTTCTGGCTCATCAAGCTTGAACCCAGAGTTACTTGTGGTTACCACCCGAATTTACAACTTTTGGTTGGTCATCTGGAACCCCATCACAGTTTATCTTAAATGCCCATCGGTTTGGTTCAAAGCTCTTTGTTTGTTCATTAATAGCTCCATTACTGCATTGTCTCTCGATTAGATCAATGACCCGCAATTATGAAACGAGAGATTAGATTTGTGAAAATCATCGATATCATATTCCGTTGTGTTATATATTCAAATAGTCGAACATTAGGACTTTTATGTACATAAAAATATCTCACTAAAAGCTTTTTTTTATTTGGGTATATTAGAATATTTGGACATTTTTCAAGCACATTAATTTGGATTAAAATCAGTTACAGAAAATGAAATTAACACATGCAAACGACATTTTCCATGTCAGCATTCAATGTACATACGGTTCGATATTAGTCAACGATACCAGTTCATGAATCTTGGGCAGTTGTTTCATGGCACATGCCGCAGCCGCAAGAAATCACACCCAACTTCACGATAATATATCATAGTATAAGTGAGGAAAGAGAAATGCACATGACAATACAAGTGGGTGAATCTGTGTCTCTAACCTCATTAATCATTTCCAATCAACTGGGTTTTAAAAAGCCCCAGTTTGGAGGAACAGTCAGAATATTCCCTCTTATGGCTCTGATTGGGGACAAACTGTCTGCCATGCCATTAAAATGAGGAAAATTGGCATTTTTTTTTTAAAAATTTCATAGACAAATCAGCCTTAGCCTAATCTAATCATTTTCTATGGCCAACCAAACCATCGGGTCAGTAGCAACTGTTAATTCCAATAAAATTCAAAGAACAGTAACTGCTGAGAGGACTTCGGGTCAAACAATCTTCCCCTCCTCTCCATTCTATAGGTTCACCGCATTAGAGTGTCAACGCTACTGCTTTGCCGCATTAACAAATTCAAGAGAATGCTTACTCTAGAAACAAGCTACTAGTCTGATGCATGAAATAAGTAGCCTAAGACTGAATTGCCAATGATTTTCAAATGATTTTTTACATCGATTGATCCAGGACACCCCTTACCATTCAATACAAATGCATAGTGTTGCCAGGATGCCCTCTCCTTGAGACACCTCCCCATTCAACAAAGTGGGTATAAGTTTCACAAACCAAACAACACTAAAACCTGGGGCTTCAATATTAGAGATCGGACATGCTTGCAAACATCAAGAACTCTAAGCCAAGAAGATGTTTGACAAATGACAACCATAATAAACAAATTGATTCACTTAAAACATTCCACATTTTCACAGACAATTCATGTCTACGTTGGCCTGAAGACTATAATAAGAGCAGTGCAATTGTCTTTGCAACCCCTTTCACGAACAGCTTCCCTTACCAGACGACGGGCAACTGCCGTGACTGTTAATCCCTCCTGCTATGTGCCATAACAAACGGTTAGCAAGTACACCAGCCATTCAATCTAGTACACTCATATGTAAATAATGTAAGGCAAAATGTTGTGATTAATAGTGCAACCGATGAAGTCCTTTTATTTCCCTCTTCAGAATACTAATTTTTTCTGTAGTCAGACATAGAAGAGATTAGAAAAACTGCAACAGGAAAAAAATAGAAGACATCATCTATTGCAGAAAAGGATGTGTTTTCTGCACTTATTTTTCCACTACAGATAGATTGCGCATGTATTTTTGCACATTTAAAGTAAAAGATGTCATCCAGTAAGAAACAAAAAATATCGTTTGGTTTGTCTCACAAGCAAACCAAAGTACCAGAAAACAAGGCCAAAAGTTCACAGAAGAGAATGTGCCAATACAGAAACAAAAACCTAGACTCTGCCAAATCAAACAATATGTGAGTTTCACAATCAAAACACGGGCTATCACTTCCACATACATGAAGATGATGATGCTAGAGAAATGGTAAATGAAGAACACCACAAAGTCAAAAGAGCAAATAATAGAAGTACACTTTCTCAAATCACCATTTATGTGTCGACGCATAATATCAGCTACTTACAGAACTGAGCACCCCCAACGTCAAGTTTTGGGGAGGTAAAGATGAAGATCATGTTTGACCAGAATTAGCAAAAGATAAAATGAAATGCTGCACCAACCTTCAATAACTTGTGAACGAATTCAACTGCATCACTTGTTCCGAATACCTGAAATAATTTTTTCCCTCACAATCAACAAGTCCTAAAAGTTTTTCTCAGACCAGGAGATTGGTCATATTTAAAGTGGAAGCATACCCCCCATAAGCCATCACAACCAAGAATGAGGAACTGCTCTCTCCCTGTAAGGTCAAAAGAATGAATATCTGGAGTTGCAACAACACCTACCTGCAAAGTCGAAAAACTCTCTGAATAGACAAAATAAAAATAATCATTGTATAGAGATTATCTTCCCATTATTATTTTCTTTTTTTCAGAGGGGGAAGACCCATCTATTATCTTCCTACTCCTACTCCTTTTCTGCTTTGTCTTTGTGAATCTGCTGTTAAGACAGGTCGTACCAAGTATCCAACAATAGCTATTATTAATTGCAGCAGTGTGCGGCAATTTTTTAGAGCCGTTGAATGCTAACTCAGAGTAGCAAAGTAGACATACCTCTTTGCCTATCTAAATAATAATTCAAAAATAATTAAACATGGGACGAGGAAAAGAGAATTTCTTTTACTCCATGGCCATTGTTATTCCACATATTATTTCATCTAAGATAGTCAAAGTTTTTTTCTGTTTACAGTGGCAGAAATTATTTTCCCCTAGGGACTAAGCATATTGACAATCATATACGGCTAACACAGTAGTCCCTAAAATCGAAAGACTTCCATACAAAGAGCAAAACTCCATGAATTCCCTTGCAGACATGACAGGTCAATCAGTCTTCATGACTATGTCATTCTTTTCCAATCATAATTGATGTCATGATTGTTACCATCATACATCAGAACCAACAAACTCAATTTAAGTAGAATGGTTCTTTCGTTCCTTGGCTTCACTTAGGCATATCTCCTTATGCTTCAAAAAAAGCAAAAAACAACTTTTTTCTTTCCCTTAAAATTTGAAACATCATCCAAATTTAAAAAGAAATATGAAAAAATTATGTATAAATCAGGATGTCTATATTAAGAAAGTTTTAGGTGTTATGGGCTACGAAAAGTCAAAGTGAATCCGTCACAAGTTTTGGATTAAAGAAAAAGCATATAATAAAAGCTTATCCAGACATGCCCCAAGTTTCATGAGCTATACACTTGAATCTCATCTAGAAAAGCAACTATGCACATGAAATAGAATATGGAGCTGGAGTACAGTTAATGCATTTGAAGAAGCAGATGCATATATAAAGCAGCAAATCCATGTCCACTAGTAACCACATAGCCTAGATATTGTATTGGTTGATCCTGTGATGCAATATGCAATGTCTAGACTATTACATTAGGAGCCAAAGGTATGCACAAGTACTCTCATTTTAGATGCAATGACACTAAAATGTAACAACAGGACCAATGTTCAAATAAAAGCCAAACCTTTTTGAACTGGCGATCTCCAAAGGCCCTAGAAACTTCAAGGCGACCCTGTAATCGGCCATTGGAACCCACAACACCCCCAGCCTGAAATAACAACAGATGCAATAAATGGCAAGCAAAACCGTGATCATGTGTGAAGACAACTAGAAAGACAACTAGAAGTTCATATGGCATGTAAATATCAATTTCTTGGCACTAGCTAACAAAGAAGGCAGCTCTCCAACAAACAAAAGCAGCATATAAGAATTCACGTATTCCTAAATAACAAAATGTAGCTGCATGACCAAAACATTATCTCATCGGGAAAAGAAGTTCATTAAAAGGCGCAGAACACTTGTGCTGATGACCAATATATCACAACACAAAGCATATGCATTATTTCAGATATCATATCAGAAACAAGATAATCCCCATTTCATACATTGGAAGTCAACGGAAAATGTTGGAGGAAACTGTTCAACCAAAAAGAAAGTTACACATACATCCTTACCTTTTGGATACGAGCACGCTCTAGAGGGTAAATGGCTTTGTGTTCCCTAGTCAGAACAATAGCCTTTACAGTACTATCACCATCTTCAGTCGATAAGCGGGCTAATACTGCTTTCGCATCCCCAATGTTAGCAATGAAAACCTATAAAATGCACTGAGACTTAGTTCACAAGCCAACATTGTTCTGACACTATTAAAGCATAACAAAATAAAAAGTAGCACAATCAAAAGATTAAGTTGCTGCCTTAACTCCATATCATCAACTATATGCAATTTATACGTCATCTTAGTCAGCAAATGTTAAAAATCTTAAATGACAAAATTATCCATTATATTCTTATTCTGGACACATACATCCACATAGTTTTCAGCTTCCAAGGCTTTAAATGATTAGAAATTACTGATAGGTAACAATATCAGACATTTGTTTCAAAAAGAGAAAACCTATTATATTAATAGACCACCGCATTTGATCCAAGATTGGCACTTTTATATCATCTATAATTTTGATCTCGAGAACAAAATATATCCACACTAGTGATTCCTCCGGTTACATCTACCTAAACATTACTTTACCCAAAAGAATAGGATGTAGGGACAAGGAAAGAAACTCACTCTTTGTCCCAATACCCAAACGCATACAGCCGTTGCACCGTCCTGCCATCCCCCTGAAAAAGGATATGCACAGATATTATCTTAGGTAAATCCTTGTGGAGATAAAAATCCTTCATAAACTTCTCTAAACCAATGAGGCAAAAGAAGTACAGGAACCTGATATTTTCTAGGACGATAGAAGAAAATTGTTAACAGAACTCTATAACAAACATTTCCTAGTATCTCTACCATCCAAAAAATTTCACATTATGTTAGTGAAAATAGCACCAAAATACATTAGTTAACAATGGGAGTGAGAATGAACTAGTTGTTTCGAGTACAAGCTATATGACAGTCCCAAAGCAGATACAGGTGAATCCTGATTAATGTGGTATTAGTAGCCCGTATTCCCTTGGAGTTGCAGTCACCACAAATCACAGATAGAAACCATAAGATGCTGCGAGTATCTCACAGTTCTAAGTCATCAAAAGGCTATCCAAGCACAATGAAATTTTAACTAGAGTCTCCTACTGATTCAAACGGTTAGAGGAGCTCCCGTTTGACATCATGCATCAAAAAATTGAAAGACATATAATTAAGTGGAATATAAACAAATTAAATGTTTGATTGGTACCTGTAGCACTCTCTTCGAGAAGAGATTCGTCGGTCTTTCGAAAACCTAGATAGCCAAAAAAAAAAAAAAAAAAAAGGCATGAAGATGGAAAATAAAAGTTGCAGTATTGGTGTCTGAATTAAGCATGCATGGAAAGAATTATACCATCAAGAATGGCCTTTTTGGCTGCTTTGACATCCATCTGCACCATCATGATAAAAACATCAGAGTCAGCCAAAAAAGAACAAAAAGTATCTCCCCCAAAGAATCTCCCCCGTTGAGCCGCATGATGCCAATAGTATTGAAACTTCATGAAGAAAGAAATAACAGAAACAATAGGCAGTATGGGAGATAGATGTAAAAACAGTTCAACCAGGAAAATCTATAGCTCTAGTCTGCCTCGGAGATGAAAAGAAGTCTCTATACTAGAACATGGACATCAACCAAACAGAAAAGAAAGTACTCTAGGACATGAAAAGTGATCAACACAAAGAATTGCCCACGCATTTAACCGTGATTGAGGTGAATCAAAGATCTCTTATAAACCCAAAGATGCATCGACATGGAATCTTTCAACCTATAATCATCTCTGAAACTACAATCATAAAATAAAAGGTAAAATGCAGTGATGAAAAAAGAGTACAATCACAAACCAAACTGCTTTTTTCAATATCAAGTCCTGAATTCTCAACCCTAAACAACAGGAAACGTAGAAATGGTAAACAAACTCCTATTAAAGGCCAAACTTCCCAGTTTTAATATGCCAAGTGAACTTGGGTAAGTAAATCAAGAAAACCCAGAGAAGGCTCATAAAGAATGTATACGTAAAATTAGACCAAGCACACACACCAACTCACGTGGTAAGCCTGCAGAAAGAACATTTGCATGTAAATTCTTCTGAGCATATTCTGCTGCTAGCCGACCTCCATGTCCATCATATATCGCAAAATGTGCACATCTGTCCAGAGAAGCCAATATATTATCTTCCTGAAAGTTCCTTCTCGTCGCAGAGAATTTTAAATGCACAGGAAAATGAGCTTTTCTATAGATTTACGATGTAGACTCGATTTTGTTCGTGTAGATTTTTTAACACCCGTTCGATGTGAATGGGAAGAAAAACGAAATCTTGTGAGATAGGACGACTACGTATCACCCGTGCAAAATTTGACAAAATTAATCATAAAATAAATAATACCACATAAACATTCTATCATAACAAGCATTAAGTGATTAAATCAGTGCATGTAACTAGATAATCTTGATGGGCATTGCCCTCCTTGTGACCGAAAAATACTGATAGCAAGCACAGAGCCGTGGACAAATCGCTCCTCAGTCTGTCATTGATTTTGTGATACTCGGAGACGGGTTACATTTCCAAGAAAAAAAAGACAGCTGCTCGAAGTGAAGTAATATCTATAAAGTCTTGGTTTTTATTTTCAAAGCAACCTTGATAAGCATGATTCTTGAGAGCATGAGTACTTTGCGGAAGACTATAACACCCATCCCACGAGCCATTTATCCTCGAACAACAGAGCGAATATAAAAACGGAACAGGACTGCGGAAGAGAAGAGCCAAGAACCTCAGCTTCCCGGGGAACCCAAGCCGGCGTCCTTGAGCAGGACCCACGCGTCCTCCATGGCGTGCCTCGTCCCCTTGTCCTCGGCCGCGTCCGCTTCGATCTCGAAAACCCTAGCCGCCTCCCCCTCCCTCCTCGCCGGCGTCCTCGGCGGTCCTCGGCTTCTTCGCCGCCGCCGGCCCGGCGTCCCCGGGATCCGCATCGCGCTTAGGGTTCCCCGCGACCTCGGAGGCGACTCCATTATCGTCTCCGGATTTGGCGGCGGCCTCGCTCATTCTTCTTCGCTCGTTCGCGATGTCGATTGAGAGTTTCAGAGGGTGGGGGCGCGAATCGACGAGCCCCTCGCGATTTTGTTAAACCCTAGAAGATGAGGTCGTTTGACCGTTAATTAACGGTCGCAACCGTCGAAAGCGGAGGGCGCGGGACGTTAACGGCGACGAGCTGGTTTTTCTGTTCCCGCGCTATTTCCAACGGCTCGATTCTCTCCCTCCCTTCGTTTGGCAACTTTATGTTTTTCTTTCCGTTTTCTTGTTACCCGTTTTTTTCCTAATGCCATGCAGATTTGGTGCCATTCCACCTTCCTATATATGCATGAATAATGTTCATAAATTACACTAATTTATGATAGGAATGAGGAAATAGATTTGAAAAACATGATATTGTTTGGAATGAGGGAAAAAGAAGGGGGAAAAGATAACAAGTGATTTCGAGTGATCTTGAGAATAATTTTCATGTATATTTTAAATCACTCTAAAAAATGAGGGATTTGTGTTTTGGTTGACTTTTTTTGTTCACCATACCTTATTTCTATCTATTCCTAAATACATAAAGGGGTCTTTATGTCGTAATCCATTTTTCTTTTCTTTCCTTAGCAACAATATAATTCAATCATTCATCTTCTCTCTCATGATTATTTAAATCCCTTCTTTTCCTTTTTATTCACCCTATCAAATGCAATTTAATTGAAGTTTTAAAACTTAATTGTGTTATTTATAAAATTCACTATACTTACATAATAAGTTAAAACTTCTTATTTGTTTCTCATCATGTATATTTTGAGTGACGAATGAAGAGAATTGAGTTGGTCATAACTTATAACTTGAAAAGCAATTGATCATTTTTTACTATAATTTAGAAAAAAAAAATGCCCGCTTGAGTTTCATTGATATAATTACTTTACATAGTCAACCTTTAAAATCTTAAACTTGCATATCATATTAGAACCATACAATCCGGGATGAACTAATTCAAAAAACAAAAGAAATAACTTCAACTTCTAAAATACATATAGAAATCAGATCGAACAATTTCGTTTCTCTTGTTCAACTACTGCCATTTGCTGCAAAAGTCACTAGAGCGGTACTCTATAAAGGTCGTGTTTAGAACCGTATATCATAGGAAGAAAAATAATTTCACAATATCGCAGTAATCAATTAACGAAAATGTCATCTAGTGATGTGAAAATGATTGATTTTTTGAAGCGACGAGTGCAGCCGACTCAACGACAACGGTGATTGGAATTATTCCGATAATTTAATCTTCACTAGGCGCAATGGCACGACACCACTAAACTTTGAACTACATCTCGACATGATCCAAGCGCGAGTGAAAATGTTACACCACGAAGGAAGCTCGGCAAAATTTGCCCTAATGCTACCACCTAACGTTAACTAGCGGGGGATTCTTCCGAGCGCAGAATAGATGGGGACCCCCGACTGGAAACCTCACACCAACTCTCACTCACCGCGACTCCCGAGCACGCGCGACACCAGGGCCTCGATTCGCGCGTGCGGCACACGATCAAGCACCAGCGCGTCGACCGGGGCCTATCCCCTTTGAAAGGGGCAAAAAAAAAAAAAAAAAAACAAACGGAGTAACTGAATCGGAAGGCGAAGCACCAGCACCACCACCTGAGGCGGAACAACGCGAAAACCCTAACCCCAAACCATCCTCACCTCCCCGGCCATCACCACCGTCGACCCTCCGATGGCGGTGGCGCCACGCGCCCCCTGATCCCGCTCCTCCGCGCCGCGTACCCTCCCGATGCCCTGATCGCCCCGCCCCTCCGAGCGTCTCCCGGACACGCGGCGGCCATGTCCTCGGCGCGGCCTCCGGTGACCTCCCGGCCACCGGAGGTGGCGGCGGCGGCGGCAACGGCGCGGTCCCGGGCAGGGGAGCTGAGCAGGCCGTCGGTCGCGATGACGAGCCAGCAGAGGCTCAGGCCGAGCCCTAATAAGGACCACACGCCGGACAGCTACGACGACCTGCAGCTGGTTCAGCCCCGCGATCTTCAGCTCGCTGGAGCGGTACCTGCCGTCGACCATGCTGGGGGTCTCGAGGGACGATAAGGTGAAGTTCATGAGGAGATTCTGCTCAAGTACTTGCCTCACGGGGAGCGAAACAGAGTATGTACGATTCCTGCTTTGCATTGCATTGTAGTGCAATGCTGTCCGTCATTTTCTGGTCCCCTTTCTCCTCATCGCTTTTTCACTACCGAGTTGACCGAACTCGGCTTCATGCAGTGAATTCTACGGAAGCAGATGATCCGAATTTTCGAGTTTCATTAGTTGTCGGATTCGTGGACGTCGAATTATTCGTTTTGCCCTTCTTGCTTCATTTTCTTTGCGCTGTTGATTGAATTGGGGTTCCCCTTAACGTAATCCTTACTAACTTACGTTGGAATTTAAAGGAAATCTTTTGGACTCGAAGTTCATAATTGCCCTCCAGACTCAGCATATTCAGCCTGTCTCCTGCGGGGTGTGGTCTTCTGCGTCCTCTCTGTAGCAATCCTCACCATTTTGAAGTATTCATTGAAGTGCTTACTATTAGTCCGGACTTGATTTCCCATGCTGAACCAGACTAGAGTGTCGGAAACTTTACTTCAATATGTTCTTTTTAAAACTGTTGTCGCAGCAATCATTCTGTCGAGTGTTAATGCTTGGCTGTGTTCATATCTTGTTAGATGATGATATCTCATTCAGTCGGGCCTAGGTAAAATACCCTGTGCCTCCAATTAATAAAAAAGAATACTCAGTTCCTAAAATTTGCCAATACTTCTTTCCTTCTGAATTTCAAAACGCATCTTTGTATGCTTGTGTGTGTTCGAGGGTGTAGTTTCCTGCTTCATGTGTCACTTGTAGTTTCTTGAGGCATTAGGGTTTACAACCATGTCAATTTTATCGATGTTTCCATGAGGAAGCTGGTTTTATGTTGCTTTGCTATATCTTTACCAGGCTCAAAGACATAGAGAATACAGGCAGAAGATAATCTCAAATTATCAGGTACCTCACCAGCAATTCTCTAAATGGTTTCTCACTTTTTGAGTTGATGGGTAATGTCAGCGTCACACTTCACTCTTTAGATATTGCAAAAATCTTGTTTTCCTCCTTGGC